>JAGWCC010000008.1:0-1250284 GCA_022651775.1 Drusus annulatus
CCCATGTTGAAGATTGTTTTGTTCAATTACTAGAAATAAACAATGATAATATTAACGTGATGGAAATATAAATCACAATTTACGAAAAACACATCGCGAACGCGAATCGAAACAAATGTCGAAAGATTGTCCATAGATTTCTAAAATACGTTCAACAGATATGTCAGTGAATACTGATAAGCAAGTACCTTTGAAAAACCTAAAAGCTCCCACTCACGGGCAATCGAACAGGCCAAATAGCCTCGCGCCGATCAATCCAACACTCCAAATAGCCTCGCGCCGATTCAAATCGCCCCTTGCCGATCCAAAACTCATCGTGTGTTGGGGATGAATCGGCGTGGATTTTAAGCAAGTCCGAAATTCACGACGCCGAGCCAAGGGCTAAATGAACAACCCGTGAGTGGGTGGCTTAAAATATCCACATGAAGTTGATTATAAAATATTGTGCTATGGCTTTTAGTTGATAAATTCTTGGTTAAATTTCTAAAATACTTGACTGCCTAACCACGTGCGTTGCACATCGTTGTGAAATAATAACAAATTGGTGTTAAGCGTTTACATAATTCACGATACCTTGCAGCCCTTATTGCCATGACGGCTATAGTTGAAGGCCAATTCAGCGACGATGACGATGAAGTAGAAAATAAAATAAAATTTAAGGTAAATAAATTACTGATACGTCATTAGAATTTTAAATAATTTTATACCTTAGAGATATGATATGAAAACAGTGTTTGAACCTTATAACTACAATTGTTCTCTAATTTATTTTTAGGAAATAAAGACGGTATTGACAAACTTAGCCAACGACGAAGATGAAGAATTTTATGAAAGTGATGAAGATTTTTCCGATGACGATCTCTGTGAGTGGGATGTTGGCCGAGATAACAACCAGAACACAAAATCTAGAGGTTCCTCCGGTGGCAATGTCAACTCTCAAGCTAACTCAAATAAAATTACCAACTATCAACCAACAGATAAATTATTCAAGAAATATACCAACCGAATCAATATCGATAAATACGAAGGACCAACTCTATCAAGTTATGCAGCCAATTCATTGATAGAAAGCTCGAAGAAAGCTGACGGAGAAAGAATGAGGACGAAGGATAAACATGACCGAGCCACCGTGGAACAGGTCATGGATCCTAGAACCAGGATGATATTGTTCAAACTTCTTAACCGAGGTATGATCGCCGAAATCAATGGTTGCATATCGACCGGTAAAGAAGCCAATGTTTATCACGCCACATCAAAAACAGGTCAAGATTACGCTATCAAAATTTATAAAACTTCCATCTTAGTGTTCAAGGATCGTGACAAATACGTGACCGGAGAATATCGCTTTCGCCACGGATACTGCAAGTCCAATCCAAGAAAGATGGTACGAACGTGGGCTGAAAAGGAAATGCGAAACTTAGTAAGAATGCACGGAGCCAAATTAAATGTACCCGAACCTATATTGCTACGAGGCCATGTGCTTGTTATGGCCTTTATCGGGACAACAGGATGGCCAGCTCCTAAGTTGAAAGATGTGGAAATTTCATCGTCGAAAGCAAGAGGGTTGTACAGAGATTGTGTCATCATGATGTGGACTCTGTACACCAAGTGTAAACTAGTGCACGCTGATTTGTCAGAGTTTAATCTGCTCTACCACGATGGTCAGATAGTCGTTATCGATGTCTCGCAGTCGGTAGAGCATGACCACCCTCAAGCTCTGCTTTTCCTCAGGAAAGATTGCACTAACATATCAGATTTCTTCAGGAAGAAGGGTGTCGCCACCATGACAGTCAAGGAGCTGTTTGACTTTATTACTGATCCGAGTATCACGGAAGAGAACATGGAGGAATACCTGGATAAGGTTTCCGACAGCATTTCCAACAGAAGCTACGAGGACATGACTGCCCAAGAACAAATAGAGGAGGAAGTTTTCAAGAATGCATACATTCCTAAACGTCTAGCTGAGGTAATTTTTTATGAGGTTATTAATTTTTCCCACATGACTACCAACTTTTTTAAGCAGCTAACTAAGTAACTTATCAAAGTTTTTACTATCCCGATGCATCGTTTCATTCTGTGACATGTGACATCTACCGCCAAATGTTTCAGTATTATATGCATAATAAAATTTAAATATATGTGTGCACCTCACTTTTTCCACATAAGTTTTCCTGGAAACTGTCAAAAAAGATCAACAGATGGCAGTAATATTTTACCTTACAATTCAATTTAGTAAAGCTTCATAATTAAATTTTATCATTTCTTATTGCAGGTGGTAGATGTTGAACGGGACATCAGATTGGCAAAGCAAGGAATTGGAGAAGAGCTGGTCTACAAGACCATAGCAGGACTTAAGACGAACTTGACTGCTGCTGAAGCTCCAGAAATATTGGCAGCGGAAGAAGATGAGGGTTCTGATGAAGAATCGCAGAGTTCAGATGAAGGATCAGAGGGAGAACAAGGTAATTCAAAGTCGCATTCACAATTACTTACCCAAATTCAACAGTTTTATAAATATTCATTGGTCATCTGTTTTAACTGCGGTTATTGAAAATTGTTGTAGGTACTAATTTTTATTACTTTGGTTTTTATAGAATCTAAAGGTAAGAAGGGTGGCCGCCCCAGAGATGAATCTCCAGAGAGTAGGAAAGCAAGGAAAAAGGCATCTAAAGGTGAACAAGCAGAGAAAAGGAAATCCAAGGTGAAGAAACATGTCAAGAAGAGAAAAGAAAAGCAAGCCAAGAAATAATAATACATCCATATTAAATAAATTAATCTATAGATTTTTTATTTAAATCTTTATTTCAATAATAACTTAATTGAAAGTTATGCACAAAATATTGTACATAACTTTTTATGTATTACCTACACAGATATTTATTTAATTTTTCACAGCAGTAACAAAAATACGAAAAGGTCAATAAATAATATTACCTGTATTATTCTGTTTCATTTTTTCATAATTTATGCTTTTTACAACACAATAGAGTCGATACAATTAAATATTGTTCAATTCAAATTGCTGTCTTTATCGTTGAACACATACAAGATACATGCCCATATATAAAACATAATATTATAGCTTATACAAAGATCGATAAAGGTTTTCTATAATGTATGCAGGTAACTCTGATAACAAACTCCAAACCATAAATTATTTCAGTACTGCATTTATTCAATTCACGATTTTTTCAAACATCATACTCTACCAGTTTTATAGAAAAAAGAATTAACCTATTGCATCCCAACACCGTCTTTCTGTCAGATCCTATTAGCGCCGCAGTGTTTAAAAAATACAGACAGGTACATATTTATTTTTTATACACATAACTTACATAAACAATAAGCTCTGATACTTGGTTATCTATATCTTTTCTTCTTATATATACATTTAATAAAATTATTAATTTTTTACCCTTTTAATTGAAGTGCTACACCCAGCACTGCACGCTGCAATTAGCTTGCGCATACAATGGATATTTTTGGGACGGCGAGTCGCCCACACCAAGGGTTAAGCATGAAAACTTCTTAAGTGGGAACCTCATAAGTGGGTTTAACTGTAATCACAACCCTTAAATCAAATACTTTAAATTAATAATTTGAATATAATAAAACGTGAATCAAAGAAAAAATTACGAACGCCACGCACACAACTGTCACTACCACAAGTCAAACGTAATGAGCATATGGTAGTGCTATGGCGCTTTTCAGCACTACACAGTTAAGATACATTCGATGAATAAAAGTGCTTGACTACTGTTTTCATTTCCATGTGCCATCCATTTATAACACTCCTAACTCACAGCCCATAGCTACAAACAGTACTATACCACCACTTTTTGGCAGCATGTACATTCAGAACAAGTATTTTAAAGGATGAATATTAAGAACTTAACATAGAATTTTATAGACTTTCATCGAACTGGACATTGATACATATGTGAAAGAAAATACTTCAAGTTTATGTGTGGTCCAAGACAATTCCTCTTCATTCAACGTGGCCTTATTACTTATAAGGTTCCAAAACCTACTCTCAAAATTCTCATTATTTGACAGAAAAAAGAAAAATTATATACTTTTCCACTTGGAAAATGGAACCATAACTGCACAATGGAAGTCAAATTGCTTATATTTATGTGGAAAACCTTTGTCGCGGGTTTATGTAGACGAATGATCTAAATAAGAACATTATAACTGCCATGGATAAAATCTCAAACCAAACGGAAGTTCTAGTAATATCCAGGTAGTCAAGAAGTACTTTGGGTTTTGCAAAGTGGCAGTAGACATCCTCGCAATCCAAAGGCTTCCTGTCAAATCCAAACACCGTTAGGACCAACGCTACGACACCGCGTCGAACGAATGAAGTCTTCATCAGGATGTTCATAACCCACGGGATGCTCTTTGCAAAGTCAAAACCATAGATTGCCAATCCGAGGAATGGAGCGATAGCCAGCGGTCCCATAGCACATCCATTCTGAAAAGAACATCAGATTAATTGGTCATCTTTGTTTCTTATGACAACTTATTGTTAAAAAAATTGCGAGAGGCTTACTTAACAATCAATAACACTAAGACAGTTAAATCAGGAACTATAGATGTCAACTTATAGTGATTTAACAAAAAAAATGATTACCAAATAAACAGGGCACAGGAGTACCAGCAAACTTACGGTGGTTGGTCAATTACACTTCCATTTTCTGTACTTTTATATCATATGTTCACTAACATCTGTAGTTCCTGATTTAAGTGTTATTGAATGAATGACTTAAATGGAGTGTACATTATTTTATTACCGTTATACTAAATCTTGATCCTATTGCAAGACCCACTCCTTCGGCGGCCAGTGATACCATATTTCCAACTATGCAGAAAATGGCAAATCTCAAGAACTCCAAAGGCAATCCCCACATGATATAGACTATTGCACAAAATACCACATTCAGGGTTATTTGTAACGGCAACTTGGAAAGGTTAAGAGCTATGTAATACGGAGCCAATCCGTACCACCTATTAAAATACTCTTTTTTAACCAGCTTCACTTCTTCCGGATCTGGATTGGGAAAAAAATCGTTAAAAATAACATAACTTAAATTGATTTGAAAACTGTTAATAAAACGCATCTAGGTAACTAATAATATTTCAACATTAAATTGTTATGTATATCACTTGCTTATTGAAAATGATTTTTTTAAATGTGCTGTTAAGAATACATCATTTACTTACATAAAAGTACTGGAACCATGATTTGCGTATACGCAAAGAAAATGGTCACCCCAATGCAAAATTTAAGGTGCTCAAACATAAGTCCTCCATCATTTGCAGTTCCCATAAAACAAAGCCCGATGAGAGTTCCACACAAAATATGGTGGACTGTTTGTATCGTAATAGCTGAAACAAATCATTATAATTATTTATTTATTGCGACAGATCACTATCATTATTTATATGTTGAAATAAATGATTTTCTTTATTTACATAATATACCGATTGGAATCACAACTAGCTTTCTTAAATTGATGATTTCGTTGCATTATGCAAAATAACAAACCTGTTGTGTTTCTTCTGAGTTGCAACATCATTCTAGCAAAGAGTATTTTGAATTGCGTAAAGGACGATGTTGCATATTCCATGTCTAAATCAGTGGACAATCTCCTCATTTTCAACCATTCCATATTTGTCTGAGATATGTCCGAGGCCTTGCTATCTTTATGTATATTAATACCATTACTGTAAACCTGTAAATTATCAGAAGGATTTGTTTCTTCTAGGCTTTTCTCCAACAGCTCTAGTTGATTCTTACTCAATTGAACTGAATCTTTATTGTTCTCTTCAATTTCAGCTTGGTGAACTTTACCATTTCTTAATCTTTCGCTAAGCATTGTTATGTTTGCTTGACTCTCTGTTGTTTCAATTACTATAAAGAAAAATAATACATTAAAAAAACTACAAGCTCTAGTTCCTTTACAAGAATGGGAGCTAATTATAAAATGCTGTCTTACTGAAATCTGCTGGGTTGTGATGTCTGGGGCAGTGTAAACCAACAGATGAAAGAAAGGGAACCATTGTTGAAGTAGCCCCTTGGTAAACACACACTCCTTGTGCAATGACATATACCTGCAAATAAAAACATTTATTGAAGTCAGACATTTGTAATAATTTAACAGAAAAGCCCAAAAGTAATGTATCCAAGACGATTTGCATCATACTACTAGGAAAATCCATTGTTAACAGATCGATTTTTATCTCTAATGCACAGACGAAACGCAGGAATGATGAATCTGCTTCACACAAATTTTAATGGAGCCTGTTTGGAAGAACTAGTAGTGTAAAACTGCACGCCCGTGAAATAAGCCACTGGCATTATTCTTTCCTTCACCATACAAGCCTTTCCTACAAACCTGTTTCACTAACCGGCTTCTGAACTTCCCTCCACCGAGTGGAAATATAGTTATCTTCTTTGTACACGGTACAGACAGGCTGGCTCTTGGTATGTGTCAGAAAAATTATGTAAATAATCAGGTTCTGGAAGCACTGTTTATATCTTACATGGTCAAAGTACTCGAAGATGGATGCAGACGGCTGATGTATTGTGCAAACAACGGTTCTTCCCTGCCGAGCCAAGGTTTGGAGAAGCTTGACGCAGTGAGACGAGGTTACTTGGTCCAGTCCGCTGGTCGGCTCATCCAGAAAGAAAATTGGGGGATTGTTGACCAGCTCCAAGGCTATTGATAGTCTGTTAAAAAATAGCAAAAGGGTTATGTAGAGTATAACTAATTTATGGGTTACATATTTGACACTTAAACTTGACGAAAAAAATACATTTTTTTATTTCGTAATGTGTAGGTCACGATCCTTATTACCTGGACTCACTATTGCAAAGCATGAAGCATTATAGAGAAAAAAAATATGTAAAAAATAATACATGTAAAACACTTATTAAAGATTTGTATACCTATCGTGTTTGTGCTAAAGAAAAAACCTATTTCTCGAGAGTTAAAATTTTTTGTGTCACGTTATGCTTACTTAAAAGATCTGTACTATAAATTTTAGGGTTTATAACTTCTTTGTTAATTTATAAACACCTATAAGAGGTTTAATTTTTCTCAATACCATATAAAAGTGTTTTATAAGTTTATTTTATTTTATTTAACAGCTTAGCCTGGATTTTGCAATCCAGATTCCGGGTCATAGTCATAATGAATATGCGGCTATGGTATAATTATTGTCTTTTGGGCAGGACCCAGCAAGAATGGAAGACAGCTGACCACCAAAGAGGCTTCTCTTTAATAATCTGCAGAACAAAGGAGTGTTGGAAGTAGTACTGTATCAAAATATATCTAGCTGTTAGAAATAACAGCTAGATGCCGCCAACGTCTAACGCTATTGACGAAAATTTGCGCTAACAGTTAGATATTATTATTAAAAATATTAGTACCTACATACGAATATTATTCCACGCGAGAAAATCACCATACTAGCTATTGTATTAGCGTTAGCGCCAAGTAAACAAAAAGGTGTAAGAGTTTATGCATCGTAAACGACATTATGCGTATCTTTTTATGCTTTCTTACTAGACGTTTTTGTGGAATATCCTATCCGAAACGCGTGATACGTAGCTCCAAGAGTCAAGCGAATAAAATAATAGCTAGGTAAAATAACGACGGCACCTAAAATGTAACTGTTTTGTTAAATAATTCTCCGAATGTCACAAAAATATCTAACAGCTAGATGTATTAAAACGACGCATCGCATTGTCATGTACATATTATTTAAGTCTTTAAAAAGGTGTAAAGAGTGTGTGCGTCGTGCACGATATTATGCGTAATTTGGAATAATCTTTTGGTTATACTTCTTCTTACTAGAGATCTTTGTGGACTTTCCTATCCGAAACGGCCGATACGTAGCGCCTAGAATCAAGCGACGAAAATAATGACAAGTAAAATAACAGTTATGTTAAATATCTCCTAATGTCTTTTCATCGAGCTGTTATTTTTTAACAGGGGATTATTACTATTAAAACCCATAGGCTCGTTATTCATTATTTTTGCTAGTTGGTTTTGTGTCAATCTCCTACTCGTTTAGTTTGGCGCGTTTTTACTCGTCGCGCGTGCATTCGATGTGTTTTTGTGAATTGAAGAATACGATTAATGGTGTAGTTGTCTAATGTTTATGTTTTGTTTCACGGCCAAAGTGCAAATACCTAGTAAGCAAATAAATTAAGTTTTAGTAGACAACACGACGCAATATATTATTTTACTTTTTTACTATTTTTTACCATTGCATTTGCATTATTAGCTCATATAATTCAACGTCTAGACTTAATAATAATAATAAATGGATAACTTTTATAGCGCTGTTTTCGTGGGAAAATCACCTCAAGTACGCTTTGTGTGCTTTTATGTAATTTAGAAAATATAGTATAATATTGGTAGTCTACCAAAAAATAGTCAACATCGGCGTTATTTTCAACGGTTATATTTAACAGTTAACAATCGCCAACGATAACGGCGTTGGCATTTTTTCGAATTATAATTAACGCCCAGTACTAGTTGGAAGGCCTACGCTAGGTGGCTGGAACGTGTGAAGATAAATATCGCAGCCTTAGGTACAAGAAACTGAAAGAAAACACCACGAGACCGGCAGGATTAGTGACGTTTCTTTTAAGACTTTCCAAGGGTTGTAGCGTGGATGATGTAAGATGTACAACGGTCTTAATTTCTTCAGGGAGGTTATACTTATTTTGATTAATTGAAATGTGATAATATTTTTTCCCCAAATGTAATTATTTTAAGGTCAATATATATAAGGTTGATTAAAATACGAAAATGGTCAGAAATAAGCAACGCAAAAAGACACCTTTACACCTTCTACCAATGTTTGCGTCACAATTTCTCAGAATATTTAATCTATGATAACTCCAAATCTACCGTTCATGGTAATTTGCCATTTCATTATGCTTGCGAAGTATCAGCCATTAGTATAATTATTAGATTCGGCAGGTCAATAGCTCAAAAATCGACTCTCATGAATACTAAGCTAAATTGAGTAGACATAGTCCGATTATGAAAGCGGTAGGCCCCTTGGCTCCAGATCCGGAGGTTACTGGTTCAAAATGAGGACAAATTAATCTATATCGGTTAATTAAAATAGAATTTTAAATAAATACGGTGTCCGGAAACTTTGTGGTACTAGAGGCAAACTGGATCTACATCACATTTGGAATCGATTTGGTGGTATAACTTTTTTTGATTTAAGCTTTCATATTCCAGTAAATCGAGTTCGAAGTTTTTATTTTACTAAAATTCAATTTTTTGTTTGCTACGGGATTACCATTACTATCAGCTTTGTTGTATATTAAACTGTTTCAAGCATAGACTCGGCTCCAACAGTTTCTTAACCCTAAAGTTGCCGAAAAAATGGAAGTAGAAATGCTTAAATCATTTTTTTAAACTTATGTTTACTTGGGTTGTTTATGTGCTGCGGATGATCACATTTTCTGCTGTACCGTGATTTTTCAGGCATTGTGTACATATATTATGTCCTATAGAATTAAAATCGATTCATGCATGGTATATTCCAGAGTGAAAAATACTCTCAGTATCGCCTTGGAAAGACTATAATTTAAAATTGAAATGCTTGTGACGGATATAGCTATGTTTAGTGATAAGATGTGGATAGCCATATACTTAAGGTACTAGGTACCTAACCTTCCTTCATCCTCACAACATTACCCAAGTGGTATCGCCCTAATTCTGGTTCCGGTCGGCTGAAATTCTTGTGTAGTTTCAAATGAAAAAAACAAATCTTTAAAATCATACTAAATCTGTTTTTAGCACTCAACAGCTGCAAAAACGGCTGTAAATGATATGCCAGTTCCTGTGTTTGCTCTCTCCTACAATATTGATCTCTTGAAGACTCATGTTCACTTCTTCTTTTTCATAAAGAGACCCTTCAAACATATCCATCCCCAAGGATGACGTGGGTCCAGAGGGCAACCTCAGGGATTTTTTTGTGAAGTTAATATTTTTTTAAATCTTGAAGTCTTTCACAAACATTTGGAACTCCAATCTTCTTTTTGTAATGAAAACCATTTTTCGTATTTTGTTCGGAACATTTGACAGATCGATAATAAGATTAATAAGTAACATACATTGATTTGAACAAAATAGTAAAGGTTAGGATTATCAATCCAATATCCAATTCCTAAATATTCACATCTTGCGTTGAATAAAACAGTGATGTATTTATTCAACAACATTTACGTTACTAACTGCCGTTTTTACGTTAAGGCGGGGTCCCACGGTCTGTCTTAAACACCGGTCACCACCAAATCGCGCCGGACGATCCCGAGCTACGCGCCAAACCATTCCGGTGACAGGCCACCACAGGCCAAAGCGGACGAGACCGTTCCCACCGCCCGTGGACCTGTCCTGGCGCGGCCTGGCCTGTCATAAAACGGGCCGTGGGACCCTAGCATTAGAGTCATCACAGTGATGCAACATAAAAACGAACAACCCATTTAATGTGAGATAAAGCGGCGCCCCTTTACCTCTTCTTCTGCCCCCCCGAAAGCAGGTCCGTCCGCGTGTCCTCGTGGCCCGAGAGGCCCATGTTGGCGAAGATGGCCGCGCACGTGGAGCGGCGCGGGGTGCCGGCAGGCATCTTGAGCGCGGCGGCCAGCGACATGAGCTCGCCCGCCGTCAGGAGCGGCTGCAGGAGGTCGTCCTGCGTGATGTAGCACGAGCGCTTGTGGAAGTCGCGACGCTGGCGCTCCTTTCCGCCCGCGAGCAACTCGCCGCACACGCCTTCGGATCTGGAACGAAAAAAAAAAATGTTGAAGGGCTTAACCTCTAGTGTGCCGGAGGTGCCAATAGTCACCGGGATTTTATCATTATTTTTTCAAGAGTTTTTATCAATTAAAATCTGCTGTTCGCGCATTTAAAAGAACCATAATCGCTTGTCAACAAAATAATCAATCCATAGAGATATTCTGCATTGCGTTGAGCTCGGTACAAGTCGGGTAATAAGTATTTGAAGGTTGCTTACGTCAGTGCGGTAGAACAAAGTGATTTTCAAAGTGAAATTACTGTTTTTAATTACAAGAAAACCTCGTGCAATTTTATTTTAATATGGAAGGAAATGTATTCAGCCACACGAAGATTTAATAAAACGACAAATAAATCTTCTAATTTCTTAGTCAAACTTTTCTTAGTGACATGAGGGAAACACCAACTCATACAATTTGAATAAACACATTACCTGAAAAGATATCATAATTGACAAAAACATAATTTTGCAAAACACAAGTGAGTTATTACGAAATTAGAGTCAGTAAGGTACTGTTAAGGCTAAGAGGCCGCTGGGGCCATTTAAAAGCTGGTCAGAGATTCCATGAAAGATGCCGAATCTCAGAGGCTTGATCCCAGAGGTTCTTATTTTTATGGTGGCTACTGTCACGTTACGCCAGTAAAAGGGGCAAGCGTCAGGTGTTTTAACCCATTATAAAAAAAAGTTAATGGTTTTCTCTTTGCACGGCATGTTTTTTTCCGTATTCTGCTCACTGCTGTTGCAGAATACCATCCACTGTATTCAGTTGAGTGTAAAGTACAAAGTATATATTTAATTACGGACACCCAACAGATGTACAAATAATGATAGGTAGGTAGGTCTGTACCGCTTAAAAGCGAACTAAGACTAAAAGCATAGAAGCATGTAAAGAACTGTATTTATAGTATAAGATAAGGAATATTGTTGACAACAACCGGGTACAGAGAGTGGAATATAGGGACATGATTAGGAATGGACCAGGATGCAGATAAATAAATTAGGAGTTCATCTACTGAAACAAATAAGGTACTTACTTACTTGTCAAATGTGTTGTTTTTACTATGAATTTATAGAGTAAATATAATTGAACAATACGACGGAAATTGTACCTTGCGGGAAACCGGCATTCCACAGGTTAAGCGACACTTTGGTCAAAAATAAGTTTAACACGCAGTTTTAATCAGTTTTTTTCTGCATCAAATGCTCTGACTCTCGTTTGATTCTGAAGATTTTTTTGGCGCTTCAGCCATCTAAAATATATCTACCATTTGGGAGAAGGCTTGACTCGAGCGACACAAATTTGGGACTTTTTTTAGCATTTTGTCACTTTTTTTTAAATCCAACTAGGTACTGAACAAGACGTATGAGTTTTATTGTATAAAAAAGCTTTGAAGTGCTCCGATGTAAACTTCCCAAAATTACTTCCACGCAAAAAAGCGTAGAAACTGAAAGTTATGTATCTCAGACCCAAATTTAAAAAAGATTTGGAACAAGGTTGTGGAAAAATTAATTTCCTACTTTCCACAATAAAACCAAATTTAAAAAAAACATTCGTAAGCAGGAAATCTGACAGCATGTTTGACAGCCTCCGTGGTCGAGTGGTAAGACGCTAGACTACAAATCCAGAGGTAACGGTTACAAACCTGGCGTGCGGCAGATAAATTTGATTTTATTGATATATTGAGTCATAAGTCATAACACATTTGATTCATATAACATAATAATATATATAGTATAATTTCGGCACGTTTCAGAGTGGTAGATACTCAAAGTATCGCCTTGCTGAAAGACCACCATTCAGAATCGAAACGTTGCTTGAAATGGATTTAGCCGTGTTTGGTGACCAGATCAACAAATAGCCTGGTACTTCCAACCTTCTTCTTCCCTATATCCTTCCCCTCCCCACTACCTTCAGCCTCACAACATACCCTGATTGGGGATGCTATAGTCTCACTGGCTCTAGACGATTGGGACTCTTGTGCGGTATTCACCATAAAAAGGTCTAAAAATGACTCGAGAATAATTCTAGGTAGGTAGGAATGTATGAATTTCATATATTCAAAATAATAATATTATTTTTAAATTCTCAAATTCGATCGAAAAAAATCAATCGCCTCAGGTTTGTGAGCTCTGACGTTAAGAAATTTGCGTCATTTCAATCATGGAATATGGAGTTTTGAAATAATTGTTCAACTTTTTTTAAATGCCCCAGGAAAAGGGGTTTATAAAAAAGAGTGTTGAAACTCGGGCGAAGCCTGATTGTAAAGGTAGTATAAATATTATTTATCAAGATTCGGTACTTACTAAATTTGGCATTGGTAAAAATATCACGATTCACATCATTGACGACATTAACGAAATGACGACTAAACCTAATGAATGGTAGGTAATCTTAATTTGTGAATAAATTGTATATTAAATATGGTAATGCAGCATGCTTGAGCATTTTAGTTTGTCAACAAAGATATCGTCGCCGGAAAGGCAAAAGAGCTGAAGCGCCATTTTGGGAAGTTTACACCAGAACACTCAAAAGTTTTTTTTTGTTTTACAATAAAATTCATAAGTATTCATTAAGTACCTGGTTTGATTTTGGAAAAAAGTTAACTCAGGTAACTCAATGCTCCCACTGAGTTACCTGAAGCGACAAAAAGCTAAAAAATGTACCAAACTTGTGTAGCTTGAGTCAAGCCTTCTCCCAAATGGTAAATATATTTTAGATGGCTGAAGGGCCACAAAAGTCTTCAGGATCAAACGAGAGTCAGAGCATTCGATGCAGAAGAAAAAACTGATCAAAACTTCATATTTAACTAATTTTGACCAAAGTGTCGCTTTAGCCTTTTTGCCTTTCCAGCGACGATATACAGTTTTTTTTATGTAAATAAATATAAGAACTTAAAAAAATATTCAGACAATTCATGTTTTTTGGTTTTTTTTTCGACTTTCATGGCGTTTAAAATAGCCAAAGATTTTTTTTTTTAAATAACAAGTAAAATTTCAAATGATGCACTTTTATTTATTTATTTATTTTAAATTTGCAAAAACAGTTTTACACCAAAACATTGCAAAAAACACAAAAAATGGTAATCATAATTACACAAAGATTAAAGTAAAAAGAAGTTTAAAAACAAAAAAAATAGTTTTCAAGAAGTACATAATATAGTTAGAACTTAATAGCTAGTTCTTGCTTAAACTTGTTATAGCTCGTGTGAAAAATATCCAAATTTCCTGCGAGGCAGTTAATTAACCTAGTTAGTCTTCCCAGGGGCATCACCATTGGTAAGTTAGTTCTGCACCTGGGAAGAAACAGAAGCCTGTGTTGGCGGCCACGCGTGAAATTATCAGGGACATAAAATCCAATTTCCGCCAGGATGTCAGGTATTAATAATACACCGTTCAGGAGTTTATGAGCAAAAAGCAGTAATGCTTTATCCCTCCTCGAAGTTATTATCCCTCCTACTTCTTTCCAAGAGTACAAAATTATTTTTTATTACGTGAAAAATAAGGAGGTTACAACATTTTTGTTTTTTTTTCGCCCTTCATGTTAGGGATGTCCCTGTATTATGGCGGACGAATAAGTTACTAGAAATCTCTAACGAAAACACTAACAAGTTTTGTCCTGATTCGTAATATGGTGGGCTCTTTTTTAAAATTATTTTAAATAACTGCATTATTCGCGATCAACACGCGCCGATTTGGCGCCAAACACAACCGCCTCGGGCATGGGTAAAACCCTAATCGTTTATTAGTAGGTAGGTACTGTAACCTCAGTGCCCTCTACGCTACGTCTACAGGTCTACAAGCCACACATGTCAGACACATGTGGAATTTAAGACATTGTCCATTCGCCGCTCTGGTGGGTGACCTATCTGCCATAACAAGGACATAACAAACTATGATATGAATCCTGTCGTAGATTCTGAACGAATGAACTGAATGTTGCTGAACACTGTGTATAATTGAAATAATTACAATAATACAAGTACAAATTATTTTACTGCCCCGTGTCATAACACCTTCGAACTCCTGTATGTTAATGGGTAACTTAGAAGAAATATAACAAAAGAGGACTTATATTAAAGTTGGTTGGATTTTAAAAAACAAAGTTAACTCAGGTAACTCAATGCTCTCACTGAATTACCTGAAGCGACAAAAATCTTAAAAAGTCCCAAACTTGTGTCGTTTGAGTCAAGCCTTCTCTCAAATGGTAAATATATTTTAAATGGCTGAAGCGCCACAAAGTATTCAGAATCAAACGAGATTCAGCATGTACTGCAGAAAAAACTCATCAAAACTGCATATTTAACTATTTTTTGGTGTCGCTAAAGCCCTTTTGGAGACGATATAAAGAACATTTTCTTGTAATCCTGCCTAAGAAATTATTTTGGATGACATAATTAACAACTAATAATTATTATTTGTAAGTCACATATTGACAAAAAGCGACAGTTTTATTTGAAAAAAATAATCCCGCGTGGTCCTTGGCAGTTGATCATCCCGTCAAGTGGAAATAAATTAGTATGTAAATTAAGTTATTTAAGTCATTAAAAATTAACCGGTTTTCAAAAGAAACATGTTGATTCCTAGATTGTCTCTGCATAATAACAATGTTTTCTTGTATTTAAATAATCATCACGATATTCGCCAAGGTCGAGAAGTATAATTATATTACATTTATCAATGCTATGATTATTGTGTGGGGCAATTGATTGGGATTAGCGGTGAAGGTTATTATTAGATGATGGTAGTATTTATGTCCAGACACTGCATAAAAGTCCTGTTTACATGTGGCTAGTACGTAGTGCCTATGGGCACTGCAAAATTGGAAACATCCAATAGTATTAATACGCTAAGCCATCTTCTGCACACGATTCGTTAGTGCTAATGTCTGCAATAACAATACTGGTAATTATCGCTCACACGTAAAACAGTTTGAAGTTTTATTCCGATTACGCAACTTCGCGATTCACTCACCATGTCCCTTTTGACGTGTGTATCAAGACTAAACTAGTTCGTTATTAATACATATATAGCCTGTACAATAAATAGAACTATAACAATGGGACATTCTAGAGCGGGGACAGTATTTCGTCTACCAGGGCAAGAAGGTAATATTGTAGCCAGTACTGATGAGGTCTTTAAAATTATCAATACTACGGGAACGAAGCAGCTACGAGTATATGCAAGAAACGTACTGATGCACGTACTTCCACAAAAAATCATTCCAAAACCCACACAATAGCCGAAGAAAAAACAATGAACTACTCCAAACTTCTTTTGGACAGAGACAGTTAGAATACATAGCTTACAAATTATATAATAAACTACCAGCTACGACTAGACATTAAGAAACACTAACTACTGTAAAACGTATACATAAATCTAGATGTGTCAACTCAACTTTTAATCTATCTTTGTCTATATGTTTATCGTGCTCTATTTTTTTATAATAACACCCACAAGACAGTATGTAAGTTTTATTAAAGCTTTTTATATCACCTAATAAAATATTTTAAAACTTAACTTCAACATATTTATATTATTAATCCTACAAATCTCCATTTTAAACCTTGCATCAAAACAATCACACTATGTATGTACTATCTTATACTAAGTTAGTTATGTACTACGACTGTCTCGACACGGGAACTCTTCCCAGTGGGACAGGCATAGTAAAAGCATTGTAATATGTGTTATCTAGATAAATAAATAAATAAAATAAAAAACAATTAAAAAAAACGCTCATGTATCTAACTATGTTTGCAGAAAAGAAAAAGTTATAAAATATTAAAGCAATAAAAAAATAACTTTTTTATAAGACCACGGATATTATTTTAATTTTTATAACCGACCGGTTTCGCTTAGCTTAAGCATCATCAGGGTACAAAATTAATCTAAACAAAAAATAAAAAGTGTGCAGTTATACATACAGAGGGAGAACAAAATATTCAATAAAATAACAAAACAATGAGAAAACAATAGATTAACATTTAAATTATAACAAAGGAACATAGAGAAAGAGACAGATAATATGAATTGAAAGAGACAAAACGTTAAATGAGAAGGTCATTAAAGAATAATGATAAATTTATGAGTTTCCAGGAAATATAATATATCTAATATTGGACTACTGGACAAATAATCATGACTATTCATTATAACGGCTTTCTTTATTTCTAGTGTGAATTAATTCATAATTTATTGTTTATTTCAACGATCATGTACGTACTTTCCAATTAGTATAGCTTGAAGCGCTCTATGAATTTATTAATGATTATGGCTGGGTTATTTTCTGACGATTACAGGGGGAATAGTAAAAAAAAAATAGTTAAAAAAAAAAGTTAATTTTTTTTTACAAATACGTGAAAGTAGGAATAGTGTCGTAAGTGCCCACTCACTTCCAAAGTTGATTCGAAACGACTATTTTGAACAAATCCCATCACCCAAGCGCCCGATTATTGTAATTAAATTATTTAACTACAGTCAAGTTCGTTTATAACGACATTGGTGGTACCAGTAAAGCAGGTTGTTGTTAGCATTATAAATAAATGTTTCAATATGCGGAATAGCATTTACAAAGTACTAAATCTTAAATTATCAGATCAACACGTCGCAGAGTAACGTTGTAAACAGAGTTCTTATAAACCTTGAAGTAACAATTGGGAAAACATTTGGGAGGAGGCTTGACTCAAGCGACACAAGTTTGGGACGTTTTTTTTACTTTTCGTCGCTTCGGGTAACTCAGTGACAGCATTGAGTTAACTTTTTTTTTCAAAATCCAATCAGGTACTGAAGACTTTATTCTATTTTTGATTTTATTGTAAAACAAAAAACTAAGTGTTCTGATGTAAACTTTCCAAAATGGCTCTTTTTCCTCTCGGCGACGATATGTTCATCAGAATAAATAAAAATTTAAGCCTCAGGTGGTCAACTAGTTAGTTAGCTTTTATAAACTGTTACAGCAAATTCAACCCTATATCCCTTATTTAAGCCGTGTGTCAAAATGTCATTTTTCCGTCTGGCGTTTCGAATGTTAGGCTTGTTTTGCATAATTCGCCGCTCGTGAATCGGCCGGTACGGACGTGTGATCTGTTCCTAACTCAGAGAAATAATATACCAGGAGGGATAGCTTTGCGAAACAGTGTAGTCAGAATTGTTGATTTTTTCATGAAACGAGTGTGGCTAGGGTTTTCATGAATACACCTTTTTACATCCATTCATAGCACATATCGACATAATGTTTTGTTTATTTGTATAACCCTTTTTTCAGAGTATTGTTATCAACGAAAATATAGGATATAACGTCAAAAACCGTTGAGTTATGTCGCATAACACAACGTAGTGGGCGAAGTCGCCGGAGACGGAAAACATGCTTATATACATAAAAGTGGTGCGATATTATGTAACAACTTGTCTCAAAAAACCCGGAGAAGGTGATTATTTGTATAGGTTGGGTAAAAATATTTAGCCCTCTCTCCATATATATTCTCACTCCGAGGTTCCTAACGTCACGATGAATTTGTAATTGATTTGATTCTTATTTTAAGTCTATTTGTTGGAGTAAATATTATTTGGTAGTTTTGAGATTGAATTTTCTCTTTCAAATAATTTCACCTGTCTAGTGGTCCTTGTATCCTTTATGCATATTTATGAAATAACTAATTGATGGTATTATAATATAATGTTTACCTGAATCCCGACAGGGCATTTAGCAGGCTGCTCTTCCCGGCTCCGGAAGGACCCATGATGGCTGACAGCTGTCCAGATTTAAATTTGCCGCTGACAGATTTCAGGATAAGTCGAGATTTCTTAACACCTGGAAATAAAACAAAATATAGAATTATACGAACGTGGAAACACATAATTGGCTTTGTAAACCTGACATGACTTCTAAGTTGACGGCCTCCGTGGTCGAGTGGTAAGACGCTCGACTACGAATCCAAAGGTCGCGGGATCAAACCCGGCGTGCGAAAATAACTTTTATTTAATTAATATGTGTCATAACACATTTAATTCATATAAAATAATATAAAGTATATTTGCAGCACGTTCCAGAGTGGTAGATACTCTAAGTATCGCCCTGGTGAAAGACCACCATTCAGAATAGAAACATTGCATAAAAATGGCTTTAACCATGTTTGGTGACTAGATCTGTACAGCCAGGTCCTTCCCAACCTTCCTATACCCCATCCCCTTCCCCTTCCCACCAGTGGCGGCTCGTGAGATTTTAGTGTGCTAGAGTGCTAAGATTGAAAAATACGACATTGTTAGTGTTGTTGTAGCCGAAAATGATTTTTATTTTTTTTCAAGATTTTATTTTTTGTATAAAGATTTTCAGGATTTTTCAGTTTTGGAGGTGCACCGCACTAAAAAATTTTCATACAAAAAGTTGAAATTTCGAAAAAAAAAATGTTTTCGGTTACAACAACATCAATGTTCTTTTCAATCTTACCACTCTAGCACACTAAAAAGTCACGAGCCGCCACTGCTCCCCCCCCACTACATTCCGCCTCACAACATACCGCAGTTGGAGATGCCATAGTCTCACTGGATCTAGCCGTTTGGGTGCAGTTGGGAAATAATAATAAAAAAATTAAAACACTCATTTAATATATACAAATTTCATTTACAAGTAGACTACGTGTAAAAAAATTATAATAAAACCAAAACGTTCCAAAGTGGAAGATACTCTCAGTATCGCCCTGGTGAAAGACCGCCATTCAGAATCGAAATTTTCTTTGAAATTGTTCTAACCATGTTTTGTGACCGGATTTGAATATCCAGGTACTTCCCAACCTTCCTCTTCCCCCCATTTCCTTCCCTTCCCGCCTGCTTTCAGCCCCACAACATACCCCGATTGGGGATGGTATTGGGGGTCCCACTGACAGCGGACAGTCGGGAGCAGTTGGGACTCTTGTGCGGTAATCACATTAGTAAAAAAAAACAGTTCATACTTAATGGAAATCAACTTCTGGAATTGGGACATCTCGTTTTATGAGTTTTTCCCATAATAATTGGTGAGATACGCGATCAAAAGCCTTGCTAAGATCGAGGAAACATCCATAAACGGTGTTTTTTTCTTTTTTTGTAGTAAGCTATTGTTTGCTTAACTCCATAGATGGCCATGTCGGTAGATGAAGCGCTCTTGAATCCAAATTGGTTATCCAGGGTTAATAGTTTGTCCTTTATTAGCGTGAATAAGATTTTTTCAAAGAGTCTTGAAACCATTTTCGCCAAGGAGATCGGTCGATAATTTCCTAATATCGAAGCATCCAGTTGATTGAATTTCAGGATTGGTGTAATGATGGTTTGGCTCATATCCATCGGCATGTGTGTATGCCTCAGGAAGCTGGAGTATAGGGTGGCTAGAATAGTACAGAGCTGATCTCCTGCGTACCTTATATGCTCGATATTTATGGCGTCATACCCTGGAGTCTTACCTAAAGAGGTTTGCTTAATCGCGACTGCAACCATTTCAGGTGTGACATTCATGACGAGGTCATCATTGAGAAAATAAATCTCTAAATTCATTAGCTATGTTTTCATCCCCCGTGATGTTATTGACGCATAGTGGAACTTGGTTCTTGGATGTTAGGACGTTTGAAGTCTATTGCCAAAGCTTTCTGAAGTCTTTGTTATGCAGAGATGTAGCTATGCTATTCATTCGTGCTTCGTTTTCAAACTGTGTGCATTTTCGAGAGTAATTTTGAAAGATTTCTTAGTTTTTTTCCTTTCATCTGCAATCCGACCTTTCATAGGTTTTCCAGCTTGAACTTAGCCAAGAAATGCATGCCTTGAATGACGATATAAAGTGGTAACTTGATCATTCCATCCAGGAACAATGGTATACTTATTTTTGGGTATCTTCTTTTTAAAAGCTTGCATGGCGGAGTTTCTTAATGTTTTGACCAGATTCCTGTAGAGAGTACCCAGATCAAGTTTGTGTTTGTGGTTGTTACAGTTTATATGTTGACATCTGGAAGTTTTATTGTAAGGAGTACTTTATTTATCAGGGAGTTGTAGAGATGTAGATTGATAAGCAGCAGTAGCCTAAGGTCCTTGCTTTGGAGAGTAATTTTGTAGCTAATTTGTGGTTTTTATTAAAATATATTTTTTTAATAGTTTTATTATATTGACTTGCATAATATCAGTTCATTGCAAAGTGAATAATAAAAATAGCCACAAAATAAATGTTTTTTATTCCATTGTACTCCCAACAGTCATTAATTATCTTTGATTCGCATTTTTATGTGGTTTATTCAGTCACAGCACTCATTTTCTATCTTTGATTCGCATGTTTTAATGGTTTATTCAGCACGTAAAATTTTCGTAATGATTTCCGCTTGGAGTAAGAATATCTATGGAAAGAGAGCTAATTTGTTTTACCCAACCTATACAAACTTGCGATAAATCACTTTCTCCGGGTTTTTACGTCGTACACCGTGCGAGAGAAAGAGACAATTTTTTTTTCTCAAAACAACACACCGCTTTTAGGTATTGTTAGAATGTTTTCTGTGCCCGCGTGATCGGGGACTCTGCCCACTTTACGCCCACGACGTAATTTACCACTTTTTGAGGTTGTATTCTATATTTATATTGAAAAAAATACGGCGAAAAAGTGGTTTTACAAATAAGCAAAACATTATGTCCACATGCGCTATGAATGCATGCATAAAAAAATCAAAATGAGTTAAATACATCAATTTTTTGCAGTTTTTAAACAGTTTAAAATGTCTTTGACAGCACGTTAGAATTATCGAGTATATAAATACATTATATTAACTATAAACTTCCATTATTATTAAAGTAAACGTTATGCTATTCGTTTTGTAAGATATTTTGAATCTACAAATCATTTAAAGTATTTTTGATATCATTTTGTTATGCGAACGCTTTTTTGAGGTTATGTCCTATATTTATTTGTTTGTAAAAAAAGTGGGTCTATGAAATCCCTAGCCACGCCTGTTCAGAGAAGTCAGGCGAAATTCTTACAAAACTGACTACACTGCCTTGGATAGGTAGATCTCTATGTACTCTAAGGATTTACGTAATCTACCATACTCGTGGGATATTTTTATAAATCTTCGTCTATTTAAAATACCTACCTAATATAAAACAAAGGTGTTTTTTAATAGCATTTTATTACAGGTGCATGTAACATAAATCGTTGCAAAGCACGACAAACAGCTATTATTTTTAATTAAACATATTTACATATTTACAAAAATGTCACGCAAAGTTGCTACATGGTAGGTTGTCTGAGTGTTGTACCAAACAACGTAGAAGAAAAAATACCCAAAAATAGAATTCATCTGTAACATTCAGAAGAAATATTCTTAAGAACCTAACTAACTGTCGAGTCATTCGGAGATATTAAGTATTTTGCGTTTTATTGAAAAAAAGTGTGTACCATCATAAATCCACTGACTATTTTTTTATGAATGTTATATCTAACATACTAAATTTAGCATTTTAATGCAAAAAAATATATATTGTTTTTCAAAAAACACTATGCAAGATAATTTTATTGTAATATGCGAGTATATTACATTTTGTTAAACAGATATGTAAAAAAAAAAAATATTTTATTCACAGTCCTCCTCATTAGGGATTCCTGTTCTGAGGCGGACTGTAGGTTGCTGCGTTGGTGTCACTGGTTCTATGTTGACTTCATAATCTTTATTATTTCCTCGTCTTCATGGTTATTTCTCCACATTTTTATGTTGCTCTTAAACATTTGCATCCCCATGGTATCGCTAATATAATTTGGGAGGGCATTATATAATTTGGCAGCATAGAAAATGTAGATAACATGTTCTTGCCACTAAAAAAATATTTCAGTTATAACAAAATTTGCAGTTAATATGTTCAACTCTTTGATTTTCCATGTTCGTGCCATTTTCATGATCTGAAAGTGTGTTTATTGGATAGAACGTACCAGAATTAGTTTATTGAGAATACTAACTCATTTTTGACAAAAAAATTAGTTAGCAAGTTCTTGCCGTGGGGTCTTGAAAGGTTTCTCGTCGTTATAACTGGTACAAGCTAGAATCTAGTAATACCAGTCCTTTTACTACTATGCAGTACAAGAGCAAGAGTGTAATATAACATAGTACCATAGTATATTGTACTTACATAAAGAACACCTTCAGCCAGGGCTAGCGCCTTGTGCAGTAAGTATTGAGTGCCATCATAAGAAGCAGAAGATGTTGCTTGTGCAATGATGGAGGACTTAGCCAGAATAGGAATTGAACACAAGACGCCCGGGTGGGAACCCGAGGCGTTTGTCCACTCAGCTACCGACCGGTCAATTTTAAAAGGAACTCATCGGAAGGATAGACTTTACTACTTCCGTGCAATTTGTAATGTCCCTTTCTACCATTAACATCCTTCAGTGTATCAATTTGTTTGTACAAGAACCAATGGCTTGTTCTTGCCATGAGCTCCCGATGTTTGTGAATACTTTTAGAAATATATACCTATGTTATGTGGTTCTCTTATAGAATCTCTCACCAGGTCACCAGTAGACTTTTAGGTCAACTGTAAAATTATTGACACATTGAGTGGTTGTTTTGAAAATGTATCCATTGAACACAGCTACATAGTATGTATCGCTATGTTTCCTCTTGCAAAAGAGAGATTCAGATTCAGATTGAAAATAAAATTCGAACAATGTGAAAAAGAGCCTTCAATTCCGAAAATAATTTGAAAACGCCGCTTTTCTTCGGACAAAATATGAATGTACTGATTTTCAGATATTATTTTTAATAGAATATATTATGTTGGCTGAAAAAAACAAAAATCTTATTCCGAAAGAAGCCTTAAAAATCTACGTTTGAAGAGGCCTTATTAAATTCATAAAGGTACACCTATAAGTGCTTATGTTTTGTAAACAATTGGTGATATTTTTATAAAATAATAATTTCGATAGGTTGCTTCAGTTTTTGATTTCCTACCTGGGTAACCTAGTAACCTTGATCTTATAATATACCTGTTTAGCGGTCAAAGATACAAACTAGTAGTTTTCTTTTCGTACTTGAGGAATGACAAGGGCAAAGTGGGTTAAATCAGTTTGACCCACGAAATATAAATGTAACATTTTTTAAATAGTAATCATTCACGAACTGACCTAACCGGTTAAAATAACAATGGAATATCGTTTTTTTGTAATACACGTGTATTTATTGTGAAAGTATTCAAAGTCTCGCAAGATACACTTTATTTTATTTGTTCAGACAACATGTTGACATTTTATAAGCAAACTTCCTTCTTATAAACCATGCAACACCTTACACTTAACACTTTACCAAATTGGCTGTTGATTGCTCGAGTATAATAATTATCGTTGTAATATTTGTTGTTGATCGATATGATTTGGAAATAAATGGCATTTACCCTTTGAATTTCGTAATATTCCGACTTCTCGAGAATTCTCGTAGAGTATTTGAAATAATTTTTGACCTGCCCGATAGATGGCAAAGAAGTATTACGCCGCTGCGTATCTCGGTAGAGTAGGGTAACATGACCAGTCGGTGTTGACTAATATAACCACTTTAGGTACTTTCCCGGTCGAGGGCCTTAAGCCTATAGACTATAGACACAATCAGGCATTACAAATCTCTCACTAATCATTAGGTAAAGAACACCTACATCACCTGCCACTAAAGAACTATTTCACATCATAGCCTCAAAGGGAATAGTAACTATTTCGTGATATTTTAGTTGCACCAACTCTTTATTTTTAATGTACTCCAGCGTGGTATTTTATAGCCAAAGAGATTCTTTCAAACTTTTTTTTGAAAGATTACAAATCTAGGAATGAATTTCATTTTTTTCGGTTTTACCATGCAATAGTTGAATTTTGGAAAATGTGTTCTTTCGGCAGTAATACATACAACTGTTTTTTTTTTGTTATTCGGTAAATTGCTAAAATTGAATAAAAAATATACAGCACACCATTGCTGAGGAGAAAGTAGAATCTGTTTTGGAAAACGTATTGAGTGTATTAAATGTACAATGTACCTTTTAGTCTGAGAAAAACAAAACGATTAAGAATTAAGTGATGTTATGGAAACGTAATTTTATATTTCTCGTCGATATTTTAATTGCCTTAATAAAAAACGGAAAAAATAATTAAATAAGCGATATATTTGATTAGATAAATTAACAACTTTATTATTAATATTTAGTCGATCGGTTTCGGAAGCACCCTCTTCAGTACAATATTTAAATTGAAACCGGTTGACAAAATATTAACAAAGTGGTTTTAAACAAATTTTATCTGTTTTCTTAATAAATGCCAAAAAGGTAATGCTTTTTACGAATATGGAATTAATATACATTGCATATCTTTGCCTTAAATCCACCAAATCCAAAAATGGTGGCAATATTGCGACAGAAGTTCGACAAAACATTTAAAGTTTGTTGAACTGTTTAAACCATTGGACGGGTTTTGGAAACGGATTCCAATTTCCGCGTATCCATTTAACATTAAACCATTGCAACCATTTTAGAACGGATTTGAAGAAGCTGTTACTCGTTATTTTACACAATTCTAGTACACCGCTATACTGCTACAGCCTCTCTCTGAAAAGCATCTGTGCCACTTCGTGGTTGAACAATTTCATACACTACCATAACAGATTAAGGTCGATAAACTCTTGGCTCGCAGCATCTATGGCTCATAGCAAAACATAAGCAGTTTGTGAATTGCATTGATCAACAAAGGAGCTGCAAACTGAGACGCACGACTCTATGAGTCCATCAAAGCTGACGTTGTTCTTTTTCGCAAATAAATTTATCTTTCAGAAAATCTACATTTTAAATTGTTGTGTTTACCATTGGTCATTGAGATAAGTAATTTCGTACCAAAAAAGTTTTGTTATTTACAAAGATTTCAGGAAATCAGTTAACCTGAAGCAGCAAAAATCTCAACCAGTGAAATCTGGCGCGTTTAGACTTTTAAGGTTACTACAACTATTTTAAGCTTCTAAGTTTACCATGAATTTGACATAATAACTTTTTCTTACAAAATATGGCAGTTTTGAAAATTAAATTAAAAACAATGCGTAAATTAATTATGAAATTATTTTTCAAATCACATTTGTTTACATCATGTTTTTTGTTTTAATCCATTCATGTTTTTTTTACAGATTAATAATTTATTTTTACAAATTAGGTTTAATAAACGAGTAGAAAATTATTTGGGTAAAAATATAATTTATTGTTTACCAATATAATACAGTTATGTTAAATCAAAAACCACAATCGTTTTTATTGATGGTCGGTGATTGGCGTTTCCAATAACAAAATTTGTGATGTTTTCAAAATATATCAAATTTATTTGCATTCGTTCATGTTCTATTAAATTGTGGAAAAATACAATGATCCTTTATATACAGGCAGGTGAAGTAAGAATGTTACAAAAAAAAGATTTCCCCAAGTTTGCGTTAAAATAAATTCAAAATTCACGCTTTCGTTTTACGGTAAGAATGTGAATGGCAAGGTCAGTTTTAATCAATTTATTTTTTTATTACTTACATCCCGAGTGCATCGTCGCAAAAAATCAAATATTTTTGTTACAGATTAATCAGAAACAAATCAAATATGAATCTCGGGCATACCCCCGTTATTGGGTGCTATGTCGCCTTAGTGCATATTTTTTGATTTCCGATCACTGTGAATCGCCAGTGAAACAGCATACAATTAACTGCTACAGGCTGGGTTATATGGGGGGGGGGGGTTGGAGGAGGAGTTGGTGGCATAGTGCAATGCTGAGGTTATTCAGCCAGTCACCTTATTCAGTTCAGATGTGCTTCCGGGAAACTGGTGAAGGGAACTTTCTTCTGCGATGTGTTCTGTTGTTTGTATTTGTTCAGAGTCGGTAAGGACCAATTTGTGCATCATATACGCACAGTGACGGATGCGGTTCAGTGAGGCCCACGTCTTCCGAAGTCTGCTTCAGTCACCTACTGTAGTAATCTGACGGGACCCGAGACGAGAGAGAAGGATAGTTGATGTACATTCGAGTCTCCCGCCCTCAGAGCAATAATATACCAGGAGGGATAGCTTGTGTAGTCAGAATTGTTGATTTTTCCTGACTCGGGCGTGGCTAGGGCTAGGGCTAGGGTATTTATATATATATACATTCATAGCACATGTCAACATAATGTTTCGTTTGTTTGTATAAGCTCTTTTTCACAGTATTGTTATCAACAAAAATATAGAATATAACCTCAAAAACCGTTGAGTTGTGTCCTGTTATGTCGCATAACAAATGGTAGTGGGCGGAGTCGCCGGAGACCCGGGAGACGAAAAACATGCTTATATACCAAAACGCACTGCGATATTATGTGACAACTTGTCTTATCTGTTTCTCTCTCACGGTTTATGACGTAAAGTAAAGTGCTTTATCGTAAATTTGTATGGGTTGATTAAAAATATTTAGCTCTCTCTCCATATGTATTCTTACTTCCTGCCGTACAAAATATTTCAAAATTGAAGATTAAAACTGTTTTCTCAGAATGCAATATTGCCATATTATTTGTAATCAAATTTAAAGCTTTTAAAAGACAATATGCTTTCACACCTTTTCTTTTGTGTTGCACATTTAAATCAATTATTTTTGTATTGCGTTCAATTTAACCCTTTTTAGTGCATAACATCGTATGTTTGATTATAATTTTATAATGTATGCAAAATTTTGGTTATTTTCTGGGTCGACAGTTCAACTAGGTCACGGTACGGCAAAAGGTCACGTTAATTAATTGCAATTCTAATAACTTAATTATTACAATACCTATTAGCATTAGATCATGTAAATATCTAATTATTGGGAATATGTTAAACAAATACCAGTATTGCGTGCTTAATAAATAATGTCTGCTATTTTGCAATTAGCGTCCATCAAACACGTCTTGTTGTCGATAAAGACTTAACAAATAAAATATTTATCATCAATTTTTGATGAATTTCTCCAGGTACCTGATTTACAAATAAAATGACGCGTCGCGAAGGATTGTGCATAGGGGAGAATGAGGAATGTTAGAAAATGGGTAGGTAGGCTAATGGCCATTTAAACATTAAACATTGATAGCTTTTTGAAGAGATTCACGTTGTATAGACGTAAAACATTGTTCGTGGCTTCAAACTTAATCTTTGCAGATACCGTACTTGTGTATTTAAAAATATAATGTAAAAAATAAGACTCAACAGAAATAAGAATATGCTAGACTCGAACATTGAACAGGTAAAAAAGAAATTTTTTCCTCAAATAGTTATCCCGATGCTACTCTAAATTACAAGGGATAAATATTAAGTCCTTTGATATATTTTTTTTAATTACAAAAATACAACACGTGATATTATATTAGTTTAAGTTTGATATTAACAAGAGACTTTGTGGGTGTTTTCATTAATTAGCTTTGTGTTGATTTTAATAAGGATTCTTTCCATAATTAATTGAAAGTAAAAGTTCTTTATTGCTTTTTTTTAGATCCATTTCAAAGCGCTAAAAGTTGACTAACCGTCACCGGTCTCCCCTATCAACAAATTTAAGTGGCCTATCCGCATGCCTTATACCACATTCTTATACAAATTAATGAACAATTAAATCTACCGATGTTTTTATGTCTTGTGTTCAAATGAATATATTATTACTATTATGTAGACATAATAATACTCGTACACACCCTAAAGTTGGATTCACACCAACGTCCGGATCCGCTCAGTGACGATATTGTTCCGCATAAAGCCTGATTCACACCAACGTCCGGTTCCGCTCAGTGCCGATATTGTTCCGCAAGAAAACTTATTGATATGGTATGAATATCAATCAAGGAGTATGTGCCAAGACAAATTTGTGTGGCAGTATATCCTTCTGCCCACTCTTGTGATATTTAACTACTTATTTAGTTAAATAATTATTTTGAAGTGTAAAAATACTTACAACGCAGATTTTTTTATTTTTTTTAAACCATTTTTTTATAACTAAATGATTTTTTTAATAATTAATAATTAATAAAAATATTATTTAGTGATAAAAAAATGGTTTTTGATAAAAAAAAATCTGCGATGTTGGTATTTTTACACTTCAAAATAATTATTTAACTAAATAAGTAGTTGAATATCACAAGGGTGGGCAAAAGGATATACTGCCACACAAATTTGTCTTGGCACATAGTCCTTGATTGATATTCATACCATATCAATAAGTTTTCTTGCGGAACAATATCGGCACTGAGCGGAACCGGACGTTGGTGTGAATCAGGCTTAAGAGCTTATTGATATGGTATGAATATCAATTAAGGAGTATGTGCCAAAACAAAGTTGTGTGGCAGTATATCCTTCTGCCCACCCTTGTGATATTTAACTACTTAGTTAGTTAAATAATTATTTTGATGTGTAAAAATACTTACATCGCAGATTTTTTTTTATTAAAAACCATTTTTTTATCACTAAATAATATTTTTAATAATTATAATTGCCCACAAGGGTGGGTAAAAGGATATACTGCCACACAACTTTGTCTTGGCGCATACTCCTTGATTTATATTCATACCATATCAATAAGCTCTCACGCGGAACAATATCGTCACTGAGCGGATCCGGACGTTGGTGTGAATCCAGCTTAAGTTTCAAACTACCAACACATTCATTAGCATCCAGTTATTAGAACATGTTTGTCATGGATTAGGTTTTTGCATGTTGAGAAAAAAATCAAGATAAAACAAGCAAAACAGTCGTCATACTTACTAGTTTTTTAAAGGCTTGTTCGGTGTTGGAATAGTTAAACCGGGCGTAAGACCCATTATTCATTTATAGTTATTATTATAGTTTTTGTGTTCAATTTGTAGAACTCCATTTTAATTTTTTATATAATTCAATTGAATTAAATTTAATATTATTATTATTGAGTTCTGCTATTTTAATTTTTTATTTATTTTTGTTTTTAGTGACAGCTGTTTCGGCGTTTAAGGCCATGGTTTGACAATGGCCTTAAACACCGAAACAGCTGTCACTAAAAACAAAAATAAAAAAACTTAAAATAGCAGAACTCAATAATAATAATATTAAGTTTGATTCAATTGAATTATATAAAAAACCCATTATTTAATTCATCGAAGGTAAGACCTAGTTTTTTTACCCACGCCGTGGTTTCACGCGCCGCGTCATATCGTCGCCGGAAAGGCAAAAGGGCTGAAGCCATTTTGGGAAGCTTACACCAGAGAACTTTGAACTTTTTTTGTAAGTTAAAATTCGTAAGTCTTCAGTACCTGGTTGGATTTAAAATAACTTTACTCAGGTAACTCAATCTCACTGAGTTACCTGAAGCGATAAAAAGCTAAAAAAAAATCCCAAACTTGTGTCGCTTGAGTCGAGCCTTCTCCCAAATGGTAAATATATTTTAGATGGCTGAAGGGCCACTAAAGTTTTCAGAATCAAACGAGAGTCAGAGCATTCGATGCAGAAAAAAAAATTGATCAAAACTGCATATTTAACCCATTTTTGACCAAAGTTTCGCTAAAACTGTTTTACCTTTCCAGCGACGATATTTACAACATAGTGTATACCTAAGACGGATACCATGTATAAGCTTGTCAGCTGGTATACTATACTATCTAGTGTTATGTGTATTTAAGACAATAATTTATTTGATGGTATGTAAAACACTTTGTTGACATTAAATTTTGAAAAATAATTGTAATGTCAAGGCACGCAAGTTTTTTAATACATTTTAGTTTACTTACTTATTTAAGATATTTTTCTTGTTTTATTCTTTATTTTAAATGCGCAGTACAATCCTATTAAATTAATTTGTAATTCCAATTTTGGTAAATACCAAATCCTCAACAACAACGAAATAATTTTTTTCTCGTGAATGAACTCCACTTGCGTATAAAAAATAATATAATACATTTATAAGCATAAGGCCTACACCTACTACGCAACCTTGGAGGAACAAGTTCTCGCCGTATTGAAATGGAAACAACCTACCGAGAATACAGAACGATATACTTATCTATACGGTATTTGGTGCCGCAAATGTAGTTGTTATGGATATAAAAAAAAAGATTTAAAAAATAGTTCTTTCGATGGTTAGTTCAATTTTTAACCACCTACAAAGATAAATGTGTCAATCCGTATATCCACACCATATATTTCAGTTAGGATAAAAAACACAGTGCGCTATTCATCCAGAATATAATAATTATAAATCAAACATAATAACTATTTTCCTCTCAAAACATATAACTACCTAATTTATAATAAAAATACTATAACAAACATTGAGGTACCTCATACCTCAATGATAACAAACATATATTTCTAACATACGAGTAGACACTTAAACACACCACTTAGATTCTACAACTACTACAAGTGAGGTGCTTACGAAAAATAACAACACCAATATGCATTTTTATAGTAATTCATTCACACGCTTACCTTACACTCCACAAAAAAACACACCAGTTATTGTACTTATATATTTTTATTTAAATATAACTGTTGATAAATTAAATTAGATTTAACTTTACAGCTTTTATGCTTGTTACTTTTTATATTAATAATTGAAATAATATCAATAATCTTCAACGTAAATATAAACCAGAAAAATATAACGGTCGCGACCGAGACTCAAACTCGGAACCTCTACTCTATCCGGGAGTAAGGCTTCTGCCAATCCAGTTACCGAGACCTTATAAGAAATCGGCATTTTTAATCGATCTCTTTCTTCATTTGAAAATTATTGGTATTATTTTTTTTCAATTTTAAATGAAGAATGAAGAATGAGATCGATTAAAAATACCGGTTTCTTATAAGGTATCGGTGGATGAATTGGCAGAAGCGTTACTCGCGGAGAGAGTAGAGGTTCCGAGTTCAAGTCTTGGTCGCGACCACTATATTTTTTCTGTTTCATATTCACGTTGAAGATTATTGATATTATTTCAATTATTGATTTTACTGTTAATGTTCACAGAATCAAATTGATACTGCAAATTCATCGCATCGATTATTTTAGAAGTGTTCGAGTCATTGTTGATCGATAAAACAGCATTAAAGCTGAATTTGATTAGAACATGGCGTCGCAGTGTAGGTACTGAGAGGTTGTTTATCAGTTCAGTTCACTGACAGTAGAGTTTTTAGACTGGCTTGACCGTGACCGGGGGGGACGACTCGCCGAGCTGAGGTGGCAAGTCCGTATTGATATCAGGCACGGGTTCACTATAGGACTAGGGGGGCATATATTACAGAGCCTTCACATTCGGGAAGTTGCCAGTAAACAAACCTACACAACGCTCGCTACAGCAGAGAAAGTTGACGTCTTTGGGCTCATCAGCGTATGTCCTAAATGTAGACGAAAATAGGAATAATCTTTTGGTACCCGACACATAATATTATTCTAAGCTTGGAGGACATGTAGATATAGCTTTATGAAACAGTGTGGTCAGTATTGTTAACTTTATACTGACTCAGGCGTGACTAGGGTTTCCATAGACACGCCAAATAGAAAGAGACAAAGATATATTAAAGGATGTTGGATAGCCTATTAGTTACCACCCACATGGAATTAGGACATTTTTAATAAATATATTTGAACACAACGAAACAATATCAATACACCATTAAAATGATTTATGAAGTCAAAATATCACACAAACACTAATAACAGAAGGTTTGCCTAAATAATGAAATGATGGAAGCTTTTTGTTGATTTTATCTCTTTATATCAAAAAAAATGTGAAAATTCTTAAGTTCGGTCAAAAATATTTAAAACTGTTGAAATACCTCTGAAAGGTGATGTTTTATAGTCTTCGTTTGATCTTATTTGAACATTCACGCATAGCACATATCACATGTTTGATTTATTTTTATAACCAATATTTTAATCAACAAAAATATAGGAAATAACCTAAAAAACGTTGACGTAAGTTATGCGACTCTATGATGCGAAGTTAGCGCGGACGGAGAACATACTTAGAAGTGCTGCGATATTATGTGAGGACTTTTCGTGTCTCTTTCTCTCTTATGGTTTGCGTAATATTATCGCAAATATTTATCGCAAATTTGTATAGGTTGGGTAAAAATATTAGCTATTCCTACTTATTCGTTACTCCAAGATTCTATAATAGTGCAAGCAAAGTGTGGCACTATTTGGTTATAAAAAAATACAATATATAGATAAAAAAAGAAGATTTATAGCAACCTACCACTCAAGCCGGAACTGTGACATATCACTTAAGCGTCTGGTCTACAGCCAGTAATTATAATGAATAATCTATTAAAATTGTGCTGCACAAATCACTTACATTAGTATAACGCCATTAGTACACTTGGCATATAAATAAAGTAACAATACATTTATCCCTAGAAGATTCATTTATATTCATTTCTATGCTTCAGGTTTGGACGGTAGAGTAAGGAGATAAAGGAGATGAGGAAGAGGAAGGTTGGGAAGTACCTGGCTATTCAGAGCTGGTCACCAAACACGGCTAAATCCATTTCCTAAAACGTTTCAATTCTGAATGGTGGTCTTTCACCAGGGCGATACTTAGAGTATCTACCACTCTGGAACGTGCCGCAAATATACTATACTAGCAGATAAAACCCGCTCCCGCGTGGTTTAGTCACGACACACACATCAAAAGGAACATAGTGAATAAATCGTGAAGGACCGTAATCGGAAGAAAATTTCAAACTTTTGCATGTATGAGCAATTTTTCCATCGAACGTGGCAGAAGACGGCTTACGGTATTAATACTATCAGATTTTATTTTATATCAATTAAATATGTTATGACATATATTAATTAAATAAAAACTATTTGCGCACACCGGATTCGAACCCGCGACTTCTGGATTCGTAGTTGAGCGTCTTACCACTCGACTAAGCAGGCCGTCAAAGTCAGGTACTCACTCTTCATGTAAAATTCAAGATCAAGCTAATTAAAACAATTTATGGTAACCCTACTGTATCAACACGTTTGTAAAAAGGTGTGTCTATGCATACCCTTGGCCATGCCCGAGTCAGACCAATGTCAACGATTGATTTACATTTTTTCGCAATTCTATAGAATATATCGTCGCTGGAAAGCAAAATGACTTTGGTCAACAATGAGTTAAATATGCAGTTTTAAACAGTTTTTTTGCATCGAATGCTCTGACTCTCGTTTGGTTCTTAGGACTTTTGTGGCGCTTCAGCTATCTAAAATATATTTAGCATTTGAGAGAAGGCTTGACTTGAGCGACACAATTTTGGGACTTTTTAGTTTTCGTGTCGCTTCAGGTAACTCAGTGAGAGCATTGAGTTACTGAAGACTTGTGAATTTTACTGTAAAACAAAAAAAATATAGCATTGGACAGAAAGGGTCTGAGCGGGAGGTGGGCGGTAACACAACTGTGTGACCAGTGGTGACATGTGACGTAAATAATATTTATGTTTTTGTTTGTATGGAATATAAATATAATTTTTTAAAACACGATTACAAAAACAAATACACTTATCGTCATCCACTCATACAACTGAATTTGAAATTAACTCCTTACAATACATAGCATATACTCGTACACATTACAACGCATTACCCAATGAATTAAAACTTACAGTTCCGAACAAAAAAATATTGGCAAAAGCACTTAAAGGATATTTTCTCGAAAATTTTATAAATCAGTGATGTGTCCTATCTGTGAGACCTCTGTGTGTGTGAATGTCTTTCTTGTTGTATTTGTGATGTTTATCTAGTCAGTCTCTACTCCTATGAGTCTCTTCTTGGTGTATTTTTTCGCTTGTTCCCTCTTCTTTTGTGCTTCCTATTTGGAATTTGTAAGTCTTTGTAAAAATATTATTTCTTTTGTTTTATAATGTTGCCCTTCCCAGAATGAGTTTTTTAAAACTCTTTGGGATTAATATACCAAATTTATTTTGTATGTTAATATTTCAATAAATAAATATAAAAGAAAAAAGTGTTACCAGAGACCAAAATGCCATCTACGTTTTTCACTGATACACCTTTATAGAAGTTTTTTTAGATTGCAGAAAAGGATCGAATTAGTATATTTATACATATTGGCAAAGTTGGTAATAAATAATCATAATTTAAACAGAAACTTTTTTTGAGTTTCTTTAATTTTCAATATTTATGATAATAGTTGTTTTTAATATTTTTGGAACCAAATAGACGCTAGTGACCTTTAGGTCCATCAGAAAACGATTCTGATGTTTTTTTTTAAATCTCTCCATATGCACTTACTATGTAAAAGCCTATAGGGGCGTTAGTAAAATATCATCATTTTGTTCATTGTTTCATAAATAAATAAAATAAAATATCATCATTTTGTTCATTGTTTTATAAATAACATAAATAAATTTAGTTTATTGATTTAATTAAACTAACCTTGGAGTAACAATATATGGAGAGAGAGTTCATTATTTTTACCCAACTTATACAAATTTGGGATAAATCACTTTCTCCGGGTTTTTGCGTCGTACACCATGATAAACAACCTTGCTTAGGGGTTTTTTATCCAGTAAAGACTTTTTCCCTAAGAACTAAACTTAAATTCAATCAATGAAATACAACCATCAGATGGTGATAGTAATAAGGCCTAATGAGCCGTAGTACTAGTTAGGTAGACATTATGAGGGGTATTTGTATAAGCCCCAGCTAGTTAGCAGAGGATTACGAATGAATCCATAAAATCAAAAAAAAAACCATGATAAAGAAACAGACAGCAAATTTTGCCAAATTATCACACCGCTTTAAAGTTTCTGTAAGGATGTTCTTCTTGTGCCCCGTCTCCGTTGACTCCGCCCACACGTTTTCATATGCGACATAAATGGACATAAGTCAACGATTTTTTAGGTTATATGATATAATTTTGTTTATAACAATACTGTGAAAAAGTGGTTATACGAATAAAAAAAAACATTATGTCGACATGTGCTATGAATGGATGTATAAATACCCTAACCATAGTCCTAGCCACGCCTAGGTCTGGCCGAGTCCGGCAAAACTCATCAAAATTGACTAGCAGCGCTCTCTCTTGTGTATTATTGCTCTGAGAAACTAACTATTTCCCCACCGTAAGCTAGGGAATACATGTTGTAGGGGAGAAGTGGCATGTAGGAACCTTTTTTTTTCGATATTTCATTTTTTTTTTAAGGCATATTTAAAGAAAAATATGCTGCCAACAAAAAATATACTTTTTTTTGGAGTTTTAAAAAACTTCTTGGCCGTTTCATAACCTGTGTGTAATGAAAAAGCCACTTGAAGTATTGAAGGAGCGGGTAAGTCGTACATAAACATAATGGCCCTAAACTCATTGAATCAATGAAACACAGGTATTCATACAAGCTTATTTTATTTTTACGTAGTAAACAATTAAACATAATAGTTTTCTTAGTAAGGTGCGTACGTAGGTATAATGAAAAAATAAATAAATAAAAAATCGAATAACAAAAATAAAGAAGAAAAAAAGTTCAATTTCCTAGTGGCAATTCAGACAAAAAAGTTGTACGGACCCTTAACGCCACAGAATTCACGGTCCCATAAATTACATGTTTTATATTTAAACCGGTTCACTGTTTTTTTGTCATACCTAGTTTTCTTTGCAAATCATACGAAATTATTATTCCCCCACTGTCTTGTTTCCCTGCTTTGTTTTTGACTCGTTTCCCTGCCTCCCTCTTATTTCTTCTTGCAATGTAGTAGTTTAAAATCTCGTCACCAGACTTATTAACCATCACGCCGTTTCTCGGCAGGGGTAGGCAGAGAGGACGGACCGCCATACAACTCTGTCTTGGCACACACTCATTGCTTCGTTCACATTCATACATCGTCTCATACATACTCTTCTGTTATTCTGACTCTTCACATGACCCGATTCTAGTATTTGAATCACTTGATCGTGGCATGTCTTCCTCGGGCGACCCCGACTTCTTCCACTCACTTTCGCATCATATATTCTTTTCACACTCCTTTCACATTCGCTTTACATGCCCAAATCATCTAAGCGTCCCTTTCTTGATCCTATTCATTACGCTCACATCAGCATTGCATTATTTCCGGATATCCACATTTTTAATACGGTCATACTTGGTTTTACCACACAAACGTCTCAGGTATCTCATTTCCACAGCATTCAGTCTACTTTCATCCTTCCTATGCCAGTTCCATGCCATACTGCCATACATCAGGGTTGGTATAAGCACTCCATTGTGGACTAGCTTCGCTTCTTTGGTCAATTTCTTATTAGGGTCAACAGCGTTCAGTCCTCCATTAATGGAGTTTCCTGTATTCACCCTTCTTTCAATATTCTTATCGGCCTTTCCATCTCTCGTAAACATACTTCCTAAATATACAAACTCCTCCACTTGCTCCAAGTATTCATCATTCACAACACCATGACTTTGGACTTACTTACATTCATCATCAACTCATTCTGCATACATACTTGGTTTATTCTAGACACGAGAAACTGCAGATCTTCCATACCGTCAAAAATCAGCATCGCATCATCAACATACAATAGGCAACATACTTTCAGATTGTTTATTTTCGCGCCCAACCCCACACCTTTCAATTCTTACATACTATAATTATCCATGTACAAATTGAACAACCACGGTGACATTACACAGCCTTATTTTACACCTTTTGTGATGTTAAACCACTTCGTAAAATCACCGTTCACTCTTACACATTCAACGCTTTCATCGTACAAGGACGCGATTGCTTGTATCGTCTAAAAATCAGTATCGTGAAAAGATATAATATATAATCATGGAAAGGTTTCATAAGAGCAGACACGGCATTTGAAGAGCCGGCTCCTTCAATGCTGAGTCGGCTGGCTCTTCGAAACTTTCGCTAATAATATTAAATAACCTCAAAATCAAGCACACCGTTGGCAATACAAAATCATGTCATTTGAATTTGTATACTTTTTTTTATAAGAATACCGCACAAGAGTCTCAACTACTCCCAACCGTCTAGAGCCAGTGAGACCATGGCATCCCCAAATAGGGTATGTTGTGAGGCTGAAGGTAGTGGGAAGAGGAAGGAGATTGGGAAGAGGAAGTTTGGGAAGTACCTGGCTATTCAGATCTGGTCACCAAACACGGCTAAAACCATTTCAAGCAATGTTTCGATTCTGAATTGTGGTCTTTCACCAGGGCGATACTTGGAGTATCTACCACTCTGGAACGTGCCGCAAATATACTTTTTATTATTTTAATATGAATTAAATGTGTTATGACACATATTAATCAAATAAAAGTTATTGGCGCACGCCGAGTTTGAACCCGCGACCTTTGGATTCATGGAGGCCGCAACAACAATAATCTAATTGTATTAATTAATGCAGCAATAGATTCAACTTACAATAAATCAACAAAGTTGTAATCAAAAATTTACTTTTTAGCGGCGAAAACTTCGAACGAACGCATTTTTTTTACGTTTCGTCTGCCAACTGTGAAACGACAGCATATGATCTATGGGCAGTATAGCAACTAAAGAGAAATACAAATCTGTAGTAAATACTGATGAATGCGTATGTGAGCTACTAGCTAGCGTTGTGACCGCTCCGAAAGAACCATTTCAAAGAACTACTTCTTTTGGCAGCAGTTCCTACTTCCTTCATTGTTCATTGAACAAATACTTCAATTGAAGTTGGTAGTTCATTTTAGCGTTGTGACTGCTCCGTGTGAACTATTTCATTTTGCGGCAGTTCAAACTTCATTAATTTAATTTCATTGAACAAATACTTCAATGGAAGTTAGATTACAAAGAACTACTTCAATTTGCAGCAGTTCCGTTGTGAAGTTGAACTTCAAAGCCTATAAAGAAGTACTTAATTTCAAGTACTTCAATTGAAGTTCGACTTCAAAGTACTTCGATCTAAAGGAACGTGTTTTTTTGGGAGTTCTTTTCGTTTTTAAATCTCTACCGACTAGTACTTTTGTTTTGGCGAGGAACCAGTTCCAGTTCTTTTCACTTTCAAATCTCTACCGACTAGCACGTGGTTTTCGGCGAGGAACCAGATCCAGTTCCTTTCGTTTTCAAATCTAGTACTAGTACTTTTGTTTTAGCGAGGAACTTTTGTCGATTTGCTAGTACTTTTCGAAAAAATATCAAGGAACCGGTTCCAAAAAGAACTGAACAAATAACCGGATAAATTCAAATCTCTTTTTTGCGAGTTCCACTCCAATTGAAGTGTTCACTGCGAAGGGTTCATTTTAAAGAACTAGCAGTTCGTGAAGCATTCACAACACATTAAAGTTTTTTCTTAACGCTACTACTAGCACTTTCAAAACTCGGCTCCTCCGTGCCACTTCTTCCCTACCTTGTACTCGCATTGAACTTGTGCTAATGATTGTGGGTTTTTTTTCTGTACGTAATTCATTATTGCACGCTTATGAATAAATTAAAACAAGATATTAATGTACTCATCGTTTGCCAGAATTATTTATCTCTTGCTAAAACGAACTTGTTACTAGATATTTTCCGGTGAAAAACTGCGAACCGATTTTCAATTTTATTTGAATTTTGGACGGATTCTGTAACACAAACGTAGGTTTTTTTGACAGAATTTTAACTCGTGGCTTCTACTTACGTTTTTGCTTACAATTATCTCTACTCACTAGGAATTTATCTAATGTAAGTACGGGTATCGGGCGGTTGATTTCGCCCAGAATCTAATCAATAATCAGGAATATCAGGAGGAGAATGTAAAAGCCGAGTGACTATTTCCTGGTCAATTTGTCCAAAGTCGACCCCTTTAGGGCCTTGCAGCATAATAATTATGCTATAATAAGCTAAAAAATAAGCTGTGCGTGTTTTCCCACTTTAATCTTAACAATAGCAAATATTAGACTATTTCTGGTTATTGTTGTTATTGTTGTTGAATTAGTAATCAAGTACTGCAGTGGTCATAGAGCGTGGTAAATGGATAAACAATCATACCTGTCTGATTAATATCTTGAAACTAACTAACTAACCATCCCGTAGGGGTAGGCAGAGAGGACGGACCGCCATATAACTCTGTTTTGCCACACACTCCTTCCTTCATTCTTCCTTCGTTATTCTGACTCTTCACGTGACCCGATTCAAGTATTTGATTTACTTGATCGTGCCATGTCTTTCTCGGGCGTCCTCCTCTTCCTCTTCCATTCACTTTCGCATCAAATATTCTTTTCACACTCCTTTCTTCGTTTATTCGCTCTACATGCCCAAACCATCTAAGCTTCCCTTTCTTGATCCTATTCATTACGTTCACATCAGCCTTGCATTCTTTCCGGATTTTCATATTTTTAATACGGTTAAACTTGGTTTTACCGCACATCCGTCTCAAGGATCTCATTTCCACAGCATTCAGTCTACTTTCATCTTTTGTCTGCCAGTTCCATGCTTCACTGCCATACATCAGGGTTGGTGTAAGCACTCAATTGTGGACTGCTAGCTTCGCTTCTTTGGACAATTTCTTATTTGCGCCAACGGCGTTTAGTCCGCCATTAATGGAGTTTCCTGCATTCACCCTTTCCGTCTCTCGTAAACATACTTCCTAAATACACAAACTCATCCACTTGCTCCAAGTATTCATCATTCACAACTATATTGCACGATGTTCTCGAACTCTCTATTTCGAACACAATGATTTTGGACTTACTTGACGTTTTGCCTTTTTCATATTATCTGTCTCTTTCTCTCTGTTCTTTTGTTATAATTTAAATGTTATTCTTTTGTTTTCTTACTGTTCTCTTATTTTATTTTATATTGTATTCTCCCTTTGTATGTACGAGTATATGTAACCACACACTTTGCATTTTTTGTTTAGTTTAATGTTGTACCCTGATGATGCTTAGGCTAAGCGGAACCGATCGGTTAAAAAAATTTAAATAAAATCTGTGATCATATACAAAGTTATTATTTCACTTTCATTAAATATTTCAATCCAAAAAGTGATTGCTTTCTACGAAAATATATATTTTGAAACCCCTACCTACCTATTATGTATTTTATCAGATATTATTCTATATTTGAAAATGGTGAATTGACAATGCAAATAATATTTTTCTTGCCAAATCAAGTTACATCCCGTGATTTTTCACGGGTAACAACTAGTTGTGATACAATTGTCGACCAGTTTCGGAAACACTCTTGCGGCTTTAGGACAATAAAAAACTTTTTTAATATGGATATCGTTGCTGAAAAGGCAAGAGGGCTTAAGCGACACTTTGGTCAAAATGAGTTAAATATGCAATTTTGGGCAGTTGTTTTTTTTTTGCATCGGATGCTTTAACCATTTAACCCTTTTTTGTGGCCTTTCAGCCATCTAAAATTTATTTACCATTTGGGAGAAGGCTTGACTCAAGCGACACAAGTTTGGTACTTTTTTAGTTCATGTAATTTTGTGAGAGCATTGAGTTATCTGAATTTTTTTTTTTATTAATTTCTTGTAATTGCATTAAATTAACACAAAAATACATTGTTTCTAAATCAAAATAACTTGATTCTTTACCCTATCACAAAGTCGAAGTCATTCGTAATTTATGGTATTTAAGGGTCAGCACTCAAAAATGCTACGAAACGTCACTTCCCAGCATTCTAATATGAGCAATCATACAAATGATGTTTCCGAAAATTTTCTATGGGTAGTTAGAAAAATGTCTGAGGTTTCCAGTGAATACGATTTTACAACTGTTATCATTTAAATTACATGAAAAACATGCTAAAACTTCAGTAAAAGGGACAGTTTTCAAATCAGAAAAGTCATATTTGAACGTTTTACCTAATATTCTAGTATGCTTTTCATAAAGAATTAAAAAGATTACTGTTTAAAATTTGTATTCACTGGAAACCACAGATATTTTTCTAACTACCCGTATAGAATTTAAAAAATAATCATTTGTAGTATCACTTGTACTAGAAAGCCAAAAAATGTCTATTTTTGGGTGAGGACCCTTAATAACAATAATAATTAATTTAAAGACGTTTAATCTTAAGAGCGTTTATAAAACTTTTAAGGTTGAGTCATTCTGATTGTGTCTGAAAAATGTGATCATTATAAACTATAACTAATTTCCTTTGTAGGTATATACGTCCGCACGACCGTCAAGTTTTCAAATTAGGAACCGATAAATGTGTTCAAAAGATTTTCAAATTATAAAATAAAAAAATTAAATCCCTACCTACCTAATAAAGTACCTATCTACGAGTATGAAAAAATGCAGCTTGAAAATCTCTCTATTGCGTCAAAATGTATTTCGAGAGTTCCTTTTTTTAATTGTTACCGAATTTGTCGGTGTCGACAAACTTCTTTGCCGAAAATCAAGTAAAATTTAACCTCGTAAGTAATAAAATTTGATAAAAATTTTCCTCGGTTGTTGAAATAAAATGTTGATCATTTATTCATCATGTACACATGCAGTAAGTGAATTGCTTGAGTTTTATTTGAAATGTAAAATTACGGAAATTTGTTGAATAGCACGTAACTGTGATGTGTGATGCGATTATTCTGTTTTTTATATATTTATATTTACATTATGTATACTTTGATTACATAGGCAATATAACTGTTGGGAACAGTTGAGACTCTTGTGCGGTAGTCATATAAAAAAAAATATATACGCGTCGGATTCCCACCCGGGCGTCGTGCGTTCAATTCCTCTGCTGGTTAAGTCCTCCATCATTGCACAAGCAACATCTTCCGCTTCTTATAATGGCAGTAGGAGTTTTTAAAATTTTGTTAGGTTATTCGTAACCCGGGAATGTTTGTCTTTCTTTAAAAAAAATATATATATATACATACAAGATGTACTTCTTCTGTCGTCTATTTTTGCCCTATTATTTGCAATTACTGTAATTTTATTCATAATATATGCACAATCCACCATTGTTCTTGTTCTTCATTTCGTAAAATACCTATATTTTACTGTACGACAGCAATATGTACGTAAACAAATCATCAATTAAATTAATTAAACAACTCCTTGTACGTACCACCGTTGCCAGGTCAAACATAGAAACTTCCTAACAACGTCATCGAAAATCCCTAGAATTGCTTAACAGTGTGCGAAACACTCCCTAGATTAAAGCCAGTAGTTGAGTTATATTGTTCAATATGCTTGTATTATATTTATTCATATATCATATTTTATTAATAAAAACTTGAAATGTTAGAAAAAAACAACTGAAATCTCTGTTATGAATTTATGATTAAAAAACTTTTGTAACCTATTTCTACTTCTTTATTTTGGACCAGACCGGTTTCACCTTGCAAATGCTGGTAAATTTTAAAGTAAATCTATAGTACATAATATATATTATATTATAATGCCCATGTCTGGAATGAACGCTATTGGTTCTATATAGAGTTAGTATTTTGATTAATTGCTGACAGGAACGGCTTAACAAACACATTTAAATATAACTTTGGGGGGGTTATTATTATACATTCCGAGAAACGGGTTACACAGCGGTGAGTTGGATGAATCCGTGGGTTTTTTTTTAAATAAAATCTATCGTCAGCTTTATTTTTAACAGTTATTTCTGATTTTACTGCTACAGCCTTACTCGAGTGGTGCTTATCTACGAGTTTTTCAGTTTTCCACAATTTGCAGATAAATTTTTCGTATACCTAAATACTCGTAAACCATGTTACCCGCAATCCGAAGTTCCACTGTATATCGAGGTAAAAATGTATGAAATACAACCTGAAAGTTTTTCTGGCACTGTTTTCAGAAGACGAACTGCTATCATGCGTCATAAAATTGGCCTAATAAAACTTTACTGACAAATTTACATGAAAAAAGCCAAAATAAAAGGATCAACCAGGTTTTACGATCTGATTTAATATTTATTGAGGAAAACAAGAAAAGAAAAATAATTGAATAAATAGATTTTACTGAGAAGTTTTGGAATTGTTTATACATTTTTCCTTATTTCGTTGAAAATATCCTTGTTTTGTATTTGTCCGTTTTTGAATTAATAGTATTCGCACTTAATTTAAAAAATTGTTTCAATATCGGTTTCAACGACGGCAACAGGAAAAGTGTCGAATAAATACGATACTTACTAGTCAAATTCGTTTTACGTCAAGTTCTCCGGTGTAAAAACTTGCAAGAACCCTTTCAACTCTTCTCTTAATAATAATAATATTTTGATAATTTATATAGCGTCGTCTTTGTGAAAAATCGCCTCGAGGGCGCTGTGTTTAAAGTAAGTATTCTTACTTGAAAATAATCGGCTACCAAATAAAGCATAGATACATGTTTTGTGTTAGAGGGCTATGCTAGATTTTTTTACTATTATCTATTCTTGTTGATGTATTTTGCTGTGGAGATTTTTGGGATCTGATACGGCGCTTACACCTGTTTATTTTTTTGTTGTAAATTGTCGGTGGGTTTTTTTTTACATATTTCGTATTATTTTTGTAATATTAGCAAATAACATCTTCGTCGTGATTAATTAATTTGAACAACACACGATAAGCTTCGATTAACTAATTAAAAACCTGTTTTTAAATGGTGGTTTTGTTTTCTTCAGCTCGGGTGTAAATATAAATAGCTGAATAGATTAAATATACATTATTTATTTATGGATTTACGGTACAAGTACCTTAAAAATACAACAAAGATCAGTAAAAAATACAATATAATTTATAAACAATATCAACATACGTATACGATTATTAATTATTTAAATGTTATAGTTCGGGAATGAAAATAAAAATATTTTTTGCAACCGTTTTTAAAAAATGCTGTTGAATATGTCCACTTCTTCCTGCATTTTGGTTACCTGGGCAAGGTATGCGTGGTAATAGTGAAAATGTCCACTACTTTCTGCATATCGGTTGCCTGGGCAATGTATGCGTGGTAACAGTGAAAATGTCCACTACTTCTTGCATATTGGTTGCCTGGGCAATGTATGCGTGGTAACAGTGAAAATGTCCACTCAATGAAGCCCCTCACGTCGAACCGGTTCCAGTTCTTTTTTTCCAGAATCATTTTCAACCCCCCTCCGCCATGAAATAAAAAGGCTTCCAGAACACAGATATTTTTTTTTATAGTTTCAGATATCAACCATCTCTAGTAAACGTGTTTCACAAATTACAATTTTTTTTGTAATCTGTGATGTCGCATCTAGAGGTTTCTACTGCATTGTTCCATATTAGGCGAGTAGCGCGGGTGTTTATTTCGCGCCGTCGTACTGGGAAGCTACAGGTTTGATTTCAGTCCATGAATAGTATGGTTTTTGTCATTTTATATCATATACTCGTATAGGCGCTGGGCGCATAAAAAGGCACTGTAATTAGGTACTATTAGCGCCTTGGGAATCCGCCGCCTGGAGCGGAATACTCCAAGTGCGCCAGTACAGGTCCGGCCCTGTCGTGCAGTTGGAGTATCAGTCCGCATCGGAGGCTCGGGTGAGAATTATGACGTTTCTCAGCCTGAAGTCAAGTTGTAGATACTTTGTAAGTGGTACACTTGCCCTTGTACTTTGAATGTGAGCATAAAGCTAGTTGTCCTTACAATCTTCGCACAAACAGATATTATCTGGAATGCTGAATTGTATTCGCGAACATCCTTTAAAGGGTGCTTTGATTCCAGCGTTGTACTTAATGAAGGTTTTGGTGACGCACTTTTCTTCCTGTACAACACATTTCCATCTTCTACTTTAAGGCATGACAGTCGTTGCATCGCATTATTAGCATGACATTATTATTAGTCCACCTATTTCAACAATTTCATGGCTGACATAATCCAGTGTGCCTTTATATTTGAAGGATCCTGGATGCCACTGATCTGTTTTCGATATCCTGAGACATTCCTGACGGGTCTATCGTTGTTCTACGGTAACGGGCATCAGCTCTGGTTCTCTCCCGAAGAAGTCTTGTCATGTTTCCGAGATCGCATGTTTTTTTTTTTTTTTACATGAATACCGCACAAGAGTCTCAACTGCTCCCAACCGTCTAGAGCCAGTGAGACTATGGCATCCCCAAATTGGGTATGTTGTGAGGCTGAAGGTAGTGGGGAGGGAAAGGAGATCGGTAAGAGGAAGGTTGGGAAGTACTTGGCTATTCAGATCTGGTCACCAAACACGGCTTAAGCCATTTCAAGCAACGTTTCGATTCTGAATGGTGGTCTTTCACCAGGGCGATACTTAGAGTATCTACCACTCTGGAACGTGCCGCAAATATACTTGTTATTATTTTTATATGAATTAAATGTGTTATGACACATATTAATTAAATAAAAGTTATTGGCGCACGCCGGGTTTGAACCCGCGACCTTTGGATTCGTAGTCGAGCGTCTTACCACTCGACCATGGAGGCCGTCGTTTAATGATGATCAATTTTTAATGACTTATCGTTTGATAAGTCCTTAAACATTGCTTTTTTTCTTGGTGGCATGACAGCGATTGTTTGTATTAATTATTGAAAATACACATTTGAAACTGTCCATAAAAATTAATCTACGAACAAATTGTTTGGAACGCCGTAGAGCACTTTATTGTGTGAATGGAAAGAAATGTAACAAAACAAAATAGTATCAGGAACAACGTTCGAACTCAAAATTTGAACACATCACTTCTTCGAGTAACTGAAGCCGAATCTTTCATCTTTTGCCAGTACGTTTCGTTCTATTTTTTGTAAAATTTATCTTACTCACTCACCTCAGGGGTCAAATTGAAGTATGCCATATTGTTTCTATAAAAAACTACCCTCAATTGAATTTAATTCAACCCCCTGACTCAATTCCGTGTTGTGATACTTCGTGACAATGAAACATCCATACATACTACATCCAAATTTACGTATGAACGATAATTAAAAGTGAATATACAACATTTGACAGTAAATAAATAGGTACCTATTATTTATGATTTTAATCATTTTATCATGATAATTAATTTGGTGAGAATTATACTTTCCGATACGAGTATTGTATTAAAATCACGAATACGTCATCTTTGTTTGAAGCGAATTTATTTTAATTTTATACAAAATGTTTTGAAAATCCCGTTCTGCCGCCTTATGGATAAAATTTTAATTAAAACGAATGTAAGGAAACGTATAAGTACATAGACCTTGGAATAAAGATAAAACTGAAAAGGTATATGTGCCATCAGAATCGTGTATAATATTGATGTTCCTGATGTTCTTGACCTTGGCCTTGTATTCAGGGCTGTGCTAAATCCATTTAGCGCCTTTATGTGAATACAAGTATGCATGTACCTATGCACCTGAATTTATATATTTTTAGGAATGTGGTATTCTGCCAGATTCACTGGTCGTGGTATAAAAGGCGCCTGGTAGGTTTAAAATATTTATAGAATTAACATTCAAAATGACGTCGTACAAATAAAATACACGGGTGAATAAAACGTTCATTCATTTTAGTAAATTCTTAAATTCAAGTAACAAAAACTAAAACGAATAGTTTGTAATAAATAAACATTTCAGACGTCAAATTTATAATACATAAACCTACAAATGTATATGTGTAGCCGGTAGCGTCTGTTACTACTATCGGTATTATGTGCATATAAAATATCTGATTTAAAAAATCGCTATATATCGTTAGTTCCTCGTTTGGCCGCCTGCTGAGCCAGATAAGTGTATCAATCTGTAAACATTTATTTGGAAAAAAAAAAAAAACGGCAAACTTCACTTCATAAAAAAAACACATACTCCTTACGCTGATGGCCATTAGTTTGAAATTTCACATGACGCCGGTCGCCTGTCTAAAAAAATAAACACCGAAAGGTGTGCTTTTTTTAAGCTTATATAAAAATGTTTTCCGATCAGAGTCTAAAAAACTTAATTTTAATATTTTGCCTCATATTACAGTAAAATCAAATCCATAATAAAAGGTTTGCTAGTAGAAGATCCTACAATTCAACGAATTTTTCGCTTAAAAAATGATCGCTGAATGCAATGGCCGAGAGCTGTTCTACTCTCAGTATTTAATTAAAGTGAATCAAAAACATTTATAATTTTGCGTTTTTTTTTAATTACATGGGCTTCAGGCGCATTTTGGGTCCTAGGCGCCGCCGATGGTGTAAAACTATTTCTGTGTTTAGCGCGGCCCTGTCATTCACACATTATTCGCAAACAATCACTGTACGAATTAGCAAGTTTTGTAATTAGGTAATCAATCAATTTATCGTTAAATTAGATACCGGTAAGCCGCAGGTATTTAAGATTTGTAATTTATACAATAAAGGTACTAAGTGAGATTATGGTGGACAACATTTTGTGTGATAATATAGTTATCTTTATATTATCTACCAATGTTTTATAAAGCGTGTTTAATATTATTTTAGTGCAAATAATGTACACACGATACACAATGAAATGGAGGTGTTTATTACATGTATATTAATTGAGTAGCTAGAAGCAATGTTGATTATTTCCGAGTACCATGAGTATTGGAGACACAAAGCAGGTCTGAAGGTGGAAGGTCCCGGGTTCAAATCGTAGTCAGCGCAATACACTTGTTCTTGGATATTTTTCTAATTTACATGATTTGTTTGAATATAAAATTTATTATTATGGCAGAAAATATTTGGTTTATTTCAAAGTATTTTCAAGTGTAGAATTGAAAAAAAACACTTTTAATGGCTTTCACCAACTAAAGGCGATATTGATCTAGAGCCTTGGGAAGCACCTACCTAGCTACTTAGATCTGTTCACTAACCACAGCCAAAGCCACTTCTATTCAATTCTGAATGATAAACTTTCACCAGGGCGACACTGAGAGTATCTACCACTCTGAAAGAAGCCGCAAATATGCTATACTACATATTTCATTTCAATTATGAGACCTCTTGATCCATTTCGAAGAATCATAACAAACAAGTCGTATAAATATATAAAGCGAAATTCTAATTTGTACATGTGTTAGTTTTACGGTTTGAAAGCATGAATTTTGATGTTATGTAGTGTTATAAACTTTAAATATCTGCGTTATTTTTCGTAGTCGAGTTATCTGGCATTTTAATAAAATTCAAAGAAACAAACAAAAAATCGCCTTAACACTCAGCCCCGCACTCGAGAATTCCGGTTTTACGCAAGACCTTTAGAAAAGGGGACATTCAGAGAAAGCTAATAATATATTTTTTTAAACCGTTAAATCAAAATTGTTACTTAGTATTTTTTACAGATTTTGATGCATTGAAAAAACAGATTTGTTTACAATATTTTTGAATATCTGACTCTCGTTTTATTCTGAAACCTCTTGTGACCCTTCAGCCATCTAAAATATATGTACCATTAGGGAGAAGGCTTGACATAAGCGACACAAGTTTGACACTTTTTAGGTTTTTGTGTTGTTTTTTTTTTTCAAAATCCAACCAGGTACTGAAGATTTATGAATTTTACTGTAAAAAAAAAATAAGTGCTCTGGTGTAAACTTCCCAAAATGGCGCTTCAGTACGTTTGCCTTTCCGGCGACGATATGTTTATATTTAAAGGTAAGAATACATTTGTTTTTATTTATAATGTATTAATCCTAATTTTATTTTATTTTACATCGTGTTTTACGGGATTCTTTTCGTTTACAGTTTTAGCGTTATTTTATATAATAATCATTGAAAAATGACAATGTTACGGATTTTGGTATTCTGGAAGACGCAAGATGCAAATGCCAAAAGAGGAAATTGAAACTTATACATTTTATCAGATCATGGAGCGGCTCACGCAAGCCACACCGTCTCCTGGGTTAACCTGTTAGACCAGAGGTTCCAAAACTTTTTTGTCCCGTAGACCACTTGCCGATTTTTTTCTGTTTTGTGTAGACCCCTTGCTTTCCTAATATTGTTTTTTTTTAGCGTTGGGAAAAACTTCAAAGTTTTGTGAACGCTTCAGGAACTGCTAGTTCTTTGAAATAAACCCTTCGCGATGAACACTTTAATTGAAGTCGAACTCGCCAAAAAATAGTACTGGTCGGTAAAGATCTCAAATCGAAAAGTGCTAGCAAGTCAACAAAATTTACCCTCCGAAAAAAAGCACTGGTCGGCAGAGATTTGAAATCGAAAAGTACTAGCAAATCGACAAAAAATTATTATAATTAAAATAATTAGGGAATTAATGTCTATTATAAGAGAGTATTACGTAAGTACATACATAGGTACTATCTGTGAGATGGATTATTACATTTGCGGGAAGCCAACATTTTGGTGACGGCCTGCCTAAATGGAATCCACTCTCGTGGACCCCCATTTGCGTCTCTTGCACCCCCAATTTTTTTTTTCATTGACGTGGACCCCTCGCAGGTCGGAATCGACCCCAGGGGGGTCAATATAGGCCACTTTGGGAATCACTGTGTTAGACTGTCTGGAAATATCTTGGAACACAGCTTACAGACTATTATTGTATATCTTAACTTGCGTGTTGAAAATGGCTGATACCACCCTCGTAAAGCTTTTGTTATCTCAGAGTTGACCAAGGAATTTTAGACAGCAAAATATGTGCATATGACACTAGATCTTTGGCACAAAAAAGCGGTAATTACATCAAAATACTCTTTTTAGAACATTCCGGGACTAAATTATCGTCCGTGTCTATTATAGATATGTTTATGTTACATATTAGGTTAATATTAAAGCTCTCACCTCTTAGATTCCGAGAAGACACCGTATAGGTGAGGTCGTTGAATTCTAAATCCATTTTGGTTGTTGCGGTTCTTCAACTATTTAAGTAGCCCACTGGCACCAAGTGTCTCACTAAATAAAATCACAGTATCAGGAGAACATAACTCTGAAGTAAGATTAAATTACACGCACGGAACACATTACACTTGTTACTGATTGATGTTTAATCACACGCCTTAGGAACTGATATGTTTTTCCTTCATTCGGTGCGGTGTCGCTTATCAACCAAACGTTCTGTAAAGAAAAGAGTATTTTAATCGATTTATTATCAAATTATTACATTAAATATAAGATATAACATTCCAAGGATAGGTTTATTTGGTTAAAGTTGGGTGAGGTGCTAATTTTTCTAGCCTTAGGGTTACTCGGACATAGTGTACCTTTAGACACAATACAAGTAAAATAAATTGTAATTTTTTTAAATGTGTACAAGTGCTACTATGTTTTGTTCGGTCGATATTAAAAAATATTACCTTGAATGCTCCATTTTCGTCAAATTTCATCACAAGCTAGGAAATAGTTTCCCATGTATTTACACAGTAGGTGTACAGACAAGAGACAGAAAGTGCTTTTTAGGCATTTTATAATTTATTGCTTTCACTTTCACGTCAATTATTTTAAGAACATGTAGGACTAGATCACACAATGCCTATTATCAAGACGTTATCGTATAATAAAAAGAACAAGAAACTCATTTATTCAAAGCGCAAACATCGCTAAACCAGAATTAACTTCACAAGTTTGCCTAGAAAGGATTGGCCACAGTGGTTGACTTTGTATATTTGACTTAACCCCGCTCTCGGTGCTCACGGTTCACTATTCATTCATATTGTTTTTAAATGTTCGTGTGAAATGCCACTTTCTTTTAATAAAATATTACTTATTGAAATGTTAATAATAACAAACGTAATCATTTTTTACATATTACTAAGGCATAAAATCTGTAAAGATAAATGTTTGAAAAAAAAATTTGACTAATCTGCCCTAGTTACACGATCTATAATCTATGAGTTTAAATAACTCTTTGTGTGGTTTTTACTGTACGTAATATAAGCAACTTTATTTACAGGTATGCTTTTAGTATTTATATTAATAAATTAATTAATAATTCAAAAAATAAACTGAGAACGTTAGTCAGATAAAATAATAAACAAACAAGAATCATAAGACCTTAGAAGGAATAAATCAATATGATGTAGACATTTATAAGTAGATTCTAATCGCAAACAGATTACCTGTCAACTCCACAGGACAAAATACCATTTTGTAGATGTCGAAATTAATAAAGTAGAAAATATAGTATATAGTCTTTGCACAATATCCAAATTATTTCTTAATTTCACATAGTACTGACATCGTTTTTATTCACACAAATTTCCCAATCTATAATATAGTATATCAAATATGAGACGGCTGAACAGAGTGGAAAGAAGAAACAAAAACAGATAAAGATGAAATGGCAAATCATTTTATAAGGTATAATAATCAAATTCGGGAAAGGAAATCGGACATATGACACTTTGATTATATAATACTTTTAAAAAAATCTAATTATTTCAAATCGTGTATTTTTTAGAAGAATCGCAAAACAAAAATAAGCTTGGCCTAAGAAACCTCCTAATAATATTATGCAAACGATTAAATTTTAGAGTATTATTTAGAACATCTTAACAAACCTTTCAGAATGACGTTACAAAAAATATTTTTTTAATGGAAAATTGGTTACCAAATCTTACACCCGCTTATATATTGTTAAAACGTTGGTTATCTATGCAACTGTGATAAATTCTAATACATACAGCTAAATAAAGCAATGCGAATAATATGCAAAATAATATATTTTACATATTCGTGTTTAAGACATGTATTATCGGTGTAAAGGAAATTATTTATGATTAATAATTACTACGTGAAGACCTGCGACTGATGAAATATTACGTAAAAATATTTTTTTTAAATGACCTGAACATATTTTCTCTTCCATATCTTTGAAGGCCTTCGGCGATGGTCACTAACCGCTTAATGTCAATTTAATTGATTCGTGTTAGATTATAAAGTAAGAGGATATTTCATTAATTAATTTCGCATAATAACCATTCGAAAATCGCACAATGAAACAGCTATAAGTAGGATACATAACATTAACAGCGCCTACTTTTCTTTTGAACGAATGATGCTGGTTTCAAACTGATTTTAAAAATAATTAAATAAATGGCACTGGTCAAGTAATAACCTTATCCAAATCATCCAGTCACCGGGGACCAAAAGGCCATCTACTTTTTTACTCCGAATAAGCCCAAGAATCACTGGTTAGTCTGTCGGGTACTTCCTGTAAAACTATGTGTATTTTCAAACTTCCAAGTTTCTAATAAAATAAAAGAATGTTAGTGATATTACCTCAGAAAGTAATTAATTAATCAAATAATTGATGCATTCTCCTGAGAACAAAGTGATTTGCATCAATTTTGCATTTATAGATATATTGAAGGAGCTATTTTTTTATATATTTACGTAATATCAAGAAATAATCAACAACACAAATATGAAACAGAAAAAGTCAGAAAATAAAAAGACAATGGTCACAACCGAGACTCAAACTCGGATCTTTTAGCCTATCCGGGAGTAACGCTTCAACCAATTCAGCCACTGGTACCTTATTAATATTTATAACCGTTACTACCCGATAGAGTAGAGGATCTGAGTTCGATTCTCAGTTGTGACCATTGTATTTTTATTTTCTTTTAGATCTGTTTAAACATAAATAAAAAGAACAACCATTATTGCTTTAAAGTTCATTCTTATTTCAATAATTATTTTTAGAATTTATGATGTTCTTGGTAATAGCTCCCTAGAACAAAACCACTTATATCGATCGATATTTACCATTTTTTGCCAGTAACCACCCGAGCTGGGACAAGAATATCAGCGCCTGGGGTATTCTTATGTAAAGTGAGATCCGGGCCAAAAGGTCGTGGGTTCAAAACCCGGCGCTGTGCTAATATATTTTTAATGGAATGATTGAATGAGAACCATTAGGAGTTAAAACATCGCTAAAAATACTTTGATTATGATATATTTACAAAAACTCTATTTTGTTATAATTCAATTGAATTAAATTTAATATTATTATCTGGTTTTAATTTTTAGTGACAGCTATTTTGGCGTTAAAGGCCAATATCTTATTGTTTAATAATGGCCTTAAACGCCGAAACAGCTGTCACTAAAAATAAAAAACTAAAACTGGCAGAACTAAATAATAATAATAATAATAATAATATTAAATTTAATTCAATTGAATTCACTATTCGAAGGTCACTATTATTTTATGTTTATATCAAATGTTATGTAAAAGCCCATGAGGGCGTATATAATTAAATAAATAAATTATAAAAACATTAAAATGGAGTTCTACAAATTGAACACAAAAACTATAAATACATAACAAACTCGATTTTTCTGCATTTTCTTACTAATCTTAACTTATTTAAGAATACAGATGCTGTAAAACATTTGACTTCTAAGAGAAATGAAACAATTAGAGATTGGAGGAAGAAAGCGAGAAGCTTTCCAAGCAACAGCTGCACATATTCACCACCTTGAAGATGTTTCGCAAAAGGGAAATGGAAACTAAGCAAGTCATTAACTACAAATAATTTCCCTTGTGAATACGTACGTCTACGAAAAGAATCTTTTCAAATAATTATATTTTAGCAGACATTTTTCTAATTTGAAATGGGTGGATTATGGCAACCAATATGTTCTCTTGGCAATTTAAGTTACATCCCGTGATTTTTCACGGGTAGCAACTAGTGTATAATATAAATATTTATATGTGTCGTGTACCTGTGTAGTTTTTTCATATTTCAATAGATATCAGTTAATGGCCATAGGAAAATTTAATGTATTAAATTATCTGAGATAATGAGGTTCGAAGACTCAATACTATTTATACTCGTTCCTACTATTGTGAATTATAGCCGATGGAATGTCAACCCTCAAAATGTAAAATTAATAATTTTATACTGCCCATAATTTGCTGTCAAATTGTTTTTTCACTGTTAAACCGCCAATTCTTTTTTTAATTTTGTATTTTTTTTTATCGTCTTAAGAACCAATTTATTTAAATAGCTCCATTAATTGTAAAAAAAAAACAATAAATTGTGTATCCGTCAGTCGAATGGTCATTTTCAGAGCTCAAATACATAAAATCTCAAAACAAATAATAAAACTTATTGCTAAAATAAACCTTAAGCTTTATGTAAATGCAGTAGGAAAATAAAATTTCAAAAAAATAAAAATATTCAGAAACGTGTTCAAGAAGTCTTTATGATGATGTAATACGTAAATTTATACAAATGACTAATTTAAATTGATACTTGCACGGTGATTTATTTAACCCGACGAATCAATCAATCAACGACGGACATAAAAATTACATTTTCAAAATAATATGCATGTAAATTACATATTTCCACTAGCGTGTGAAAATATACAGTTTATTCTTGGTCAAAGATCAAAGCGTGCCACTGTCGAAACCGGTTAGTTGTTGCGTCTCTAATTTTGAACTGATTTCCATTTTTAAATTTGGATATTGATTATGCTTTCAACAAATTCTTAAAATCATATCAATTTCTGAGAAATGGTGGTTAGTAGATTAGAGATATCGCAAATAACAATGGCTCTGAACATCGAACATACAACATAGTATAAGCGTGACCTGGCCTATGGAGTAAGATCATACGGTCGCACGATTCTGTTTTTAATACATGTTTTTTAAATTACATTAAAAAATGTATATTTGCATATTTTCACAAGAACAATAAATTCATAACAATCACAGCTCCTATACGTTAGAATAAACACATTCCGGGGAGCGGGAACAATATATCAAAATTATTCCGTAGAAACAGGTTCCCGCGCAACGTATGTGAATACATGAGAAAAGTTGAATAACAAGAGAAAATAAGACCAAATGAAAAGATGCATTTATATGGCATTCTAATAGGTAGGTCTAATGGATATTCTTATTTAAAGTGCGTAGGCCTATTTCAGTTTAATATTATTGGGTGATGAATTATAATTACTATAATAATGAGTTCGTAGGAAATTAAGCTCCTTACGTTACAATTTATTTGATGGAAAAGACTACATCAAATATAATGCATTCTCCGCTTCGTTTATTAGTGTATAATATCATTATTTAATTTTAATTAGTAAACCTTTTGACTTGTTCCGTATGATATGCTTGTGGTTTGTATTTTCTCATTCAAAAGGTGGATTATAAAACATCGTTTACCCTCAGCATGCCTGGTGAAATTATACTACGAGTTATGCCTGGTAGGGTCTGTGGAACTCGTTGTTAAATCGTTTTTATTTTATATTTATTAGTATACATTAAAAATTATTTAAAAAAAACTTATATATATTTGTTCTAATAAATAAATAAATAAAAACTTCAGAAATGATTGAAATGAAATGAATAGCTCCTTCAATTCACTACATTCGACATTCGCGCGCAATCTGCCCTGGAAAGGTCAGACCCTACCAGGCATGAGGAGGGTTAAGCTGTAAATTTCCCAACCTAAAATCTTCTGTTTTAAAAAGTCAGTGATGGACATTTTAAATAAATTATTGAAACACCAACATATGTACAATAGCTGGCGTGTAGCGGGAACTCCACTGGTCAAGCAAGTACTAAAATAGTATGTGACGTGGTCAAATCTATCCTATACAAAGTACGAGAAAACACCTACATATGTTACGGGATTAATGGATGTTCGATTTTTAGTTTGAAAAAAAGAAACAAACCTGGCGGCAAAATTAATTATATGACCAATTCTTGTACGCTCATTGGTCGAAATGAATTTGACGACATTTGAAACAAAAATCAGTTAGATTTCACCACTTTTAAGGAAAGTTGAGCATATTTTTAATCTTGCTTTGAAAGAAAACATGCTACGAGTAATAAATCGTAATTTTGGATATGACCACATTTGATTCTGAGGTATTATATAAACCAACGTTTCTCAACTGGTGTTCTACCCCCAATGCGGCCACAGAACATTTATAAGGATCTACAGGGCAACATTCAGTCTTTTGGAAGCCCCACCCAACAACTCTAAAGAGGCCACAGTCAGTGTTAGTCATATTAATCATTACAGAAAAAAACACTTTTTTGTTTGTTCATCAAAATAAAAAACTAAAATTGATAAGGAAAACTTATAAGGTAAACTAAATTTTCCTATTTATCATCCGACATAGTACTTAATCTGGCTTTAGTCGGTTACAGTTCATTTCAAAGCTTGAACCCGAATAAATGTCGTGATATAGAGGCATAGATAATAAAGGCAAACTTTCTTAAAAACTACTTATTTTGCATTCTTGTGACTACATTTATAAAATAATTAAACATTAAGTTTTAAAAATGAATATATAGGTAGTAGTTAGTAAGGAATATTTTTAAACCGACTTCCTTATTTAAAAATACACTGCATTTATTTGTTCATGCCCCTTTCCCCGAGCAGCTTTTACGCTGGGGTATTAAAAAAACTGCAGAGAAACTACAATTAAACTACCAACACTAGAAATATTTCCAGATTATTTTCAAAATTAATTTAAAATATCATCGCCGGAAATACAAAAGGGCTGAAGCGCCATTTTGGGAAGATTACACCAAAGCACAAGTTTTTTTTGTTTTACAATAAAATTCATAAGTCCTCAGCACCTGGTTGGATTTTGAAAAAAAGTTAAGTGCTCTCACTGAGTTACCTGAAGCGACAAAAAGCTAAAAAAAACGTCCCAAACTTGTGTCGCTTGAGTCGAGCTTTCTCCCAAATGGTAAATTATTCTAGATGGCTGAAGGGCCTCAAAAGTCTTTAGAATCAAACGAGAATCAGAAAATATAATAAAATAAGCATTCGATGCAGAAAATAAAACTGATCAAAACTGCATTTTCATTTTATTCTTTTACCGAAGTGTCGCTTAAGCCCCTTTGCCTTCCCAGCGACGGTATATTGATTTGAGGAACGATACAAAAAAGTACTAATTTGAATTTTATTCTCGAAGAATTAAATTTACGTAACTGTTTATATGGGAAGTTTAAAAAAAAAGTGGTTTGGGACCATCTTTCCGAGACTTGGGTATTTCTCGTAGTAGTTGAGAAATGTAGAAATATTCCGATTTTGTCGATGTATGGAGCATTGCAAAAATACATGCAAACGAGTTCAAAATCCATTAATAAGGTACTTTCAAAATTCAGACATAGTTTATAATATTAACAATTTGGCATGCTTCTTCCAACATTGTTTTTTAGTAGATACCATAAATTTGCACTAAGTAGCACTTTCCTTTTTATAAATAATAAATTATGAATTTTATTATATTTATGGACTTAATTGGAATACCTGCTCATGTACCTAAATAATTATTCTCAGGATTATATGTTCTACTACGAAACCTGTTAACATTTTTTTATTAGTGGTTTAACAGATGATTATTTTTGTCGATATTCTAAATACCATCATTTTTTTAATACCATCATTAAAAAAGCAGGTGTCATTTTATTATTACTGAACCACCAAAGTATGATATACGAGTATATATATACTTGAATAAATTCAAACTACCGATTAAAATTTCACCGTGATATTTTCTAATGAAATTAATTTATGAAAACTTTCGTTTCGCATCCATCACTGTGTTTCTTATTGTGTTTTCGTATTTTAAATTCAACAAATATTTATGTATAAATAAACAAACCTTTAAAAATGTATTCCTTGAGTCTTCACAAAAACCACAGAACTTTTAAATTCAAAATGTTATTAAATTTGAATCCTAACTTTCGAACGGTAAACTTCCATAGAAAATGTTGGCGGGAAAACGTATCGAATCGCGACCGAACGCAGCGGCTCGAGTATTTCAAATGATGGTCGCTACTCGCTATTCGCCAAACCCACACAACTCAATATATTAGCTATAAGCCATTCTAAAGCGACCGACATTCTGATGTAAACGATAGATTAATTCCACGCTCAATCAAACGCACGTTGTGAAAACACAACATAGTTAATATTTTACTTTTTATTATTCTGAAAATCACGGGATGTAATTTGACTTAACTTATAAATACAAGTTTCGTTTCACATATAAAATAATGTCTGCTAAAACATATTCAAGTTAGGTACTTTACTTTGTAGGTAAGGCTTTGAAAAAAATATTTTTTTTAAATTGATAATCAATTAACATCAGTTCACATTTTGAAACGTTCACATTCGTTCGGACGTACTTACTCACAAAGTTAATTATGTATTCCAGATTGTGGGGAGGTTAGTGCAAGCCCACACAGCTCATTAGGTAATTTATAAAAACAAAATTGTAAACAATTTTATTTTTTTATATTAACGGACCACTGTCCAATTACAAAAAAATCATAACACGAAATGAGCAAAAAGAGCAACGGACAGATAACAGCAGATACATAATATTTTAATGAAGCAATGACAAAAATAGGACAAAAATACATATTTGATAGAACATTCAAGTGAACAAAGTTTTGGTAGAGTCAATAATGTTAGACGTAATAAATTGTATTCTTCGAAGATTATTGTCGTAAAGAATGAAAAAAACATTTAGGGTGGTAATATTTTTATTTTACTTCATTTTTATTTTATTTAGGAAAACAAAGAGTTTTATACATATTTTTTTTAAAGTATTATGTTGCATTCACCAATGAAGTTTCCGCTAATACTCGTAATAATATGTCAAATATATAATAAAACAGTAATAGTCTGTCAAATACAAAATATGATAATAATAATAGTTGCAGGTAATCAATATTAAATTACTATTTTTATAAGTAGGTAAATGTTTATTAGAACTTTTGAGAATGTATTTGGTAGGTACTTGCCTTGGTTAAATGATGAATACATAACTTTTAAAGAGAAATCTTAAAAAGGAACGAACGAACGAACTTTTTTTTTCCCTAAGAAGCAATCACATGGTGGTTGGACATTACATTAAATAAAAGAATACTTTGTTTTAAAACCCTGACGAAGCTTGATCCAAGCGAAACCGGTTGGCCTTCATCATAATAAATTCTGTGGCTTTAAAACAAAGTATTCTTTTATTTAATAACTTTTTTTTCAAATCAATTGTTTTTGCCATCAACAAAATCTACTATTTTTATACAGACTGCAGACTGCAAGTTAAGTCTGTCGATCTGGAAGTTGGTACTAAAAAGTAGTATAACTTTTTAAAAATATATTTTAATTGTGTTACCTGGCGTAATTCAAGAATATGAAAAAACTCAAAACTTTACTAGTCACACGTATAAACTACACTACACTTACAATGTATTAAAGTAGGACGCGTGTGTTTGCTACATTTTCAGAACATGTTACAGGTAGGTACTGAGTGTAAAGGACTGAGATACTACATTCATGTTGTGAATTAGAACTTCTAGGTAATGATTTCGTGTTTTTGAATTGCCCTTTTCGTATCGGGAGTCGAAAAACTCCCGATCTTTTTCAGCGCTCAGTGGAGGCCAAAAAATTCTGAATAAAATTACCTGACAGTGTGAACCCTCCTGTCAGATTTAAAAGAAAAATAAGGCAATAATTAAAACGCACTAACGGTCATGCGTGACGTTGTGATTTAAGGCTGAAACGGGCCGAAAATTTGCGGTTAACGGGGCTGTTCAAATGTCAATAAATCTAAATAGTGCTAATCGTCGGCTTAAAAGCGGTGCTCTAAAGTGCTGCTAAACTAGAAACAAAAAACATTCACGTACAGTTTCTTTCAGTTTATTTCATTAAAATAACTGCTAATTAAGCAAGAATAAGTTATTTGTCTAAAATTTTAAGTTTGTAAAACACATCACTGTCATATTCCATTGCCATTAAGGGTAATTTCTAGCGTTATGACCGCTCCATAAGAACTACTTCTTTTGGCGGTAGTTCCCACTTCTTTCATAGTTCATTGAACAAATACTTCAATTGAAGTTGGCAGTTCCGCTCATATGTTCATTTTAGCGTTGTGACCGCTCCGTGTGCACTACTTCATTTTGGCAGTTCAAACTTCATTAATTTTATTTTATTGAACAAATACTTCAATTGAAGTTAGATTACAAAGAACTACTTTATTTTGCGGTACTTCAGTTGCGAAGTTGAACTTCAAAGCCTACAAAGAAGTACTTCAAGTGAAGGTCGACTTCAAAGTACTTCGATTTAAAGGAATCGGTTCCCAGTCGGTCACCACCGACTAGTACTTTTATTTTGGCGAGGAACCGGTTCCAGTTCTTCTCACTTTCAAATCTCTACCGACTAGTACGTATTTTTTCGACGAGGAACCAGTTCCATTTCTTTCCGTTTTCAAATCTCTACCGACTAGTACAATTTTTTTGGCGAGGAACCAGTTCCAGTTCTTTTCGTTTTTAAATCTCTACCAACTGGCCGACCGAACTTTTGCCGATTTGCTAGTACTTTTCGAAAAAATCTCAAGGAACCGGTTCCAAAAAGAACTGGACAAATAACCGGTTCCTTGCCAAATCAAATTCAAATCTCTTATTTTAAAGAACTAGCAGTTCGTGAAGCATTCCCAAAACATTGAAGTAATTTCTACATGGCTTGGCATGGTTCGTGAGCATCGCTCGGTTCGGTCGGTCCCCTCTCCACACCACATACCTCCCTCGAACTAAATGGAACACGGTTTCCGTCACGAAGGTTCCGTTTGTATGGGCTGCCTACTCTATTTTATATACCTCTATTATGAAGGGGTTATATGATTCCGTTAACAACGGAGAATTATAATAACTCGTCTCATTCGCATTCGCATTTTTATTGTAATTTTTTTTTTAATAATTCAATTGAATTAAAAAATATTTAAAAAAAATTATCTAAAATTAAAATGGAGTTCTACAAATTGAACATAAAAACCATAAATAATAAAAAATAAACATCTCATTCGCTTTCGTGAACCTGTCTTTATAATATCGTCGCTGGAAAGGTAAAAGAGTTTAAGCTACACGTTGGTAAAAAATGAGTGAAATAAATATGCAGTTTTTTTCTGCATCAGCCATCTAAAATATACGTACAATTTGGGAGAAGGCTCGACTCAAGCTTGGGATTTTAAAGCTTAATGTCGCTCCGGGTCAGGGCCGGTTCCACGACATCTAGCGCTCTGTGCAGTAACTACTAGTGCGCCCCCGAACCGACCCCGATCAGACGATCAAGTCAAACCAGCGATGCCATTTCTGCCGAAATTTCAGCTTAAATTTACCGATATTCATAGAAAATCTGCCAAAATTTGGAAAACATTATAAAGTAATGATTTTTCGTTTCGCATTATACCATCTATATATTGCTACATGAACTATTTTCTTGGTTTGGTTTGTTTCCATGATAATATTTAATACGCAAATTTGCGGGTGAGACCCGCAAATTTAAGAGATATTATTTTTTACAAAGTTGATAAAAATAAAACAGCGCTAATTATTTTAGTTGATAAAAACAAAACGCTATTTTATTTTATCTACTTAATATATATTAAAAAAAACTAAAATTTTATTGATACAAAAAAATATATGGAGGAGAAGAAATTTTAATTGTGAGATTGACAAAAAGTCTTAAAATCAATTATGCAAAAATATTATCAATGGCGTTGAAAAAAGTGACAGTAGTTAAAATTGTTTCATTTTTTTATTACATCCCTACTTATAAATATTAATTACCGATTATTATTCTAATAATCAAATGAAATGTATATACCCATTTACAAAAAAATGGCAACAATTTACCGAATTTTTCAACTCTTATCTATTTTTATTTTCGCGGCATGGCATCACTGAGGAGTGTTCCCGAAACTCACGATTTATCGAGAGATCTCCTGATATTCTCCTCCATCTTCCGCAATGGTATCAAAATCTCCTGATTTTTTACTTTGTATTTCGACAAAAATCGTTACACGTTGGCAAACTATTCGAATGCTGCCATTACTCAACTAACCTTTGTTTATGGTCTACCCAAAGAGAAAATAAGTGTCTATAGTTATTTCATCTATGCATATACAGACCCATGACCCATTACTTATGGACCATAGGTATAGTGATATCGGAAATTGGGATGTTTCATAATCATTTTATTTTATATAATCCTTTTTATTGATAGGGACTTTAAGCTTAATATATGTAACATTTACAATATCCTGGTAAGCGAACAATTAAAAAATATTTTAAATATGAAACTAAAACTATTCCTTAATAAAATTTAAAATTCAACGATTATTTCGTTTCATTTTGTTACATTTAAGTTACTTGTATGAATGTGATTGTCGCTCCGTTTTCAAAAGGTTTCATGTAGGTGTTTAAACAACCCCTCTTACGTAATCTATCAGATCTTCAAAATTTAGATTGTTGAGAGCAATTTGAAGTTTCTTTTAATCACTGTATATCCAAATATTTTATTTTTGATTTACAGTGATTAAAAGAAATTTATAATTTCTCTCCCAAACAACCTGGATTTTGAAAATAAGATAGTCTAGGTAGGAATTGATAAATAATTTGAGTATGGGTATGCTATTCGAAAATTATTTGTCAGGAAATTATTAAATATTTTTTTTAGTTTTATTCATTTTATATTAGTTACCTGTACATCAAATATTACAAAGTATCTATTTATTTCATTTTCTTTTTGACTTAATAAGAATATTATAACTTATATACTACTTATTATTTATTATTGTGCTGTGTTGTCAGACTTAAAAATAAATACCTATCAAATGTTAGGGAAAAAATAATATTTCACGGGAAACATCAACAATTATCGTCTTAAAAATGCTATTTATTGTTTTTATTTATTTATCCCACTATTCATTGGGTTTGAATAGATAATAGGATTCAATGTACTCACAAAGGGTTAATTTTCATTGATTTCTAATCATCTACTAATTTTTTCCGATTTCCATAGATTTCTCCCGATTCTTAGGTAAAAAAATTCCCGATTTTTAATTTTTAAGTTTGGGAACACTGTGACACAGTCAAAGTCAAACATTGCTCGAGCAGGAGACTGGGAGGGTCTTGTGAATGTGAAGTTTATCAATAAACATTATTGCCTGAATAATTATAAAATTCATTCGCGTTGAGGGCCCAGAGTCCGCGAATTTGATTGAAATTTCCTAATTCAACAGCTTTATTCACCCAGTGCATTACATTCGGTAAGTATATCTGTCAAATTGAATTCTACTTGACTTACAAACTTAATTTGTGCGTAATCTACAACTTTGATAGTGACAAAACATGCAGCAGTATTATTTGTTTATTTTATAAATCAATGGCAATTATATTAATGTTATACACTTATCAGAATGGGTTCATCGCTTGACTAGAAGTTATTAATTTCTTTAGAATTCTATTGACCGATCATATTTATTTTTCTGTTATAACGCAGTTAATTACTATTATTCTTTACCGCTGAAGGCATGAAACGATAATTTTATGAGAAATATGATGATTTTAGCCTTATTTAGTAAATCGCATGCCCTACCCACGCCCGCAACACGATTTTAGTTAGACATGGTCGAAAAAATTTACTCTGCGTTAGTATGTTTAATGAGTCATACATAACGTGTTACATTACTAGATTTTTTGGCCCTAAAACTGGACATGGATAGATATCTAAAGTATGGCTTTTTTATTTCGTAGAGGAGGGGGGGGTGCAAAAAAATCTCTTTGTTTTGGTGGGGGGAAATACAAACCAATAATCTGAATTTGATTCCCCCTGTTTGGTGCAATTGAATGTCAATAATAACCAACAATTAATGAAATTAACTCTCACTTAGTCTCTGGAACTATCTACGATTCCCATGGAATTGCAAAATATATTGACATGAATTTTAATATGGGCACAGCCAGGTCTTGGTGTTGTGTCGTTGATTATTGTATGATTATTCTGACTCGTGTAAAATAAGATTAATGTAATTTACAAAAATGTCTTTAAAACTTTTGCAAAGAACACTGATAAATAAACATTTGTTAACAAAAAACTTTTTGTTTAGGTTGAAAAATGGCCCAACCTCTGAGCTTTGGGGACTCGTGCAGTCCAATCACTTGCCACGCCTGGAACAAAGATCGTTCGCGTAAGTATTACTCTCCGATGACTCATAATCTATAGGGAAACTTATCTCTAAAGTTATTTCATGACTCACTAATCTAATCACAATATAATAATGATAACAATGTTTAAAAAATAACAGCCTGGTGGTGATTAAATTGGTTTATCTATTGCTTGTTGTTATTTTTCTTTTTAATGGAAACAATCATAAATAATACTTAGAACATTAAAATAAAGCTGATAAATATTTAATTAAATTTTCTTTATACAGAGATTGCGATATCTCCGAACAACCATGAGGTGTACATCTACCAAATGGATGGAGCAGAGTGGAAGCTCATTGACAACCTATGCCAACACGACTTGCGGGTGATGGGCATTGATTGGGCTCCAAACACCAACCGAATTGTGACCTGCGCTGTGGACCGCAACGCCTATGTGTGGACCCAAGGAGCTGACGGGAAGTGGTCCCCAACCCTAGTCTTGTTGCGTATCAACCGCGCAGCTACTTGTGTCAAGTGGTCTCCCTTGGAGAACAAATTTGCTGTTGGATCCGGAGCACGACTCATCTCGGTTTGTTACTTCGAGAAGGAAAACAACTGGTGGGTCTCCAAACACATCAAGAAGCCTATTAGGTCCACTGTGACTACTTTAGATTGGCATCCAAATAATACCCTGCTTGTGGCAGGTTCGGCTGATTTTAAAGTGAGGGTTTTCTCCGCTTACATCAAAGCCATTGAAGACCAGCCAGCCCCAAGTGTGTGGGGAGAAAAGGTTCCTCTCGGCCAGCTTTTGGCAGAATTCCCCAACACTCCATCTGGAGGAGGCTGGGTGCATGGAGTCTCCTTCTCTGCTGACGGCAACAAGTTTGCGTGGGTCGGTCACGACAGCTCTATCAACGTTGCTGACGCAACTAACGGAGTGAGGAACGTGACTGTTGCCAAGTTGAAGACTGAATATCTACCCTTTATGGGATGTACCTGGATTACCAATAATTCTTTGATTGTGGCTGGGCACAGTTGCATCCCGCTCCTGTACTATGTGGACAGAGACGGCCAGATTCAATTCTCTGCCCGACTGGACAACACGCTGAGGAAGGAGGCTGGAGGGCTGTCCGCGATGAAGAAGTTTCAGTCCCTGGACCGACAGGCCCGCATTGAGACCAACGACACCAATTTGGACTCCTTCCACCAAAACGCCATCACCAGCTTGTTCCTCTACGAAGGAACTAAGGCTGACGCTACCAAGTTTAGTACTTCAGGTTTGGATGGCCAACTTGTTATCTGGGACCTGAAGACGCTAGAAAATTCCATTCAAGGATTGAAGATTGTGTAAATAAAAATACAAGTTTTTCATCGAATTTTGCATTTAATTCTCGCTAAAGATCACCATTTATAAAATAAAAAAACTTTATTTTAATTTTTTATATAATTTTTAATCTATTTTAAAAACTTATGTATAATTTAAATTAAATAAATCAGTATCTAAAGTTAAACCAACCTGTGTTTTATTGGTGTAAATACTTTTATGGAATCTAACTGCACATAAGTTATCAAAATGAACTCATAAATACAATTTTTTATCACCTGCGTAAATAAATATCTTTAATTTTTTTTAAACATTTTTTCTATAAGGTTTATCGCTACAGCAACAATAATAATTATTGTGATATACTATTACAACACAAATATTAAACGGTACATAAATACATAGGCATTTCATATAACTTGTGAATTATTTATTGTGTTAGATCTAAATCTGGGATGTATGTGAAAAGAAAGACAAGTAATCCTAATTATTTTAAAGGCCAAATTTAAGGACTGCGCTATGTGCTAGGAATTATTTTGAAAACCGGTCCGATTCGAATAAACACTCGACGTAGTACGGATCTCAGTTCAGGCTTCAGATCAAAGCACGTAATCTCACACAGCAGTGAGTAGTAGCTGGACACGTGAGCTGCGAACTGCAAACAAATAAGACAAGCATTAATTACAATTGTACATTATCAGCTGCTTCTTTTATTTAAGTAATCTGCCCTTAGAACAAAACATTTATCAAACGTCATTTATCCTGTTAAATACTTATTCTACACCTTGACTCTCAAATTGGTATTTCTATGCTTATAAATAAAACATAAAACTGGAAATAAATAAAACATAAAACTGGAAATAAATAAAACATAAAACTGGAAATTTTAATTGTAAACATTGGACTTTCTAAGCGTGTTACTTTGTTCAAGATGTGTAAATATGCACATTTTTAATTCAATAAGATTGAAAAATCAACTAAACGTACCCTATCGTCAGGCATCTTCAGAATCCTCATGAGAACCAGCAGCAACAAGGAAGTCCATGAGTCGCGATGGGCTTCACTACTAAGACTTATGAAGTACTCCAAGGCTTCCTTACTAACACTTATCAGTCTCTGTTCAATTCGTGGCCAGTCATCCCTCCTTGATTCGTCGCTGTACATTTTAAATAATATTCTAAGGACACACGCTAAGGACTGCGCTTCTTGCTTCAGTAGGTTTGGCTTCACCGATCCCTTAAAATTTGCTTTCCAGAGTACGTTTAGCTGTTCGTTGTTGGAGTTGAAGGCTTTAGCAAACCTGTGACTCGACAGCAGACAGTCTGTCAGCTGGAACAAGTGCGGAGAACTCAGCAAACGGTACATGCCCTGTTCTTCCCGCTGGCATTCTGTAGCGCCCCCCGTGCTGCCTGCCATGTCGGCTGCTGCCGCGGCCAGCGTCTCTGCATCTTCCTTTCTAGACGTAGCGGGGAAGAATACTATGTTATCAATAGTTTGAATCAATTCCAGTTGGACCACACATTTAATCAAGAGCCCATTAAATAAACCATTTCCACTTTTTAGGTCATCGTTCATCATAGTATGCGACATTTGGTTGTTTGGTCTCTTTAGAATGCCTTGCTTTATGGACGGAACATCTCCATTCTCTGCATAAGTTTGGGAAATTCCTTTAGTATTCAAGTCGGGTTTCCAGGTTAACAAAGTGGTCGGAATGGTACTATTAAATATATCCAGCATGCACTGGCAGGTTTTGTCCCACGTGTCTTCTTCAAATTTGGTGCCATTGGATATCACGAGGTTCTCCAGACAATTGGTTCCAGACCGAGCGAGCTGCTCATTGTCTTGCTGCACGCACCAGTGCAACTGAGCATAGAGCTGTACTAATAATAACGATCCTAGGGTATCAAAATATTGCGTAAATACATCAACTATTGCATAAAGGGCGTGGTTACATGTAGTGGTCATCCATTCATTTTTCTCTACTTGATGCTCGGGAAGTTTCATGTTGTCAAATATTCTAAACAAAATATTGAACAGGTCTCTCCACCAGTGAGGTTTGAATGCGTCTCCGTGAGTTTTGACTATTTCAAAGAGGACAGTGAGGCCGCGTGTGCGGACATCCAGCTTGCAGCGGGACACGGCGCAGGAGAGGGAGAAGAGCAAGGGGAACCATCCTCGCACCCACACCCTGTCATCTTCTGGCGCCCCGAGCTCGGCTTCCATGCCAGCATGTTCTGCAAACAGGTGGGGGGAGATACTCACACTTAGAGCACAAGTCCGCACCAGACGGATGGCCTCCATTGAAGTATCGGGGAACTTTGCGTTGCATGCAAACTCAGAAAGGCACTTGACAGCATCTTGGAATGAGTCAATCATGGCGGGGAATTGTTTTTCGTACAACTCTGTTATTATTTTACCAGTTGTTTGGAAAGCTAAATCAACAATAGCTTCATCGTGATCTCCAGCGGCAAGATGGAACACCGAGAAGATGTTTTTCCAACCGGAACGAATATTATGCGCTTGTGAATTAACCATCTGGGCAACACATCTCACAACCATATCTCTTATGGTTGGTGAAACATTTTTCTTCATGATGTGCTCAAATGGTCTCAAGAAGTCTTTCTGGAATCTGAAATTAGCAAATTCCCCCTTTTCTATAAATTTCATGGAGAGTTGCCTGAGGGAGTCAACAGCGAAGAAAGAGATGTCTTCGTTAGGATTACAGCCAACAGTATTGAAGTGGTCTCCGAGGACTTGCCAGATGCGAGACCACTGTAGCCTGATTCTGCCCATGTTGTAGTAGGAAATCTCCACAATCTTCTGCAGAGAAAACATCCTTGGATTGACAGGGTGACTAAGTTCATCCAGTGAAACTTGACACAGTGCTCTCACAAAATCTACAATAGCATCACCGTCCAACCTTGTAGAGCCGGTGAATATCCTGTCCACCGCCACAACCACACTTTGCGAACTAGTTTCTCCAATATGCTCCTTCACGCTGGGATCCAGCGAGGTCAAATTCAGCTTCAAAGGATCTGGCTGGGGCTTGCTATTTGAACTAGACAGATACTGCGGTCTAACTCCAGTTCCAATCAGCTGGGCTAATTCTAATTGAGATATACACTTGACTATGTCAAGCCAACTTGTGCCCAAATAATTTCCATCAGTATGTGCAACTGTTATTAATGTTTTAATGGTATCGATATTCTTTGCCTTCATTTCAGTAATTGGAGAGTTGGCTGTCAGGAGGGTGAATCTTGCTAAAGCTTGCACATACGCATCTCGCTCCAGGCTCATGTGGAAAATGCAAGCGATACGAATAGCGCAGCGGATACCATCGAGGCACAGGGAGGCAATCTCTGGATCGTCACAGTCTTGCAAACCAACAGAGAATGCTGCAAGGAATGGCGTCCAGGCCATTTTAAACATGGGCCTCACATGTTCCAAATGTTTGGCCGTTGTGAATGGCATTTGAACATGGGAAACTGACTCCATCAAACTTTTTGCAGCTGTAGATATTACTTCCATTTCCATGTTCCAAATGAATTTTCTTTTCTTTTCATTAGCGATCATTTGCTTTCCCGGCTTATTACTTGTGTATTTCATTTTAATCTCATGGCCGGCAATCTCGTCATAAATTTGTGAGAGGTATTCCCTTGGAAGATCATTGTTATCACTGATGCCGCTATTCAATTTTATGTACTGCTCTTTAGTCATTTTATTCTTGACTTGTGGCGAATGGAGGTCAGTAGTTAGCATTATGACTGAAAAAGCGAGCACGTACACTGTATCGGCACTGGTAAAGAGAGCATTGTTAGGATTACACTCACAATACCTGGCAGCAAACTTTTCCATCAATCTGTCGATCTTCTGTGCTTCTCCGGGAAGTCTAAAGCCTTCTAGGAAATATCGCAGTGCAGCCACTATATCGAGATCAATGAAGTTCATGGCATCAACATAGGCGTACATAACCTCTTTGCTGTGGTCGTCGTTTTCTCCCAAACACTCCCCGATAAACGTCTTATCTAAACGATCATCCGTGTGCAACCAATCGGCAATCTCCTTGACAGTAGTACCTAATAAGCCCTGTTCTTGAAGGAATGCAACTCCTTTCCTAGGCTTCCGGTTGAACATATCAATACCCGCTTCCCAAACTTCTTTCTGTTGCTTCAATACTTCGAACTGTTCGGGAGAATCTAATGTTTCCCGATTACCTACAAGGCTGGAATTGGTTGAATGCAAACTAAGACTTGATCCCCCGTGAGACTTAAGGCTTTGGTGGTCAATTTCCTCTTTAATGACTCTTTCGCCTAATGTTGTTTGGGAGTTGGGATTAACATACAAATCTTTACTCCATTCTACCATACACTTTAAAATTGAAACTAAACACTCCAATCCTCTGATTCTCATGGACTTCTCTTGATTTGGAGTAGCTCCAAGTTCCAATGCTTGTCTGCCTTGCGCTATTTTGGACAGATCATTGACTAGTCTCTGGAACAAGTTAGCGGCGGATAAATCACAATCGTAGTTAACATATATATCCACAACACTCTGGGCATCTCCGCAGATTCTTGTCAAAGCCTGGATAACCATCCATTTATGTTCGAAAGTTGAACTTGAGGTTTCCAAAATATTCATAAATATTTCTTTGAAAAATACTTCTATTTGCATTTTCAAATGCATTTTGAAATTTGACAATAATGCCAAAAATATTGCTAAGGAAAGTTCAAATACTTCAGGTACAGAACTGACTCCATTTTTAGAAAGAGCAACACAGAGATACTGCTTAATCGCAGTTATAAACATTTCATTTCCCCTAAACACAGGGCCAGCATTCTGTAATATAGATAGCAGCAGATGAAGAGAGAGAATTTTAGATCTCAATTCATGAGATTTTGGATCTGGAGTTCCATCAGGTAATGGCTTCATGGACAGTTTGCACAGAGCTCTGAAGACTAGAAAGGCATCCTTTTGTAGAACGTGTGTAAACTTAGCAGTGACTGAATTATCATTCTCAGAGTGAGTTTCAACACTTTCTTGGGAGGGAATTCTCGGAATGGATTGATCAATATTGTTCTGCTCCACACTCACAATACTGACATTATCATTGGTCTCCACCGGCACTTCACAGTTCAACTCAATGCTATTTCCCAAAACTTGGTTAAGGGAGGCTTCAACGACCGATTCAACAATCTCTCTGGCAATAATTTCCGCAGAATTTTTCCTTTCCTCCTCGGACTCGAGTACTGGTTCGTCCGGTACCTCGACAGCGGGTTGGTTGGATTTCAGGTCATCGGTGCTCTTGTTCATTTCATCTGCTTTCATCTTGCTATCGCTGATTGCCTGGACTTCAGCTTCAATAGCTTGGTTTTCCATTTTAGTAAAGATAACATTCAGCATCTGAGTGAGAGTAGCCCGAGCAGTGGTTTGGTTGATCAAGTTGCGACTGGCGAGGTATATATTGTAGCAAGTTCTTACGGCCAGAAGCACAGTTCCCTCGTGAACCTCCACATGCTGACTGGTGACTACAGTCAGCAGAGCCTTGATGATTTGCAGCTGGACTCCTTCGTCTGTCTGTGGTCCAGAGAAACATCCGCAAATTGACTCTACTATTCTGTCAATTAAGAGTTTTCCAGGTGTTGTAGAATCAGGTATGTTTCCCGTCAGGTGTCCATAAGCTATAAGCTTTTGGAGACAATCCAAAGCAGTAACTACTATTCTGAAGGCTTTGCTTTGGCAAGCCAGTTCAAAAGGCAAAAAGTACTTCTCAGCTGTGATGATGTTAGCTTCGTCATTTTTTGGAAGAGGTAAAGTTCCCGACGGTTGGGTCTCCGTATCCCCCGGTTGGCCGCCATCTTTTAGCTCGTTCTTGATATCCTCTGGAAAGATATAACAATACACTTTCAGTAAAGATAAGCTGCTAGCCTTGGAAATTATTTATCCTCATGACTTGTGTATGATGAAACAATCAATTAACTTCTGAATTAGTTAATTAAGCGCCATTGAGTTGATTTTTCACAAGAATGGCACTACAATGTGAAAAATAATGTAAACCTAAAAAATAATAGTTTATAGAATGTATATTTCAAGAAAATCAAAGTTCAAATAATAATATTGAGATAAACACTCTTAGGTATGGCTATTTTTCCACCATAGTGCTCATAATAAAAAATCGTGAAGCATTTAAATTAATGAACATGTTGAATTCAATGATAAACCCGGAGGTAGGCAAGCATTTTTATAAATGCAATGATTAATCAATTTTACTGATTTTTTACACAAAATGTCAATTTTCACTAACTGATTTTGAAAATACGAACAAAATTTGGAATAATCTAACTATAAACCGAGTAAAAATTATTATTTATATAATGATAACTTTCAAAATCTTAGTATATCTGAAATAAATCAATAACACAATCACCAAATAATTAATTTGTAGGCAAGATGTTCCACTACATACATAAATCAAAACATACAGGTGTTCACCGAATACACCAGGTATACATACAACTACACTGGGTAATAGGATTTCTAGAGATATGTATGTGTAGGTACATGACTATTTGACATTGGCCAAGGAAAGTTAATATTGAGCTGCGAGTTTTAGATTGTTTGGAGAATAATAAATGTTGTGTAACCGCTAAACACAACTAGAGTATGCGGCTTATATTAGCAATATGAATAAAAGAACAGTGTGTACATTACCCAATGCCACCTCACAAGCCTTCTTCAGTTGGGAATGATTCGATCTCTTGATGTCTTTATCGCCTAGTATCTTTTCCAACGCCCTGACGATAAACATTTCTTTCGTTTTCAGATTGGTTTGCATTGTAAATAATTTAAGTTGTTAAATCATACATTCCTGCTAGGTAAATGAGTGGAGTTTGGGCCACGGTGAACTGTCATTCATGACGTTTTCCTACCAAGGTGCACTTCAACGCGATCGAATATCGAATCGATATGAACGCGGGTTAATCACAATGGTTTGACCGATTTTAACATTAAATTTATATATTTTAGTGTCAATATTGTAAATTTTACCAAAACTCGAACCCACACCTCAGCAATCAGCACGATTCAAATATGACTTCACTTTACAATGATACCACTATAATAAGTAATAAACGTCAAATTTTTAGAACGCACTGTGAACGTACAGCACACAAATGGAATGTTTTGATTTATGGAAAATGCTGAAAAATCAATCTCCGATAGATATATTATTTTGCCACAAAATTAATGTCACATAAAACATTTCTACGACTTCTGCACTTGAAGTTATTCTGAGCATAACATAGTTTGTTGCCAACAAATATGTGACGTGTCAAATTAATTTTATCAACATACTAAAACTAAATTCTTATTCTGGTACTTGCCTATTATCGCCCTACTGTAAAAATATATTATATTATGTGGACATGATATACTTATATCACCTTTACTTAAAGAATATACATTTATAGCGTCGTTTTCGATAGTTGTTCACATAAATATTTACACACTGAGATAAAAAAAAATGTATATCAATCGATTTTTTTTTTAAATAATATAGTTGTTAATGTATATAAATCAAGGAACACATTTTTTTTTGTGCAAAAAAATAATATAGTTGTTTATGTATATAAATCAAGGGACACAATTTTTTTGTACAAACAAATCACCCGAATTGACCTTTGGCAAAAAAAGCTTATCAAATACAATATCCTTGTCAAATATAAAAATATATGACTTATGAAAATCAAAAACACTTATTTGTAGTTTTCTTTTAAGTTTTTTTTGCACTTCAATCTCTTAAAAACATAACCAAAAATAAGTTGCCACTATTAGTTCTCGAAATAGATAAATATTTGTAGTTAGTAATAAAAGAAAACCTAAGAATTATTGATATTTGTACAGTGCTCTTTTGGCGATTTTTTTATAAAAACGGTGCTATACCAAACATCCAAATAGTATTATTTAAAAAAAAAATAACTCATTTAAACTTTACGCTTCATTGTAGACTATTGAAAAAGTATCAATAATTTTTAATAAATGTGAAAATAGAAAATGACGCAGAAAATAAAAAAAGTGATTATTTGTTATTGATTGTTCTTTTCATTATCTGTATAGTTTTCTATTATTTGAAGGTTTTTTATATTGTTTCAATACATAATTGTTTTTTATTATTATTAGTAAAGGATAAGTAAAAGAAAATAATTGTAGAAGGTGGAAGTATTGAAATATGTGAAAAAAATAATTCGTTACAATAATTTCTCTTAGCTTTTGTTAGGAGTACATATTCAACATACCAGTTAGATTTACAAAAGGTTCGGACAATTTATAAGCGAAAAGTTTTATATTTTTAGTATGTAGTTCATTGTATAGTGTTGCCAAGTGTATTACTACTAACCCCGAAAAAAGTCGATTCGGTATGTAGTGTTTTGCACTATATATATGCTTATTCGTGATTTTTCTCAAGGTACGCTCGTATGCTAAAGTTTGGTGATCAATGTTAAATTGTCATTGGTGTTTGTCATCATACGACACAGCTGATAAATAACAATTTCTATTTGTTTAAAAACATTGTAGAAAGCAATAGGAATTGTCGGGAAATCATGGATAAAAGTTCGGCACCTCTGCACCCATCCAATCCACCCCCATACTCGGAAAATCAAGGAATTCCTGGTAAGTTGAATAAATAAATTAAGCATATGACAAGCTTCCTCCATAACATCTTGCCCATGCATTATGTTCCCAGAGGCGAGGCATTATTTTGATGTGTTAGGCATCACGTGCTTTCTGTTTATTGCTTATAACAATTATTACGCGCTATGATACTATTTTATAGACCGTGTTTAAATTTTAAAAGCGGTTTATATTTTTGCGGGTCCTTTTGGGTCCTTTTAAGATACATTATTTTCACATTATCAGCATCGGAACCGATAGTTTGAGCTTAACAGTTGATATTTCAAAACATTCAAAGTACGAGAAGAATCATTACCATTATCTTTTGTAAATGAACCGATGACATCACAATATTATAATTAATATTTGTACACATACGTTTCAATCTCTGCACATGAAAATGGGATAGAATATCGCTGCCTGCGTAGAGTGGAACAATATAAAAACGTAGTTTTGAAAATAGCTTATATGCATTTATCTTTTGTACAATCGAAAATCTGTAATATTGCATGACCTCTAAAAGCCGCCTTGACAAACTATTGCTTGGTAAGTAATACCTAATTGCGCAAAAAGATCTTTGGACATCAATTTACTCATAACTCTGATTTTGTAACATAATATCTTCATCCACTTCTATCTTCAATTGTCCTTGGATGTTTTCGATATAGCTTAAACAGGTATAGTGTTGGCTGCCTGCTATTTAACTTTTTATCTCCAACCTGCTATTGTATATCGTTGCATTTCAACTCTTGGTAGACATGTAATTCAATGTATTTTTACAGCTGTTTTATGGTAGGTGCTGAAATAAATGGGCGCCTAAAATGGGGTGTACAATATTTGTTTATATCTATTTTGAAGAATGGAACTTCGTAAGAACTGAAACAGACTTGATCTGGTTTAAAAAAGCGTAATGCCTAGTTTACACTCAAACACAAGAGTTTAGTAGACTCGCTTACCTCACCCTCCAACGGCGTTTGGTCCCAATATGTGTGATTTGCCTAGTTTAGTCTCAATAAATGGTGTCTCTTTACCAGGTCACCTGATTTGTATTTTCTAAAAGTATTCATCTGAAAATAATCAGCTTTGAACAGAATAAATCATTATTACTTGTATTATGTAAGTCTTTAATGTAATATTAATATAGTAAGTTGTATATATCAAATTACAATATAACAGAACACAATACGTTTGTAGACTTCTATATTCTGATACAATCTTATATTTCTAGTTTGTTGAATATAATAATATGAATAAAAGAAAACACTTGTGTGAGTGATTATTTGTATATTTATATATATTAAATCGTCGTCAACGGAAAAATACCCCCATGTGGTCAACTTTACAAAAATTAGTTAAATATGACATTGCATAGAGTTTCAATGTTTTTATTAGTGAAAATACATAATTGCATCTAAAACTACAAAGCGTATTTTTCATGTCTCAAAAAACAATCTGTAACTCTCAAAAATCAGTTTTTAATTTCCTCCTGAACAATTATGTTTTTGACACACGGGAGGTATTTTCACGTTGACAACAATATTTTGTGTCACAACTTGATTATTGCAATGGCATATATGCAAGTCTCCCCAAAATATACACTGACAGACTTCAGTCACTTTTCAATGCTGGAGCAAGGCTGATAACTGGCGTTTTCAAATATTCCCATATATCACAACATCTTAAGAACCTTCATTGGCTTAAATGTCCTGAACGGATCCAATTCAAACTATGCTGGATGATTTTTAAGATGAAAAATGACATGGGTTTTGATCACTCAGTCCGAGTGATATACATAGTTTATATATATAGTTTACTATTACTTCATTTTTTCTACCCTAGGTCCGACAGCACAAGCAATAATTATATATATATATATATATATATATATTTGTTAATGTAAATATGTTTGTTGTAAGTCATTAGTTATAAGTATTAGGCATAAGTTAATATTAAGTCTTAGTTTTAATATTATGTTAATTTTACTGTAAAGCGCCCTTGAGGTGATATTTCTCCCAAAAAAACGGCGCTATATAAATCAACCAATTATTATTATTATTATGTGTCTGTGCATAATTGTAAATAGTTGATATTTAGCCCTGATGAAGTTGAGACAAAGTAAAACCCAGTCGGCCATATAAATAAAGTGGGGTGTTACCTTAGAGTAACAATATAAAGAGACCGTACTAATTTGTGACAAATCGTTGACAAACTCGCAAAATATAGCTCTCTCTTTATGCTCGGTTCTATACGCATATGAGAAAAAGAGACAAACAATTGTTGAAACCAATACACGATTTGGGGGCGTGCTGAATACCATGTCCGCAATATTTGATCTGTCACGAGCTTCATTCTGGTTTGGAGTGTCAGGCGAACGGACTGTCAAAAGTGCGTAAATAGTTAAAAACTTGAGTTATTTTTTGTCCGATATCTAGCAAAACATCATGGCCATATGTGCTATACTTGGTTGCTTCAATCGAAGTACAAAAGGACCAAAAACAAACAGTTTTCACACGTATGTACCATAAAAATCGTCTTTTTTTGTTAGATCTCAAATATTTAACATTCTAACCTACAAAACAACTAGTAACTTACACCAATATGTAATTAATCTTTGGACTATTCGTTCCAATATAATAAACTTCCGTTTGAAATGAGTTTTAGTGGATTCGTAATATTTTTAACTTAGAGATATTTACTAGCTGTCGCATAAGAAACCATTACAAGGGGGAATACCCATATTGTACGGCTTCTTAAAGTATCCCGGTCTCTTTCTTTCTCATGATACTAACGCAAAATTGTTCGCGAACAGATAAAGACGGAATAATGTTTATCTTTACGGTTTTCTTCGCATCCGATTGGCTGGAAGCATATACGTCATACCTCCCTTGGTCAATCCTTGGTCAAAAAGTGCGGACAAAATTTCGCAATGTTAGGTCTCTACGTTACTCTAAGGGTGTTACTAAGTGCTCTCTTTTTTTTATTATTTAATGGCACACCACCAAGTATTTGCTTCCTTCGATAAAATATAATAATATGTTTAACTTATGAATTTACAATTCTTATTACATTTTTAACTTACTACTATCTAATTTTTTTATTCTTCAAAAACCTTTAGAAAGTCATTTTTTTATTTGATGAAAATGTAGAAAGCCTTTGAGCATTACCTATAAAAATATTAATGGTCAGTCAAAAAGAGCACGATGATCCCGAACATATTTGACATTCGGTGAATGCAAAAGAAATTGTAAAAAGTGCAAGCTCTACCCAACTTTCTTTTGCATGGATACATAACTAACTTCTGTTATTGTTAAGGGATGTTTTTTCTGGACCTTTTTGATCAATCATAAAAGAAAATCTGCAGCTCACTTTTATAATCTATTTCGAGTATTGTTTTCTTTTCTTTATAGTGCAGCGAGCTAGGCAAATTCGTTATAGCAGTTAACTTTAGTATGGCGATAAGCATAAACTAAAATACCTGTTAGTATTTGCTCATTAATCCTTGCATTTATAAACTTTCACCATTTGTGATTGTTATATCCAAGTTTAACTTTATAATAAACCAGAGCTAACAAATGTATTTTAGTAAATTATCAAGAATGTGATAATTTTCCAAGAATACTTTTTAACTCAAATATTGCATTTATTTATTTTGTATCACTACACATTACTTTTACTGCATATGGGGATATTACCACCCAAATAACCATTTGGGTCAGTGCATCTCTTGAATTAATTATGTCAGATTTTTGTAGCTCTCTAAAATTTGTAATGAAGGCTCAGCGACAATAATAATCTGTTATCACAGAATATTGTGAACAATGAATTTGACCCGCCGCATTACTGTTGTGATAAATTTAATCTGGTTAGTTAGTTTCAGTTTATATTTTATGTATATAGAGAGATAAGACAGGTAACGATCAGCCATTTTAAAACTATTTTTTTGTCATATATAATTATATCCTGGATTCATAACACATGCTCTTGAGTGGACTTGAATCAAGTAGTTTTAAAGTTATCACAACATTTTTGCCTTCAATCACTAATCTATCATGTAGTCATCTTATCTTAGTATGTTAAGATGCGCGGTGAAAAAACGCATTGAATTGCCAATTCATTTAAGATTTGTGCATTTTTTGCCTTGGCTGCCCTAGGTAATCAAAGTATTCTCCGCCAGCATAACATCTAAACATCTTTTGTTCTTTTTGGTTGTTTTTATTTACTTGACATTTGCTTAATATTATGTGCAATCATTATTTTATGGGTGCTTTTGATGGCCATCCTGTTGAACATCTTCATTCTCACCTATGTATGTATGTATTTCTCACCTATGAGCTATTTACCTTGATCATGCATACCGAAGAATGTATTCTACCACAGCGGCTTGTACCAAATTACCTAATGTCGTTGTGTCCACGGTTCAATATTAGTGTACAGATAAACTTTGTGTGCTAAAGGAAGAATGACTTAATATAAACAGAATGAGTACACTTCATTTTTGTCCCTGCCGTGTTTTTCATATACTGTATAATATCATAAATATCTCTCATACCAGGTATCAGGGGGTAAAGTGCAGTATGTTCGGGAAGTGATTTTACTTGATAGGTACAAGCATTAAAGATAAATAACTTTGTTCGAAATTTTAACAGTTTAATGTACTTAAAATGCACTCAAGGTAATTAAAAGGTTTTTTTTTGTGTGCGGTTTCCACGAATACAGACCAGACATAAATGTGTGACGTTGCCACTCTTCACTCCAAGCGTATTTATTGGGTAAGTTTATGCTTACACAACAGATTGTTAGCACGCATGACTTTTTGTATGGAAAAAAACTATGAAATTTCTAAAAAAAGTTATTCATCTTTTTTACCTATACTCTCATGTTGTATCATCTCCCGAACTTACTGCACTTTACCCCCGGACACTTTGTATATTTTTCAATAAAATTCCATATTTTTTTTATGTTTTAATTCAAAATAATTATTATGTAACTAACGAACGACTTTGCATACTTAACTCATCCCTTTTTTCCTTTCGCATACAACCTTTCTTGCTCTACACCGTCCACAACCACTCAAAGACAATTATCTTGAATTCCAGGCGTACACCAAGCGTTCAGTGGTGCCCCGCCCCCATACCAGCAGCAGCCCCCAAATTACCAGACCAACTACACGGTGCCCCCTACTGGGTTCGTACCCTCATATGGAGCCACCCAAACCATCATCATCACTCCACCCATCGTAGCCGTGGGCGCCTGTCCCGCCTGCCGAGTGGGACTCCTCGAAGATGACTTCACTTGCCTCGGTCTCCTGTGCGCCATTCTCTTCTTTCCCATCGGTATCTTGTGCTGTTTCGCCCTGAAGAACAGGCGCTGCTCCAACTGTGGAGCGTACTTTGCCTAAACCAGTGTCTTAATGCATTGATGCAATGCTAAAATAACATTGTTCACCCCGCCACTGAATGATTTGTAATTATATTCTATTCTAACGGCAACATAGTCTCATATGTTATCTACTTATTGAGTCAACATGTTTATCAATTTTTTTTTAACTAAGCAGAAATATGTAAACTCAACATGCTTTTGGGTTCATGGTTTAAACATAGATTTTTCTTTGAGAGACGTCTGTAATAATTCTGCATAAATTGTAGCTATCTGTAATCAAAAATTTAGATTTTATACCATAATAATGTAAAAGAGGAAATTGTCAAAATCTTTTATTTCTCTAAACATTTCCATTAGTAGTATGTTATAATTACATAGAAATGAACAACTTTAATGTTTAATTAATTTTGTCCTTTGTATATTTTCATATTCAACATACATTTACTCCAAATAGTTGTATTATCATTATCTATGTAGGTTTAATAATATCAATAAATCTACACAAGTGTGTTTTATGTCTTTCAGATATGGCTAAAGCGTAAAATTATTGCATACTTCCCTTTATGGGACTTTTTTGTATCCACCCATTATATAATGATTAGTATTGCTTTATTCAGGTTCATATCAGTCATCTGTCATGTTGTTGAATTAGACGTTTGTGCGACATAGATTTGAAAAATTTTCCTGTAATAAATATATGTTTTTTTTTTGCTAGATAGGGAGTGTTGGAAGTCTTTAGAAACAGAATAAAATGCAAAAGTATATTATACATATTATTTAGGGTCAATAATAATTTGGGCAACATCAGACACAAGCCCAAAGGGATATTCTCCTTTGTTAGCTGAGCTTGTCCACCCCTGGCCGTATTACCCAGTTATGGTGATATCATGTACATATTAACCTTTTCACCGTGTTCCTAATGTATGTAGAAAAGCAGACATACATGGCACTCTTTTTGACAGTCTAAATCAATCTTTTAAAATGAATACACATAGTGTTCGATATAATGATATTAATCAAGAATAAAGAGGTTAAAACAATCATATATTTAAAGGGTAAATAAAACGTGTCCATTTGGTTAAAAACCAAAAAAGGCATAAGGTTTTTTTTAGGGTAAGGGAATAGTTTAATTGCCGAAAGAGGTGCTTATCTGTTAAAAATAACTTCTATCTGTTTGTTTTTACAATCTTAGTGTCTAAAATCTGTTAAAAACAATGCACTTTAGGTCAGTCAATCTTTACATCTCATATTTTATAATTTGACGTTAATCAAATCATATTTTCAAATTTTATTCATTTATTATAAATTTTCAAATTCTACGAGTGGTTATTTTCCCCGTTTGCTCTGTTGGGTTTGTATATAGTTAGTGATCATAGATTATTTTTATTACCTAGCATATAAAGTTTTGATCAATCTTCCATTTTTATTCATTGCTTGTATAACCTTTAAAAGCTTGCTATAATTTGGGGCAGTTAGTTTATTTCAATAACAAATTTAACAGCTTACATAAAACTAAAAAGGCTTGCATTGAATATTGAAGTCCCAACCTAATATTCACCCATTAAATAAGTCAGATTGCATAGAAAATTATTGAACTTCACCCGTTTCAATATATTTTTAGTTTTTCTGTTGCTCATATTTTGACAATATTTTTATCTACCTATTTCTTGAAAAATTATACATACATATTATTTTATTTTGGTTGTTACTCATATTATCAGAATGTATTCACTGTGATAAATAAATATTTTCTACCGAATTCACAATTTATTTTTACTGTCCTTTATTCAAGAGAGATAACTGAGAAGCCCCACAATTTCATAATAACAGCAAAAATATAAACGGTTTAAACTTATACATCATTATTGATAAATGCATAGAGGTACTCAGCGGTACCCCCCCTAGTGGAAGATATTCCCAGTGTCTCCTCGGTGAGAGGTCAGGCACCATTAAGAATGGAAATGTTGCTTGAAAAGCTTTAGCTATGATTAGTGACCAGCCAAGGGAAAAAAATCAGGTACTTCCTAACAGTGGCGGCTCGTGACTTTTTAGTGTGCTAGAGTGGTAAAATTGAAAAAAACGTTATCATTGATGTTGTTGTAGCCGAAAACATTTTTGTTTTTTTTCGAAATTTCAACTTTTTGTATAAAGATTTTTCAGAAATCCGTGCAGTGCACCACCAAAACTGAAAAATCCTGAAAATCTCCATACAAAATGTAAATCTTGAAAAAAAGTAAAACTCATTTTCGGCTACAACAACACTAACAATGTCGTATTTTAAAATCTTTAGCACTCTAGCACACTAAAAACTCACGAGCCGCCACTGCTTTCTAAGCATCCTCTTCTCGTTCCCTTCCCCAGCTTCGTTTAGGCTTAGAAAATTCCAAATGGGGATGCCATAGTATTTTTTTTTCAGAGTAAAGCAATTCTGTCTAATAATATTAGTTTCATTGCGTGTGAGCGAACAATTACATATTTTTTTATTTGAAAATCTAGCAATTTTGACAAGTCCTTCATGAATAAAATAATAAATAGAAGAAAATCATCCGATTCGTAACTTGAATCAATAAAATGGAAGCGCCTGTGTGTGTCCATATTTCATCTAAAGTGTTAGGCAAATTGCGGATATTTGTAGATCAAGGCGCTCATGACAATGCGAAGCAAAATCTGTCATTATTTTTTTATCGGCGCTTTACACAGGGCCAGCGCCGGATCCACCATACGTTCAAACTGTGCAAAAAACATAGGCGCCATCTCTGAAGGGGCGTCGTGAAAATAAAGATTTTATTTAAATTAACTTCAAATATTCTCTAAATCATTTCAAAATTTCCCCATATTATTTTTAAATTACCCACATTATGAGGTAATTATGTCACAGCATCGCTGTGCATTGAACGACTAGCGGAAATGTATGGAGAGTAGATTTAAGACACGGAATTTTTCACGTATTGTATAGTGGTTATTTGGACGTTAAGTCTGTTTTTCTATGGAGTGTTTTACGTTAAAATTCTAAGAAGCAAAGTCTACAACCATTCACCGTACCCGTTGCTGTAAATGCACCATTAGAAATGGTACATATTTTTGTGACGGCGACATTGTACCGGTGACTTTGCGCTTATTTGGTTTTTCAGAATTCGTTTGCAGTAATATTTTTTTGGAGTTTATTTTTTAATCATGTAATTTTTTAGTAATATAAAGATAAAATATTCATTAAATCACACACCTTCGCTATGTACTTTTTTTCTATAGCTATTAGTAACTGGTTCCAAAAGTAGTGACAGCCAATTTTAGATGTTGTACGAGGAAAATCTTGCTGTACGAAAATAAACTCTACAGACAGTTTCTTTACAGTTCATTCTCGTATGAATTCATAAAGTTGGATCTGTCCATTGTTCATTCGGGGAATTTTGTTGTTGACATTAATTTGACAGCTGTCATTTTAGCTGTCAATTGACTGCGTAATATTATTTTTAAACTGTTTAAAATACTTTACCGCTGTATACCTTTAGATGTTTTTGGGTTATGTTAGTGTCTAAAGAAATTTGTGTTAGTTACAGCGCCCTTGAGGTGATTTTTCACAAAAACGGCACTATTGAAATGTTGGCCAAAATTATGTCAAAATACAAATAATACGAGAAGAAAAAAATAACTCTTACTCTACGTACGGTTAGACTTGAGTAGAGTTTTGTTTTTGTTGGAATTTATTTTCTGTATCTCTAGTAAATAGTGCTTTGGCTAGTTCAGGATTGTATGATTGGAATCATTTGTTAATGTTTGATTATTTGTGTCAAATAAAAAAAGATTGTGGAGCGGGGGGGAGAAGGGGTTCAGGGGCCCACTAGTACTTACTGCACATGGCGCAAGATGTCGTGGAACCGGCCCTGCACAGGGCATTAATTTACTCGATCATCTTATTTCTGGAATGTATTTATTATTTGACCTGAATTTCAAGTTTTCAATTCAACTCGTTTCGTCGTTCAATTTTTCCATTAATAATGATACAATGATGTCAATTATTGCGTCAGGTGTCCGGAAGAATGACATAAGGACACCGGCTTTGTTTGTATAAACCATAATATAAACATTCTATATTATAGTACCATTCTAATTATTGGTATTCGGCGCGAGCATATAGAAAAGAAGAAAACTATTTTGGTTTTAAAATATATAATTTAGAGCCGTAAAATACCTACAAACAGGGGAGGTGCGCCTATATGTGCAATTTATGCGGCGCACATAGGCGGCTGACTTTAGAGGCGGCCGTAGGAAGCCCATCGATGTTCATTTGAAATAAAAAATCTGAGAGAACTCGATTTCTATAACTTGAACTTTTTTGTTTTAAATTTAAAAACTTAGACCAATTTTACTTGACAAAAGTTGCCTGTGATATCTGAACACGTGCAGGTCGTTTATCTAATTTATTTATGCCGCTTTGCATTATTGTACCCACCCTTATCGGCGTACGTCTTTGAAGCTCGGGAAATTTCTATAAATATATGATATAGGTAAATGTAAATTATTGAATTCGTTTCAATGACTATTTACTGGATTACTAATAAATAATCTAAAGTATAATTCGACAATCTCGTCTCCATTTTATAAGATTCACCAATTAAAAATTGAAAGAGTGCAGCATAAGTTTCTGAGATTCATTAATTATAAGTTAAGTATTCCAATCGAAGATTTAAATTATATTTTTTTGGAATTAACCCACCTAACCTATTTATCATCAAGACGGCGATTTGCAGATAAAATAACAAATGGCAGATTGACGCTTTGCGCGTCTACCCGTGATACATGACAGGCGGCTCTGTACTCGTATAATGTTTAAATAATTATTTTGAAAATTCGCCTTTTCAAAAGCTGCACAGACTAGGTAATTAGCTAATTAAAAAAAAAAATTATGTGCACCTTTCAATCGTTGTATTTATTCTGTTAATAATAATAAACCTACTACCCATTACGCTGTAACTACCTACTTATATGGTATCAGTTACTTATTTATACTCTTTTTTTTTATTTTTATATAATTCAATTGAATTAAATTTAATATTATTATTAAATTAAAATTATTAAAATATTAAAATGGAGTTCTACAAATTAAACACAAAAACTATAAATAAATATTTATACTCTTGTTATTATGCTATGTGTTATACACCAAATAAAGTCTTTAGTACAACTGACTATGATAATGTAACTAAATGTAAAACCTACTACTCATTACGCTGTAACTACATCGTATTCTGTACCTACTTTCTTACTTACTTATTTTAAACACCTGTTATTACGTTAGGTACTATACATTTATTATACTCCTTTGTACAACTGATTATACAAATGTATCTACATGTAAAAGCCTTCAAGGCGTCAACAAATTCATTATGATTATATTTTGTCGTCCTGATCCATCTTGAAATTTAACTAAACAATTTTTTTTAATTGAATGAATTTTTGAACTTACTCGTGGTCTAAGGTCGGAATAGCGAAAAACTTGCCTTATAACCACGGCTTATGCGTCTAATGTAATGCTCTAAGTCCGGTGTAACCTTAGAGTATACAAGAGGTAGCCCAAGCCAAAGCCAGTGAAGTCAGTTTTGGACTTGTTTTTGATGATTTTAACATGACTCGGCGCAAATGGGCGTGGCTAAGACTAAGGCTACGGTATTTATACATCCATTCATATCACATATCGACATAATGTTTTTGTGTATTCGTATAGCCACTTTTTCACAGTATTTTTATCAACAAAAATATAGCATCTAACCTAAAAAACCGTTTAGTTATGTCAAGTTTAGTGGCAAAATAAAAAATGTGGGCGGAGTCCTGCCGTTAACCAGCGAAAATAACCAGCTTAAGAACATTACGACAGTATATAGAAGCCGTCCAAGAAATTTGTTGTCTCTTTCTCTCTCATGGTGTACGATGTAAAAACACGGAAACAGTGATTTATTACAATTTCGGATGGGTTGGGTAAAACAAATTAGCTATCCCTCCATATATTGTTCCTTCAAGGGTGTAACTAAACCAATTCTGAACCGGCACGACACGTAAAAATCTAAGAAGTTAGACGGACTATTTTTATTTCATCATTACCACTCTGCTTTCGGCGCATGCCCTTTGGAAAACAACGTTGTAAGTTCCACGATAATGATAATAGGTTTTTTGTTAGTTATTAATATGTATAACATTTACAGTACAAAAAACTATTTACAAAATCAGTTTACACAATTTTTCATATATTTTTTGTGAAAAAGTTCACGACCGTCAACTGGAACTGACTTGTCTTTCATATTTCGATTTACCGTTTTATTTAAACCATACACAAGTTACTTAGTTTTTTACAAATATTTTATACCATTATAACTAACTTATTTTTTTCTTTCTCTTGACATGGCCCGATCCAAGTATTTGAAATATATTTGACTTAGTTTTTAAAATACCAAACATACAGAAAACGTTATATGCTGCACCTGATTGCCTTCCATTGACAAATGTTGAAACAAAATAGTAAAACCCTTTTTTTTCTTTTCACGTACAAAGTTTTTCCTTTTGTGCATTATTGATCTCGGATGTAGTTGTCAAATACGACCAATGGCGGGTTTTGAATAATAGCGCTACACTCAGACCTCGTATTGCTTATATTATATTATAATATATTACAAGGATTCGCGTTGAAGTATTTTAGCGCTGCGCAATAATCGAACCCGCAACCTCCCGATTCAAAGTCAAATGCTAAGATCATCCGCTGTGGAGGTTGTCTGTTTTGAATAAATCTTTAAAATTAGGTTTAACAACAATACAGCATTAACATTTAGCGAATAATAGTTTTCTCACGATTTAAATTGGGATTCGTTAAAAATAAAATAATAAAATATTTTCGTGTAATTTCCATATAAGATTTCGAGCTATATAATTTCTACCTTTTGGTACATATAAAGAAGCATCGCAGGCTTTATTTCAACAAGAAACCACTTTCCGCAACTTGTGATGTTGGTGGCAGCCCGGCCCTGAGACAAATGGCGCCTGGAGCAGCTTAATGTTTGGCGCCTTTTGCAATATAAAAAAGGACATAGTATATCGGTCGCACAATTAGAGTTGACCCAAACTTATCTTGTGTGTATTGGTGCATATGTATTCACTTCTGACAGTGATGCCCTTGCCATACGTCGCTGAGAAACAGCCATTTGTCTTGCTTACGTCTATTTATTGTTATTAGCGAGAAATTGACAACAACTGTAAACTTTGGTCGAATTCAAATATTCGAAAAGTTTTACTTGTGCTATTTTTATTATGTTAAAAATGAACTTTTTAAAATGAAAAATATAAATTCATTTTTGAAAAGTCGAATGATAAGTTTGAAACAAGATCTATGCAAGCAATTCATCTGTGTGAGTATTGTGTTCGACTAAACTCTGGCTGCGATAATTATATCTTCAACATTTTCACGTGGATGGATTTTGACAATGATATAGGTATTTCAAATTGTGTGATAATGTAACTTATTTTATTACCATTTACTAGTTACCCGTGAAAAATTACGGGATGTAACACAACTTGCTAAGAACAAAATATTAGTTCCTTTTAAAATATAGAATAAAGCCTGCAAAAATACAGTTAGAGGTAGGTACTTTATTGGATAGGTAAGGATTTCAAAAGATTAACTAAAACAAAAAAAAATAACATCAGTTCTGAATTTGATACGTTCACACTCGTACGGTTGTACATACTCACAAAGGAAATTTTTTATAGTTAATTCTTCTTTTATGTGATTAGTTTATTTATGGATCTCGATTTAATTTATTCCAAGGCAAAATAGTCGCCATGGATAATAATACAGTTAGCTGGCAGATCTTTAAAAAAATGATTTAAAAGACACTATAAATAAAATCTCGTTTTTACGCGTCATGGCGGTTGGTGGTGACTGGTGAGTAAACTATTATTAGCTACTGGTCAATGTCCTATATTAATAATGAAAAAGAACATTTTTTCTTACAAAACAATAATTATTTTTGACCTTAGATCTGTCCCGAATAAGTTATGTAGATAAATGAGTCGGTTGTGATAAAAGGCAGTTAAATCAGTGAATGGTTTGAAATGTACATTTTTTTATTGCGCTGAGCAAAACTGGTTAAGAGTACATGGTCATTACTGATCATTATTATTATTGTTAATATTATTTTCAAGTTACTATGTAGAGCTGAGAAATATAAAATACAGTAAATTGCACAAAGCAATCGTTAATGGAACACCCGTAAACCTACCATTTATAATAAATATTTTAATACGTATCTTGCTTTGCTATTCGCATTTTAACTTTCTCAAAATACTGATTTCAGTAATAGAATAATTCGTATTGTGACATAAGTACATAGGTACAATAATTCATTTGAATGCATTATTAATCCGATAGAATTTTAATAATTTTTGGTATGTTCTGGTAACATTATTTTTTCAATTTCGCGGCTTCCCCAGAAAACCGACTGAACATAGTTTATTATAATTTACAAATTTAGCAAATATAAATTAGAAATGAAAACGTGGAAATCGTATGTTAGGGTAGCAGAGCTGCAATTTCTTTTTTATGCTTAAGAATATAATTTTTTTTTAATTTAGACCCAGATGTGTTCGCAGTATTTTTTTTTTGTTAATCTCAAATAATTCTTGAGTATTATTTCTGGTGACTCAAAAAATCAGCGTATTTATAGGTTTTTGGATTTTTAAGGTTTCCAAAAAAAAATCGGTCCTTTTATTCGCTGTACCACAAAGTTAACCTGGCGACCTTTGTTACCTCCGTAACAGAGCTGTTAGCTTCTTGGGTCCGAACCAAGAGTCACAGGTTCGAAACCCGGAAGAGAAAAAATGAAAGTTCAATTAGTTTATACATTTTATCTTTATTGTTTGAATGTTTTTTTAAATTTTATTTGCATTACATATATATTTTTTAAATAGAGGAATAATACACCAGTCAAAGAAATGTATTAAAATGCAAGGGCAAAATATGCATGTACAGTGTTTTGTATAAAAATATGATGAGATTATATTAGTAGTGTTTAACAGAATTAAAAAAAAAACGTATTTTTATCTAGTTATTGTTTTCATTAAAAATCCCAAAGGATCATAATTGATTTGGAAAACGACACGCTGTGAGCTGAAAACAATAGCGCTGACGAAATCAGAATTATAAAAACGTTCTGTAAAAAATATTTACTTCGTTAGGGTCCCGTGTAGAACTAAGAACTTTGGATTGCACAGGTTTTTTAAAATAACAATAGTACATAGTTTATAGTCTAGGCCTAAAATAGTAAGGACAAAAAATACTATCGCGCCAAAGAGAGATTGGACCAACGACAAACCAGATACCACCAGAAAAACCTCACAAAGCCAACATAACACAACGGAACAGGTCCTGTTTTTTATTGAAAAATGTTTTGAGGAAATAAAAAAACTGGTCCTGTTTTTATTTTATTGGAAAATGTTTTTGAGGAAATAAAAAAAACAGGACCTGTTAGTAAAGTGCTTACATACTTTATTAATTTGTTCACTATCGAGGTTCTATCGACGGCCTTAACGTTTCGGACGCGGTCTATTAAGCCGTGGAGGTCTCATTCTGTGGAGTAAAGTGGGGGAAATTGACTTATTCTTAAAAGTCATATTTTGTTTCCAGTTTTCGTTCTATGAAATATTACAAAATGCAAGAACTTACAGTGTTTTTTAGAATATATATGGTTTTAAGAAGATTAAGACCACTAGAAGAAATACATATTTTATGTTTAAGAAATAAAGGAAAATGCCATATTACCCCAATGTGAACGGAAATATGGCAACAAAAATACGTTAATGTAATGCTGATTACAATTCAACTAAAGGAATACGGTCTTCACCAAACCTTTTAAAGGGGTGCAGATTTCATGTAACCCATGTTTGCATATTACGCATTGGATCCACTCACAAATAGGTCCCTTCTCGTTATATTTCATATCCACTGCATTTAATTCAATGATAATTTTTATTTGTTTTTTTTTTTGTGGAGTCATCAGTGTCATTGTTATAATTTAAATATACAACCTCGCTTGCAGGCGTGCTAACGGATATTTTATATAATAAAGTTTATTCCAGAAGGTATGCAGGAGTAGTGCAATACAATACTTTCCATAATTGATAATAATACATAGTAATAATAATAATAACATAAAAGTTGTAATACACATCTTCTTTATATCTATCTTCTTTCTTACTTCTTTCCAAATATATTTTTGTACGTTCGTTTCATTTTTTTGCAACGGTAACAAGTTGTTTTTTTCTTGATAAGTTTCTCTGTAATTATATCACCTGATAACTAAGCAACATCACTGATCACTAGGACCGGCTATTGATGGAGTTTTACAAATATCTTCAAAATAAAACGTACCAGTAAAAGTACGTTGATCAGTTTTACTAGTGGCATCATCTATCAGCAAACTTGTGTTTGCCTCTGTAACAGAAGTAGTTGAAGGCGAAGCATTTCGCATTTCGCATTTTGAATTGTACGTGCGAGGCATCAACAATGTTAATTATAGCAGCATCTAAAGAATGAAATTATTATGTTATTCGGTTTTATGCCGCATGCAGCATATAACCTGAGCCGTGGTATTTAACGAACGACCGATGAAGATAAATGTCATTCACGTAACATAGCACAATTCACTGCAAAACTCATTTATTTATTTATTAACGCCCTGATGGGCTTTTACATAGTAATTTAACATAAGTGCATGAGTACAGTTTAAACAGGATATACATGAAATAATACAGTAAAACGTTTTGAGAAATGAATAGCAAATAATAATAATAATTAAAAATAGTTCCCATACATTAATGAAAAATTAATATTTAATTTAAAAGTCTTTTAAATTTTGTCAAATTCATATAAAAGATGTCAATATTTGAGGTGTATTCATTCCCGAGTGTACTCGTATGCAGGCGAGAAATTGATGCATGTACGAGTATGCGGTAGTTGGTAGTGAAATTATTGTTGCAGAAAAGTATATTTTGCCGAGTTGCTCGCTGAGGTACTCTGAGGTGCAGGGGTTCACAACAGTCGAATTCGGAGTGAATTATTTTGAACAGAAAAGTTAAGTCGGCTATTTTCCTTCTGTTCTCTAGGGTGTGGATTTTGAGTTTGTTTAAAAGGAATCTGTAATTTATGTGTTGAATTGGAATGTGTAGTTTGAAGTTTATGTTTCTTTGAATAATTTTATATCGTCGGTAAAAAGCAGAACTTCTACATCGTCGAAACAATTTATGATGTCATTGATAAACATGAGAAAGAGAATTGGGCCAAGATGACTTCCTTGTGGTAGACTACTTATTGCAGAAAATACATTTGATTTGACAGATTTCATTTTGACAAACAGTATTCTGTTAGACAAGTAACTCGAGAACCATTTTAACAGGTTGTCTCTTATTCCTAGTCCAAATAGTTTCCTTATTAAAATTTTATGGGACACTTTATCGAACGCTTTTGAGAAATCTGTATAGACACTATCAACTTGTTTTTTATTAGTTTTGGATAGTTTTTTATATCTGTGGCGTTACCTTTTTTAAAAATTAGGGTAATATAACTAGATTTCCAGCGGGTTGGAAAATGTTCAGAAGAAAGTAAATGATTAAATAATTGAGTAAGTGGACCAGATGTTACAGATGCGCAGTGCTTAAGATATATTAGTGGAATGTTATCTGGGCCTGCAGATTTGTTAGGGTCGAGGGAAACGATTTTTAATGTTATATAAATTTTTTAACTTGTGTACCTAAGGTTTTATTTAATATTTTCGGTTTGATCTCTCTAGTAGCGTCCCAGCTTCTAATCCCAGCACGTAATGGCGCAGCAGTACAGCACAGACTAACTAAAAAGAGCACAAATAGCGCCATCTGACATTTGAAATTAGAAACAAAGCAGACCACGTAGTTGTGCGGCATATTACCCAATGACGCATGTCCACGCACTTTTTTACCCTATTTTTACCCTATAATTTCCTATATTTGCGGTATTTTATCGGTAATTGAAATGACACTTTATTGAGAATCAGTAGTAATAAACAGTTTTATCTTTTTTTGCAATTAATTTAATCGCTTTTGTGCTCTAGATATTATGACAACATAAGTTGAACTGATAACGTGCAAAAGCATGTAGACATTTTACATGTACCTTTAGAATAAAGCATGTACCTACCTAAAATGGACCTTTTGGATGAATTTTCGATTGACTTTGAAAAGTCTTGTGAATATTCGTTTTATTAGTTCATTTCAAACAACATTTCGATTCTGAGTGTTGGTCTTTCAGCAGGGCGAGACTGAAAGTATCTACCAATCATTGCAGTTGTATTAATTTTAAAAGATATAAAAATTAAATGCAAAATTGTTTTACTTATTTTTCAACTTTACTGTCACTTCAAAAACATAGGCCAGTTTAGTTTGAAAAGGTTAGCTGATATAACTGATAAATGATAATGTATCCTACTGTAATTCCTTTTTTTGTTTTTTAAGTTTTGTCATTTTTTTTTAAGCTTATGATTTTTAAAAGTACATTTAAAATAAATGTTTTTGCTCGTGAAGTCACTACATTAAAATTATCGTTTTTGTTGCAAAATGCAAAAAGGATAATAATTTCACAATTTTAATTTTAAGGTGATAATGAATTTAACGATAATACTTGGCTCATTTATATAGCGCCATTTTTTTTAATATCACCCCGAGGGCGATGTCAGCTAGCACACGTAGTTTAATTAATTATATGATCGACCGGTCGGTAGCTAAGTAAACAAACGAGTCGGATTCCCCCCCGGACGTCGTGCGTTCAATTCCTCTGCTGGCTAAGTCCTCCATCATTGCACAAGCAACATCTTTAACTTCTTATGATGGCAGTAGAAGTTTTTCAAATATTGTCAGGTTATTCGTAACCCGGGAATGTTTGTCTTTCTTTTTTCTTTTTTTTAAATAATAATTGATGATTAATGTTGTTTTTCATCAGTTAACCATGATTCAAATTTACATTTAAAAATAAATCGATTTCATTTACATAATCTGACATTTAACTGACAGCTTGCTCCATTTTCAAAATGTATATGGTAGTTCAAACGATAAAATTCATGGCAATTGAAGCAATTTTCATGGTTTGTAAAAAACATTTCGATTCCAATTTTATAAAAAATGTTCCACTTTCGAAAAATTCCTCCTGCTTTGAAAATACGATTTAAATGTTTTAAAAACAACTGTATGACTTAGAAATCCTCCCAGAAACGAAAGAAAATCGTACAAGCGCCCTTTTTGGGCGTCAGGGCTTAATAAAGTAAAATAACTTAAATCCACGTGAAAAAATGCAAAACAGTTTTCAGCAGGTTTATTTCTGTGCCCAATGGGTGTAATGGGCCAGGATTCGAATTTTAAGATTGGAGAGCCATACCAATACACAACAGCACGAGGTCACGGGAAACTGGGAGAGGAAAATTGACCATATTTAATTTCAAATGGCTGAAAGAATATGTTTTGACGTAAAAAGGTTTAAATAATATGCAATAACAACAAAAAAGGGTCAAATATGCACTAACAGCCAAAAATACTCAAATATCCCCCAGGAGTCAGGTAATATTTCGGAAATATCTCAAAGCCAAATACAATATTGAAAACATTATTATTTTTTTACTTTAGAATTTTCATAGGTAATAACGAAATGTGTTTAAAAGTTGTAAAACCTAGCACTCCACACTACAAATTGCAATGCAACTCAAGGTAGTCATAATTTCAATGAACTGATATTGTAGTTGGTCGGTCTGTAGGGGATGCATTATGCAAATGTTCTGATGTTAATTGCTCAGTTTTATGAACGTAAAAAAATGATTTTGACAGTTGGTCAAGTTCTGACTTTCTTTATTACTGAACATTTTTTTAGTGTGCACTCTCTCCAAGGCTGTCATTAAAAACAATTAAAAAACAAGATTTTTATCAGTTTTTAATCACTTTACAGTAAAATATAGTGCGTTAGCTTCTCAGAAACTGTATAATGAAAATTCCCTCGTGGATTGATTAAGAAATTCTTTGAAATATGGTGAGTTTTTCCTTGACTTGGATTGTAGGGAATAGTAGATTGTAGGGCATAACATATTTATTACTGAAATATAAAAGGACACAAAAAAAAATAAAAAGATTTGGTTGCGACTGAGACTGAAACTCGAACTCGGACCATCCACACATCCGGGAGTAAATTATTAATATATTTACTCCCGGATAGATTAGAGGATCCGAGTTCGATTCTCGGTTGTGACCATTGTCTTTTTTTTATTTTATGGTTCTTTCTGTTTCATATTTGTGTTTTAGATTTTGATATTATTTAAATATTTAAAAAAACACAAACATTTATGCTTTAAAGTTATTTCTAATTTCAATAATAATATTTTTGTTGGATTTGTTATTCCCATCATACTTATTTTTTAAATTAAAAAAAACATCGTAATTGTTTTGGTTCCCCTCAAGGTTTTTCGTGAAAGTTCACAAAATTATAGTCGGTGTATATAAAGTAAGGTGTACAAAAAATATTTTATGAATAATTTAAGTACCGACTTACCATACTTTTGCATTACCCAGTTACCCGTTACCTTGTGCACAGAGCAAATGTAATTAATGCCAGCATTATTCAATGATTTTACTGGCGGAAATCTAAACCACGATATCTAGCTTCTTGTTCTATTCTTCAACTAATATGCAAACAAAGCTTCTATAACTAATAAACTTTTTTTATGCTCTGCAGATGTTTCGTGTTTTTTAGATATTAATTTCAGGTGCTAGGCTTTACGGGCGGCTTTTTGTTGGGATTCGACCAATGTAGATGGGTGTTTGTTAGTAGGTTTTTTACTTTTAGTGCCCACAAAAAATATAATAAACAATTATATATGGATAATTTGACGCATACCTACTCATTTTTCTATCAACATTAAAAAATAAACATTAATGTGAATACCTAATATAACTACTACTGTAAAACATCGATTATTTTAAATACGCGGGGCTCAAATAGTGTTGAGGCATTTCACGCATGACAAACACCGTAAAAATTGAAAAGTCAAATAAAGAAAATCAAACTCAAAACATACAAATTAACAGTAATGTAAAATAATCAATATTATTTCTGTGATTAAAGTAATAGAATAAATATTAAGTGTATTAGTAAAGCAAAATGTTAAAATTGTACTAATGTTTGTAGAATTTTTAGTGAAAATCAAAATAAATATTAAAGTTTAAAATTGATATATCACCTACATTATTGACATGATTGACAGCTTACATTGAGATTGAGGTCAGCAGATGTTGATACTGCTAATCGATTAGTTGAACTATCTCGATCAAATAAACCTGTTTACCATGATCGCGCTTTTGGCATATCTGGCCCAGTCATCTGGAATAAGCTTCCCCCTTAAATCTTGCCAACATACAGAATTTAACAGAGTTCAAACGGGTCTTAAAAACCAAATTGTTTAAAAAATCCTTCATTTAAAACATAACTTCGTGTATCTAGAAATAACATTTAAACCATATTTTAAACGTCCTTAATTTGCTTACTTTCGGTTTTCTTTTTACTTGTTATTCAATGTCCTTATTGTCATAAAATATTTTCTTGTTCTTTGGTTATTTGTTATATTCACAATATTTGGATTTTTAGAATCGTTAACTTATAATACTTGAATATTGATGTTTTTAAGTACCAATACGTTTACTGTCTTCAATATTATTTCCTTTTCTTTGTTTTAACAAATTTGATCAAATTCATACATTTTTTCAACTGGATTTTGTACAACCTAAGCTTCTGGTAAATTGTTTTTTTTTATTATCGGTTGATGTACACCTTTTTTTGGCAAATAAAACTCGATATCATTTGTCTGAGGAACCGTTTTTTTTGCTAGTACCTTTTTTGGGGAGGAACTTTTGTCGATTTGCTAGTACCTTTCGATTTCAAATCCCTACCGACTAGTACTTTTTTGGGGAGGACTTTTGTTGATTTGCTATTACTTTACGATATGAATATAAAAATCTCCTTCGTGAAACTTTTCTGGCACCAGGAACCGGTTCCAAAAAGAACTGGATAAAAAAACCGGTTCCTCGTCAGTCACCGGTAACTGGAACTGCAGGTACACCCAATTCTGATATCGATCATCTCTAGTAATCTGTAATGCCTTTCTGACGGTACGGAAGACGTTACGCAACCCCCCGCTCTCTTCTTCTGAGATACTGCCGTTTTGGCGGCGTCCAAAAATTCAAACTTTGAGAATTAATTTAACTATGATAACGAACTTTAAAAAAATACTGGTATTTAAGTTTGAATGTGGATATTGATAAAAAAATGGACTCAAATTCCTTATTGGAATATCGTATCGACCTTGACCACAAAATGCAGCAAATCGGTTTTATTGATGCTTTATTGTTAATGAATGTAGAGTTATGCACAGTAAGTAATATTACGTGAAATACTTTGATTTGATTAGATTATGTTAGAATTGTTAATTAATTTATGGAGGTACTAAACATGATTTTTTTAATCGATTAACTTTGAGGAATCTATGAATAATTGAATAAAGTCGAGTTTATTTACGAGAATATTTTATTAAAAGAAATACTTTACACAAAAATCATAAAAAACCGAGTTCTTGGTAAAATTATTCTTACTGGTAAAAAATCGGAAATCCGATTTTGCATAACTTTTTATATTTGTTTTTTTTTTGTTAGAATAACAGTTACCCTTTCTAACAAAAAGGCCTTGGATTTTAATTGTTTACTGGCAAAATAGAAGTAGGTATTTTTTTATTTGCACTTATCCATCGAAGTGGAATCTCATAAATTTAGAAATCTGTAAATAATAATGTAAGCTATACTTAAATACTGATGTTATCAAAACAGTGGATCATTACATTACATAATATGTATTTACATGTTTCACTACTAGGACCTACGAAAGTATGTAAAAGTAAAACTGATTTTCTTTTAACTGGAATAAAATCGAGGATTTTTATGTTATAACATTTGAAAAAATTATGAAAGCTCTAGGAAGGTACCTGCTCATTATTGTATGATTCGGAATTTAATTATTTCAGTGGGTTAACAATAAAAAAAAACGATTTGAATGAACTAAAAAAAAGAAGCTTCGAAAATCGACATAGATCCATAAGACCAATATCCCTTTCCATAGAATTCTACATTAACAAAAAAAATATAAAATAATATTACGAATGACGGAGTTGCATTCTTGTGATATGTTGATGGGTGGGAAATGTCCACCAACCGCAAATATAATACATACGTACATAATATGTTTGTTGATAGACGCTTTCATTGTCTGTGTAAGTATGTACTTACTTCGCTGTCGTAATTATTGCGAATATCTGCGTCGGATAAAGAAATATAAATACAAACAAACCGGAAATGGCAGTGACTGGTCCTGGTAGGGAAACCCTAGTGGACCAGGAGCGGAGGATTGGAGGGAGGGGGAGGGGCAGCCACGGCCTTCCTCAAGTGGCAAAGATCTACACTGTACTCGCAAACTCAAACAACCTTAAGTCAGTATATCTCCACTTTCAGTTCGCGGTATTTAAATGGCCCGAAGGCTGAACCACCGTTCATTGTACGCCAGCCGCGTATAGTGTCACACAGCTCCCGCTCTGGACTAGCAACCAAGATGCCCGCAAACACACCCGATCTCTTGGACATCAGGGTAGAAGACCCTGTCACAGATAGCGGTTCGTGTGGCGCGACATCGTCCGAAGATGAATCCTGGATCCAGCCGAGCAAACCCAGGGAAGAACAGGTTCGGGTCCAAACCCCCGCCTGGTTTGCGAGCATCGCTCACAGACCGAGGCACGAAGACTTTATCCGGAAAGCGGTTGATATCATGATCGAAAAGGCTGTATTCCAGGGCACGTCCAGGAGTAATAAAGTAACAGAATGGAGAGGCCCAGAGGAACTCATAAAACTATTGACATTGGAGCCGGAAACCAATCCAGAGAGCCAAGACAAACTGCTGGAGAGACTGGAAGACATAATCAAATACTCCGTCAAAACCGGACACCCATACTTTGTGAATCAGTTGTTCTCTGCAGTGGATCCGTATGGATTAGTTGGGCAGTGGCTGGGAGACGCTCTGAACCCGAGTGTGTACACCTACGAGGTGGCCCCGGCCTTCGTCCTCATGGAGGAGGCTGTTCTGGCGGAGATGCGCTCCATCGTGGGGTTCCCCGGAGGTCTGGGAGACGGCATCTTCTGCCCGGGAGGGTCCATGGCCAACGGATACGCAATCAGCTGCGCGCGTCATCGCTTTAATCCCGACATTAAGGTACCCTTATCATATTTCTATAATTCTTGTCAAAGTAGTGTTTTCTTTCAAATAACATACTCTTAAAAATAAACTTTGCATGTCTCACAAGATAAATTAATAAAATTCGTCATAACCCATCATTCTTTTACAGAACCTTTTAATTAGTTGTATGTTTACAACACTAATATCAGTAAGGGTATTGTGTAAATTGCATCGTGTTATATTAATTTTTACAATTGAATGGATTTACCCTGTCATATTGTGACGTTGAAATGATTAATGTTGTCTACCAGTTACCAATATAATACGATAAATTATTCAGTTAATTTTAGGTCATTTATTAAATTAATTCAAAACAATAAAGCCGTAACATCTTTAAAAAAAATTAAGTACACAATTATAATAATGTAAACATCATTCCATTGAACATAAGTTGAGGTTAATTCGCAAGTGCCCTTATAAATTACTCAAACTTTCATCACACGATTCTGGCAATGAAAACTTTCATATTGCTTTAGTCTTGTCGGATAGTGGTAATTAAGAAATTCCCTTTGCAAGAACAACTTCGTCACCGTTGGGTTTTAATGGAACTAATGCCAATATTGCATAGTTGACCTTCCTGCGATTATTATTAACAATATCTAATACGTAGTAACCGTCTATGGTCTAAATAAATATATTCTGCAAAAGAATTTAAACCCGTTTTTGAGATAGTTATAATAAAGTTGCAATAATATGTCTCAGAGATACCTAGTACATTCTTAGTAATAGTAATAAGAATAAGGGTTTGAAGTCTTCGTACACAAATGAGTAACAAGTTTTTGCCATATCGTCGCTGGAAAAGCAAATGGGCTGAAGCGCCATTTTGGAAAGTTTACACCACTTTTAAGTTTTTTTTTACAACATATAATAATTATAAGTCTTCAGTACCTAGTTGGATTTTGAAAAAAATCTCAGGTAACTCAATGCTCTCACTGAGTTACCTGAAGTGACAAAAAGCTAAAAAAAAGTCCCAAACTTGTGTCGTTTGAGTCAAGCCTTCTCTCAAATGGTAAATTTATTTTAAATATCTGAAGCGTCACAATCGATCGACGAGAGAGCATTCGATGCAGAAAACAAAACTGATCAAAACTACATATTTAATTCATTTTTGACTTAAATGTCACTTAAACCCTTTTTCCTTTCCAGCGACGATATGTCAAGAGGAACTTATTGATTTTATCTCCAATTTATATGGTGCTACTAATGATAAATTTCTCAGATAATTTTTAATACCAAAAAGAATTATTATTTAAGAATCTCACGACCAAAAGTATCACCTTATCAGGGTTCACATCATATTTTCATTAGCTTGTGATGTGAGTACTACTCAGCCGAAACTTTGATAATAAGTGGGTACCTAGTCATTTAAGATTTTGAAAATTCAAAACATTAAATTGGAAAAATCACATCGTGAAAATGAATCAATTACATTAAAATACCATATGTACTTTGCTCGTACTATACTGTCGCTCCAATTCTGTTTCGGAGACAAATAAACAAAACGTTTGTTTTTCACTTTTCAGACAAAGGGTGTCAATGCCTCCCCTCGTCTTGTTCTGTTCACATCAGAGGACGCCCACTACTCCATCAAAAAAATGGCCTGCTTCATGGGCATGGGATCCGACAACGTCTATCTCGTAAAGACAGACAGGTTTGGCAAGATCGACCCCGCCCACCTGGAGTCCGAGGTGCAGCGGGCCATCTCCGAGGGCGCAGCTCCCTTCATGGTGTCTGCGACAGCGGGAACCACGGTCCTGGGGGCTTTCGACCCCTTACCAGAGATTGCAGATATCTGTGAGAAGTATTCATTGTGGCTCCATGTCGACGCGGCCTGGGGTGGAGGGGCGCTGATCTCCAAGAAATACAGACACCTTTTGAATGGAGTTGAAAGGTAATTCAATTTAAGTTTTTTTTAAATCGAAAATCGAAGTATACTACGGCCGAACTTTGCTCCTGGAACTAGTAGCAACTTTATCAATAATTGGAGAAGTCAGTTTTCTGTCAGAGTTTATTGTACCTAACGGTTTTTTTCAATGAATGAATTTTTACTCCTATGATTTCGGATTATTTGTTTCCATTGTATTTAACCCAACAACAATTAATAAAATTAGCGGTTAATGAACTCTCGGGGCGGTCTCGAAAAACCAACTCTCATTGTTAGACCTTGTTGTATTTAATCGATTGCTATAAATACTACCGTCTGATCGCAGCGAGTTTTTTAGACGCTATCGGGCTACTTCCTAATTTGACATGCAGCCGATACAGTGGATAACATAATAAATGTAGTTACTTCGATTAAATCAGCGGAAGTTAGTGGAGAATGTTTGTATTCTGTGGGGAACTGAAGTATCATACTTCTGCCACTCTCAGGGCCAACTGAATGTTGGTCTCGCCAAGGAAACGGTTTTGAAAAGCCGCTTTGTAATTGGAAAATCATGACTATCAGTCGGCACCTGCTAGAACAATTATTTATCAATCAAAAGCCAACCAATTATTGTTCACAACTTTAGTCTTAAGCGTACAGTGGGTATCTAGGTAGGCACTCAATGCCTACCTAGATACCTTGAATAAGGTCAACCACATGTGTTTAAAAACATTGCAAAGTAAACTGTATTAAAAATAAATACATAGCAATACCTACACAACATATGTTTTATGCCTTTTGCGAATTCGTATGGTGATATATACGCGAGACTCGATATCTTAACACTTCCTAAAAGGAGATGTCCTTTCAAGAGCAAGTTTATCGATCGATAAAACGATCTAATGATTGATTAATACCATGAAATAAATACTATATTCTTCAATGATTTAATAACCTTTGTTTTCCATTTTATCGTGTAAATGCTTATTGGATACTAATTTATTATAGTGTTATGACAAATAGATAAAGATTATTTCCATTAGAATCTAAAATCATGAAAAAGAGTATAATATTTTGTTCACATAAATATAACTATTGCTAAATGTTGTTTTTAATAAGTTTTTTCGCGGATAATAAATGAATATTAAAGAACCAGGAAGACAGTATTTGACGCAATATTTAACTTGCATTTATTTTTTCTCAAAAAAAAATTTATTAGATTATCATTAATTAAAAAAAAAACATTGTTGATAAGCAACAAAAGACGAAAAATTTATAATGTTCCACGAAGCATGAAGAACTTCATCTCATTCCTATTTTTTGTGGCTCTTCACCTCACAGCCAGTGTACAGTCTAGTAGAGATTTGTAGTTCATGATTTTGACTATAAGATATTCAGATTTTTTTCTGTGGCTATGTACCTATGTGGATAACACATTCTATTTAAGTTGTAGGTAAATCAGTAATACACAAAAAAAATGTGGACAGACTTTCACATTATGTAGACATAGTTAAATCAACCAGGCCCGTAGCAGTCCTAGCACGAGCACACTGACAAAGGTTTTATCAAAAATGTCGGTAATTTGTCATCGTTCCCGAGCATGGTGACAAGTTACAATCTGGTTAATTTATTCGACGTGAATTGTTATTAATTCGTTGACGATCTGCAGTAGTGCACGGTAGTGTTAAACAATTAACCAATATTGTTGATAAAGCTTTATCGATGTGTTTGTGCTAGGGGTCCAGAGGTATTTATGCAGGCGTCTATATAACCAAATGTCACTACGTTACTAATTTTAATCAAAATGCAACTATTGTATTTCAGGGCTGATTCGGTGACATGGAACCCTCACAAGCTGTTGACGGCCCCCCAGCAATGTTCCACCCTGCTCCTGCGTCACCAGGGCCTCCTGTCCGAAGCCCACTCCGCCAGCGCCACTTACCTCTTCCAGAAAGACAAGTTCTACGACACCAAGTATGACACCGGAGACAAGCACATTCAGTGCGGCAGAAGGGCCGACGTCCTCAAGTTTTGGTTCATGTGGAAGGCCAAGGGAACCAGCGGTCTGGAACGTCACATTGACAAAGTATTTGATAACTCAGAATACTTTACTCAAAACATCAAAGATCGTGACGGTTTCCAGTTGGTTCTCGAAAAGCCAGAATGCACTAATATCTGCTTCTGGTATATTCCCCCGAGTCTGAGGGGGCGTAGCGAGGATGCAGACTACAGCGAGAAACTCCACCGCGTGGCTCCGAAAATCAAGGAGAGGATGATGAAGGAAGGCACCATGATGCTTACTTACCAGCCTCAGCACGATCTTCCCAACTTCTTCAGGATAGTCTTCCAAAGTTCTGGCTTAGAACGAGTAGATATGATTTATTTCATACATGAAATTGAGCGATTAGGGTGCGATTTGTAAATTATTTGATAAGTTCCGTACCACTTGTAAAGAAGTCAAACCGCCAGAAAATAATCTGACAAGGGCGAGCGAAACATAAAAATATTGTTTCGAAGGTATTATGATTGAAAATCAGTTTATTTAAGATATTTAAATTATTTTTACTACTTTAATTTATAGCTTATGTAAATATATGTACTTATATAAAATAAAAAATAAAAATGAAATCTCTATTTTATGATTTTACCGAATGGTATGATCAATGTTATATTGCTGTTTTCTCGATTTAGGATTGATACTGATAGCATTTAATGAAAATATGTATGTTATAAATGGAAGGGAAATCATTTATTTTTTTCAAAGGTAAATAATAGTAAGTACTGGTTTCATAATGGCGGAGTTACGCCAAAAGATACCATCAAATCTAACCCAGATTTTTTGTTGAATTAAAGTTTTACATTAGATGCTCTTAATTTAGCGTAATTGCAAGACTGGTACAGTTGCAGAAGTGACGCTAAAAACGTTTTTGTGAAAATTTATACATTCAGCTTTTGGTGCTGTATTATTATTTTAACATCTTATATTTTCCGAAATGTACGATTTTTTATCTAGAAATTGTTTTATACCAATTATTATTATTTTTATCATTGATGTATTATCTAAAGTTTAATGGTTTAAAGCCTCGTAGATCAAAAACTGATGAAAAGTGTTCTAGTACCATTAAAATTATGCTATTCCATCCCCAAACAGCCATATTCAAACAATATTTAATAAATGAGTTTTATAACTGGATTGTTCTCACGTAAGTGAGAACATTTGTTAAAACCCAGTATAAATAAATTTATTTTCATATGCGTAAAAAGCATTTACTTTGTGGCTTGCCATATTTATAAATAAAACAGATCAACTTTGTTTAAAACCACTTTTATTTACAATATTTTGGTTTCGGAAGCACCCTTCCATCTTCAGGACAATATTAAAATTAACCTAAAATACAATTAAATACAAATTGTATTTAAGGTTAATTTGAATATTGTCGAAGGGTGAATGTGTAGAAGGGTGCCTCCGAAAACGGTCGACAAAATATTGAAAATAAATGTGGTTTTCAACAGAGTTCATCCGTTTTATTTATAAATTCATTTATTTTGATTAATATTTTTTTCAGTATTTACATTCTACGAGTAAATATCAAACGTTTCATCACAGTTTTTTTGTGTCTCAGGAAAATTGTTATTCGTGGAAATTCGGGTAAGTAAGGGCTACAGTTTTTACTGAAAGAGTTGTCCACCTGTTTACGTCAGTCACACCGTGAACCTTGCTGGAGTAGAACATCAGAAAAAAATGTTCGTGTTTGTTACCGATATTGAAAGGCAAGCCAATTACTGATTGCGTAAATTATTTCATGGGATCACTATTTATCCATGTATGATGGGATCATAACTTTTGTTTCAGTCAACTTAGTTTAAAAAAAATGGTTTCAGACAAGGATACTCTCGACAATTTTTTTCACTATATTCGTGAAGCAAATCAGCCAAAATAGCCAAAAACCGGATGTAGCAATAGTTATACAGCAATCAACTAGTCGATATTTGCTGAGGACATCGCGAGATTAGCCTCGCCCCAAAAGAGACTATAGTGGATCAACCGCTTCAACGAAGAGTGAGAAGAAGTAAGAAGTGCGGGCGGCAGGAGTGAGGATGAGCACCTCAAAAATAAAATGAATGGTTATAAGAAGAGGCAAAACTCAATGCAACACCTACGCCAATAGGACACAGTTAAAACAAGATGGTCAATTCAAATACCTTGGAGTCGAATTTTCAAACGATGGCCGGTAAGGCGATGAAATTGACCGTACAATAAGTGCGGCTTTGATACAAAGTTAACAGTATATAAAACAGTGTATCGCCCTATCCCTAAGGATTTTATCTAAATACGGTCACCAAATCTGGATGAAGATTCCAGGGTCCAAGCTGCTAAAAATACATTTTTGAGAGGAGTAGCAGGAGGTACAGAATGGGATCGAATAAGAAGCTCGACTATCCGAAATAAGTTTTGCAATAATTTTAATAACATTGCATTTATAAAGTGCAGTTTTGTGATATTTCACCTCGAGTGCTCAAAAACATCGGACCGTTTCTACTCTTTATAAAAAAAAACAAAATTGGGGTGGTTTGGCCACTACTACGAATGCCAGAAGAGTGTGCGATTCCAGAGGGATGACGTCCGGTGAGTGTTGGACTCACCCCAAGCAAATTTGGGAAAATCTACTCCAGAGGATGTGCGAGGAGATGCTGGTGGAGGCCTACTGTGGACGGAAGCCGCTGAAGTAGCGCAGGACATAGTACAGGGACGCCTGGAGGCGCTTTATCGAGGTGATGGGTCCCCTACCCGAATAGGACAAGGGGATGAAATGAGAATTCAATTTAAAAAATTACGATTTTGCTGTCCCTTTTTTAATTTTTTATTATTAAATATCGTGCTAACATACATAGCAACCCCGATGAGTTATAAAAACTCACTCTGGGACAAGGGAAATTAAAGGACTAAATTAGTTACAACAAAATACAGAGTAATCAAACTAACATAAATCATAATAAATCAAACAATATAACGTAATAAGAAATACAGTATTAAAAAATGGTAATTAGTATTAATATGCGAGTATATTAGGTTGGGGAAAAACTAATTTTGTATTTTTCGCTTTATTTCAATGCTTTATAAAAAGTGTTACAATCATCCGATTTAAGTCAAATATGCACCGTTCTGTTCGATAACTTGTTGTCAACGAGAATCCAACTTTATAATGCCCCTGTCGTAGAACCCCTTGTCCCTATTGGCAAAAAAATCGGACAACCAATTTTCATAGGCCTCTATTGAGGCCGAATTTATACCCCCAAGCGCGTGGGCCATAGACAGGAACAGGTGGTAGTCACTTGGTGCCAGGTTTGGACTATAAGGTGGATGCATAAGAACTTCCCATCCGAGCTCCCGGAGCTTCTGGCGCGTCATCAAAGATGTGGGCGGCCTGGCGTTGTCCTGATGAAACACGATTCCTCTCCTATTCACCAATGCTGGCCGCTTCTGCTCGATCGCAAGCTTCAAACGGTCGAGTTGTTCACAGTAGAGGGCAGAATTGAGCACTTGGCCATAGGGGAGCAGTTCAAAGTAGAGTATTCCCTGCCAATCCCACTAAACACACAGCAACACCTTCCTGGCCGTCAGTCCTGGCTTGGCCATGGTCTAGGCCGCTTCGTTGGCTTTCGACCACGATGTCTGTTACTTGAAATTGTTGTGAGTGACCCACTTTTCATCACCAGTCACCATCCGCTTCAGAAATGGGTCGATTTTGTTGTGATTCAGCAGCGATTCGCAGATGGAAATTCGGTCCATGAGGTATTTTTGCGTCTGCTCGTGTGGCACCCAAACATCGAGCTTTTTTTAATCCAGCCTTCCGCAAATGGTTCAAAACAGTTTTATGATCGATATTCAGCTCCTGGGCGATGCTACGACTGCTAATATGACGGTCTATTTCGATATTTTCCATGATTTTATCGACGTTTTCGACGACAGGCCTGCCAGAGCGTGGTGCATCATTCACCTCCACTACACCAGAACGAAATCGCTCGAACCACTGTTGTGCAGCACGAACCGAAAGAGTATCGGCCCCGTATACATCGCAATTTTTTTTGGTCGCTTTCGACGCGTTTTTCCCTTTCAGGTAGTAAAAATGTAAAATATGGCGAATTTCTTCCTTTGAGACCTCCATACTCGACGCACGATAGTTCACGACTGAACCGACCGAATAATGAATGAGATATACTTAGTTGAAAAAAAGGGCGCGAAATACGAAATTACTTTTTCCCCAACCGATATTTAAAAAAAAAAACCTTGAAGTGGAGTAAATGAGAATGTTTTTACTCTACCATGAAAAGAAAACTGTTTTTCCAGAGATCATTTCCTTGGAGGCAAAGCCCCAGATACAGCAGAGGTAAGATAGGTGTAAGTGAATCATGGCATAATAAACCGAAATGATTAATGCAGTGGGAAATAATCCTTGCAGTCTATAGAGAACACCTGTTATGGGGGTAATTTTCTCCTTTACATAGTTTGTGTGGAGATCCCACGAGAGCTGTGAATCCATGATAAGGCCCAAATATATTGTGCTCGATTTCTTTTCAAGGTAATTGTCTCCGATTTTGATATTAAGACTGCATATTTTTTGCTGCCGAATATTATGTAATGTGTCTTTTTAACGTTAAGGGTTAATTTATTAATTCTTAACCAGCTTGCGAGGTGGGATACATCTTCATTAATTTCTGCTTCAAGCACCGCTAGGTTTCGTTTATTATAAAAAAATAACACTGTATCGTTCGCATAAAGCTGTAGCGTTCCTCCAATACCCCACTTCGTCATGTCATTAACATAGATGAGAAAGAGCAAAGGCCCGAGAATTGACCCCTGAGGCACTCCGCATGTAATTATGCCGAAATCACTTGTCTCCCCCCTCCCCCAGTTGTACTGCCGAAAAGCGATTTGATAGGTAAGATCGGAAAAGTTCGAGAGGAGTACCAACAATACCCAAATGACATTAGATTTAATCGGTCCGGTGGATTTTAAATAAAAGAGTTATAGAGTATATATTACGTATTCATATTAATGGTTTTTATTTTGATCAAAAAAATTAGTAGGAATGTGATTTTTTCTTCATTTTTACACACCTTCTCAGTGTTATTTTTTTTTAATATACAAGGGACAAAGCCCTACTAACAGGTACAATCGACATTGGACCCAATAAAATGTCACCTGCAGGACATAAACATAAGATATAATTAATCTAAGCTGCAGGAGCTACTTTTTACAAACTTTTAATAAGTCTTTTTTCGTTTATGTATATTTGGCTACTACATCCATAATACACGTAGACACAGACACAACAAGGTTAAAAAAAAGTGAAGCATTCCGTTAAACAAAAGCATGTACCAAAAGGGTCTTACAACCAATAAACTACACAAAATTGCCTTATTAGATTAACAGGTATACCACAAGTAGCAATTAGTAAGCTGTGCTTAGTAAACCATTGATTGCCGGTATGTATACATAATACATACACTACCACCTCAATGCAATTTAGAAATTATTTATCATTTTGTGTTTTGTGAGCGTCTTTAGTTTTATTCAAAAAGTTTCAGTGATATTTGGCATGAAAAGTAATATAATTTACTTGTTATAATTTATGACTGAATATGAAAATCTTTTAGATTAATTGAGAGATTATCAATCTTTGTTTGATTTTTTTTTAAATCAATAAAAGTAATACAGTTTTTTTAAGGTTATTTTTTTTGTCACTTAATAAAATTTAATAGTTCACGTCATTGGGAAATTGTTCACATTTTGAAGACTTTAAATTTAATTATTTTTCCAAAAAGTAATACTTAATTCTTATCAAAGACAAAGAATGTTTTTCCTCAATTTTTCAAACATGTTCAAACCTTCGAAATAACGCCCTAATAACGCTTTCTTAAAAATGGTATAGCTAAAAATATCATCCGTTTGTCCACATCTTATTTCGGTCGCTTGTACAGATTATTTATAGTTAGGTTATATTTTAAATTGACTTACCCATGAAATTACATATTAAAATAATACATTTTTACATTAATTTAAGGAGGCTGTGGGGAAGAATTGGGGAAATCATAATATTTACAATTATAATAGTGTAAAATTATTCTCAAAATCAGATTTATGCAATTTAAATACCCTTTTTGAATGGATTTCAATATATTTTTTAAATAAAATAATTTTTTTAAATTTTTTTTTTTTCAAGTAAAACAAACATTCCCGGGTTACGAATAACCTGACAATATTTGAAAAACTCCTACTGCCATCATAAAAAGCGAAAGATGTTGCTTGTGCAATGATGGAGGACTTAGCCAGGAGAGGAATTGAACGCACGACGCCCGGGTGGGAATCTGACGCGTTCTCCACTCAGCTACCGACCGGTCATATCATTCATATCATCATATTCTGTCAATCCATCAATAATAGTATTAATATGGCCACCGCCATCTTTATTATCAGATGGCCATAGAGGTAAGAACTGTGTAAAAAGCAACCAAATAAAATTTTCCATTACACACCTGGCATCACTAAATTACTAAATGGCAACACTACATAATGCGCCAATGTTTCCAAATCTCGAAACGTCGAAGGTCGGAGTAAGCCTGCAAAGTGACGCCATTTTGTGAAGATTCTAATAATAATATTCGTGTCAGTTCGTGTTCCGTTTTGAAGGTTCTGCAGGACGATTTTGGTTTGTAATAATCATATTTAATAGACAAGAAGTGTTTTATTCGGTAAGGATAGTTTTAGTTATAATAATTGTGTTGTGTGTGATTGGAAGAGCTGGTCACAATCTGTAAAGTATTGGGGTCAGAATTATGTAGTAAGCCAACTGTAACGTCATTGGTTTAAGCCAGATTAATATAAATTTTGGCCACTCGAAACATAAATCATGGCTGACAAGGGGGCGAATGCCCAAGTCAATGTACAGACCAATAATGGGATGCAGCAGAACCCCTGGATGTACAATAACATGATGTATCCGCAACAATATGGATACGGGATGTATCCGCAGGTTTATAATAATTACTATAATCAGATGGGGTCTAATAATTTCGACCTACAACAAAATCAAATGAGTAATCAGAACTTCAACGGTGTCGGTAATGGACAGATGACCCAAAATAAGGACATAAAAAATAACTCTATGCAAGGCTATCCTCCTCTTCCTCCGGGTCCAGGACCTCAGGGGAATCAATCGTTTTTCAATCCTCAACCTCCAATACGCTTTAACATCAATCCCAACAATCCCAAGAGGGGGCCAGGCTTTCAGCCAAGCAATCCACTGGCTGGAAACAACAGCGGCGGAGCCAAGAAGAAGCGGAAAAGGAATAGGATCATGCAGAATAATAATACTTTTAACACTACTTCAACTATAGACGAGCTTCCTCCCCTCCCCACAGAAGCTCCCCCCCTACCACCCTGTCCGCCCCCCTTAGCCCCTCCGCCGCCTCCTCTAGAGATTCCTTCCCCACCTCCTCCGCCCTGCATTACTCCCGTCCCCTCTCCCTCCGTCAAGCAGAACAAGCCACTGCTTCCCACGCCCATATCCATTCCCATTCAGAAGCCCAATGGCTTTGACAATCCCACGGGTGCTTGGCCAGAGAGCCTGAACAAGTACATCATGCGTTGCTATGAGAAATGCAAGACCGACTTTGATCGAGATCAGATAGAGGTCTGCTTGAAGGGTCGGATCACAGTGGCTGCGAGCCGGGACGAGCTGTGGATAAAGAACTGGGACGAGGAGCCCATCCCCAGTGTGCACAGCGAGAGGAACAACCTGGCCATCAAGCCGGTAGTGCCAGTAGCGGGGACGCTGGGGCAGTACCAGCAGAAGAACGGGTTGCAGGCCCGCCTCAAGGGAGCCTCCGGGCGCCCGCTCCCGCGGCTCTCCCTGCCTCACCGCCCCGCAGCCCGCTCACGCTCCCCCACTCCAACCAGATCTCGAAGCCCACACCGAAGGCGACGCAGGCACGTACATCATCAGTTTTAATTGAGCATAGTTCTGCAGAATGCAGTCAGTTCATAATCACTTGTGATAAAGGGGGTTATTTGTATAACTAGCTGTATTATGCGGGCGGCTAATTTAAAATATTTGCTATACTTGTCATTATATTTGGGGATGCAATGCACCGAACCTTATCCAAGTATTCTGAGTGGTTATGTAATAACACTATTTGTTTCTGTTACAGCGACAGTTCATCGAGTGCCAGTGATGATAATTTCAAACCATTAGTAAAAAATAGTTATAAGAACAAGAGCCGGGGCAAAATAACTGAAAGGCTCGGCCTGGATCTTAATAAGAAAAACAGAAATAACAATTTAAAGGGGAAGGCGCCTAAGAAAAAGCCTAGCGTCGTATTCTCCCCGGAATTCACGGCAACCGATCGACTGCAGCAGCGTGCGGCCCGGTTCAACAACGGCTCGGTCAACCCCGTTCCTAGCATTGCCAGTTCCCCCCATCCCAACTCCAAGCCAAGAAAGTTCCTCGATGTGTCTTTCCAGAATCAGATTGTGGAGGACACAGCGGGAGAGTTTGATTGGACCGAGTTTCACATTGTAGGGACATGTTCAGACCTGGAGAAGTCCTTCTTGAGACTCACCAAGGCACCGGCACCCTGCGAAGTCAGGCCAGTTAGTTTGTTGCTGAAGTCCTTGCAGAATGTCAAGACTCGCTGGGTGGCCAAGCAGGACTACCGATATGCCTGCGATCAGCTCAAGTCTATCAGACAGGATCTCACCGTGAGTTGATAACCCTAACTATTTCTTTTCAATCATAATTTGCTTTGTTTATCAAATGAGTTATTCTAATGTAAATTCTATTTGAACAGGTGCAAGGTGTACGCGATGAATTTACAGTCCAAGTGTACGAGACGCATGCACGCATTGCCCTGGAAAAGGGGGACCATGAGGAGTTCAACCAGTGTCAGACACAGCTACGGATGCTGTACTCTGAGATACCTGGAGTTGGGAAAAGGACTGAGTTTACAGCGTATAGGATACTTTACTACATTTTTACCAAAAATACCTTAGGTAATCAGAAATTCTTTATTTTTTTAAGTATGCCACTCTTAATCAAATCTACCGGCATGCCCATCCAGATCTTTGTTATTCTTTTTTGTTGTTTAATTTTGTATAATGATAATCACAAATATATTACAGTACTTTTCTGCATCAACACACCATGACACCATATAGTAGTTACTGAAGCAGTCTCCTGTTTCTGTGTAATCCCGTGCTTTTTCTGTTCTTTGAGCAAGTGATAGTCTCCTTTTATATTTATTTTTCCAATGATATCCGTTACAATTTTTTCATCCAGTACTAGAGTAAAAATAATTGTTTAAAATTTATATGACTTTGCAGATTTAACGACAATCCTCAAAGCATTATCGCTTGAAGAAAAGCAAGACAGTTGCATCAGCCATGCCCTAAAGATGAGAAGTGCGTGGGCTACGGGAAACTTCCACAGGTTCTTCCACCTCTACCAGTCTGCCCCCCTTATGGCCGGCTTCCTTGTAGACTGGTTTATTGAGCGCGAGAGAAAGGCATACCTCAAGTGCATCATCAAATCGTATGTTATATTGTGGATAAGTCTATATTTCATTGTTCTTTTGAGCTTTCTGTTTTTTATACACACAAATTTCTCTAAAAAAAATTCAAGTTTTACCCAGCATTTCCTGACACATATTTACTAATTTTAAGACGAGCAATATTGAATAAGCTTCATTTTCCCTGCAAAATTACTAATTCCTTACGAGGATTGATGTTAACTGGCTTACATATAAGTTAATCTCTCCTATAACAGCTGATTTTTTGTGCTTCACTCCAAACTCTTTCGAAAGGTTTACATATCGACTGTGTTTAAGTGAAAGGCGTTATTCCACATTTTTTTGTATAAGGAAATTTAGGCCTTAGTGATGACATAATGGTCATGCTGTTATGCTTGACACCTGATCATAATTTGATCAAATGGTGAAACGGGAAAAGAATCAGTGGTTAACGGGGGTGATTATTTCAAGTGGTAACGGTAAACAATTCTTAACGGCGCTAATCATCGATTTACAATGTAAAATGAAACAGTGGTTCAAACCACTAGGCCTAAGTTCGGTTGCCTAAAATGTGGAAAAACGCCTTTCACCTAAACACAGTTGATAATGCTATAGTGACTCTTATTTTTAACAAAGTTTTACAGGTTGGAAATCATCAATCAACCCCTATTCTCATTTTTTTATTGCCATTAATATTTGTTGTAACTGTACTTGACATTCCATGGGGACTGTTTTACAGTTTGACAATGCTCTCAGCATGATAATAATACATTACATGAAAACTTTTGTTTTTATGAAATCAAAACATTAGTCACATTCTTGGTTTTCTTCTTGGCTATCAAAGATTGTGACTATGTTTGGATTTAAATAAATTGAATGAAATGACCTGGGGCCTAATTCCCCGAACTTCTACAGCCTCAGTGTCGAGCATGGATGCTGGTTTCAGAACGAGTATTTGTTAACACTTTATGATCAAATTTTGAATAGTATCATAAAAATGGTGGCGGCTTGTGATATTTTGTGCTAGAGGACTAAGATTTAAAAGAAAATCGTCTTGTGTGAAATAAATTATATTTTTTGTTACCCCCAGTCTTTTTTGGTCTGAAGGTTTTTAAGAATCTGGTGGGAAGCCCAAAATTTCCAATATATATTTATATTTTTTGGCGATATATAAAATAATATATTTATTTGATCTCAGTTCTCTAGTACAAAAGTTACCTACCACCACTGATAGAAGTATTTTCTGATGACTTACGCCCCAGGCTTCATTCTCTCTATGACCATTTCCCCACACATCTATTTCTTTAATGCAATATATACTGTCAATTCTAAAATATGTGAACTTATAATATTCTTCTTAATGTTTAGCTACCGACAGAATGTCCCCGTAGAGTTTTTGAAGTCTGAGATGGCTTTTGAGACAGAGGAGCTGGTGTTAGAGTTCCTGGCCCCGTTTGCCCTCACTTTCTCCGATGCAACCAAACAACAGTTAGACTGCAAAAATAGCATGGCCAATGTCGGCAACATTTAGAGACTGCTCACGCTGCATACTCATTCCTGTTGGTCGATAGTCCTCCTTCATGACACCTCTATGTCATTCCATGTTTAGTTCGTTTACATGTGACGGCACAGCTTTCTCAGAGTGGAGCTATTTCTTCAAATAATAATAATAAATAGTGTACAATTCTAAATCAAAGTGAATGTTACAAACTGAAAACTATAAAAACAGTAGAAAGTGAACAAACTAAGTGTACATAAACAATATAGGACTAGTGGACAATTTAAATTATTAATACTCAGCTGGTTATACAGCTGTTATGTACATTGTACATACTTATGATAAGAGATATGTCTTAGTAATATCTGTTATTTATGTTTAACAATATTATAATAACCTTGTTGACACAAAATAGCAAACATATTTTAGAATGTTGAATATGAACGACGGAGGCAGAAAAAATTAAAGCAACAATGAAAATTTCTATAAAGGAAAATAAGAAACGGATATTATTACAGTTGCACAGTGAATATTTGAAGAGAATATTTCCATGGAGAAATAAGATTGATGTTGCAAAGAAAATACGCAACTGAAACTGCTTAATTGTACAAAATCCCTACATTAGATTAGGGAAGAAGATTTGATAATTGAAATAAAGCAGTCAAACAATGGAAAGGTGGATAAATGTGCCTTATAACATTTCTGGAGAGAATTCAAACACAAAAATACATCTTATCAAGACTAACGAAGAAATACATATACAATTGGAAGGAAAATATATCAAAGTTGGTGAATAATAATAAATGTTTGTAATTGGTTATAAAATGAAAAACGTACAAATCTTCTTATTCATCGAAACTTCAAATTCTGCATAGGTGGTGCAACATTAGTCTGGCCAATATTTTGTATTATTTTGTCTTCGTTCCTTTGCCGCAAGACAAGGGGTATTCCATTTGCTTAGGGTTAGTTCTCAATAGGGAGGCTTAATTTGTTTCTTCAAGCTGCTTATCACCACGAGGTCACTGCCCACTGGACCCGCAACTGCCTCAAAGCTGGGAGACACCTCCTGTGAATCTTTCGCTCAAACCCTTTTAAGTTACTTCCTCCTTCTCCAAAGTTTCTCCTACAACACAAGATTCTACACTTATTTCCTGTGTCGTTATACTTTTAAACTTTTTTTTAGGTTGTGTTAATTAATTATTTATTGCTTTCATCATAGATCTTGTCTAAGGTGAGAGCAAAATCAATATTCTTCTGAAGAATAAAGTTTTTTTAGTAAAAAAATATTTTTTATTTGAGAAGCATTATGAGTATCCCATACACCGGTAACTGGAACCGCAGGTACACCCAATTACCGATATCAACCATCCCTAATTTTTATTAGTAAAAAACACCAAAAAATGTAGAATGCATCACGATTTTGCATGTCATCCTTGCGCGCAGAGGCCATGCTAATCTTCTCTGTATCGTTCAATTTTAGTATATGTACTACTGCCTAAGCAAGTACACTGTTTGTAAAATATTGATCAGGACCACATTAATTGAAGAAGATTAATTAATTAGTTTTGTGTATTCAATAATAGATGTCGTTACATTTAAATATAAACTACTTTTTTTTTTCGTCACATTTGAACCAGAAGCACATAAATCAAAAAAATAATACATAGCTTATTCTACTCAACAATACATGTCGTTACAAGTACATAAATACTATATAAAATTAAATAATTACCTAGCAGAACTTTTGACTAAAAATCGTTTTTTAAATTTAAAATAATTATTATTGTTTAAAATAAAAATCTCAGGGACCAGGAGCACATAAATCAAAGAAGCTTAGTGAATTAGTTTGGTCTACTCAATAATAGATGTCGTTACATGTATAAATACTAAAAAATATTTTTTCTTATATTCAAATCTCAGGGACCAGGAGAACATACATCAAAGAAGCTTAATGAATAAGTTTGGTCTACCCAACAATAGATGTCGTTACATATATAAATACTATAAAATAAATTTTCTTATATTCAAATCTCAGGGACCAGGAGCACATAAATCAAAGAAGCTTAGTGAATTAGTTTGGTCTACTCAATAATAGATGTCATTACATGTAAATATAAAGACTAAAATAAATTTCTCACATTTGAATCTCGGGACCAGGAGCACATAAATCAAAAAAGCTTAATGAATTAGTTCTACTCAACAATAGATGTCGTTACATGTAAATTTACCATAAAACAAATTTCTCACATTTGAATCTTGGAGACCGAGAGCACATAAATTCTAAGATTATTTATATTTTAATAAAGTTTAGAGATACCACATTTGTATTTTAGGATATGAAAGTAAAATCAGATTTGTAGGTTTTAAAATAAAATTAGTCACTTTAAAGTTATAAAATAATAACAGATAAACTTTAAATAAAAGTTAATTCAAACATTTAGGTTGCAATATCTACCTGTGGTGACTTTTGTCTTGAAGGGCCTGGTATCAGAAGTCCAGTATGTTGCAAAGTATTGGCATTTTGAAAAGGTTTACCTGTGCATTTGTCTTTTCAATTCAAATATGAGTTAGCATTACATAAAGCTGTTAGTTTCAATGGACCTTACAAAAATGTTGTGGATGTCAAAAGTGGAGCAGCCACTAATAATCCAAGCAACATCTGTCGCTTCTACGACTCTTTCTTGTGTTCAACAGCTCTATTGTGGAATAATTTACCCGTCTCTTTGTTTCCAGCCTTTTGTTTATGTCTTCTACTAAAAAAGTGGTGTGTTACTGATCTTGGGTCTACTCAGTTTTCGTCTTCACTTTTTAATAGTTGCGTTAGCATTCGATTAATCATTCTCGAGTGCAGTATTCTAATCCTTTTTAGAAGCAAACTACCGCTTCCCTTCATACACTGACATATGCATTAGTTTCAAATTGTGTATTTCGAATTTATAAAACAAAAAGTAAATCCTGGTAACCCAGCCTGGCGCGTTGTTGTGAGTCACATGACCAGGCGAGCGCTGCACTGAATGAAGCATCTCAGAACTCCAATCTCTTCATCAAAATGTTTGTCATCTATATGTGGAAAGTGATTATTCCAGAAGGATAAAGTTATTCTGTATAGATTCACATCAAAACTACAAGAATGCAACTCTATCAAATGTTTTTAAAAATATGATAAAATTTTAAAAATATAATCAAATTTTAAAAAATGAATCTATCTCAGAAGCAGTGTCCCTAGCTAGAAAAACTTTTATTATATTCTTAGCTCCTTTCTAAATCTTCACAAATGAAAAACGTACAATCGTCGTCTAATTTAGAACTAGCTGTTATGTCCATAGCATCTTCAGTTTCCGATTTCGCTGATAGATCTGCTTCGCTTTCATCAGACTGTTGTTCAATCGATTTATCTTCAAATTCATTTTCAATGTCTGATCATCTATAATGTCTCCTTATTCATGCTCCTCATCAGACAGCTCATGCAGAAAGCGTAAGGTGTAGAGATGGTCAATATTCCTGTCCCGGTTAAAACGAACCGGTTCCAAGTCAGTCACTGGAACCGTCAATATTATTTCTCCGAGGAACCGGTTCCTTTTTTTGGCAAAAAAAATCAACATCCTTTGTCTGAGGAACCGGTTCCTTTTTTGGGCACAGTAGGTTTTTGGCAGAAAGGTTCGGAACCAGTTCCAGTTCTTTTTGTTTTCAGAATTTCGCTAGTAACCCCCCTCCCGCCATGAAAAAAAAAAATGGCGGCGTGGATTCCTTCCTTTACAATAAAAATCTCCTTCGTGGAACTTTTCCGGCATCAGGAAACGGTTCCAAAAAGAACTGGATAAATAACCGGTTCCTTGCCGGTCACCAGTGACTGAGACCGCAGGTACACCCAATTCTGATATAGACCATCTCTAGGCAATTCTCATGTATTTCTATTCTTTACCTTACCTGTTGAACTTTATACTTACCCAACCACTGGATGCTTCAATTGGTTTCGTTTTGGCGTGTATTCTATGTGAAAGCAACATTCCCAAAAATTCTGGCTTGAAGGGTTTTACCTTTATACTGTCGTTATTTACGATAATAAGTAAAATCAGGTTTTGAAAAAAAAAACAAGAATAATTATGATTGATAATACAATGCCCGCGCTAGTATTAACCAGTGCCAGCGTGGGCGCACTAGCACGGCTGGCCGTTGCAGTTGTAAGTACGGTAGTGGAATCATAACAGGCGATTAAATCGATGCAGGCGATCACAGTGAGCAGTTGACATCAATGATTGGTCGCTATCATGATTTGTTGTTTATTGGAACGAAGTGCCAACCATTTTGCATATTCATTGTGTTATTATATGTTTGTATAAATCTGGACGCTGATTTCTCCCTTAAATCACAAATTAACAGGACTGTGAGCACAGGGTTCTTTCAATTAAGACAAATAAAATCAGTGCGAAGAAACCTGCCAACAGAGGCAACCAAATTATTTGTAAACTCGTACGTTGTTTTGCGTTTAGATTACTGCAACGGAATATACGCTAGTCTTCCTAAATATCAAATTAACAAACTACAATTAGTCTTCAACGCCTCGGCAAGACTTATCACCGCCGTATCAAAATATTCCCATATCTCAGAGCACCTCAAAAATCTTCACTGGCTTAAATGTCCCGAAAGAATCCAGTTTAAGCTTTGTTGGATGGTTTTCAAGTCAATTAACGGAATGGCTCCGGCTTATTTATCGGAATTGTGTATTTCTGAAGATTCCAATTCGCGACAGTCAACCCTTAGATTGGCAACGTCATCGGCTATCGGAATGTTGAAGGAACCAAAGCGCACACCAGATACTAAGTTCGGAGAGCGCGCCTTCGGAGTGTCAGGTCACAAAGCCTGGAATGGACTACTACATGATCTGAGAGTAATAAAAGACTCGACAGAGTTCAGAGCCAAACTCAAAACCCATTTTTTCAGAAAATCATATCCATAATCAAGATGTAACAAGCCCAATAGAATTTCTGTTCAAACCAAGAAAACTTTTCAGACTCATTCCTTAAATTCATTAGAAGATTATCACCATTATCTGTTCCTCACTACGAAAAATTAAAAAATACCTCCAATATACTTTATTTTAAATTTGCTCTCATGCCCTAAAAATGAAAAAATAATAATAAAAAAAATATATGTAAGAATCAGCTAAATTTTAAGTTATTATGATATGGTGATTGTGTCCTGCCAGAAGTGACCTGCCAGGTAAGTATGTTGCTGTATATTTATATAAGCTAAGAATTAATAGTAAGTAGAAATTAAGATTTGTACAGCGCCCTTGAGGTGATTTTTCACAAAAACGGCGCTATACAAATTATCCAAATATTATTATTATTGTGGTGCACAGAAAACACCTTTTAGGAAAACATTTAAGTAAAAGTCTTCATTCATCACTCAGGATAAAAATTAAAGCTGTAAATGAGATCAAACCTAATACCAAAGATGAAAGAAAATTTGACAGCTCTTCCGGGACAGCAATGAGCAATTTATTAGGTTACTTTTACACAAGAGTTCGATGGCTCTCAAAGGGTACATGCTTGTGTATGCGATAGCTTCATACAATTTTTTAAAAGTAAAAATGAGGCTGGTCTTTGTAAACAATTAAAACACTAAAGAATGATGCCTTTTAAGACACTATTGTCCCTTGCTGTATAGGTTGTGGGATAAGTACAGAAAAGAGACAGATTACTCTTCAAATGATAAAATCAATATCTACATCTTAATTATTTTATTTTGTATATTAATAATCATTTACTAACATAAACAAGTCATCCACAACAGTTGTGTAAATACATTATAATCTGATACTGCACTACGTAGAAAAAGAAAAAAATCTACACAAAGGCGGGGTTTTCTGAAGAGAGGGAAGCAATAAGAGGGAAGATATCAAAATATGAATGAGAAAAAGAATGTAAAAATTTCCTAATTACTTAGAACAGTTTTTAAGGGGAAATAAATGCAGTTAAATAATAAAAGTATTATTAAATAATGTATTATATATTTTTTAAACATCAAATTTTAAGTTGCCACAAAGAATTATTACTACAACTTAATAAATATTAAACATACTTTACAAATACACATTTTTTGTAAAAATCTGAGAAAAAGATAAATTAATTTTTGATGTTGCCAAGAAGAAATCGCAAAAGCCTGCAATGAAATTTTCATAACATAGTCTACTTTTAATCACCCTTTATGCAAAGCTGAATATACCCTAGTAAAAAAGGATTTCTTCCATTAAAATTCCCAGTTTATTGTTCAGAATCTCATATCATCTCAATCTCAAAAACATTTACAAGAAGTTACAAGTTCAGATTTTTTTTCATACTGTTTTACATATAAGATTCCAAACAATATAATTATATTCTATCAAATCTGGTGTGGGTTTACTCCACAAGCGATTCAACGAAATATAATTATTGCTCTCAGCGTATTCTTATTGAATTCAACTGACTCCTCCAAATCGTAATGAAATTAAAAAAACAAATAAGATGTAATTTTTTTAGTTAATAAATATTATTAAGGGACACCTACATAATGACCTATCCAAATAGTCTAGAAAAATAAGTAAGTATACATTTTCAGTGCATTAGATTGCTGTTTTCTCTTTTAAGTATTAGACGTATTATTTTTTTATATATTTGTATTGGTACAGAGATTTATGTTAATCTTTATAATTTTATATGCTGCTGATTGGATAAATGTCCGCAAGGATTAATATGCTAAGGCATCTTCCGTAATGGTGAAACTTATGAGGTGAAGCAAGCATCAGGTGCATTAAACTGTTCACAATATATTCTACATTGCCCCTGGCATCTATAGTCATAGTCATATCGGCGATGCCCGAGATTCAATACACGAGATCAAAACCAACCGAGGCAGAGAAATAATACACCTATCAAAGGCAAACCTTTGTCCGCAGCAGTTGATTATTATGGCTTTACGAACTCATGGTCAGGAAGTCTTGGGCGTCGCCCATATCTATGTAAGTACATCACTGATTATATTTTTTATAGTTAAAATTATTAAATTCAATGCATCAAGCACGATTCACAACATATTTATATATATTGAAATATCTTTTTCATCTAAAGCAACCTCAAATATGAATATATTACAATGTCAAACCCAAGGATTATAGCTGTCGGCTAACAGATTCTGATTCCGATTCTGTAAGTAAACTGACATTGACACTGGCAACTAATCATTACAATTCATAAAATATATTTGGCACAATAATCGTACATGGCAAATGTGATGAAAACACAAAACACTTACAATTTAAAAACAATATTAATTTATTAGTGTCCAATTATTCCCTGAAACAAAATGGTGTGGAATCTGGTGATGACCCATTAGAGGATTCAAAAAGCTGTATTTTTGTTCCCAGTGTACAAATATCATTCGGAGAATTAGGTCAGACCAGCTGTGTTAATTTCTTCAAGTGATATTAATACACTATTTTCAATATACAATGGCATTCTTTTAATGTAGGAGAAGATTAAAGATTATTTTTTAAACCAATGGGGGTGAAAATACCCTGATAAATAATATAAATGAAATCAGAATCTGGCCGGCAAAAGGACACATAAACAACCTATTAGATATTGATGTACTTTACAATTTGATGATTGTTATGAAAACATGGATGGCACCCAACCAGCGAGTGTTCAAATCAGTTCATTAATATTACAAAGTCTTACTCTAATTTAAAACCCTTGGATGAATTCACATTCTTACCCTTTTCAATTATTTGTTTGTGTGTAATGTCAAATTACCAAATAATTATTATTCAGGTCTAATTTAGAAAGATTTCAACACCTTTTCTACAAAATAAATAATGCCTATCCAAACCAAGGGAATTCAATCAAAAATACTCATTAGATTCGCATTTAAGTTTCCACTGTAGAAATTTAAGTGAAAGTTATGGTGTTTAGACATTAATCAATAATGCCAAATTTAGTTATATTATTCTTTCTTAATTATTATTGGTTTGTTTAGTACTTGTATTTTCAATGTGGGTCAAGTTTATATTGTAATAAATACATATATTATAAAACCCGCTGTTGAAATACAAACGGAACCAGGCGAGTAGGCACAAACTATGGTGCAGCCCTTGGGGCGGGAACGGGCTTCAGGGAAATAATCTATTTGGAATACCATTAAACAGAATATTTTTGATTAGTTGTTAGTTGTTATACGGACAGGGAGACAAAACTGTTGTACTGAGTGATGTTTCTCTTCAAGATATCTGCGCACGGCCCCAGCACACGCTCAAACCTGAAACAGATGTTACATCCAATTTATGCATTAGTCAGTATGTATCTTGCAACCATTTCTAAAACTTATTTCAGAAGTTTTTTTTATCATTTAAAAAAATATATTTTAAAAGATTCTTTTTAAATACATATATCATGTTTCACGCACATACTGCAAAACTTCCCCTCAGTTCATGAAAATATAACTAAAAAATTCAGAAACTGTATTGATCAATTGCTTGATATTACATTCTTATTGACATTATTGTGCTCAAACAAATAATTTGACTACATAAAGAAAAGAAAAAATAGCAGCTTTGGTACAAACATTATTATTGTTACCGTAAGATGCAGTGAATATATTAGACTTGCGATGAACAAAGGCCACAAAAATAATGCAGGCTAGGGAAAATGGGAAAAGCCTTTTTGAACACCGACCTATTAGGAAAGACGTCAGAAAATAGTAATGATGATAGAAACGTTGTCCCAAAAATGTTTTTGTAATGAGACTTTGGGTGGAAATTATTTGGAAAAAAAAATATTAAGAATATAAATTGCTCGTATGCATATATGTACTTACTGTTTTTGCAAATTTAGCAAAAAACACTACCACCTTGTAACCTTATAAATCTTAACCAATGTAAAATGTATACCACAGAATGGGATATCCCAGTGAGGAAGACATTACAACAAAAAATGATATTATATTTAAAGCATAATAAAAAAGTATATATATTAAAGAGAGGAAGCATAGATACCTAGCGCGATCGAGTTTGACACACTTGAGGGGCCCCACGGCCCGGACAGTGGCAGCGCGTGGCCTGTCCAGCAGCAGGGCAATCTCCCCGAAGTAGTCACTGGCCCCCAAACGCCCCACTTCTATCTCCTCTCGGGGGCCGGAGCCCTCGGCGCGCTGCTGCAGGACCAGGGCACAACCTAAACATAAATAAAATACTTTTAATATTTTAGCTGTAATATTATTTGTAACTTTATTTTATCAACTATGTAAGGAGCACTGTGAGGGTAATTTTAAGAAAATTACCCCTTAATGGGGTCACAAAATCTTTATTTTTAAATTTATTATATTAGAGCGCTTGAGGTGAAATATCTCAAAACTGTGTTATATAATTGCAGTGTTATTAAAATATTTAAGATATCAAAAAGTGATATTGCATATAAAATTTTCAATCACTCTCAATTATCAGTTCTAATAAATCAAGTTCCCTCTTTTTTTACATGGTAAATGTTTTTTACAGGAATGCAGTTTGGGAAAAATATGAGAACTGATACAAGATAATTGTATTTCAACTTTCATACAACGGTATCCTAAACCGTGGTCTTAGGTTAGAATATGATAAGAACAAAAACAACATCAAATCTAAAAATAATAGGGTTTGTTTGGTTCAGTTGACCATTTGTATATACAATAGAGTTATCATAGTTATGTAAAATGATAGAGGACACAAAACTTAATGACTAACTTATCACAAAATGAAATTTTTTTCACTTATCAAAAAATCGAGCCTTTCCCGGCAGAACATCGTAAGTAGCAATTTGACGATTTTCGTTTTTTTTATCTAATCCGTTAAAAATACATATCCGCATGGACTGGAAAAATATTGTAAAGAATGGAGCAGCCGAAGTTATAAAAATAAGCATGTTTCATTTTATCGTATGATTAATGCTTTAATTTTTTGGCCAAGGAAAACATTGTAAGCGTCATATAGAAGCGAACAATCTCATCGTATATGTTCCAAAATTCACTGCTTACGATGAAATGCGTCACAAGCATGTTCAGACAATATGACCGTCTTTGTTTCGTCAGTTTACATTTAAATTTGAGTGTGGTAACGATTGTTTTAAAATTCACCGAAGAAGACTGTCAAAATATTCACGAGCATTACTGGGGAATGGAAAATTTGTAACGCCAATGAAATTGATCACTATCTTGTGTAAAACACAAGATCATCACGAGGGTGCGAAAACCAATCTGCAGGCGTAACACATCTTATTGATATGAAATTACTTATTAAGAATGTAAAAAGGTTTGTCAACAGTTCTTCTTCAAAACACTTAAGATATACTAAAGGCACGAAACAAACACAGCTAAAATTGATTCGAGAGGACAGAAATAAAAGGAGTAAGAGAAACCCTTCCAACGGAATTCAGAAACTCACAAATATCTATAAATAATAATATTTAAAATATATTTGTTCGAAGAGGGAAAGACTGAGCATATTGTCAGTATATGTGTTTTTCGTAAAAAAATTACTAATGAATTTAATTTGGGTTTTCATTTGCCAAAAAAGGGCAAATGTTACTTTTGTGAAAAAAAATTAAATATGTCACCAGAAGAACAAAATATAGAACAAAGCTGAAATTTTAAAGACCATTTTGCTGACAAAGATAAATTTAAAAGTCATTTTTAACAAATTCTTTTAGAAAGTCTGAATTGATTAGAATATTATTGTTTTTCAATTTCAGTTATTTTAATTATTTTCATCACTTAAATGATATTACTTCAAGCTATTAACTAACTACTTGACTATTTTTTTTTTCAATTCTTGTGTTTTAGCTATTCAATTTTCATGAGGAAAATCGTACATTCTTTGATTGTAAATGCAGTTAACTAAATTTATTAACAAAATAGTATCGGTACTTAAAAAAACACGAAATTCTAAAGTTAAATTTAGTACTTAATTTAATACTATGTACTTATTCGTTTTTGCAGTGAACATTTTCCACAAAACAACGCCTTAATACGAAAATAATTATTATTAATTTTACCATTTCATGCCCTGCAAATTATTTTATTTTTATAAGCTATAATATAACATTATAACAAATAAAAAACACAAAATAAATCTCTTTTAGTTTTTATTCACTTCCTTAGTAAGATCACTTTAATTTGTATGCATTGACAAGCAACTAAAATGGGCAAGAAAAAACATCGTAAGAGCCAAAAGTACTTGAATATGAGACAATTTTAAAGTTTTAATCAAACCGTATTATAGGTAACAAATTAATATACATATGTTTTTAATTTTAAATTAATTTTCTAAGCACAACCTTAGATATTTAAAAAAATATATTCCTGCAAAATGAAATTTTTACTCTTCCGATCTTTTGCCAGAACGAGCCCTTCCCGGAGTGGAACTAAAATGGGGGCGACAAAACATCGTAATAGCCGAAAGTACTTGAATGTGAGACATTATCAAGTTTTCAACAAACCGTAATATTAGGTTGGGGAAAAGATAATTTCGTATTTCGCGCCCTTTTTTTCAACTACGTATATCTCGTTCATTATTAGTCACATTGGATCATACGATACGGCGTTGTAAAGGAGTGAGTGTATACTACAAACGCTTATTTAACAGTATTGCGCTTGGTCGGTTCAGTCGTGAACTATCGTGCGTCTAGTATGGAGGTCTCAAAGGAAGAAATTCGCCATATTTTACATTTTTACTACCTGAAAGGGAAAAACACGTCGAAAGCGACCAAAAAAAATTGCGATGTATACGGGGCCGATACTCTTTCGGTTCGTGCTGCACAACAGTGGTTCGAGCGATTTCGTTCTGGTGTAGTGGAGGTGAATGATGCACCACGCTCTGGCAGGACTGTCGTCGAAAAAGTCAATAAAATCATGAAAAATATTGAGATAGACCGTCATGTTAGCAGTCGTAGCATCGCCCAGGAGCTGAATATCGATCATAAAACCGTTTTAATCCATTTGCGGAAGGCTGGATTAAAAAAGTTCGATGTTTGGGTGCCTCACGAGCTGACGCAAAACCTCATGGACCGAATTTCCATCTGCGAATCGCTGCTGAATCGCAACAAAATCGACCCATTTCTTGTGACTGGTGATGAAAAGTGGGTCATTGACAACAATGTCAAGCGACAGAGATCGTGGTCGAAAGCCAACGAAGCGGCCCAGACCGTGGAAAAGCCAGGACTGACGGCCAGTAAGGTGTTGCTGTGTGTTTGGTGGGATTGGCAGGGTATACACTACTATGAACTGCTCTCCTATGGCCAAATGCTCGATTCTGCCCTCTACTGTGAACAACTCGACCGTTTGAAGCTGGCGATCGAACAGAAGCGGCCAGCATTGGTGAATAGGAGAGGAATCGTGTTTCATCAGAACAACGCCAGGCCGCACACATCTTTGATGACGCGCCAGAAGCTCCGGGAGCTCGGATGGGAAGTTCTTATGCATCTACCTTATAGTCCGGACCTGGCACCAAGTGATTACCACCTGTTCCTGTCTATGGCCAACGTGCTTGGGGGTACAAATTTCGCCTCAATGGAGGCCTGTGAAAATTGGTTGTCCGAGTTTTTTGACAATAGAGACAAGGGCTTTTAAGAGAGGGGCATTATGAAGTTGGATTCTCGTTGGCAACAAGTTATCGAACAGAACGGTGCATATTTGACTTAAATCGGATGATTGTAACACTTTTTATAAAGCATTTAAACAAATCGAAAAATACGAAATTTCTTTTCCCCCAACCTAATATAAGTAACAAAATAATATACATACGTTATTAATTTTAAGTTAATTTACCAAACACAAACAATATTTAAAAAAAACCTCCTCCTAAACAATGTATTTTTTACGCTTACGATCTTTAACCGGGAAGGGCTCGATATATTGACCTTATGCAATCAACATTAAAATTTCAATTTATAGTTAGAGCACGCAAACCGATTGAGTTGTAATTTAACACCGATAATGATACTTCAGCTGAGAGCTCCGTATAAACCTTTCTGTAACATGTGTTGTTTACCTGGTTGTGCTACATCTGCTATTTTGGCCGGTCTCTTAAATCACCCGTTCAGTACAAGCAGTGGCCGCCGGCATACATCTGACTTCGTAGACAGACTCTTCATCAACCATACTCTGCAGTCTATTCTTGAGTTCTTACCTTCGAGAATAATGTAGAAGTCATCTCCGGGCTCTCCCTGTCGCACTATGGTCTCGCCATCTCCGAATGAGACGGGCTCCAAAGAATCGGCTACGGTCAGGCGCTCCCACTTCTCCAGACTCTCTGGAACATTGAACAGGCACAAATGAGAATAAGAAACTCCTTCCAACAGATTGGACCATTGCGAGATTGAGATAAAATGGCAGAATATGAAGGTCACTTAGGTTTCCCTTCAGTGGCAAATCGTTACAATATTATTATTTTGAAAGAAAAAAGTCATGAGCTCTACGATTTTTAGTCGTAGTATCGACCTTTCCAATAAGCATAACTCCCGTTGTAAAGAAAGTAGTGGGTATCCACTGTCATACTGCTAGCCGAGCAGCCCACCGGGCTATCGATCACCCTATTTAGCAATGTTGAAGGGAGATTTCAATGATAACTATTCAACAATGTTCAAATAGAACTGGACTAGAACGGCACGCCTGTCATACGCCAAGGTTAGAATTTAATCAGCTTCTCGTTCAACTCACCCAGGATGGAGACCCTGGACAGGAACTCGTCGTACATCTTCCTCTTGCGGATGGTGGAGCCCATGAGGATGCGGCGGTAGGAGTCGCGGTCCAGGCCCCACAGCTTGGTGTGGGTGCGGGCGCGCACGGTGGCCGCGCGAGGAGTGCCGTAGATGAGAGCCAGCTCGCCGAAGCTGCCGCCGTCGCCGATCGTGATCACCATCTCGCCGTTCACGAAAACCTGCAGAAAGGCTGTTGGAGTCAACATCTCAACTAATCACTACTGCAGAGAATATTGAATCGAAACCCACCGAGGAATTATTAATTAATTAACCCGTCAATTCTAACGGGGTAACATAATTTGATTAGGAATTTTATTCAGGAAACAAGGTTCGGTGATCTCAAAAAAATCTTATTAGAAAATTCCCGTAATTCGTAATTTCCATTCCTGCCGATATCTTCTGATCCACAGCATTTCATCCTGAAAACCAACATCCAGCTACAAAACCTAATTTGTTGTGCTTTTCTAAAGCTCTGATGAATAAATTGAAAATAAAATTACGCTAGAGAAATTTAAATTGAATATATTTTCCAGGCTGATATTTTAATTCGAAATGTGCACTCATATGGCTTGCGTAGATTACAGTAGTATCGCAGATCAGTTTCAAAAGTGTGACTATCGTTCGCAGGTTCTAACGGTCAAACAAATCAAATTAATCGGCTAAATCGTTACTTGTAAATCTGGTAGAAAAACGTCAACTTTTTAAAACCAAAAAATGTTTTTTATGAAAAACAGTCTCAGTATTTTTTCCCACTCACGTGTGAACAATCTGTAAAAAGTCAATATAATACATATTATTTGTACTCCAATCGAAGCTTGGCTCGTGTGTCAGAGCAATACACATCTTCAATCCTGTATTAATTCAAGTAATATATGTATTTATTTTCCATACCGACTTAAAACAGTACTCCACTCGACTACAAACGTCAATCTCATTTGAAATGTGAAGAGGTGGACAGAGAGAGAGAGAGAGACGAGAGACGACCCAGAGAAAGGATAATAATTCGAAAGCAGTCTATTTCAGCGAGCTTTAAAATAATGTCGCGTCACTTGATGTGATTAGTCCGTGAATAATTTGCCGACCCACTCCACTCCACGGGGCTAAAATTGTACCGCTACAAAGTTGAGAACCATCGTTGGTGTGTCGCAGTGGAGCGAGCTGTGCAGTGGACTGGTGGACAAGGAATATCATCCAAACAGGACTAATCGGAAACAAAGTCGAAATAGATAGATAAATACTGTCGAATAAAAGAGATTATGAAATATAATCGAAATCGATAGTGAAAAGAGAAAAACCAAGTATGGAATTAGGGAGAACATAGAGTCGAAATCGTGAAGAGTAAAGAAAATATTAAAAAATAATTAAATTAAGAAAAAAAATCCCAATCAATCCACTTACCTGTAAAATCGAATTAATGGTATGACTACAAAAGTGAGAAAATTAACGCTATCACCCCGTTACCTACTATGAGTGAGTAGGGAAAATACTGGTTACAGCGCCCTTGAGGTGATTTTTCACAAAAACGGCGCTATACAAATTATCCAAATATTATTATTATTATTTAGTGTTAGTTTCTCGCAATAATGGCGCTAATATAAAAAAGGTAATGTAAACAGACACATTTAAAAAGATAAAGCTTTCCTAGAGCACTATAATGAAATACGAATGTCAGTATTACAAACATGGGGCAAAAACAATCAATCGAAAGCATTCGCCTTTGGCCATGATCACTTAAATTGGGAAGTACTCGTATATGATGACGCCAGATGTTTTTCCTCTCTAACACAAAATTCTTTATACATTTCCAAAAAGCAAAGTAGCTCTTTTTGATGTTGCAAAACTGTGACAAATACTGGGCATTGAAGTTGAAGTTTAAATAATAATCAACGTCAATTTATCAACCCCCTACGTCAGGCAGAGGGAGGATATGCAATATGCATATTAAATGAAATGCAGGACGGGGGGCGTCCACTAAATAAACTATAACACTTCAAAGCGAATCGCTAAGTGGTTGCAAGCGATCATACATTAATAACGTGCGAATTAAACCAGGACTGTCCTATCGAGTATTAGAAACTGTATATCTAGATATCCGTCCAAAAACGGCGACACGAGCCATCAATTATTTATTGTGTATGGTATGTGAATACGTTCACAAGATTATTGCAGGCGAATTACAGCGTATGAAGTACGAGTAGAATAATGAAATATGGAAAATCGATATGTAAATGAACAAACATGATGGTGTCACTCCGCTGGAGTGTGTTATGAATGGATTAACTAGATTAGTGCAGTAAAATAACGCTGATTTTCAATTTGGTCGTGTTGGTACCCAATGAATCCCAAGTGATTTATTTACGTGTATATTCGAAATGATGTTTTAAAAACAATTGCTTATAAATTATGCAGGTAGATGTAATACGAGTATACCTAGTCAATGACAGACACAAAAACCGATAAAAGTACTTCACATGCTGCATCTCTTCCCCTAGATGTCTTATATATTATTACATTCGTCTTCACTCAAACGTCTCCCACCCACGTCAGTATAACGAGCTACCCCTTCAGTGAGCTATTTGCGATGTCGGAAAGGGTATGTGGCGAGAAGAAGAAGCCCAGAAGAGTGTAAGAGGAGTAACACAATAACTAATTACTAATTAATAACAAAGTGAGAGTGTGTGTGGAGTGACCCGCTAATCAGTCAGGACAGTGAAATAATCGGTAGTTATATTACTTGGTAGTTAGTTATTAGATCTCGGGAAAGTAGGTTACAGTTGAGGTTGAGGGGACAGTCGATGCGCGAATTATTCTGTGAGGAGTGTCGATATCAGTGAAAATAAATTAGTTTTAGCTAACAAATGCTTTTTCCCATCGAACCCCATTTAAGTGTTCCTTTCATATAATATTCTGCATAGAATTGTTTTTCGGAAATCTCCAGGAAAAATCCGCACGCAGAAATTTCTGTTAAATATTAAATCTCAACTATAAAGAAGAAAATCTACGTTCTGAAGCGGTAAGTTTGCAGTGAGGTTTGGAAATTCGAAGCGTTTTTTTATCTAGAATTTCTAGGCAAACGCAAATATTTTCTGCTCACAACGTCATTTCCGTAATGACCTATGGAGCATTGAAATATTAAAATAAATATATTGTTTGCTCCAAATTTTTAGTATGATCAATAAGAAAAAAATGTGCAAAAATAGTGTTGAAATTTGGGCGAAGCCGGGTGACAATACAAGTATATTAGAAAACTGCTACTCAAAAATGTTCGGTGTGCGGACCAGTACACATTAGCCAGCGCTACTAGGGACGATACTTATAATATCTACCACTCTCAGTGCCGCTGTTTGCCGATGATCTGTAACATTTATCTACGGAATATTACAGGAAACTTACAGAATAAATACGGAGTTGCCCAAGATCAAAAATAAAATAAAATATCAGTAATTATATCAGAAGTTATCAACACATTTCATAAAGTTTTCCCATTTTACAAAATGGCATAGCAATTGAATGGCCCACATTAAAATTAATTAATAAACTAAAATACACTAATTCAAATGGGTATTTTGATGTAATATAGTTACCTTCGAACTACTAGATTATTATAAATTATTAATGAGCCAATAATTAATGGCGCAACTTCGACGATAAAGATAAAGTTTAGACAGAAAATTGAGACTGATGATGAAAAGTATCCAGTACATTCTAGAGTTCGAACATGAACTAGGTAATGGTGTAGGTAGAATATTATATAGGTGTCGATACATGGAAAATTTATTCAGTTTTTCTTCGTCAGAAGGGTCGAGGCTGAATTGAGGATTCGCAACACGCGCCCGTCCTTTTTGCCGTCCCGAGGAAATTTCATTGGCATGCCGGATACGTTGGCAGAATTAACGCTATGGAAAATATATACATATAGTAGTTTCCTATCGACTCCACATAAATCAGGTCGATGTCTAACAAAAAAACAACACGCTCAAACCAATTCTATAGACTTATAGATGTTAATAATATGTTGCTGTTGGAATTAGCAAAAAAACTAGCTCGTTTAAGATATCTGTACCTTATAGCTGAAAGTGTGGAAGTTCACTTTTTTCAAAAATGAATTATGAATGCCTGGTCATCATAAATTCACAACCTGACACGGAAAAACAGGGAAGTTCAACAATAAACCGTTAAGACACTCAGAAAAGCTACATCTCTCCAAGTCAAATACATCTCATCTACACATCCTAGAAACAATGAATTGCTGTTCCTCAATCACCACTCTACTGATTGTGGGTATCATTCTCCACTGTCCAGAATGTCGAGACTTGTTAACTCAAGCCATGGTCTTGAAATTTTTGGTACCAGTGTAAATGATTTTTGTCATTCTTTACGACTCTACCAAAACTTTGACTTGACCTTGGCTTTGATTTGAATGTTTTTTCCTATGTATATTTTTTCCTATTATTGTCATTGCTTCATTATAATATTATGTTTGTGCTGTACTTTCTCTGTTGATCTTTTTTCCCATTTCGTGTTATGTATATTGTTTTTGTAATCGGACAATAGTCCGTTAGTTTATAAATAAATAAGTCCAGTACTTGATTAGCTGAAACTGTGGACGTCCATAGTGTATTTTTTCTTTAAGCTATAATAATATATTTTTTAAAATCTCGACAAATAGGTACATCGCGTTACAGCAGAAAACGTTCTAAAAACAAATTTGGAATCGATTTAAACATTTTTATTAGAATTAATTTGAAAACTTTATGCCTTTTATTTTTACATTAATTTGGAACAAAAAAAAATAAAGTGACCCACATTGGTAATCTGTGCATCAAAACAAATTATGGTTCATGAATGTAACGAACCGTTATCTTGTAAGAATATATTGTACTAGCAGATTAAAAAACCTACTGCCGCGGGTTTTTTGCTGCTAGGCCCTGCCGACGGATTTTCGTTGGGCTACGCCCATTTTAGGTGTTGGTGAACAATTATGGAGCTTTGCCTTTTTGTATCATTAATAACTATCATCTGCCGATGAATAGTGACGCAATCAACTAAACATCCCGTCGTTTCTCCGGAAGGGAGAGGTATGGAGTATGGACCTCCGCACGTCTTAGCATACGTTCCTTGCTTCATTCATATTCATATGTCGTCTCATACTCTTTTTATTCTCACTCTTGACATGATCCAACTCAAGTGATTGATTCACTTAGTCGTGCCATATCTTCCTCGGGCGTCCTCGACTTCTTCCACCATACACTTTCGTGTCATATATTGTCCTGGTACTCTTTGTTCCATTCATCCGCTCTACATGTTCAAACAAACTCAGAGTACCTTTCTTGACCTTGTTCCCTATGTTTACATTAGCCTTTCATTTTTTCCGGATCTCCGCATTTGTAATACGGTCAGACATGGTTTTACGCATATACACCTCAGGGATCTCATATATACAGCATTCACTCTACTTTCATCGGTCCTCTGCCAGTTCCATACCTCACTTTTATAGATCAGGATTGGTATCAGAACTCCACTGCGGACTGCTTTGGCATGCTTACATAAATTATGTAGGTATTATATAAAATAAATACAAACTTTATAAAAAAATGCAAGAGAAAAGTTATTATTATTAGTACATCGGCATATTATTTCGTTCTATTTTAATAGACAAAATATATAAAACATGCCAGCGAGGGTGCTACAATCCATGAGTTATATATTACATTAGTTAACATAATACTGTTATAATAAAAATTAAAATAATAATAAGAATGTAACAGTGAAAAATGACAGGTTTCTTAAAGCAATTCAATTATATATATCCAGTATCCATGTACTGAACTACGACCGGAGCGTTTGGGCAAAACGCGCCCTTACAGTTAATTACGGTAGGGACGGGAACTTGTTGTCAATTCTAGCAATCCAATCATTTTTTATCCGATCCGAGCTATGTAACTGTTTAGACGAGTTATGTACAAACACGTCAAAAATACACAGTGAGTTCATCGTGCAGAAGCGCGATCGGAATTACATTGCAGACTTTTTTGAATATGAGCAAAAATTACCATTTCGAATTTTTCATATTTACCGTGTATACCGGAACAACAGCGTAGGAATTACGACAGTAATATAATAGATGTTTTGCATGAAGCATTAATTTAATATGCTGATGGGAATAATAACAACTGACAACATTACTCTGGTACGACCTCATGAAGATCGTGAACCTAATAAGTAATAATGAATATTCGGCGGTGCGGAAGACCTTGGCAAATTTTCTTGTCTTTTCCATCAAGTCTGATTATTTTCCAGTCTGTTGAACCAATCATTAATGAAGATATGATGGGGGTTTCATGAAAGGATTGACAATATAATTTGACGATTTTTTCCAGTTTCAACGATTTTTCAAAAAAGCGTTTTTTTATATTCTTTAAAACGTTTGACAAGAAGACGGAAGGACAGAGAATAGAAAAAAACATTCTTCAGTTTTTGTGATTAATTAGAATGTTCTGCTTTCATTGATTTGAACTGGATATAAATATTGAAGCCGGTATAATAAATACATTAGGTATAAGCTAAGTACTTAACTGTTTTTTTGAAGTTTAGGGAGGAAACAAAAAATTATTAAAGGCGGTAATGTCTACAAAGGAGGCTTTTTTTCTTCTTCATTCAAGATTCTATTAATATATGGCGTAGTTAGAGTTGACACAACAACACCAACTTAGGATTGTGTGTATTGGTGCATGTGTATTCACTTCCGATAACGTCACTGAGAAACAACCTTTTGTCTTGTTTACGCTTGTTTATTGTTTTAAGCGAGAAAGGGACAACAAGTGTATAGGTAAAAAAATACAATATTCGTTTTTTGTTCAAACATTTATTCTAAAAGTTATCCAGTGTGTTATTTTAATTAGATATATTAAAAATGTTGGTTTTTCAATTTCACTTGAATTTTCTTTTGTGAAGTCGAACATGAAGTTTGAAACATGCTGTATGCAAGCAATGTATCTTTGTGTGTACTCTTTGCGGGTCAACTCTGGTTACATATACTACACAATAATTATACATGAATGGTGTGATTTTTTGGTACAGTCGAGCATTTGTTCAGTAACTATGGTGTCCAGTTTGGTCAGCATAGTCTAAGCTACGTTAAAAACATAATTAAAAAGGAACATTAGAAGTACCCAACGATCGTATTAGGTGTTTTTATTACCTACTGTTTGTAATATTAAGTATTGCGATCAAAGAAATAACGATCGACGTAACGATAAAAGAGTAAATAAATTTTACACTGTGCGAAAACCCACAACACAAAAGAACGCAAAAAACAATTACTGAATCACGTTAAAAAGTTATGAAACTCGTAAAGAAATGTTACGCAAATTGGAGAACGAATTAGCTGGGAACAGTCCACAGGGAAGCTATTATTCTTGTAGGTGGTTGTTTTTGGTCGAAAGCCGTAAATTGAGTTCATAATCTTAAACACAATTAAATCAAGCTACGAAAACGAAAAAGCCCAAAATTCAAGTTGTTCGCTGAGGAATATTTGATTATGTATAATCCAGTGTTTCTCAAACTTATTGCGTTCACCGCCCACTTTAATAGAAAAAAATTTCAATCCCCCTCATTATTTTTTCTCTGTTCAAGGTCAAATATATTTAATGTGTAAGATGAGTGTTTGCAAGGGTGAGCTCATAACACGTTGCGATTACGATAAATATAATATATTTTAAGGGCTCCTTGTCTGTGCGGGGCTCTACTCCCACCTACCAGTAAATGCACCCCTACCTTCACAGATTTTTTGCATAACTTTGGTTACCATTACAGTAATCCTTTGCTAGCTAAGTCCTCCATCACTGCACAAGCAACATTTTCTGCTTATAATTATGGTAAGAGTTTTAAAAATATTATCAAGTTATTCGTGACCCTGGAATGTTAATATTTCTTAAAAATAATAAAAACTCCTTTCCTTTCTTTAGGTTTTTATACATAATTTTAATGATTATTGAAAATATACTAATATGTTGAATCGCCATGACAGATAACATTTCTTCTCAAATATAAGAACTCTAATTTTCAACACATTCTTTTGAGCACCCCTGTTCTCCATATTCTACATTTGGCTCTTCATGAATATTCACATATATTTTACACACCCCTAGTTCTACTGGAACACGATAGTTCACCTTACAACAGGTCCTGAATAACCTAGTTGGATGAACACCGCAGAAAAAAAACTATAAATCCATCTACAAATCAATAAAATAATTAAACGGTTCATAAGCATCATTCTTGCAACGATGTACGACCAATTTGAATTTAAGAGAAATAAATATAAAATAAAATTGTTGTCCTCACCCCCCGTTTCAGGCCTCCACTGCCCCCTTGTGGCCCTTCACCGCCCCCCATTTTGCTCACAAATCCACCACCGCCTCTTGGATTATTCCAACGCTCCCGAGAGCGTTATCGTCCACTTTGGTTATCTCTGGTGAAATCCAACCCGCCTAATACAATTTAAGATTACGAAAGTGGAATCTTAACGGCTCTCGAATTTATGGAAAACAAAACAAAAATCAAGCATTTAAACTTGTAATTGGCGATAAAACAATATATGTATTTGGAGAACGTCCTTTACTCCCGATTTATTCTCCATAGATTATAATTTTATACTTTAGAGCATTTTGACCACAAAACCAGGCACATATGCCCGAAATATAATATTGGTTGAAACAAAAACCACGAAATGTTCCGAAACTGTAAATATGTAATATTTTCGTAAAAAGCAATCACTTTGTGGTTTGACATATTTAAAGAAATGAAAAAATAACTTTGTATAAGACCACGGATATTATTTTATTTTTTATGACCGACCGGCACTGTCGACCTTAAGCGTAATTAACGCCAAAAGGCGGTCTTGACACACACCACCTGCTTCATTCACATTCAAACATCATCACAACATACTTTATATACCGACTCTTGACATGACCTGACCATGATCAAGTATCTGATTCAATTTATCGTGCTATGTCTTCCTAGTGGGTCCCCGACTTTTTTCATCCACCTGCGTGTCATATATTCTCTTGACACTTATTTCTCTTCCTGTGCACTCTGCGTGTCCAAGTCCTCTAAGCGCACCTACTTAAAACTTGTTGATTACACTACACAAGCCTTACTATCTTTTCGGATTCCGTCACTCTACATAATACTATATGGTTTAACACGTCTTACAGATGTCATTTTTTCGAAGAAATTACCTTCAATTATATGAATTGACAATAGTATTATACAATAACGAACCTCGACTTCTCCGGAGTCTATGACGTAGAAGTTGTCTCCCTCGTCCCCCTGCTGGATGATGGACTCGCCCGGGAGGCAGTTGATAGGGAACATGGCGTCGAAGATGTCCGATCTCTCGTTCTCGTCTAGATGGGAGAACAGGACGTTCTTCGCGATGGCCTTGGACAGGGCTGCCATGGTCTTGTAGTCCTTGGGCACCACCTGGAAATAAGGAATTCATCATTACTACCCGTATAAAAGTACAAAATAAACATAAGGAAGTAGTCATTTTGTCTTCCCACCCCCTCTAACCGGGCCAAGCTACTATTGTATCTTGTTCGAATTTCATAGACAGCCATTTACATTTTAAAATTTACATATAGATTCGAGTCTGGTTTCGCTCGAAGCTCCTCTGTGTTCAATTAAAAAGTCTTTTCCACTAATTTAAAAAAATGCAAGAATATTTTCAAAATTGTTTATACGCGCTGTGTGCCGAATTTTGATCGAAAATTAAAAGTATCAAATTGACCAGTTTCACACTGCCGCTGCTTTGTTATTTGTGATGAGAAGTATACATAAACATTAAACCAAAAGCAAAACCTAAGCCAACTCAACAAATTCTAAATTAATCTATTCGATTCTAAATTCTAAATTAATTTTATCACTGGCATCTTACAATGATCACTAACAGAGACTGTACTCCAAAATGATATTATCTATACAATACGATAATTTTACAATGTTTATTTTGACGCTTGCTTGACCTTGATGTTTTTTTGCCCTTCGAAAATATAGTTTTTTTTGCAACTTATACACATTTCCATCCAAATATTTTTTTAAATCCGATAAAATGACATCTATCCCCGGTATAACATAAAATTATAAGTGGTACTTATAAATATGTTTTAATGAACGAAGCCTGGCAACACGAGTGAGCCATATTTTTTTAATTGCATTGTGCTGCCGGGTCGCCTTTTGACATAAGATGAGCTCTAATAAAAGTTAACAACTTTTTTATTCAACGAGAGATTTTATACGCGAATATAAAACCACCGAAGTGAGAAATTCCGCCGCTGGAAAAGTCGGTGACACTTCCATTTAAAGTCGCTCTACCGCGACCGGATCGACACACGCAAGGACCGAACTTTTATTCGTATTATTTATAGCCTTTAAGACAAAACTTTGCAAGGAATGCTGTAAAAGAAAATCGATCCAAAGCATGCGAAAATATTTTATCAAGAACTTTAAGTTGTATAACAGAATGATTGAGGGTATTCGGGTTGCTGAAGAAACGTGTGAAAAATGTAAGAATGATTTCCAATACCTACGTGAAATATTTATCGCGATATTTTATTTAACCTGTTACAGCAACATATGTAATGTGTGCCGTTTGTAAATTGACAAAAAACACAAAACGTTTTGAGTGGATTTTTTGTGACCAATTTTAACTTTAATATTTTACATTCAATTTTACTTCACTTTTAGGTTCAACGCCGCATGTCACTGAGGTTACACTAAAAAAAATATGTATCACTAAAGCTGAAAGTATATTCTTTCTACCAGGAGCACAAACAGATTACAAATTCATAAGCTTATCGATGCAGGCGGCCAAAAAAGGAACTAATAGTTATTTTTTAGCACGGGTAATCATTTGAGATCATCACAGATCAGATTTGAGATAATCACAGATCTTTGAAACGGATGTGCGGTAAAACCATGTATGACCATATTACAAATGTGGATATCCGGAAAGAATGCAAGGCTGATGTGAGCGTTATGGATAGGATTAAGAAAGGGACGCTTAGATGGTTTGGGCATGTAGAGCGAATGAACGAAGAAAGGAGTGTGAAAAGAATATATGATGCGAAAGTGAATGGAAGAAGAAGTCGAGGACGCCCGAGAAAGACATGGCACGATCAAGTAAATCAAATACTTGAATCGGGTCGTGTGAAGAGTCAGAATAACAGAAGAGTATGTATGAGACGATGTATGAATGTAAATGAAGCAAGAAGTGTGTGCCAAGACAGAGTTGTATGGCGGTCCGTCCTCTCTGCCTACCCTTGCGGGGAAACGGCGTGATGGTTAGTTAGTTAGTTAGTTAGTAATCATTAAAACTATAGTATTTGCGCTCCAGGGTGCACAACTGCACACCCAATTTGAATATTGAATCTATTGTACAATTGAAAAAAAAAACGCAAAGGAAAACCAAGGATAAATAAGTTTTCAGTTCACGTTACGAAAATAAGAAACCGGTCCATGGTTTTGCATACTTTTAGAAAAAAAAAATAGTTTCTAATTTAAATTTTTCAAAAATATTTTTCCCCAGTTAAATAATTACGATATATTATTCCCAAAAAAAAAATGTTTAAATATGTAGAGTACCTACTAATACGACACCAGCTTTAAATGCCAATTTTTAGATACAATTTTTGACGGATCTAAGAACAAAAATCACTATGTGTTGAGTTCTCTTTTGTGCATTAACAGATTTGCAGATAGACTTTACTCAGGGAACGTCAAATTATTAGCCACCACTTTCAAATAGCTGCTATTTACACGCAAAGAAGAACAATCCAACGTAATTAGCAGTAATTGATGCTACTAATTAGTAATTAGATACTGCTTTCAGCGTAATGTACGAACCGCAAGAAGCGGTCTCGTTGGAATAGCTTTCCAGACTAGGTAAGTGAAAACGCCCGAGGTAGTTAGAGTGTTCTCAGAATAGGTATAATAAGAAAAACCAAAGCATTTATTGAATCATGAAGATGGTAATACATTTGACCTTTGAGACAAAACGCTGTTGTTTATTAGATTTATCGACATCCACGAAAATGTCCTTGGATTCGTGTCATTTGAACACGCTATCGGAAAGTCGTCTTCATTTCTAAATGGCATGGCACAATAAAAGTTTAAAACGACATTTGATGGACTATCATTATTCAATGAGAGTTACTTAGTAAAATAAAATAAAATAGTTGACGTGAGTAATCAGTTGCTATTATTCACGATATCGTGCATCGAGCGGTAAGCACCTTGGCTCTGAAACAAGGGGTCACTGATTAAAATGAATAAAAATATATAATGAGATATTTCACAAACACTTTTAATGAATTTAAAAATAGTATATTTGCCTATCGTTCCGGGGTCGAATATACACTTTTTTCGTGGTTCAATTGATATTAATCGCGATATTGTGCATCAAGCGGTAAGCTCCTTGACTCTGGACCCAGAATCTGCGGTTTCAAATCCTGATGTGGGCAGATGCAATATATTAAATTTGTTGTGTTACTTCACACAAATATTTGAACTTCGTTCCAGGTGGAAAATGACTCAATGTTGTCATGATAAGTGACCAGATTCGAATAGCCCGGTTTAAGCCCAACCATCTCTCTTCCCTCTCTCCTTCCCCGTATCAAGCACACGTCGACCTCAAAACATTCTCCAAACTGGGATGCCACAGTTTCACCAGCTTCGGGCAGTTGTTACACGGGCCTTTGTGTGGTATTATATAAAAATGTAATTGGATTCATGATTTGAACATGATAAAAGATCGTCTTCATTACCTAATGTCATTACCCAATAAAGCTTCAAAGCGACATTTAAATAGATCTTTATTATTCAATTAATTTTAATTGGGTTATATTCAAAATAAGTTTGCATGTCCGATCAATCGTTATTTTCGATGTTAAATACAACATCGAAAAACCGTGAATCGTTTAATCAAATTATGTATTCATTAATTAAATAACAATTAACTTGATTACCATTAATTATGATAAGCCCACGTAAAGTAATCCAACGGCAAGACGTTACATTGCATGAGCAATTTTTAAAATTTAAACCCAACATAGGAAAACATAAAATGTATTAAAGGAACTTTCAGATTACATAATAAATGCTTTTTTAAGTACATTGTGTAGTACTTACGTCGATTTATTCCTGTCTGGATTTTAATAAATATAGTATGGTACCTTAACTATAAACAAAAAAATTAGAGTTATTGTGCTATGTTTACACAGATTTTGTATGGAATTCACAGCTCGACGCAACTGTTTTCAGTTCGCATCGTCGTTTCCATTATGAGTTTATGTAGCATTGAAAAATCGATGTAATTGACAAAAGTAAGACAAGACGCTACGTGTTTTTCAATAGTTCAATGTTATTTAAAAGAAATACAATTTCGAAGAAAGCGTGATGGATATACTGAAAATGGGATGACTTGATTTGATTCGGTTTTTGTCTCGCTTGCAAACATCAATTTTAGTTCGGCGTTATTCAGTGAAATATAAAAAAATATGTAGTAAATATATTGTACAATCCTAATCGAAGGTTCTTTGTGGCCCTCTGGAGACCATGAAATATCCTATTAATTTATTGAATTATTAGCTTTGTGGGCATACACCATGTTTCGTATTTTTTTTGTTTTTCTCAAACCCATTGTATCGTTCGTAATTATGGAAGGTGTTGTATTGTACTATCCCTGCACACTTTCTGGAATAAATTATTAATATGAATGACACTAAAAAAAAACACTGCAAAACATCACTATTATTTCGAGAACTTATTGAGCTTTGTCTTAAACGAAAAGGCAAACCAACCAAAGCAAATATTTTTTTGCTTCTTTTACATTTAACTTTAGTAATTTATTTGGTAATCACACGCCAATCATGGCCAACCAGAACCTACTTAAAATTGGAACTAACCGCTCAAGTCAGTTGGTTGAATTCTCAATATTTAAAACTGTGAAGACGTAATAAAGGGAGAAAAGAGACAAGATATGATAGAGAGAGAGAGAGAGGGACACTATACTCAAATAAAAATATTTACTATCGTAACTTTGTAATAAAAATATTAGCATTCAATTTTGTATTCCATTACTGTCGTTAAATGCAAACGCTAGCCTCTTATGGAGCCCTAGTACACTTGCTGGGTGGGTAAAGGTTTAGCTGGCCCCACTGAAGATATGAAATTCCCTGCCGAACCGTCGTTCTGCCCAGTTAATTGAGAAAGTACAAAACCTAAGACGAAACTACCAAAGGCGACCTTTCCACACAATATGGTCATCAAAGGATGTACGATCCTGCCGCTGACAGCTCGGTTGTAGCCACTTTCTGTAACATGCATCGTTTATGAGGGAGAGGTCACAACGTAGCTAACAGCGGTATGCGATGAAGTGACTTGAGTAATGGGTAGTGGGCAGCAGTGGCGGCTCGTGACTTTTTAGTGTGCTAGAGTGGTAAGATTGAAAAAAAAACTATATCATTGATGTTGTTGTAGCCGAAAACATTTTTTTTTTTTTTGAAATTTCAACTTTTTGTATGAAGATTTTTCAGAAATCCGTGCAGTGCACCACTAAAACTGAAAAATCCTGAAAATCTTCATACAAAAAATTAATTCTTAAAAAAAAAAAAAAATCATTTTCGGCTACAACAACACTAACAAAGTCGTATTTTTCAATCGTAGCACTCTAGCACACTAAAAACTCACGAGCCGCCACTGGTGGGCAGTTACCTTTTTGACATAGCTGGCGGCGTCCTCCTCCGTGACGGGCTCGGCGCTGATGCTGCCGCGGCGCCTGGCAGGCTGCGCGGCGGGCTGCGGCAGGGGCGATAGGTCCTCCGTGTCCTCGGGCGCCGCTGCGGCAAGGGCCGCGGTGTGCGCTTGCTCCTGGAAACAAACAAACCAACCAACACGTCAATATCGTTATTATTATTTGAACAGTTAATCTTGGGGCATTTAGTCATTAATTCAGGTTGGGGGTTAACTGCTGGGCGCGACAATATCACAAACAGCAACGAGTGAATAGCACAGGCAAATCTAGATACGTTCGAAGAAGTCGCCAACCAAATTTGGTCCAATTAGCATCCCTTATATTAATCTCTAGCGCTTGTAAGTACGTTTATATTTTTATTATACCGTTATAGAATTAATAGTTTAAAAAAAATAAATTCAAACATTCCCTGGACAAAACCTCCTACTACCATCATTATAAGCAGAAGATATTGCTTGTGCAATGATGGAGGACTAAGTAATAATAATACTACTTAGTAAAATAATAACAATAATGCTAATCTACAGAGCGCCATTTATGTGAAATATGACCTCAAGGGCGCTTTACCAACTTAACTATGGGTAAATTTACCAAAAACTATCGAAATACCTGAAGCTATAGCCCATTCATTTGAAAAGGCTTTACCAATCTGTTTGACGCATGAACTTCAACTGGCTTGTGCGTCGGTTGTTTTTAGGTAAGACTATCAATAGAGCAAGATTTGACTTGACGTGAAATTTTCAAAGATATTTTGTGATTACTCTGTGACATACAGTATTAAAAAATACACGTCTTCTTCTAGATCCAATGGGATAATTTAAATAATATATTCAATAAATTGTACCAACTAATAATATAAAATTCAAGAACAAACGAGTAAAAGACACCAAACTATGCCTGGGAAAAGAAATAAAAATTTGAGTAAGTAGGTATTATATGTATGAACTTTTTAAGACAAGCAGAGTCAAAACCTTTTTATGTTTCTGAAGTGTACTTAATCACAATAAAGCTCTTTCTAACTAAGAAAACGTGCCCAAGTCCCAAAGAACAAAACAAGAAGAAACTTTTCAATCAAAAACGTGTCCAACACAACGGACTTTCTGTAAATGAAGTCGGCCATTTTAAAACTAAAAGAAGTACACAAAAAACAGAAAGTTACATAGAATAATGTTATATTTTTTTCTACTTCAAAAGTCCTTTTTCCAACCTGAAAAACCTTTCCTGACTAATTTGTACAAGCGAAATTGAATTTAAGTTTATACAATTAGGAATGTGTATTACTAATTACTAGGAGCCGCGAACGCGGTAGCATGTTGCAGAATTCCAGAGTCGCTCATTATTAAAGGGAAATCAGTTAAAATATCGTTATTTGATGGGTTAAATTCGTCTCAACCACCCGGTAGTAGGAGCAGATGTATTGTGTAAACTGCCAGAGGCCTGGTCTGAACGATTTCTCAATTTTGTTTTATATATATATTTTTTAAAGCTTTCATTACACAGAATACTTAAATCGACCTTTTTCGTACATAAAAATATATCGGCCTTTCCGTCTGGACGCTGTGTGATATCAATTGCATGTTTTTTTATGAAATGGGTTTTGGAAACATTCTTCGTTAAACTAATGCGAGCGGTACGGTTCTTTACGCGGTAAAACTATATATGTGCCAGATGGTAGCTACTGTGATGTTGTTACTGTAAACTATGACATACAAACGTTGAGTTTGAATGGAAAGGCTTAAATCAATCTTACTAAAACAAACGTACTTCGCATACTCTTCTTTGCCCTTTTTGTGCTAAAATACTTGAATTGATTTGCCAGCTGCGGATTAGCGGCCGGATGCGTTATAATTTGAAATATTTGTTTATTTTATTTTTAGCGTATTTAATTATGTTATTTTTATCTTTTTCTATCAAATTGACAATATATGGAACAAAAACGAGACACATTATCCGGCAGTCTTCTTTGTAAACAATCTTGAAAGAATTAATTTCAGAGTTCAAGAAAGTTAAGAAATTTTCGTCTATTAATTCTTCCCAATTATAAAAAGATATTTCTTTAACACAATTTGAAAAATGTACATTTCTAAAGCACGTTTCTAGCATAAATAATTTAGTAAATAAGTCAAATGGAAAAGAGTTTTGACGGCCTCCGTGGTCGAGTGGTAAAACGCTCGACTATTAACCCAAAGATCGCGGGTTCAAATCCGGCGGGCGCAAATAATTTTTGTTTTATTAATACATGTCATCACATATTTAATTCATATTTACTCAAATATATTTGCGGCACGTTCCAGAGTGGTAGATACTCTAAGCATCGCTCTGGTAAAAGACGACCATTCAGAATCACAACGTTGCTTGAAATGGCTTTAGTCGTATTTGGTGACCAGATCTGAATAGCCAGGTACTTCATCCGCTCCATCTCCTTCTCCTCTTCACTACCTTCAGCCTCACAGCATACCCCAATTGGGGTTGCCATAGTCTCACTGGCTCTAGACAGTTGGGAGCAGTTGGGTTTATTGTGCGGTATTTACTATTAAAAATAATATGCATTAAGAAAGATTTCTATTTTGATTTAGCTATGTTTATAATTTTCTGTAATAAAAGCACCATTCAGAATCGAAACGTTGCTTGAATTGTCTTTATCCGTGTTTGGTGACCAGATCTAAATAGCCATGTACTTCCCAACTTTAATTTTCCTCATCTCCTTCCCACTACCTTTAACATCACAACATACCCCGATGGAGATGCCATAGTCCCATTGGCTCCAGGCAGTTGAGACTTTTGTGCGGTATTCACAGTAAAAAAATAAATATATTTATATATATATATATATATATATATATATATATATATATATATATATATATATATATATATATATATATATATATATATATATACAAAAAATCAACAATGTAAAAAACAAATCTTCTAAATATTTGTGTTGTAATTGTTCTACAAGTGAATATACTCTTTATTAAGTAAAGTGTGTTGTATGAAAATTGACGATATTAGAAAAATCAAAAATGTAGTTTCTATTTTAAAGGACGCCTTGGCAAAAAACGAAAGCGTAATTTTTATTTAAACATACGAGTATAAAGGGTAAACTAATTTTTATAAAAGAATATTTTGGAACAATTCCAAATGTAATAAAATAACTAGAATTTTAGAATTAGGATCTTTCTATCATTGAATCGTTCGATTTATCATAGAGGAATGAAGAGTGGGCAGAAAAAAGATTAGACCAATATCCTGGTTATGATGGATTACGGTGTATTAGTGAAAATTTAAATATTTTCATCGATTTCACATAGCTATATAATTATTTCTTCGTTGAAATCTGTCGATGTGGAACGATAATTTTCTTTACAAAAGTGGATTTTTTGAAAGAGGTTTGTTTTATCCCCGAAAAACATATAACGGATTCTCATAGTGTATTATAAAAGTAATGTTGATGTCAAAACAAATTAATCGTGTACATGTTATTCAATTCACAATAGGAAAACCTTATTAGATAATGAATAAATATTGATAGTATTATTACAAGAAAATAGCTTGAATGTGATGGATATCCCCAATATAGGCTGCTTTGAACTTTGAAAACTTTGCAGGAAACGATAATTTACAATAATTAAAAAATCTTTTTTTTTTCGATAACATACTCGACTCCTTGCCTGTCAAAATCGGGAAACAATCTAAAAATAAATGTTTCTTAGATTTGTTTTTTTTTTGTTAAATATGTTTTTCCCTAGTACTGATTACCGCCCTGTTTTTGCTCTTGCGTCTGCGGCTCCTACTAATTACTATTGTCTCCATAATTAATAAAATAAGGTTTGCATAATACTTATCTACGTTAATCAAATCAAGTATAAATACAGAAATTGTAAAATAAATAACAATTAACAATCCATATCACGGTGAAGAAAAAAAAACTTTAGCACGCGTAATTTTAAAATTCAAAGATTAACATTACAAGTAGGATAATAATGGTTCATTCGTGTACAATCTAAGAAAGTTGTGTACACGAAATACAATATTTAATATTATTTGTTTATTTATTTGATTAAATACGCCCTCATGGGGTTTTACATAACATATGATATAAAACATAAAATAATAGTGACATAAAAAAATAACACTGATTAGCACCCAAAAACATGATTAAGTCGATAGAAATTAATAATATAATGCAAGTTAACACTAGTATTTTTGAAAGAGGTATGCTATTATAGCCTTCTTGTAACTAGATTCAGTGCAGTTGAATATCTCTACTATTTCAGCAATAGAATTACTCACTGCATGCAATCTAGGTACAAGCGAGTATTTAAATGACTCAGTCTTGATATTATTATTATTACATTTAAAAAGAATTTTGGATCGAGTGGATCTGTTAGGTACATAGAAGGTAATTAAGCTAAGTAAATCAGGGCTGTCTATAATACCATTAACAATTTTAAAAATAAAAGTCAAGTCGGAAACAAGCCTCCTGTCAGAAAGTGTTAGTAATTTTAATTATTTCATTAAATAATTATAATTTATGGTTTCAATAGGTAGACCGAGTTTGTAGTTAATGTATCTTAGAAATTTATGTTGCAATTTTTCAATGGAATCAGAGTGGATTTTAAAGTGAGGGGACCAGACAGAAGAATTATATTCGACTTGACTTCGAACTAATGAAGAGTACAGGATTTTCAATGTAGAAATATTTTTAAATTCACTGGCATTTCGAAGAATAAAGCCTAGCAATTTTAAACCTTTACTTGTTATTATATTGATATGTGAGAGAAAATTTAATTTAGAATCGAAAGTAATGCGAGGTCATTAATTTCATTGACAGATGTAAGGGAAAAATTATCAATTTTTTTATCATAGTCGAGAGGGTAAGTAATTCTAAAAAATCTGATTGACTGACATTCACTAATATTTAAAAAAAGTTGGTTAAGTTTACACCAATCATGCAACTTATTTAAGTTAAATTGAATGTATTGTATTGAAGACATGAATTTTAATCAGTGATCTCTCTGTAGCTGAAAGTAGATACTACGACTATCACGGTGTAAACATAAATATTATTTTTATATTAATAATTGAAATAATCGTCAGTAAATATGAAACAGAAAAATATAACGGTCGCGAACGAGACTCGAACTCGGAACCTCTACTCTACTCTATTCGGGAATGCCATTCTGCCAATTCAGCCACCGAGACCTTATAAGAAACCGGCATTTTTAACCGCTATAATCGGCATATGCTAGTGTAGCAGTACTTAATTCTTGGCTTGATTTTTTTACAGCAGAAGTTGAAGCCGATAAATAAAATCTATTATATATATTAATATCACGCACAATTAAAAAAAATACGTCTTGTTTACCAGAATATTTAATTAAGGAAGAGTAAATATAATATTTTACAACACAAATGTGCCTCTAAACAAGCGGATGATGTTCCACCCCTCATCCCTCGCTGTGTATCATTCCTCTAGTCCTGATTCACTAGCTCCTGCAGGTATATTTTCACTTTGTGTAATTAATAGTCAAAAAGGTTCGTAAGTCATGTCGAAAGTTGAAATACAACATGAAAACAATGAAATTCCCTCCCGTGAAAGTATCATACTGCGGCGCAATGCAGATTTTGCTGCATAAATTTGAAATTTTCTTTGCAAAAAACAATGAAAAATATTCACTTTCAAGTTTGTTAGTGTTTATTTTAATTGCTGCAAATTTTCAGTTGATTCAGTTCCCAACTAAGTTAATAAGAGAATCCGTATTCAAACGCAAGCGAACGGATTCGTTTAATTTATTCATATTTTAAAGGAAATGCTTTCCCTTCGAATATGGTTCAGGGTATTGTTTTGAAGTATGAATATTTTAGAACAAAAACATTGAAATAATTGTGATTTAATAGCATAGAATCCAAATATGGTTAGGACTTCTTACAACTAAAAACAATGGACATTTTATCTGTACTTACTGAATACATTGAAAAAGTATTTTCCATTTCGGCAAACCTTCCTCGAACCAACAAAGACAGAATTTGTGTCCATTTTGGGAATCAAACCCGCAACCATCAACGTCAAATTATAGACCAATAGGCTATGGAGACCATGGCCGAACAGGCAGTGGCACTAGCGATCGCCTCAGAATCTCTCGTATAGGTATACCTATACGATGAAACGCATACAAAATATAAGGAGATAAGGGAGTCCACTATTTGGTCTCCTAATTATGAGATTCATAACTATAGAATTGAATCCATTCAAAGAAAATTAACTCGTACAATTGCGTATCGCGAAGGCTTATCTGATCAATTTGGAACGTACAATGAACGAATTTTGCACTATAAACTTTACTCTCTGTCAGCCAGACGTAAACTTTCTGATATATTCATTTTACACAAAATTATGCATTCATCAATTGATGCACCAAACATTTTATCCCAAATTAACATCAACATACCACTAAGAAAAACAACAAGGAGGATAAACGATATTTTTAATATTAAAGCCTACCATACAAATACGGGATTTGTCTCTCCTTTGCCAAGGAAATTAAGAAACTACAACACAATTCACTGCACAAACAATGAAGTAGACATTTTTATTGACACGATAAATATTTTTTTTTTTTAAATCTGTAAATCATATCAAGCTGATATTGTAATGATGCCCTTTAGTTATAGTTTGTTTATATGAAGTACCAAGTCCCAAACAGCTAATAGTCATCTCTTCAGTACAGGTGCCAATAATCCATTTATTTATGTTCTACCTTGTATTATATTATTCATTTGCTTTTGATTGTTATTCTTTTACTTTTGAATTTTCCATAAACTTTTACTTGATTACCTACTGTTGTTAAATATTCTAATTAAATAACCACTCATGTATATATGTTTTGGGCATCATGCCTGTTATATGTACTTTTAATAAAAATAAAATAAAAATAGCATTATCTTATTACATTCTTGCAGTATGTGCGAAGGGTAAAAATATGATTGAAAAAAACAACTTTGTTTACCAAATAGAACACAAAATATATTGTTTCGCTGGCAACATTGTTTAGAGAGTTGAAAACCTTTTTAACATAAATATCTAGTTCGTAGTAGGTACCTGAAAATTATTGTGTTTGACCACTAGTGTGTAAACTTCGATCTATTGTATTTTTTTATATTTGACAATTTATCCCACAAATTTAAAAAAAAAACCTGATATGTAAATATCAATAAACTATGGTTTATATCGAGAAGTCCATTTAAATCTATGTAGGACAGCCAACTATAGGTAATTTTAACTACTTTTTACTGTTTTTACTTTTAAGATGTTTAGTTTTCGCTATTTCACCAAAATCGTGGTATAAAAATAAAGTATTATTCTAACAAAAGTAAGTAACTGTCAACACGGTTAAGTGATGAAACTGTGAGTATCTTAATGAATAGAACTTTCATAAGTCGAAGGAAAGTGTGTTAATATAATCCAACACAATTAGTGTGAATTCGGTTGACTACGCATGTAATTTGAATTAGCAGATGAATCTACAATACATTAATATATTATGATTGCGGGAGTATTCTGAAGTTATGTTACCAGATCAGCGTTCAACATTTAAGTGGCAAAGTTCAATTTCCGAAAAGGGTTAAAATCGGGAATGGAATATTAGTTTTCGAAATTGCTGAACTGAGTCTGTGATTGAATAATTAATAGTAATCTCAAATTGATAATGTTGTTTACTGGGCGGTTTGAGTGAAGCGTAGCTCAGAAAATATGGTGATTAAATAATATAAAAGCCGAAGTAAATATTTGAAATAACTTTATAAATAAATATAATTTACTCTTCTAGATATTTTATAATAATAATAATAACAGTGAACTTATATAGCGCAGTTTTGTGATATTTCACCTCAAGTGCGCTTCATGCTAAATTAATTATGCTAGTAAGATTAACTAACAAGGAGAAAATAATACATAATACGTATACAAATTAAAACTTTCTAAAATAATGATCGTTATCATAAATCACGAGAGAAAAGGTTCAGATATGGGTATAACAGTGTATGTGTACATCAACAAATTAAAAAACAATTTACTAGGAGCTAAGGGTATAAAAATTCAGATGAAACAAATTAATTCATATAAACACATTTGTCGAATCAAAGAAAAGGAAATATGATTGAGAACAGTTTATATGTGGGCACTTAAAACATTAATATTCAAGTATTGTAAGTAAACGATTCTAAAAATGCAAACAGTGTAAATATAGCAAGTAACAAAAGAAAATAAATATTTTATGACAATGAGTATATGGTTTTCAGTAGATAGTGAGGACATTGAGTTATAATGATAGAAGAAAGGAGAAAACCGAAACAAAGCAAATTAGGGATGTTTTCAAAGAAATTAAATTTTAATAAGTTACGTTTTGTATGTGGGATTTTTAAACAATTTGGTTTTTAGGACTCGTTTGAACTCTGCTAGGTTCTGTATGTTGGCAAGTTTTGTGGGAAGCTTATTGCAGATAACTGGACCAGATACACCAAAAGCGCGATCATAGTAAACAGGTTTATTTGATCGAGATGGTTCAATTAATCGAACAGCAGTATCTACGTCTGCTGACCTCAAAGTAAGTTGTCTACTATTTAAGGCTTGTCGGACACACAGTTCCGATATATAGGCGGGTGCCATTCCCTGCAGTGCTTTAAAAATCGGCAAATCTTAAACTCTATTCTTTCAGGACATCGAAGCCAATGAAGGCGATTCAGAAGTGGAGTAATGTGACAATATTTGGACATTAATCATATGGATCAAAACTTTACCGTTTGTTCGTGATCAGCCTGCCGACGAAAGATTATGTCTGGGTAAACAAATTAGAAAAACTTTCAGTATCCTTGACCAGACGACTGGATAATGTTACGTTATTTCTGTATTTCTATAACATCATTGAAATTAAAAAAACCGACATGTTTCGTAGACAGGAAAACATCAAACTTAAACTAAATATCTTTATCTCCTCCCATCTTTGTTTAAAAAAAGAAAAATACTTATTTGAACAAAACATTATGAAAGATGGGTACCACCTTTCGAAAATAGCAGGCTAGAGAGTAGAGGTGGAGTATTTTTAATGAAAAAAATGCAATTCTATAATAATTGACCCATTGACTGCTTTTTCTTTAATAATGATTATTACGCCGAAATAGATAATAACAAAAATATCTAGCCGAAACACTGGAAATAAACATAAGTTGTACATTTTTAAGCCCTAAACTTAATAGTAAGACATAAAAAATGATGTTGGTACAAAATAGTTATAATTCTACACTGAACAGAAAATCCCTAGAAGTGTGATCTATACCGTTTCAAAATGAAACTGATATAAAAAAAAAAAAATAATTAATTAAAATTAAATGAATCTACTCCTAGACCCCAAACAGGTCAATGACATTGATTATCTGTTCAAGAAAAAGCTCGATCAATTTCATCCGAATTAGGATAAAACTGCGTTTATTTAAGGCACACAGACACGCCCAGGACACAATTTATGAAATTTTACAATCTAATACACATTTCGATATGCATCTCATTGAAGCTACTAGAATGCAGACTGATAGTAACTAAGCTACGCCAAACTTCATGCAGCCTTTCAACACAAAAAGTTCCCCACCCCTGCGTTACTGGTCTAACATTAATTCAAACAGAATACTTGCAAATACTTTAAGCTACAATATTTTTTTAAAAAGCAGCTCGCGTTAACGTTCTATAAGCACTAAACACTACGCAGACGAATAACGCGGTGTGAAGGCTTTAGGTTCATCAACCACTCAGGCTTCCTCGATAATGGGGGTGATAGCATCGCCACACATGTTGCGGGAATGTTAACAACGTACAATTACTTTTGAGGGGTGAACATTAGAAGGCTGAAACTACCCCAATGAGCAAACACTAGATTAAGATACAGTATTTATGGTGATAATTACAGCCCACACCTCCCTACCTACAAAGAGTACAAAAGTATTCAAAGACCATACTTTTTACGTACAACACTTCAAAAAAATCTAATTGTTACACATAACTTTATAAGCACAGAAGCTAGTACGTTACGTAACATAAATATTTCATATAAATTTCACATATGAACGTAGAATTATCCCGACGTAAATGTATTGAGAAAATTAGAGGTAATTTATTTTTTTTACACGGGGAAGCTACTTTGAGTTTTTGACATCTCAAGCTTTGAAAAATTTGTTCAATTTTTGTGTGATTATGTTATTTGAATAAGTTGAACAAACAAGTTTAACGGTCGATTTTTTTTCTGACAAGTTTTTTTATCTACACAATAAAGTCGCATAAAGAAGACGACGAATTGATTATTTTGACGACCCCCGTGGTCGAGCGGTTAAGATCCTCGACTACGAATCCGGAAGTTGCCTTAATACCCATCCAGGTTCGAATTCCAGCGTGGGCAAATAATCTTTATTTAATCAGTAGGTATTAGGTATACGTTATTTCATATTAAACCAGTATAAAGTAGGTATACTTGCGGCACGTTCTGAAGTTCATTCAGAATCGAAACTTGTTGCCTGAAATGGCTTTTGCCGTGTTTGGTGACCAGATCTGAATAGCCAGGTACTCCCAACCTTCTTCTTGCCTATCTTTTTTTCGCCTCACAACATACCCCGATTGGGGATGCCATAGTCCCACTGACTTCGGACAATTGAGAATAGTTGAGACTTGTGCGGTATTAATATAAATAAATACCGCAGACTAGTTCAATGCTGACCGTTTCTACCACTCTGGAATGTGTCGCATATATATTAACTAACTAACTAACCATCACGCCGTTTCCCCGCAGGGGTAGGCAGAGATGACGGACCGCCATACAACTCTGTCTTGGCACACACTTCTTGCTTCATTTACATTCATACATCGTCTCATACATACTCTTCTGTTATTCTGACTCTTCACATGACCCGATTCAAGTATTTGATTTCCTTGATCGTGCCATGTCTTTTTCGAGCGTCCTCGACTTCTTCTTCCATTAACTTTCGCATCATATATTCTTTTCACACTCCTTTCTTCGTTCATTCGCTCTACATATATATATAATTTTATATTGATTACACGTGAATTGATTGCGCACGCCGGGATTCGATGCCGCGACCTCTGGATTCGTAGTCGAGAATCTTAACTGCTCGACGATTAATGTCGTCAAACTATTTATAAAATTGTATAAAAAGGTTAGGTAAATACACTTATTCAAGTAAGCATTTGCAATGTTCAAATATGAAATGAATCAATTTCTACTTGGGAGGGTTAAAAAGTTAAAGTTAATAGATTAAGATAGCACGACTCTGCTGTGTCAGACGATTCCTTAATTATTCATAGAAAACAAGATTGAAGTAAGAAATGGGTCGAGTATACTTTATCTACTCGTTGAGATAGCACCCATTTTAAGCGACACCTATTAAACAAAAAAATGCAAAAAGGATGCTAAAATCATTTTTTCATCAAATTATAATATACACTAGTTATTTCAAAATCAGGAAACGTAGTTTGACTTGCCAAGAAAAAATATTGGCTGCTGAAATAAATTATAGTACAGTATAGGCAGGTAGGTCGGGATTTGAAAAGATTCTTTTTAAATTTAGATAATTTTAACATATCCGTCAGTTCCAAATTTGAAAAGTTCACACATGTACTACTGGCGTAGTACTCACAAAGGAAATTTTTATAGTCGATTACTGTTGCTGAATGAGGGCGTTTCACATCAACAGGCGTTTGAAGGGTGATTTAGTCGATCAAAAGACATGTAATTTGATTGAAACATGTATTTATTTTAACGATGAAAACGTACATATTGCACGTGGCGTGTATAATAACCATCAAGCATTTTCACCACATTTTGAAATTGAATTTTAACTATTAAATTCAATTCGACGGCATCAAAAACAAACTTCCAATAAAATTAAATTGATATAATTATTAGCATTTTCCTGAATAAATATTAGTTATTGCCAACTTTGGCACATTCAAATAGATTTACTTTGTTTTTCACCTAGTAAAATGGCACGCGAGTACAAAATATCGACCACGGGAATCAAGTCGAACTTCTGCTTGGCTGAAAATCTATTTTCGGAGTATTCTAATCGTTTCATAAACTTATTTCAACAAGGCTGCCCTGCACAAAACAAAGGCCGATCCAGATAGTCTACTTATCACCGGAGTAATTGCGCTATGGTCATTACTCGTTAGTCTTGAAAAATTCGCGCAGTGACTTGCAGGTAATAAATACATATAATCTAAAATATCGGTTTAGTTAAATCAAAAATTAATCATAAGAAAAAAAACTTAAGCAAACACGCGAAAGTAATTTTAGCAAAACATATTATCATCAGATCAAATAATATTTTGAAATCAGAAATAATTAACTTCGGCTACGCACGAATATCATAACTAACTAATCGATATCTTTCTTTTCGAACAATCGCAAAACATACAATGTGTCTTCTCTTATTAATTCCAGTCGGAAAAAGTCGAGTAAATTTCATCAACGCCCGAGCATTCCCAGAGTCGTAGATACTCCAAGTATCCCTGGTGAAAGATCATCATTCAGAATCGAAGTGTCGCTTGAAATAGCTTTAGCCGTGTTTGGTGACTAGATCTGAATAATCAGGTTCTACTCAACCTTCCTTTTCCTCATCTCTTACTCCTCCCAACTGCCTTTAGCCTCACAGCATACCCTAATTGGGGATGCCATAGTCCCACTGGCTTCAGACGGTTGGGAGCAGTTGAGACTCTTGTGAGATATTCACTTTAAACAAAAAATTGTGATTGAGTGTTGTGCTGTTTCATAATACCGATATTTTTGCTTTTTGGGTACAGATCATCCCTCCGAAATGAATGTGACATACTTGAATTCTTAGGTGTACTACAAAATAACAATGCTTCGTGTATACTCGTATATATATAATGTCGAATAAAAACTATTATTAAATCATTTTTATCAAAATTATTATTTGCCGCATCATTGATTTTATGTAAAAATAGACAAATTCAGTCTTTCGCTGCATCGGAATAGTTCCATTTCAGTTTTGATAAACGACACAAAACGTGATCCGCCGCAATGAAATCCCAATGAATGGAACAAAGTAGTGATTCCGCACGGAGCGTCACAAGCCGTGCTTATCGTCGAATCAAAGTTGAATCACGAATGCGGTTTGCGCCAGGTGCTCTGGGAATATTTCATCCCCGTCGGGTAGCACTACCCCTGTCCGCTATCTGCACCCGGGGCCGGCTGCTTGCTTCTCTATCATACCTTTAAGTGCTCATCCGTACTGCACCAGACATATGAGTAGATGGATACACTTTATAAAACATCATTTCAGGATATGACCATTTGAGAAATGGTGTGAGGCTGAAAGAAGTGGAGAAGGGAAAATAGAAGAGGAAGAAAGCGGTTGGTAAACCCCTGGCTATATAAAAAACCATTTCAAGCAGCACTACGATTTTCAATGTCTAATCTCACACCAGGAAACGAGGTGTAAAGAAACATTTATTTTTTTATTCAAATTACACTTGAAATACCCCATAAATAAAATAAGAGGTTGATTTCTCAAACCGGATTTCGAACACGTGTCCTCTGGATCCGAAGGCAAGGAGTTTACCGCTCTGAAACGAAGGTCGTCGTAGGATAATGCAATCACTGCCAATGATGATCTAAAGCTGAAGGGACAGAATTGGCGCACTAACTATTTTCACGAGGTAATTGAATATTGGTAAATATATTTTAGCTCGTACACTCAATTAATAAATAAAACATTACTAATTCCACAATGTTTCACGCTCATACCGCTAAATTTATAAAAGTGGTTATTTATGAAAACCAAATGAAAAAAATTACCCATTTAAAAAAATCCATTAAGAGGAACTATTATAGCTCGGGGTATCTTTTATACAAAATCTTGTTTTAAATTATAGCTAAAATACCCAACCAAACTGATTTTTTTTTCAATCAAAAAGGACGACATTATACTATCTACTACGGTCTTAAGTTATTTTAGTTTTGATTTATAAAAGTGAATTAAACAAAATGTTTTAATTATAACAAAATATGAATAATCCTAAATTCAATAAAATATAAACAATATTCTATATAAATTTTGCATCACAAAGATAGTCATTTAAAAAATATAAAGTATTTTATTTAATTTTAATTTTATACACCCGTATTTTACATGTTCTTGGTTTAAAAAAAAAATGGTTTTTGCAACTTTACATCTATACACAAGTCGTCAATAATCAGTGATGTTGCTTTACATTGACGTCAGTAAATTTGTACCTGCCACGGGTTACGCTCAGTGTACCTGCGATAAATTATTATAATGAAATAAATTAACGTTGTTCGGAGCAGGCACCGTTTTTTTAAATACATATCCGTGTAGCGGCTGGATACAAGAATCAATGGTATTTTTATATCAGGAGAAAAATAAACATGCCGCTCTATATAAAATTAATGCGCAGCATAAAAAGCAAAAAAAATAAACACATTTTTTATTAATGTTAACATCAACAGTACAGACCGTTTATTTGCGAAAATTCGTTTAGGCGTAGTCAAATTAATAAAGGTGGCATTTAGGAGAAATAAAAAAGCCTTATGGGAATAAAGCGTCGAGTTAATTTGCCATTTCTAAAGGTGAAAGATTCAACAGCACATCTTAAAAAGGGTGGCTAATATTCAGCATACGTGTGTATATATTTACCAAAACTCTACCCGGTCACGCGAGCACACCATTACATGGCAAGAGCTGCGTGTGAAACACTAAGTAGACTTCGCTCAACGTAAGACCAAAATAAATAAAAACTCAACCACGCACCAAAAGGGCACCATTCAAAGCTGGTTCCCGATAGTTTTTAGAACATTTGATTTGCATATTTTATAAGTCGCCAAACCGCGTAAGACGGAAGTGACGCAGTATTACGTCGATTACGTAACACAACTCTTGAGAATGGTTTAAATAGGTAATTTGTTATCTGAAAGTTTCTAGGCGGCTGCCGAGGTTCGCAGGTAATTATTTTTAGATTGTTCACGCGAGATGTTATAGCGGGGAAATTAAATTCATCTAAAGGGTTTCTAACTGAAATCGACATCGGTACCTCCTTGCCAATAATTACTGCACACCCACGGCCAATGAAGAACCCAACCTAACCTATCCTTACCTAATTCATGGTTGAAACTCGATAAAATTACGTGATTAACCGGTACTTCAAATTATATTCCAGTTTTTTTAAAATAAAGAAAGACAAACATTTCTTGGTTACGAATAACCTGACAATATTTGAAAAACTCCTACTACAATCATAATAAGCGGAAAATGTTAATGTGGAATGATGGAGGACTTAGCTAGCAGAGGAATTGATCCCACGATGCCCGGTGGGAATCCAACGAGTTTGTCTACTCAGCTACTAACCGGTCATAAATATTGTAGACATACATACTTAAATTGAGAATGACAAACGAGTGTGTGCTTAAAAATACACTTTAATAGAGTATCCCTATATAAGAATAGAAAATATGTGTACTGGAACGTGTATTTATAAATTTCACATAAATTTAATAAATGTAGTTATTCGCGTAGTCAATAATATATTTTAAATCGTATAAAGAAAATTTGGATAAATTATATATTATCTAATGAAGAAATGTCATGCTTGGCAACATGTTTGTCATTGACTTTACTGAGATTATTAAAAAAAAACTATCTTCTGGTTGGGTGTTCGGAGAACATGGCACGTGTTATTATTGCATAGGCAGGAAATACAATACGTATTCTAGGAAAATGTGGTCTGTTTATTACTGAAAAAATGGGGGAAACGTAAAGGCTATGACGCGATCAGAAGTCAAGCCCCGTACCCTGTTCGCGTGTTTCGTGATAAATACCCAACGTAGAACAGCCAACAAATTGAGTTCGAATTTCTCGATTTTGGAGACACGATTGGATACACAAATAAACGCTTTGTTCATTTTCTACAATAATGAAATATACAGTGTGGTTTACACACATACCGCGACACTTTAAGGATGATAATATATAATAATCGAAGAAAATAATCCGAATAATATACAAGCAGAAATACACTTTTTAACAAAAAATGGTGTGTGAGCTTAATGTTTTACTTGTAAAGTAACATGGGTCAATCGTTATTACTACATACGTAGCGGGTACTCGCCTGATAAAAAAAGAATCAAAACGGTTATTCTTTTAACTCGTTTCCATGTTTTTACTGTAAAAAGTCAATAGTTACATATTATAAAGGTACGTCGTTTACACAATATCTCTTTATATGATATTTAATTGGTTATGGAAACAAGTTACACATTTTCTTAGATTTTCAATAAGCCATCCCAGAAGTTTCACGAGATGAGCGTGAAACAAGGTGTACAGATAGCTACGACAAGTAATATTAATGAAGATTTACGAGTGTAAACACATTGTGTTAAAGTTTCGAAGGGTTTTTCGACATATAAAAAAAATAAAAAATTGTACGTTCTCATAGGCTTTTACATATAAGTGATATAGATAGTAGAAGTAAAATAATGTAAATAATTAGCTCACAAAAAACATAACTAAGTATTTAGAGATATTACAGTGGAATAATTTAACATTAGTATTTTTGAAGAGATATAGATTTCTTGTATATATACTATTATATATTCAGTGCAGTTGAATATATCTGCTATTTCTACGAAAGAATTACCCACTGCATTCAATCTATGCACAGGCGAGTATCTAAATGACTCAGTTCTGATATTATTTTTGCACTTGAATAGAATTTCGGGTCGAGTAGTTCTGTTAGGTATATGGAAGGTAATTGAGCTAAGTAAATCAGGGCTATCTATAATACCATTAACAAAATTAAAAATAAAAGTCAAATCGGAAATAAGCCTTCTGTCCGAGAGTTTTAATAAGTTTTATTCTTTCATTATGTAATTGTAATTTATAGTTTTTATGGGTAGACCGAGTTGGTAGTTCATGTATCTTAGAAATGTATAGTTTTCACATATGGAGTAAGGAACTGTAATTTATTTAACGAGACCGTAAGTATTGAATCACGACACGGGTGTCGCCGCTTGTTTTATTATTATTTGAAGAAAAAAGCAGAAACATACTAAGACAAAACAAACAGTAACACAATTTGTACTTGAACACGTTCAGAATAAAGTATCTACTTATTTTTTATTCTGTTTTCAAATCGTCTGTATAAAAGTGTGACGTTTGTAAGTTGAAAGCTGAACCGTTCTGGTCTGTTTTTAGATACGGATAAAATAAGGGTAACACAAACACGATGTTCTGTCAAAGTTTGTTATTCAACCATTCCACCCCCTTGTACAGTTTTGGCCATGAAAACATAACTTTAGATGGGAACGGATACTCGCGGAGCCGTCGCGCTGGTGAACTTTTCGCAATAAAGTACCGCGAAGCAACCAAAGAAGAAGAAAACTAACAGTTAATCGAAAACTTTTAGAACGGACTAACTGTTAGTTAGCTCACACCTGTGCACGTGACTTTCCATAATTTACAATTTAAGACGTTTTTAAATAAGATGTGATAATATAGGAATAGACACATTATAAAAATTCAATAAAATATAAATATTCCAGGATAATAATCCTAACTGGAAAGCAGAAAACTGTTTAAAAGTTTCTAAAGCAACAAAATCTCAAACAAAGCTGCCATCATGAAAATTGCACAGCTTTTAGAGTTTGGTATTTTGAGGTCAACGCAAATATTTTAAGCTCGAAACCCTAGTTTCATTATGAGCTATGGAGCTATAAGAATTCAATTAACTGCAAAAAATAAGACAAGATCCTATATTATCTGTATAATATTTTACGATTGTTTAATTAGGAGAAATAGTGTTAAAGTAAATCGAGATTGATTTGTATCGGCAATATTCTGTCTTTCGTTTTTTGTGTGTTTTTCATTGAATAATAAGAAATTAACATACTTCTTACAATAATCCAAATCACGGGTAAAGTTGGCTAGTAAAACTAGTTTTATGTGGAAAGAAAGAAGGACCCAATCTGGTGTAAATAAGATTACAAAAGAAATATAATTACATATCGTCCGATATTCGGTGCACGGTCATCAGCATATCCAGAGTGTCGATTCCACCGGCTCCAACCTCTCATAATTCGATTAAATACCCTCTAAATATATTTCGGAACCCAAGTTGCACTCCTAACTACTCCGACCGGGGGGGGGGGTCAGCGGAAAATATTAACAGCTGTTAAATTATCGAACATGGTGAAAATGTAGTTAAGCTTAAGTAAAGTTTTAAATTTAAAACAAATATGGAATGGGTACAAAATGGTTACATAAACCCAATCGAGTGAAGTACGTATGAATATTCATTTTACAAATCGAAAAATCTGATTAGCTTTATATTGCCTTAAACCAATCTCACAGATAAGGGATTTTCCAAACTAGTTGAGAAGGCTCAGTCAATATTTTGTCACAGTCAATGTATTCAGGAAGTAAGAAATAAAAGGCCGGCATTCTAAAAAGGAAGGCGTACAAGGCAGAGCGCTCTGGCCGCACTTCCCGGCAACATGAATAATGTATTTCCTTGAAAATGTTCCGCTTAGATTAAGGCCGCATATAAAAAGAAAGATCAATTTAACGCGTATGTAAATAAGGAAATCTAGACTGTCAATTTATAACAACCACATGGACGTTATTATACTGGGCAGAGGATAGCAATTTGAAGAAGAGTTTCCTTACATTAGTTATTTAAACATTAGCGGAGCTTTTAAGCACGAAATTATCCATAAAATGGTTGTGAATATGTTCATGAAATCTTATTAGTATATCGTGGGATTTTGGGACCGGCGTATTGACCGGCATATAATTGAAATTTAGTACTCTCTACTCTCCACTAAGCTATTTCAGGAGAGATATGATTGAATCATAATTGGCAAATAGGCATTGAGAAAAGGATTATTTGAAAGATTTAAACGTTTTTGTCGCGAACACTATACTGCCCCGATGAAGCTTAGATAAATATTTGAATAAATGTGTAGTTTCGCATAAATTGATTATTTATTTCATATATCGTCCTTGTTCGGGCAAAAGTCACCGAACCGAAACGCAGTTTTGAGATAAGTAGTTAAAAGGATTGAGATACTTTTAAGGCATATATAATTTACCAATAAAAGTTTTTTCTACCTGCATAATAATAGGTGAACTTGAAAAGCATACAAATAAGGGTTTATCTCCAAAAGCTGTTATTCGCGGTTGGTGACTTTTGCCTGAACGGGGGCGATATAATGTCGAAGCACAAAGGTGCTAGTTACGATTTTTTTGTTTTCTTAGAAGATTATCAACAATATTACACAACGACGAAACCAAGTTGCAATACAAGTGATATGCAGCACATTATATCGCGGTCTCCAGAGCACTGACCAAATGCTACATCATAGCGCTACCAGCTTCGGCTACCCGCTGCCACTCACGATAATGCACTTGTTATATCGAGTTACTATTGTGTCGAACCCGGTTCAGAGTTGTTACCCGAACAAAAGAATACACTGTGAAGTAGTTGCGTTGACGCGTCCGAAGCCAAACAAATCAAAACGAATCCACAGAAACAATAGAAAAACAAGGCATTTGATATACGACATATCACCCAAAATGAGTTATTTCTGATGAGTCTGTAACCAAAATACCAATTCCCACATTCTTACCGAAAAACGATTTCCAAATCGTTTTTAAGCAATAGCATATAAATATACTCGAATAAGCGGTAAAATCAGATTTTATTTTTCTATGCGCTGAATTAGTTACATCCAGAAATATTTCTCGGAACACATTGAAGATTATATATAGTAATATGTTCATCAGAATTAATTTTAAAAAATACCTCGGGCAGAAAATCCTTCTTATGTCCTTCCTATACGCCTCGAAGCGAATATTTGTTTTATCATGCCTCCTTTTTGCCTTTGGGCGTTTTTGGCTCAGTCGCCGCTAGATAGTCGGCTGATACGTTGACAACGTTTGAGACGTTGGATTTTGTGTCCATCGTTAGTGTGAATTCTTAATTTATTTTGATGAATACTTAGTAAAAGCTTCTGCTTTTTTTTACATTTTGACTTCAACTACCTGCAAATAAAAGGTTATTGTATTTTTGTGAGGTTTGGCCTTATACGGAATATATGTAAAAGCTCATTATAAAAACTGGTAAAGAGAATGCAGAAAATAGAATATTAATAAAATTGTAAAACCCTTTCGCATTAGTCAAACCCTAAGTTCATGCAAGAAAAGAAAAACCCGTCAGGTTTCGCTCCAAGGGAGCGGCAATACGTTGATAAGGTTACTTCAAGTTCGTCTTATTATACAAGTACCTCCATACTCCGTCCACTAACTTACTGAGCTATTAATAATGCTGCGATCAACAATTACAAATAATTACAAAGTCGAAAGCCTGTTAGTGACAGTGACAGTGACGGTGACGGTGAACAATGCGAATTTAATAGAAACAAAAACTTAAGACCATCAAAATATCAATAAATATTTTCAAATTAACCTGAATCTGTGATTTGTTACTCAATTACTGAACCATTCAATACTTATAATAACCATTTATTTTCAAATAATAAAAAGGGTATTTAGTGACACTCAAACAGTTGTTTCTCTTAAACATTGGACTAACATGACTCAGTATAGTTCAATTTGGAGCTGTCGGCATGTTCAGTTTAATTTAAATAGTAATACAAAGATTCATAGTAAATTATTTCACAATGCTCATCAATAAAACCAAAAAGGCCCAATACAAAAATTTCGTTCACGAATAATAGAGGACACAATACAATTATTCGTATAAAAGCAAAATAGTTAATTGCATCAAAAGCGAAAAATACGACCGAAGTATGCTAGATTATGGAATATTTCAATCGTATTATGGCTGCGGGGGAAGCGGTAATTGGACTAGCCGGTTTTTTCTTACCAGATCGACGGTTTACTGGTAATTATACACACAGCATCCCTAAAGATAACAAAGGCCCTGACGGAAATTATTTTCCTCGGGGCCTCCTTGTGTGGAATGAATGATTAAAAAAACGTTACACATACCATTTAGAGTAGACTTATTTTCCGTAAATAACTGTTGCTAATTTTTGGTTTAAATTATCAGCAAATGTTATTACAATACGCAATAAAGAATAAAATAATACTTATCTATTAAGAACAGTCCGGTGTTAACTTGTAGATTATAAGAACAATAACAATTCATGGCATTTTTTAATCTCCGAGTAAGACATTTACGCAGAATACGCAAAAATGTAATATAAAATATTTTTAATAATGCTCACATACTATTTGTTGCACAGTTATTTGGTATTGGGAAACCAATGGCAATTTTTATTTTTTCATCTTAAAAAGTAGCTTGCTTTTGATGTTATAGATTTGCCACCTTTATGATAAATTTAAACCAAACAAGTAAACACGAAAGCTTGCTGAATAATATGCTATTTTAATACATTTTGCGTTTTATGTGACACTGTTCCCTGCTTGTATTCTGCCCGTCTAAGGGAACTATATCACAAACCGGTTAGACCACGGTGTGAAGCGTGTTATGGAAGGGGCGTGTTAATGCAGGTCTTGAAGACGCCCGGATAAAATGAGGCACGAAAGACGATTGCCGATACTTTGTCCAAATGTATGCCACATTTCGAATGTACCTACCATACAAATCAGTATTTAAAAAATACATTTTCTTTGTGACACGATAGAGAAAGCGACAAAAGTACCGCAATAGTAATCAGTCATATCAAATGAATCGCTGGCTGTAGGATATTGACTTACTTTCCCCATAAAGGATAAAAACACCGTATCCATAATATGAAACCTTTTTGAAGAACTATATAATAAAACAGACATAAGCCTTATTAAAACGTATTTTTAGAAACCGAGCATTAATTTACAATAGGTATGTGAAAATCCGTTTGCATATTAAATGAGGATCTACTTTCAGCAGGGTCCGACGTACCGAGTCATTAGTTATGAATTCTCCGTTTCAATATTAGGAAATGAACAAGAAGAGGCGAAAACTCAAATTTTAATAATAAAACCTCGCCATGGTATTTTTCTTCATTTAATCCGGGCCTATTCCGGACCCGCATTAACAAATCCCTCCATGCAGCCCCTACCTTAACCTGCCTAATAAAGTCGGCCAACCGGGTTGCGATATAATCACATTGGCTTTACGCCGTACAGCAAGGGAAACTTTTTCGAGATGTCATATAGAAATAAATGTGAAGGTGTTGTTGATAGCACATACCCTTTGATAAAATTCTAGTTTTGATTTAATTCAAATGCGAAGGTCGTAACCACTGAAATAATAAGGCAGTCTATAGTAAAATAATTTTGATTTCCTTGTAAAGTCGAACTAGGAACCTATCGCTTTGATAATGCGTCTCCAGGCATCCTTATTGTCTGTTCCTCTGTGGTCGGGTCCACTACAGACCTAGTTTCTCTTCTCGCACATCCTCTGCAATTATTTTCCCCAGCTATGTTCGGAGCGTCCAATAGGATTCCTCCCCCAGGAATTGCATATTCCCCCTTGACAAGAAGCTTAAAGTTAAGCAGATTTAAAAGTAAACCTATATAGGTATTCAATTTAAAAAGTAGGGAAAATAATTATTCGAATATGAAGGAAAAAATCAGCCAGCAAATGTTACTAAGTAGATATGATTTTTTTATTCATAATTCTGCTACCAACGGAAAGCAGCGATTTTCATTTTTCAATAATACCTGCGGGAAACAATGCGTATCACGCTCACCACATCAAATTGTAATAGGTGAAGGCATTTTCTTTCGGGAACCTCTTTTGGGAGTGGATTTTGGGAGAGAAAACTTCACAAGTTAAGTTGGAGAAGAACTGGTTGAATGTGTTAATCGTTCGCCCCTTTGTTTGATCAAATATCGCACACGTGCACCACACGTAATAAGAATTATAAGGTCGGCGTGACAGTTTGACATACACATTGATGTTATTGCTTGTAGAATTGGGCTTGATGAAATGAACACGTGAATGATTTGAAAAATTATTTATACCGGGTTTTCACAGAAGTGAGTGAGATCAATCCAATTATAAACACTCAGTTAAAAGATACATAGTACAAAAGAGACACAAAATATATGAAAAATACAAAGAAATAATAAAAAAAACATGAAAGAAAATAACAGAAGATAATATTGTACATACAAGAGAAGACGAGAAAATAGCAAAAGAGAAAATAATAATTATATATAGGTAGTTGGCTTAATTGTAATGACGTCTAAAATAATTAGAATTATGGACGCTTATTTTTTAATACTGCTAAGACAAAAAAGCAATGTCGAGATCCCCGTGTGTTATTTTATGTAGACTTGTATAAACTGAAATCGTGATTTTAAAATATGAGTGAATTTCGGAACAGGATTTTAGGTAATTACATATTTGATACAAAAATATTAAATTGATCACGAATCAAAATAGCAACACTGACCCTGGCAAGAAAGCCTGGGTTGAAGGCGAAACGCAATCCGAACAAATAAATGCCACTGCGGCACGCAATCCCAATCAACTCACCCATTCAAGGGCGGCTACTCTTTATCAAGTATTACTGTTGACCTAGTCTGACTCAATATGACAGAATATATTTTTACGTGCCGATCAACTTGTGTTTTTTTGCTACATTTGCATTTGCAAATGTCAAAAAATAAACTAAAAGATTATCTATTTGTATTCGTAGAAAGCAATAACTTTGTGGTTTGTCATATTTAAATGAAAAAAAAAGTTTAATTTTGTACCCTGATGATTCTTAGGCTAAACGAAACCGGTCGGTCATAAAAAAATAAAATAATATCCGTGGTCTTATACAAAGTTATTTTTTCCTTTCTTTAAAAGATTTTTATACTAACTATACCAGGACAAGTTTAAAATGATGAGTAGATATCGGATTATTTGCACTAGAAATGCCAAAATATGCACTAAAAATTCCAAAAATAGATAAATATTCGAAGTTTTAGTTTACAACTGAAATCTGGGAGAACATCGCATTTTTGGTTTTTATTTTAATTATTTCGTGGTGGGACAGAACTGTTGCAAAGTTTTAATGATCACATATTTAGGTATTTTTTAAAGAATAAAACGGCTAAAATATGCATGATGAATATGTCTAATAATGAGATTCATCAAATTTTACAAAAGTCTTGATGTTCTTTAACCGTAGGATTATACCACTATTTTTGCCACTGGAGAGATGTGAAGAACGGTATTCTACTTCTGCTTTACATTTCTGATTTCACTCTGAGTGAGATAGGTCACGAACTGCTTGCCACAGCACTATCTGCAATGACTAAGCAGTACGACGATCTTTTACTACGAGTCCATGGGTGGAAAAATGTAAATAATAAAACTGAAAAAAATACTCGGACCTCGAAGCACGGATTGAAGTCCCTCAAGGCCAAATGGAAAACTTGACTAAGAAAAAAAAGCCGGAAAATAGTGGTGAAAATTTTAAAAACGTCCTTTTCAACGTTTATAATAGAAAAAAAATCTAAAGTCAAACTAATGAACGTCGAAGCAGCCTACCGCATCGCCCAAAAAACTGAAAAAGATCAACGGTCCATTATTTTCAAAATTAAAACTAACATTGATCGAGATGAATTCCTGACTGACGTCAAAATGACAATAAACAAGATTAATGCGTCACTCATAGGAATTGCTGGCCCCAGCTTCTCGATCTATGTTTCACAGCACCTGTCATTTCAAGGGAAACACATGTTTCTTTTTCACAAATTCGCATGGATCAGATGGGACAGATATATACGAGTACGAGTATATATGCGAAAACACCGGGAAGCCCGTCATTAACATTAATGAGAAAACAGCTGCTATTTCTCAAACCTAATAACTCAGGAAAATCGTTATCCTCCGACCACCACCAGCTTTAAACATTGTTTAAGTACAAACATCGTTAAGTTTAATTTACGTGTTGAAACTGCAACAATCTCCTAACCCCAATCAGCAACTACAATAAAAATCTTCTTTTAAATACAATTCTTCTAACAGAGGTCGCGGGTTAAATTTAATTAATTTAATTTGATTAATATGTGTCATAACAAATTTGATTAATATTAAGTATAATTGCGGTACGTTCCAGAGTGGTAAATACTTTAAGTATCGCCCTGGTGAAAGACCACCGTTCAGAATCGAAACGTTGCTTGAAATGGCTTTAGCCGTGTTTGGTGATCAGATCTGAGTAGCCAGGTACTTCCTGACCTTCCTCTTCACCATATCTTTCCCTTCCCCTCTACCTTCAACCTCACAACATACCACAATTTGGGGATGCCATAGTCCCACTGGCTCTAGACCGTTGGGGCTCATGTGCGGTATTAACTATAATTTAATTTTTTTTAATTGTATCTTACAATCCTTGCTTACTTAATGTAAAAAATCTTTGCGTACTACATACTGTTATGATTCTGAATGGTTGTCTTTCACCAGGGCGATACTGAGAGTATCTACCATTCTGAAACGTACCGCAAATATGTTATAATATAATAGTTTATGTTTATTAACAGTAAAATATATAACACATTAATTGAATGAAATTTATTTGCGCAGGCCGGGATTTGAACCCGTGACCTTTGACTTTAGTCGTTGATATTAACCGTTCAACCACGGAAGTCGTCACGCTCTAGGGATGTAAGTAATTTACATTTCAAGTACATAAAACTGACCCTTACCATTCACATTCTTACATAAAACGTTTTCCAATATTTCTAAATCGTTTTTCGGCAATAATATAAGCGGTAAGGATCAGAATTTATTTTTCGGAGATATTCCTCAGAAAATATTTGAGATTATAGCAATGTCACCAGAATCAATTAAAATTCAAACCTTAAAACGCTTGCTTTTTTGAGTCTGCTACAGCAAACTCAACCCTGCCGAGCCGCAAACACAATCGTTTTGCGGTCTGGCGTTTCGAGTGTTATGCCCTTTATGCGCCGCTCGAAACTCAGCCGGTACAAACGTGTAAACTATGCCCAACGTAACTGTGAATTTATTTTAAGGAATTCTTAAGTCTTATGATATTTTGACTTACCTGTAAATAAAGGGTTATTGTATTTATCCGCAATTTAATAGAACATGTACGACAGAACATTATCGAATTCAAAGGAATTTATTGTATTTTTAGGTCTCCGGCCATTTTTATTTTAGGGAACGCCCTCGCCAATTTACTTCCAGGGTAGTGTGTCCCCAACGGCTATCTAGAAAATAATGTGGATCAAAGGAACTTTTATTTTTTTGATTCTATAGAAACAAAATCTCTCAGTTTTCATCTTGGCAAGTCAAATTACACCGTGTGATTTTTCACGGGTAACAACTACTACCTAATATCAGTATATTAGGAAAAGACAAACACAATATTCAGGGCAAATTATAAGGTGTTTTTTGGGGAATTCAAAGGTTAAGCCTTTATAGAGCACCTAGAACAAGTTACACATGGTAGGTACACTAAATCAAGGATCATAAGGGAAGTTTTCTTACTGCTTCGAAAATTTATATTTCCTGCAATGGCTGCAAAGAAATAAAGGAATTTCTAAACCTTGATCAAGATGAAATAGTGTTTTATAAAACCTCGGCGCAAGAAAACCTTTTTATATGGGCGTCACGAAACACGTTGTTTGTCGGTCGCGAATCATGATATTTATCACAACATATTCCGTGACCTTTGGCCGAACATAAACTTTGTAGTTTCCTTATTCAAGCGGCCCAAGCTCGCCTTGAACTTCGCATGAATGCGAAAAGCTCCAGTTACACGCCACGCGACAAATAGGTCAACTCATACGCTACTTCAGGCAGAGTGGCGTAGAGACCTGCGTCCATATAGATATGTTGAACTATAAACTAGGGAACCTAATTGAACATGAAGCCATTGTAAGATTCTGAAGGTTTCGATAGACTGAGGTGTGCTGGCCATGTGAACTTAATGCCAGATGAAAGGAAACCGAAGATCATGTTCATAAGTGAGGGTACCCCAGAGCAAGCGACCCAATGGCAGACCGAGGAAGAGGTGGACTGACCGCGTTGATATTGAAGCGGCTGGGAATACTTGAGAACTGGAGACGGGGAATATCGGAGCTGGCGGAGAACATATTTTGGAGGAAGCGAAATTCCACCCTGGGATGTGGCGCCGTAATGATGATGATTCCTAACAGAATAATAGACAAGAAGCATTTGCTACTGTCAGAATAAACTTTGCATATTTTATTTTAATAAGCACAGGCGAGATGCTTGTTTATAAGCTTCCCCGAAGGTTATAAATGCTCTCGATATACCGCTGATATGTGGCATTATAATGCTGAAAAAAATACAAGGCTATTGTATAAAGATTAGTAATAAACAATAACAGTAGGTACCTGTATCAACTTTGATTTTTATTGGAACTCGTAAAGAGAAGAGATGAGAGATTAATTTACAAGCCTGCCTGGAGGAAAACCTAAAATGTATAGCTGTAACGATGCGTGCAAGGGAATATAATAAACAATGACAATATCATAATAATATTGGGATAATTTGTACAGCGCCGTTTTTGTGAAAAATCACCTCAAGGACGCTTGTCACGTATTATTAATTCGCACATAGGGCAGATGGGAGATCGATTTACAAACCTGCTGAAGGTCAAAAGAGAATCTCTATACGCCACTGAGAGGTGAAATTGTTATAGCAGTATACCGAAACACAGAAAGCCGCGGTGCGAGCTCGTGGGCGGGGGTGGTGGCTTTTCCCTCACCTTCGAATGAAGACCGGCAGGTTGGCACCTAGGTGTTAGCAGGTACCCGCGTAAAGCGATTGCAAAAGTGATTTCCTCCCCGAGATTAGGAGGCGACATGCGAATTTTCCCGCTGTTTTTTATGACAATCGATTGCGTAATTGTAATCACAACCGGTAACTAGTTTGCGATGCACGAGGTAAGGAAATTACGATTTAAAATTGACAAATCACATCCCAGGGTGGGATTCGACCTCCTACATAAATGTTCTCCCCGGGCTCACCGTTTGCCTCCAGTCCTTAGTCCTTCCCGACCTGTTCGAGTCCTCTTTCACACAGTCTATCCACCTTTACTCGGGCAGCCTGGGTCCCTGGCCTGCTGCTTCTATTAGAGCACCCACACAGTCATATGTTTGATAACTTTTACAATATCATTATTATATTTTGTACAAATAGTTTAGTTTATAAGATATTCGTATGTCTTACAGTTTACCTACAAATTCTTACCAATTCAATGAGGAAATCTGTTAGTTTCTCTCTAAAACAGCAAAGCTTTTGAACGATAGACTGTGGCGTCATAAAATGTGCATATTTTTCTGTCCGGGATTTCTAGGGCAGCAGAACTTTTACAGCTCACGATGGTAATACCGTTATGATCTATGGGGATTAGAAATATACAGTGAATAAAACAAAAATAGACAAGAACCCATATGGTTGGTATATATTATTTTCCATTAATAATAAAATAATACTTTGTTTTAAAACCACAAAATTTATTATGATGAAGGCCAACCGGTTTCGCTTGGATCAAGCTTCGTCAGGGCACATATAATAAATAAATAGAAATGTGTTATATACTGTCTCACTCTATCATTAATTTTTGTACCTATATATATATACCTGTTAACTCGGTATTTTTCTTTAGTTATTATATTTGCCCTGACGAAGCTTGATCCAAGCGAAACCGGTTGGCCTTCATCATAATAAATTTTGTGGTTTTAAAACAAAGTATTCTTTTATTATTAATATAATGTCTAACCACCATGTGATTGCTTCTTACGAAAAAATATATATTTACGAGTTTATATATTTTTCGTTTGAATAAGTTTTTTTTTAAATAGTGCTGAAGGTGGGTGCTAATAGTAAATAAATGAATAAAATACATTAAAACCTTGACATCTATAAAACACACATCTTAACAACATCTAAGCAATAAATTACATTACATTAAATTAGGCCAAATTAAATTAATTTAAATTACAACAAAGTTTAAAATCAAAATAAAAAGGGCTCGTGAAATAACCTGTCAATGTTGAGCTTTGATTAAGTATTTTATTTGATCTATATATCAAAATATTCGAAATTCAAATATTAAAAATAGCCTCTGTTCTGGAGGGTAATCTTGCGGCCTGCCTTTAAAGTCTTATTTTAGTATCACGGAATAAAAATAAAATCACAAATATGTGTTTGATAAAGCAGAAAATTGACCCTTATCGCGTTGCCTATATCGAGCCTTTTCACGAATTAACACGTCGAAGCTAAGGTTATTATACGTATGTATTTGTATCAATCTTCAAACCACACATATTTCCCCCAATATATTGATTTCCAAATCATGTTTCGGTGACACTTCTAATTTGAAAGGATTTTCTGAATGATCTTATAATATTGAAACTTCAAGATAATTCAGGGAGGTTTACTAACATATTACATATTAATTTTCTATGTAATTTTGGTGTTAACTAAGAATGTGTAAAGCTTTTGGGTTGAATCTGTAATGAATGTATGATTAATAATTCGATAACTATACCCATTAAATTTCACCCTCATAATCATACTGCTCACCAAGGGAGTGTCGTGGAATGCCACGACACTCATTAAAATGTTAAATTTGTAATCTTCGTTAATTCTACTAAATATCTGAAAATACCGAACAGGCAACCCGTCTCAGAAGGCAGTGAAATTGTCCGTGGAGATCGCCTGTTAAAAAGCATCGAAAATAAGATAAGAGAAAAAAGGAGTCTACAAAGAATGATCAATTTTAATATTGAAAATGAACATAAGATGTCTAATTAATAAAATTCATTCACAATTTAAGATACCGAAAAAATATTATTAAGCATATTCAAGAAAATGTTAGATATAGAAGAAAAAAATAACTTTTTTGATAAACTTTGAACAAAAACTCTTGTAAATATTACCGATAAGCTTTAATATTTTTATTGAAAAAAATCTTTATAGTATGGCTACATACTATCATTTAAAAAAAACACTAACAATTAAGTGTGTTTAAATTCGTTTTATTTTGAAGTGAACATTATTGAAGGTGTGGTTTTTGTGCTGTTGAACTTGATAAAGTATTTTTCCATGATCTCAAAATTTTCCGGTTACTAATTGCCTTATATTGGGAAATATTTATTCCATGTGAGGTACGTGCGAATCCGAGGTATTACTTGGTGTATGGGAGATTTCAATAACCTTATGGCCAAAAACGACCAAGTAATACATTTTTGTGACAATTGTTCTTTTTCCAGATTAGTGCTGTCAAATTGATTTACGAATTTCAGATAAAAAAATATAAGTATATCGTGCTATTCGGTTAACAATCTCTACAAAACCGCTTACTATGAACAACACGACCCTGAATCAATACGCGAGTATATGAATAATAAGGAAACAACTATAAACATCGACACTATAACTCAAGATAATTTATTATTTCATATTGCCCACTAAATAGAAAGTGGAGAACATCATTCACCTGATTTTATCGATAGTTCAAAAATGAGATAACATAAATCACTGCTAAAAACTAAAAATACTCCCTACGTTACTGAAATAGATCGCTTTGAAAACACGCAATAAAAAATAAATAATTTAAAGTTTGAAAGCTAAACGCCGCTTTTGGTTGGGATGCAAATTGGTATGTCAAGAATACTTGTGTTATGAAACAATCCGGTCATTAATAGTATTTGTGTAGAATGCGGAAGCTTCCACATCAAAGCTTGGTTCTGTCTGCGGATAAAAGCAATTTATTTACGCGACGCTGGCGTGTTAACCCTAGGAAAACAATCTATTTTTATCCAATTTACACAAGGCGCCAATAAAGTCTGTCAAAACATGATTCCGAAAAACTGTTATTGGCATGTCTCTACATACATGATATAAAAAAATCTTACACATTCAAGTTAAACAGATTCATGCATTAAATATATCCAAAGTAAAAGCTTAAACACATTATAAACGACTGGAAGAAATAATTCGATTTGCGGGTAATAAAAAAAAAACAAATTGTATTTTAAAGTTGTATGCGGCGACTGGTTAAGACGTGTGCTAAAAGTTGTGAAACGAAACTGAAAGCTTTTTTACACAACTTATTTTCTATTTCGGACAATCCGTGTAACATCCGCGTAAACGACTATAATAATAAATTCATCAATCGTTCAAAAACAAAACTATTAATTTCAGCCCTCAAGCTAAACTAAAAGGTCGCGTGGTGTTTATGCAAAGTTCCGGCGTTAATGGAAAAGCTCGCAACAACATGGGGAAATGGGAGATACTGGAACGCCGCGGCCGCTGCACGACCTTAAAGTTTTCAAGCAAAGGGGTAATTACGTACGATCCGGAAGAACGGCTTACAAGAGATACACGGATACACGTGCGTCATACTCCGTCCAGGAATAATCCCCGAAACTACCTGCGAGGGCACGCGAGGGCTCGCCGTGTAAAAGCAAGCAACTCGCGTGGGTGAAAATATCACCGCTACGATCAGGACGGTTTATCACCGAAGGGAAATTAGGACATAGACCAAACATTTTGCACGGATTAAAGAAAAGTGGAAAAACTGTTTTTACACAGGCTGTCAATTTCTGAATTTGTGATGAGAAATCGCGGAGAACATGTTGTGTTGTCATGTTGTTTATGAAATGTATTGTTGGACTCACTCGTATAACATCCTCGTAAAGACTAGAGAGGTGAAAGATCTCATCACATCACGATACACGTTCACATTTGTACGTCACGCATAACTTACTTAAAATAAATAATTTTTGTAGAGAGATGGTTTTATTTCATAATAAACAGTCTTCGACAGTGGCAGTTTGCTTCAAGAGTTTGTTACGAGATCAAAGGGAGTTTTGGCCATTTAATTTCATCAAAAAACAAAGCGCTTTCATTAACCCTAAAGGCAAAAATAACATTTGTGTAACGAGGAAATGAAGTTTCCATTGTTGTAAAAACCAGCAACCACAAGTTAAGTTTATTTTTGAGTTTATTTTTACATTTCTCTGTTGAAAGATTCATCGAAACTAATACAAAGTTTCAATGAATCGTTGTTTATTTAAGAAACGCGTAAATCATTCCGCAATAAATTGCCAATGAAATAAAAGTTTATTTTATAGCATCGTTAAGTAAAATACTAAAAATAGTGCGGTAAACTTTAAAAATATATATTTGTGATATAGTTAATATATACCAAGTTAATTAATAGTTAAAAAAAGAAAAACAAACTAGCATTTTTGTTGCGATCGTTTACCAACAATACTAACTGCAAAACGAAATGTAAAAATATGATAATTGCAGGAATAATGGAACATCATCGCTGGAAAGGCAAAAGGGCTTGAGCGACACTTTGGTCAAAAAGAGTTAAATATGCAGTTTTAATCAGGTTATTTTTTCTGCATCGAATGCGCTGAATCGCCTTAGTCTAAAGACTTTTGTGGCTTTTCAACCATCAACTTCAACTACAAAATATATTTATCATTTGGGAGCAGGCTTGACTTAACCGACACAAGTTTGGAACTTTTTTTTGTTGTTTTTCGCTTCAGCATGGAGTTACCAGAGTTAACATTTTTTTAAAATCCCACCAGGTACTGAATACTTATGAATTTTATTGTAAAACAAACAAAAAAACTTTAAAGTGCTCCGGTGTAATCTACCCAATATGACGCTTCAACCCTTTTGCCTTTCTAGCGACGATATGTATCTAATGCAGTGATGCAAAACTTTTATGCTCGGTTCTATAAGCATATAAGAAAAAGAGACAAACAATTGTTGAAACCAATACACGATTTGGGGCGGGCTAAATGCCATTTCTCCGTTTTTTAATCTACACAAACTTCACACACGTTTTGACTGTCAGGCGAACGGGCTGTCAAAAGTACGTAAATAGTTAAAAACTTGAGTGATTTTTTGTGCAATATCTAGCAAAACGTCATGGCCATATGTGCTATGCTTGGTTGCTTTAATCGAAGTACAAAAGGACCAAAAAAAAAACTCCCTTTTCGTACGGCTTCTGAAAGTATCCCGGTCTCTTTCTTTCTCATGATACTAACGCTAAATTGTTGGCAAACAGATAAAGACAGAATAGTGTTTATCTCTTAGTTATCTTTACGGTTTTGGTTGCCTCCCCAGATTCAGGGCTATGCCAAAATTGGAATATTATTATATTTTTAATTATTTTTAGATTTCCAAAGGATGAAAAAAGGCGAGAAAAATGGATCCGTGCTACGAGAAGGCAAAATTGGACTCCCCAATACCATAGCACAATCTGCTCAGTCCATTTCCCAAGTAACCACTTCGACTAAACATTTACAAAGATCCGTCTTAAGGATTTCGCGGTGCCTCAATATGATTCGATAGTACCTTCGGCAATACAAAAGGTTTTTATGGTCAATTTTTTTCATATCTTTGTCCAGTTTTGACACCACCATTAAAATTTTTGGTGCAAAACAAATGAATTTATAATACATCGATTGCCATTTTTTTATTCAATGACTATACCAATACTTATTAGAATAAAATTTTCAGATAAATATAATGTGTAATGCGGAGATTTTTTTTTCTAGTTTCAAAATTCGCGTATTACGTTTAAGTATTATATTTTTTAAGACTACCTTTTTTGGAGTATCTACGATTGGTGCAACTACAGAATTCTCGGGCGTTACGGATCTAACATCAAATTCCAATCTAATTTCTTTTTCTTTGATTTAACAAATATGTTAATATGAATTCATACGTTTCATCTAGATTTTTATACCCTTAGCTTCTAGTCAATTGTTTTTTTTAAATCTATTGATGTGCACATGCACTATTGTACCCATATCTGAACCTGTTCTCTGATGATTTATGATAACGATCATGCATTTAGATAGTTTTAATTTTGTATACATATTATATATTATTTTCTCCTTGTTAGTTAGTATTATTAGCTTAATTAATTAAGTATGAAGCACAATTGACGTGAAATATTACAAAACTGTGCTATATAAGTTCACTGTTATTATTATCTGCATTCGAAATTTCCTTACAAAATAACGCGGGACGGAAAACATCCCTACAATACTTAAAAGCGGTGTCATGTTTTTTGAATTTTCTCTCTCATGGTGTACGACGTAAAAACGGAGAGAAAGTGATTTATCGCAAATTTATATAGGTAAAAAAAAATTGATCTCTCTCCATATATTCTTACTCCAAGGTTAAGAAAATGATTTAACATCTGTTATCACCGTACATTTATTTTATTTTACTTTTGTCTGTAAACTATTTTGTTGATGGAACTGAAGTTCATTTTATAATATGTATTATATAATGTTCTGTACTAATAATTTAATTCGTTTATATTTTTATCTATAAATAAGATTTTAAAAATCTTATTGATTAATGTATCTTTGAATAAACAAAAGAATATACAACATTCATTCTTTTTAATGATTTACAACTACCTACTCACAACAAAATACCTAATTTATTTAATTTGTGACAACCCTGTTAGTGATTTAGGCCACACACCCTTTGGTCAATGCTTGGTCAAAAAGTAGCGTCAAAATTTCGCAAAGTTAGGTCTCTATATATTGTTACTCTAAGTGGACAATGGATATAGAATGTACTTATATAAAATGTAAGATTAGCAGAAGAAAGGCTTGACCTAAAACACATACTTTGGATTGTGTGTATTGGTGCGTATGTATACACTTCCGAAAGTGATAGCCTTGGAAAACGTCAACTGAGAAACAGGATTCTTCCTTGTTTACGTCTAGTTATTGTGTTTAGCGAAAAGGGGACCTCAATTATATATCTTACTCGAATTTGAATATTCGTAAAGCTTTAACAGCTATTCGAAAAGTTAAACAGGGTTCTTTTTTTTATTTTCTGTAGTCGAATAATGAGTTTGAAACATGCTGTATGCAAGCAATGCATCTGTGTGAGAACTGTGTCGTGTCAACTTTGGCTGGGATATCGATAACATAAGATACATAAAATGATAATATATAGGCCTGAAACATTTCAATTAAGTTTATATATTAACTATTATGAAAATCAATGAAATAATCATTAACGATTTGAATTTAAATTAACTGGAACAACTATTGCGTTAGTCGATATGGCGGTACGAATTATTTCTAGCCCATTTATATAAATTTGAAAAATGCAACATCGCTGCCGATCAATATAAGCTACTTTCTTTGTATCTAAAGTCACAAATAAAAACAGCAGGGGGTGTGATAAAGGTGATCTGAATGATTTCTTTTTATACAGCTGATTCATAGGTGCATACCAAACATACTCTGCCATGTGTTTATTTAAACGTATATATTATTACATATCTCCTATAACATTCTGTTTTTTTATAGTTTTATTGAATACGAAGGATTTTAAACGTAAAAGCCCCATGGACGTGATGAGGTGATCTTCCCACAAAAACGGCGCTATAAAAGTAATCCATTTATTATTATTATTATAAAAAAGTGGTCACCGGGGAAACCGAAAAGAATTACGGTTCCAGAGATAATCTTAAGAATCGCCCTGGTGAAAGAGCGCAATTCAAAATCGAAACTTTGCTTGAAATGGCTTTGGTCGTATTTAGTGACCAGATTTGAATAGCTACATATTTCAAAACCTTTCTCTTCTCCACTCTCTTCAACCTCACAAAATACCCCCATGGTCCCACTGGCTTCGGACAGTTATGACTCTTGTTCGATATTCACATTAAAAAAAAAAACAAAAAAACAAAAAAAAGAGTACAATATTTTGTAATAAAAAGATTTCAGATTAAATGCGGTATAAAATTGTCGGACCTTCCCGTATATGCTTGGTGAGAAGGTTTGAAGGTACTAAAAACCTTAGGGTTTAGATTATTTTTTATAGTGAGAACGGAGATCCATTGTGTGATATCTGAAGCAGCGAAAACTGTCCAACGGTAAGTTTGGCGTCATGAAATTTGCATTGATTTTTCAGTGTGGAATTCCTAAGTCAACGCACCTAATTTCAGCACGCAAAGTCATATCTCGTCAGTAGAAGACGTGACGTTTTAAGTAACGTGAATAAATCATCGTTGACGAGACTTGCTATACTTTCGAAACGCAGAAAAATTATATTAAAAAAAAAACATAATTTTAGAACGTAATACCGACTCTGTATTATAAAATCTTGTTCAGTGAAATGATCTACAACGGCAGGGCGCTGACCGAGGGCAGCGAAGCTAATTAGATGCCCGCGAAGGCGAAATGAACAAGCGTAAAACCTTTATTTCTAGCATGGAGCAATGCGTGTTATATGATTGTATGGGCACGTAGTAGGCAAAATATATCTAGCTGTTATTTCTAACAGCTAGATATATTTTGATACAGTACTAATTCGTAGAATCAAAACTTTAAACATTGGTAGTGCCAGAGCATTCGTGTTAGCAGAGCATTCGTGGAATCCACCGTAGCATTCGTCGACTGGAAACACCGTGAACCTGTGACATTGTTACGTCAAGCCCCCGAGCGACTGAGTTTACTCGTGAAAAGGATATTGCATTTTCAGGGGTTTGGTTATGTCTTTGGAGCACATATAATAATACCGTTCAGATATATTATTTAACCCAAGCAAACCCCGTGCGCTGAATGGCAACTGTTGAATAATTCTTTGTGTAGCTCTCACGACACACTACCCAGTAATGCGTTGGGACGTTTGATACAACTAAATAAAATATGAGATTTTTATAAAGATTTTTTAAACAAGGGTAGAATGCATCAATTATATCATGTTTATTCTAAGAAAACATATTGCAGAGGAAAATTTTCGCAAACTGAAACATTAACAAATAAAAATATTTTTTGACACAACCTCGTGGGGGAATATGCAGAGCGACCGTTACTTGGTGTGAAATATCGAAATAATGTAAAAGAGAGAACATGAGAAAAAAATAATTAAATGAACATAATGTAAAAGAGAGAACATGAGAAAACAAGTTTAAATGAACATAATGTAAAAGAGAGAACATGAGAAAATAAGTTTAAATGAACATAATGTAAAAGAGAGAACATGAGAAAATAAGTTCAAATGAACATAATGTAAAAGAGAGAACATGAGAAAACAAGTTTAAATGAACATAATGTAAATTATCAGCAGTAAATTTAAAATAGCCACATGAAAAAACCAGGATTCTGAGGGATTGGGGAACCAAAATTGTTGTTAGTTACTCAAAAATTAAATAAATACGGGATAAAGGGGAAAGAATTATAATGGATATTTCATGAGCAGAAGGCAAACAACAAAGATACATAACATCATATCAAATCCGGTTGAAAATACCCTAGGAGTACCGCAGGAGTCGATATTCGCCCGATATTGTTTATACTCTACACAAATGTCATTGACAATACTGAAACATTGCGAAATACAATTTAAGATGCGCTGTTTTGTATTGCGGAAAAAGAATATTGATGACTGGGTATATTTTTACCAAATTAAAAAAAAATATATCCTAAAAAAGTACGTGATTAAACTTGGTTATATTTTTGGTCCTAATTATTTACCCCGTGTTATTTATTTATCACTACTATTTAATAAGATTAATTGCAAAATTATCTAGAAGTCCATAAAGGCGTATATAATAATAATAAAAATATAATGATATGAGCCTACATTGGTTGTCAGAATAAAATTTGAGAGAATTATTATTTAAAATATCTTAAATGCGTCATTTTTTCTGATACGAGAGATATTCATTAGATAGTGATGATTATATTGACTTACCGCGTCAGAACCGTTCATATATTTCTGTAAAGGGAAGGTTGTAACTTACCTGCAAAAGAGAAGAAAAACACGTTAATATTGAAAAGAATACAACGAAATATGATGGATAAAATATTGCACACTTGGTTCAATAAATACTCATACCAAATGTATTGAAAAATGTAAGCAGTATATATATTTAGGAATGCTTCTTTCCATAGCCGAAGAGCTGTATTTGTAAAAATCAATATTACGACATCCAGAACTAAAAGTGACGTACATATAATATTTTAATAAAACATATCTTTTTTTCTTTTTGCCCGGTAATCGATCGTAACCTCCCGAGTGGAATTCAAATACGATAGTAGACCACCACGCTACGAAGGCCGACACAGGAATACAAGTACTTCATAGGGGGAACGTCGTAAAACACCGTGCTTTACGATTTTAATTCAAACGCAAAGTGTTTGTTCCATGGTGTGATCGAGCCACCAATCAATTTTCATGGGGCCTAATTGATTACCGGGCGAATAGAATAAATTACGTGGATAGAACTATAGAACGGCTTAGCTGGTTGGAAGGCGTTTGTTTGGTCGTTGGTGGAAGCTGATGGAGCCAGCCTTAGAATAAGTTTCATGGAGCCAACAAAGGAATAATGGAAAGAATAAACAAGGTCTCTCAAACTTTTAATCAATTGCAAATCCGCAACCTAACTACCAATAAATAATTAATTGTACCATATTTTAAATTTACACCGGTTTCCGTAAGTTTATCGGTCATCCGAACGCTACAGAAATGTATTACAAAATGCAACCATACAAAATCCAGAAAGAAGTTTAATTTAATTTTATTCGATTTTTGACCCGGGACAGAACAAAGACGCAAAACAATTAAAATAAGATATAGATCGGTAAAAATGGATACAATCGACAAAATTCCGCGTTTGAAGTTAATGTCGTCCTTGCATCACGACGTTGTGTGGTTTTCGTGTCAGATAACCCTATTTAAACTCTGAATTACAATATCAGGAACTATTCATTGTTCATTCTAATTAAACCACCGAAATGCTGCAGCCGAGAAAATTGTAAGGCGAAGTCTGAGAGACACTTTAAGCCCCTCAGAACTTGGCGAAATCGAACCGACCTCAGTTTAAGATCGTGAGAAATGGATAGGAAAATAACCGAGTTTATGACTTCAACTATAAAACCACACCGAGAAATACTGTATTTTACAGCCATAATTTCTTAATTACTAGGCAAAACTTTCTTACTTTACTGGGTTTGAATAAATTATCACATCTACCCTAAAACTTTACGAATAAATAGACAAAAATCTTAAGATTTTCCACAAAAAAAAACTGAACCATACATATGCATTGAAATCACTCAATCAAATGATACAATTTCGTTTTTCTTTTTAAATCTACTGTTAATTGACAAAGGCCACCTAATTTACCGACGATGCTATATGTGCGCGAGACATCGGTAACTGGCGTCCACTGGCTAAATTAATCGAGTTGATACGCCCATTAGACAATATTTTCTGTGTTCAACCCCCTGGGTTAGCTAGACGCTAACGCATAGTTGAGGGTAGTGTCTTAGACATGTCGACGAGTTCTAAGTTGAACTTTGTCGATAACCCAGTCCTTATGTCGCCGTGAGTGGATTCACAATCCTTTTATTTGAAACCTCGTTTATTTCAATGTTAAAGAAAAAAAAAAAGATTAAAATTAAATTTCATTTTATTTAGGAAAACATAGTTTTTTACATAATTTGATATACAAAATTATTAGTATGTTGCATTCATCAGAGAAATTTCCGCCAGTAAGTTATTAATTAATTTATTATTTTTTAAATTAATTAATTTATATGAACTCCAGACAGAAGGTTACGAGGCTTTACTTAATACCTATGTCATATTTGAGAATGCTTTTCAGAGAGTCGTTTTAAAGAAAGAAAGATACCACACAAGATCCATGGTCTGGGAGGGTGGAAACAAACAAAAAATCTACCAAAAATTTACAACCGAGCTGTTAAGCATAAGAAAGAGTCGTAAAAACATATTCTTAACGAGTATCTTTCATTGAAACACCGGTACAACAAACATAGCATTCCCAAATATTAGTTTCCTATCGAAGTGTTAAAATATAAAACGATCTTCGAGATAATGTCTTTTACTTCAAATTTAACGATTAATGTAACAAACTAAAACACGCAAAAACATAGTTTTGTTCTCTTCAAAACAAGATTTTTATAAAAGAAACTTAGACTTTTGACCTGATTAACTGCAACTAAATCAGTTCTTTTGGTGAATTGTAAGAACGAATTCAGTTCGTTGATGTCTAAATATAACCGTCAAATACGTGAGCTTCAAATATATGTATAAATTTCATAAAGTTGTCGCGACCCACAGGGATGGCGTCTTTGGATCATAATATTTACAAGAAAACTTGTCACTGTCAATCCAGGAGACATTTGAAAGCTAACATAACCGAATGGTGAAATGTTTACGCTAAAGCAATGAAATCTATTGTATGTTTATTTCGAGGGTCATTAAATAAGAACAAATAAAATGGCTTGTATTAATATATATTTTTTTTTAACAAATGGAGCAATCGAAATAAATTATCGAAAGGAACCTGGAAACTGGAAAACGATACGAATACATAAAAGGAAAAATAAACTTAACAGTTTTAAGGAAAAACCGGGGTATTAAATGACACGGATTCATCAAAACCATATATTTTAGAAAACATTAAAAAAGCAGGTAACATAATAATTTACTGAAATAAACTAATACAAATTGAAAAAGGGACATGGGGAGATCATTTTCACATGGAAAAGGCTGTTTGTAGAAAACTCACAGGAATTAAAAAATATTTTGTAATTAAAAAAGATAACTTAAATGAAAAACTATTTTTCAGCAAAAAAATATTATTCAGGAAAACCGGAAAAAATGTCAAGACGCCCCTAAAAACTAAACGTATATTACTGTAAAAAAATGTAACTGAGAAAAAAGGAACTTGTTAGTTGAAAAATGAATTAAGTAAGTGAATAAAGATACGTAATTTGGCAACCATGGCACCAAAACGTGTGTTGAAATATTATATTTTTGAAAAACAAATTAATAATATGGAAATTTGGCATCAGATATAAATATCCTCTGGCGACTTTACGCAATTTACCAATTTATCCGGGAATCTTTCGCTCAAGTGTCAGCTATAATTACGACACGGTTATACAACGCGGAATTTAAGATTATAATAATAAGTTAAGTTCAAGGAACTGTCAAAGACACCAATGTTTAATTGAAGATCACGACATTTTTGACAAGCCTCTCAATGATATATAAGTTATTACTTCACAGTAAAATACTAAACTTATAGGTATCACCATTTCAAACAAAGATATTTTTAAAATGCCTTTTAAATTGAACAAAAAATAACACAGGTTCCTTCTTACTATTTAAATTATAGTTAACTTACTAAATTTTATGGTTTATTTTGATATTAATTATTGAAATAATATCTAACATAATATGAAACAAAGAACACCAAAAATATTCGGTCGTGTACAAATTAATTTCTATTATTTGACACTTGACAAACTCCGTAGCAGAGTGGTAAATGTGTCGCGGGTTCAAACACCGCCAAAGGTTAATCAGAATGCATTCAATTTGTATTAGAATTTTCACAAATTTTACGAATACAATTTTAAAAAAATAAAACATTTCGTATATACTTGCACCTCGTTCCAGAATAGAAGATTCTCGAAGTATCGTTCTGGGAGTACCTACACAATTATAAATTTAAACATGGCTTTAATTGACGAGATAATCAGTCAGGTACTTTCTATTACTATACGTACCTCCCTGTTATCAATTTCTTCCTCCCACTTTATTCGGTTCATTCAGCCTCACAATATTTCCCAAGCCAGGGATGTCATGGCGCCAATGGCTGTGTGTAGTTCGAACGCGGTGGGAGTTCGGTATCACATTAAAAAAAACGTAAGTAGTTATATATTTACAATAATTTAACTGAATAATAATTACAAAGTTCTGCTAGTTAAGTTTTATCATAAAGCGTAACAGCTGTTCCGCCTTCCAGAATTATTATTAAACTCGTGCTTCTGAGAGCTCGATATATCAAAGCTTCACTGCTTGCCAACAGATAATAGGTGCGTATAAAAAGACAGTCTAAATTTAGTCTGGTATGCCGCGATCTATGAATTCTCCACGAGCAAGAGGGAAAAATAAGTTTGTATGTTTTATGCTCGCAGCTAAATGTGCAAGGTAAAGAATGATGCTTGGTATTCCATAGACAATAAATACTTTATGAAATTGTTTTATATAATGAAAAGGATTATAATGCAATATTTTACTGTAAAAGCCCGAAAATTAATACACAGGTACCTACTCATCTTACCGGGTAAAGTCTAGCATTAATGAAGACCTCACGCCAAGAACCTGTTAACTTACAGTTGAGTAATTCTGAGATATTTAGTCTTTTACGTTTTGTTGAAAAAAAAGTGTATACCATCACAAATTCACAAACTATTTTTCATGAATGTTATAGCTAACATACTAAATATAATACATAATTTAGCATTTTAATGCATTTCTGCAATACAATGCTATTATTGTAGATAACATGTTCTTGCCACTTAAAAATATTTCAGTTATAACAAAATTTGCAGTTAACGTGTTAAACTTGCGTTAAAAATGGAATAAAGTGCTCCAACGCACCTAAAATGTTGACTGTTGCATTCGGCGAGTCTACTTTGTCTCAAAAAAGTGTTTATAAGTGGTACACGCGCTTTACAGAAGGCCGAGAAGATGTTAATGACGATGAGCGTCCTGGAGTTGTGGAAAAACAAATCATGGATTTTATTCTTTGATCCATTTTTTTCAAAAGTAAAAAATCGAAGAACACCCAAAAACGTGACTAACCTTTCCAGTTTTCAAAAACAAACCACTAATCCAAAATGGCTGATAATGCTAACATATAATAAACATACGTGTACCAACATAACAACAACCAAAAATCGATAATCGAATGTACACAGCCCGCGAAAATTAAAAATTCACCTTTTCTTTTGAACAGGCCGTGTATTTAACTGCACGGAATGTACTCGTAGATACAAGAAGGCTATAACATCATATTTCTTTAATCAATAATATGTTTATGTGTTCAAACACTATTTTCTACTACTCTAAAACCATTCCGGTTTTGTTTGTGCATATAATTTTCAGTTTTTCACTGTCAATTGCAAACCTTTTAATGTAAAAGCCCCCTCGGGCGTATATAATAAAATAAATAAATCATTTAATAAATAAGTCAAATGGAAAAGAGTTTTGACGGAAAACCGTGGTGTAGTGGTAAGACGCTTGACTATGAACCCAGAGACCACGGGTTCAAACCCGGCGTGCGCAAATAAATTTTGTTTTATTAAAACATGTCATCACACATTTAATTCACATATACTAAAATATATTAGCGTCACGCTCCAGAGTGGTAGATACTCTAAGCATCGCCCTGGTAAAAGACCACCATTCGGAATCGCAACGTTGCTTGAAATGGCTTTAGTCGTGTTTGGTGACCAGATCTGAATAGCCAGGTACTTCCCAACCTTCATCCGCCCCATCTCCTTCCCCTCTTCACTACCTTCAGCCTCACAGCATACCCCAATTGGGGCTGCCATAGTCTCACTGGCTCTAGACAGTTGGGACTATTGTGCGGTATTCACAGTAAAATATATATATATACAAAACTTAACAGTGTAAAAAAAAAATGTGTTGTAATTCTTCTACAAGTGAATATACTCTCCCATGAGTGTATTTAAGTACTTGGATGAATTAAATAATATAGATATGTTACTGAGACAACGCGCCTGGTTGCACTAAGCCAAGTCAACGAGACACGCTTCATATTGCTATCTCTTCCGCACAAACATATTCTTTGAATGGCTATCATTTCATACGCGGGTGAAACATTTAGTGGTGCAACATTAGTGGTGCTACATTTTTCGTAAGATTTGTATAAATATGACGTGTCTTGTATTTTATGTCTATGGTTCAGTCAAGTGTTTTGTAGGAAAATTAACAATATGAGAAAAATAAAAAATGTTGTTTCTATTTTAAAAAACGAAAGCGTAATTTTTATTTGAAGATACGGTAAACTAATTTTTTTTTTGTAATTAACTAATTCGGAACAATTCCAAATGTAATAAAATAACTAGAAGATCCTTTCTATCATAGAATCGTTTGATTTATCATAGAGGAATAAAGAGTGGGCAGAAAAAAGATTAAGGGGCTATTTCACCACCTCTCAATAAACTACTATTCATTAGTTAACTCTAATCATCGTAATATTCGTTAGCTATCTCTTTCCGCAAGTTTGGCTGGCAACGTCGCTTTTTTTCAAACCTTATCCCGTCTGCTGTCACGTCTGTCAATACAATGCCGTTATTTCTAACATAAACTAACTTTCACAACACAACATTCGCGCGCGAAGCTCATTACATCCCTCTCACCAAATAGTTAAACGCGTCTCTATATTTAAATAAAACATATTTCTATTTTATAACTTTATTATTAAATTATATTAGTGAAGTGCATTGGGGAGTGTCTATTATTGCTTGGTGAAGGTTGATAGTTTGTAAGCATGAACATGTTGTACGTGGGTATATTGTACTGCCAAAGATTGTTGTTATTTCATAGTATATTCCGTGATATATTGTGAAGGCGTATATTAGAATTACATACCGTGTGCTTCTTGGAGAGATTTTATCCTTGATTTTGTATCTCCTTTACGGCATTTTTTGTCAAGCGAAATCTTGACCTAAACTCAATGTCATCTAAGACGTATAAAAATTGACTCTTGGTTTGAAAACACGCGGTCTACGTCTTTCCGCCATGTCCTGTTCGTCTAAGATATTTAAATCTTCAACCACTTCCATAATTACAGTAAAAATCAACTTCAACAGAAAACTCGCCTACTGTCAGCTGTCAAAACAGTACGCCGCCATTTTAAATCAGAAGGTAGATACTAACTTGTGCACTTTACGTTGACAGCTTCTTGAGAAGTGGTGAAATAGCCCCTGAATAATACAATAAAGTTATAAAATAGAAATATGTTTTATTTAAATATAGAGACGCGTTTAACTATTTGGTGAGAGGGATGTAATGAGCTTCGCGCGCGAATGTTGTGTTGTGAAAGTTAGTTTATGTTAGAAATAACGGCATTGTATTGACAGACGTGACAGCAGACGGGATAAGGTTTGAAAAAAAGCGACGTTGCCAGCCAAACTTGCGGAAAGAGATAGCTAACGAATATTCCGATGATTAGAGTTAACTAATGAATAGTAGTTTATTGAGAGGTGGTGAAATAGCCCCTAAACCAAAATCCTGGCTATGATGGATTAGTGAAAATTTTAATATTTTCATCGATTTCACATAGCTATATACATTTTATCCGTTTAAATCTGTCGATGTGGAACGATAATTGGATTTTTGAAAAGAGGTTTGGTTTATCTCCGAAAAACCTAGAACGGATTCTCATAGTGTATTATAAAAGTAATGTTCATGTCAAAACAAATTAATCCTGTATCGTGTACATGTTATTCAAATTCACAATAGGAAAGCCTTATGTATCACCTTATTAGTATAATGAATAAATATTGATGGTATTATTACAAGAAAATAGCTTAAATGTGATGGATATCCCCAATATAGGCTGTTTTGGACTTTGAAAACTTTGCAGGAAACGATAATTTACAATAATTCAAAAAACTATTTTTTTCGACAACATACTCGACTCCTTGCCTGTTAAAATCGGGAAACGATTCTAAAAATATTTTTTTTTAGATTTCTTTTTTATCGTGTTTTTCCCTAGTACTGATTACTGCCCTGTTTTTGCGGCTCCTGGTCATTACGGCCGGTCAAACATATTTCTCATTTAGCTAGCAAGTAGCGGTTTTTATAGTTAACATCATACCGCCTGTAGTGGGCGGTATAATGTTTACTCTAAAGGTTCGGCTACACAAACCCTAAATTTACTGCACGCAAATTCAAAATATTTCCTAACTTTTATTTGGGCTGAAATGAAAAAAAAAACTTAGATTTTCATAAATAATCAACCCCCGGAGTTTTGCGGTACCACCATTAAACACGGTGTATATAAATTGAATGATCCATTTATTGTCTTTAGTAAAAATTGAGTGCTCTTTTGATTGATTTACCCAGGTTGATCAGAGGTAACACAATTTAGCATGATTTTTAAAGTGGCTTCATTTTGCGGTGGCATATTCCGGCTCTCATTGGAGTAATTGGCTACCAGGAGCAAATAAAGTAGTGACAGTTCAACCGCGATGGACGGCTCGTAGTAATTGCGGTTGATAATGGAGCGAAATGGGATGCGGAGTGCAGAGCAGGAAGCGCGGTGCACTGACACAGTTATGTCTCGAAACGTCACTGCACTTTCGAGCAATCAGTTGCGAATTCATTTTAGTTGTCGTTCAAACGTACCAAAAAGTTCAAAAGTATCTAATTGGTTCACTGGGAAATGTGGCTGGAAATGAAGGGGATTGTTGAAGCTCCAACAACTTTGGAAAGACATAACTTTTAAGGTGGGTATCTTTTAGTTTTAGATACTACCAGTGAGTGGCGAGCATTTACTTTTTTCTCATTTTGGCAACATTTTTAACAAATTATTATCACATTTAAACGAGTGATGCAAACGAATTCCGGCAGCTCTTTCCCACGCGTGTCATTTTACATATAACGAGTGGAAGAAACGATTTGTTCTCGGGTGATATTTTCTTGTCAGCAGAGTTTCTTGCTGGTGCACTGGTGCGCGGGAGAGCAATTCTGCTAGTTTTTCCGAGCATGCTCCATTGAAGCACCCTTGAAATCATACGTTCCAGATGAACCATCCTTCTTTGTAACCCTTATGTAAAGGTCCAAGCAGGTTACTCAGTATTTAGAGGCTTCAGACAGATTACTACCTAGAGAGGTGGATACTAAATTAAACTGAAAGGCGTTTTTGAGATCTGGATAATTATTATTTATTTACTGAATTTCTTATACATGACAAACTGTTAAATTTAATACATATAAGAAATCAGAGTTTATTTTGCTCAAATAAATACAAATTAAGGTACCACATAGATACGCAAGATAAGAAAAAAAAAATCGACAAAAAAAAAAGAAATTTAAAAAAAATCAGGCAGTGTTGATGATCACGTCAATGAGGAGATACTCTTTCAAGAATCAATAGGATTTCACTTCTGAATCTCTCCTCACTGATATGAAATATGTCGATATCGGAAGAAATTTTGTTCAGGAGCAAAATACTCCTCCCCACAGGCAGAACCATTGGTAGGTTGGTCCTACAGGCAGGAAGATAGAATAATCTATGAAGACGCTGTCTTAGATAGTCATCAGGAACATAGACTTACCCGCTCCAAAATAGCAGGGTTTACAATATAGCCTCGCAGCAGTCTGAAGAAGTAAGTGGCGGCATACCCTCTCAGGACGAGAAGCTGAATCTACTAGCGTTGTACAGAACAACCAGCTTTTGAAAGGAATATTAACTCGGGCTTCAATGGAGGCCCGATACTTGAGTCGATATGCGATACTCACTCATGCATCTCAATAGACAATTTTTTCAAATTCGAACTTTTGATATCGTATGAAATTACACATTCAAGCAAGAGATTACGTGTTAATTTCCTGACAGTTTTATCCATTAAAAATAAAAGTAAGGAATACAACCTTAAACTTTTTGGTGCTAAAAATCGCTTAACTCGGAAAGCCGCGGCAAGCCCCTGGTGTTCACAACTAGGTCGAGGAAAATATGTTAAGCAAGCGGAAACAAGCTTTCCGCACATAAAAAAATATTTTATATGGCGTAACTTTTATTTTCAACGGTCGATATAAACTGAATATTGTGAATTTTGTCCGGCATAAAAATTATATTGAATGAAACTCTGTAAATTTATAGTAAGTAGGTATACCAATAGACCAATAAGACCAACCTAACAAGTAACCCCGTACTTGAGATGTTCCCGATTTAAAAAAAAAATCCTTTGGGTAAACCATTTGACTCTCCATTCCCTCACTTTACCTTGCCTTAGTTTTCTCTTGCACCTGCGTTAATCACCCCTTAATTATATTCGCCTCTTATATTCATAAAATATTGATGTATTTAAATTATATCTGCCCCGACAAAGACATGGCTAAAGAAAGTGATGTACAGAAAGTAAAAGTGTTTCATTTAACCATTTTTTTTATCACAAAGTTACTATTTTCAAAAATTAAAAAAAAAAAAAAAAATGTTCAAGAAGTTTTTCTGTTTTAATGTTTGGAGAAATCAAATATCGTATACCTATATATATATATATATAAGACCGGTTGGTAGCTGAGTGGACAAACGCGTCTGATTCTAACCCGGGCGTCGTGCATTCAATTCCTCTGCTGGCTAAGTCCTCCATCATTGCACAAGCAACATCTCCCGCTTCTTATGATGGAAGTAGGAGTTTTTCAAATATTGTCAGGTTATTCGTAACCCGGGAATGTTTGTCTTTCTTTAAAAAATACATATATTGCAATTGTGATATAACTATTTAAAAAAACTAAAACAAACTTGGTACAGTGTATCGTGTGACAATATTGTAAAAATACTATTTTACGAACCGCTCCTTCAACGTGAACGTATATTAATGCGTAAATATGAAGGTTCGATGATTGGCTAAGGGAGTTTAATGAAATGAACTGTGCATAGAGCTATTTTAAGGAGGCTCCGATTTAATTTTACGGACAGCCGGTGATCGCGTTAGCCCTTCAATTATCCGCCGCGCTGAGTGAACATCGAACATGAGAATTTAGAATATCACCTGTATAAGTTACAGCTCAAATTTTACAAAATTTACTAAAACCTCCCTAATTTCCGAACTCAATTAATGACTGTCGGAATATAATATCAGGCATTTGAAATAACACCCCCGAGGAAATAAATCTTTCACAGTTAAACGCGATACTGTAGAGGGAAGAAAAAAGTGTGAATAATGAAGAGCAATTCACTATACTGTCGCAGTACCGGGCGGCCCGAGGCCCTGGCTTCACGAGCCACCGGCTTCGTAAGGCACGGCTTTCACGAGGCATCCGTTAAATAAAGTGAAAACACTTTTTAAACCCTTGTTCGGAAATATGTATTATACTTTAAGATTTTCACGGCCAATTTTGTTATTCGACTTTTAGGGTTGTATTGCGCTTCTTCCTTCTTTACGAGCAAAGTTTCGGACAACCTTGCAGTGACCATTATCAGAGAAAATGGCCGTAATCGGAATGTATTTATAAGTACTTATAAAAAAGTAGTAGCCATTACCCGGCTTCGACAGAATTTAAACCACTCCTTTTTCGACATCTTTATTCTTATTAAACAATCTAAAAGTATGGAACAAACAGTATGGTGTCTTGTCTTATTTTTATAATGTTATATAATGCATGATGGAAATGACGATGCTAGCTTAACATAGTAGCATTGACCTAGATATTCCGGACAGACAAAGCTGTGCGGATTTCATGAAGCCAGTGCTCACCGTTAAAGAGTTTTTCCGAGACAAACAAACACATGTTCTGCTTTATACATAAGGTTATTCACTGGTGGTTGTCGAATTCATGTTAAAAATGGTGGGATATGTCCCAAAATAGTGAGTCCCTTATCCACCCGGCACTCTCCGAGATCAGCGGAGCGGAGGAAGATTCATACACGGTCTACTTTCAGTAGAAGGAAATACGTTATATTATAATATGTATTCCCCGAAAGGTATGTATAAGGTGTGGGTATTTCTGATGTATTTGCCGCTGTAGGTTTTCCAAGGTGAAAACGTCCTAAAATTCTATATTTTATAATTCTGTTTCTACAATACCCACATTTAGGGTGTATTTATTGTATTATTTTGATAGGATAAGATTAGTGAGAGTAGCGGTGGTAATAGGATTAGCGCAGTGCTGATGTAGCTTATTACCTACTTTGCAATCAGGCCACAAAATTGAAATGACAGCCCTACATGTGACAAAGCCTTTTGGGAAATCCATTTCTGCGTCATTTATCTAATGTTTTTAGTGGATTTGGAAATTAGTTTTTTTGCGGTCAGAATCGGTTTGTCACGGTTAAAAGCTTTTTAAAACTGAAATGACGATGGTGGTATTTTTAAGCTTTAAATTTAGGCGATATTTTGAACATTTAAACCTGATCGAATAAAATAATATGTTTTCTAACATAATATTAATCTTCGCCGAGTACATAAGTGATACACAACCCGCGAGCTCATTTCGTACGGCCAGCTTGGTCAAATAAAAACACAAAAAGGTGGACGGACAAAAAATGTTTCGTTAAATATTTAAGATTAGATTACATTTGTAATGGTACTGGAATAGCGATTGAAAATAATATGAATCTAGTGGCGTTTCAAAAATAATTTGTCCAAAATTGAGAGTGAAAATTGAACAGAAAATAAGTAGTCAAAATTAATGATAAAAACGATGGTAGTTTCTTTTTTTAAATCAATGTTGAATTTTTTTTTGCCTGCGGCGGTTCTTTATTGGGATTTACGATCGGCGTTTTCTTTATCTGTGTCATGGTTGATATATTATTTAGGTTCCGTTTTACAAAATATAAAAGGTTGAGGTGAAGAAATTTTGTTTTTAAAAACACTGGCTTATTTAGGCTTAAAAAATACTTATAGTAAGTCGTCTGAAACCCCAAAATAAGTAACGCAGTGAGTTTTAATATATTTTTTTTTATTTAATAGCCAACGTTCGAATTTCGTTTTACGAAACGCAAAAGGGTATCACGACAATATTTGGTTTATCTCCAATGTTTCGAATCAGCCGCCTGTTTTCCTATGTTTCCTACAAGCATTTTCACATGTTCTTTAGTATTTCAGAACGATCACAGGTCAGCTATAATAAATATAAATAACTTTTCGCCTGCGGCGCTTTCTTTTTTGTATGCTGCGTTCATTAATTTATTGTATACTATTTCACGATTTACGAATCAAAAAATTCTACCCTAATAATTGGTCTGAAACTAGCAGAATTGACGCCATCGGCGTTTTCTTTTAACGCTACCTACGATTGATTTATTAAATGGTTACCTTATACAAATTAAAAAAATACTAATAATAACAGTGAACTTATATACGTACTACCCGACATGTTTGGAAAATAGGCTGATGGCGGCATCCACTAAGGCCTTACCTAATAATGATAAAATAGATTGAAACCGATGCTTAGAAACGCGGCAAAATTTCCAACAAAGTCTATTTTTATTTTATAGCTAACACACGTTTGTGAGGGAAATTTTAAGTGCGTGGCAAAACTATTTCCATTTGTATACAAAATTCACCACTCGGCTGTAAATTTGGAAAAGCAATTTAACAATCGGCATGACGCGTGGCGCTTTAAGCGTTTTCTCGAATATTCAATTCGAAACCGCATCAATGTTTCCCGCCCCGAGGTGGCCGGTACCTACCGCAACACAATCATGAAATCATTTTATGGTGTTGGTAACATTCTCTCGAGAGAAACCCCGGTAAAGCAATAATTTTGTCGAAAACCTTGTAAACCCACAACTTCCCGCGGTTCTAATACCTTTTCACAAGCTTTCTGTCTGACGCGATGTAGCCGTTATTTATTAAAACTTGATTCAGTGATTTGAAGGAAATATGATTGATATCAAAAGGCGGCGCAATATCCGTTTCATTGGACAGGCGTATTTACAGAGTGTCTAAGAAGCTTAAAGAAAGGTCTATGTGTCTATGAAATGAAAGCGGAAAAATATATAAATTAAAAATATATTTAAAAATTATTGAAAATGTGTGTTCGACAACAAAGTTAAAACACAAGTTTCATTAAAAAAACCTTTAATTTTAAAAGCGTTGTAAACAAGTGTTTCAGTTGGTCATTAATTTCCATATCTATGGAAAGCACAAGTAGATATTATTTCAATTATCCAATAATTCATTATTTCACCCGCTCAAAACGAGGTCAACAAGTTGCATTGTCCCTCATTAAATAGAAATGTTATAGTGTTGAAAATTGCACGTGGAACGCCACGGTAGATAAGCGCTTTTGAAATGAATACAGTGCAAGGTTCATGGAAACCCTTTGTCAATAAATGAACTCTCGCTTGTGGCTGAAAAAATAAATGCATGCTAATTAATTATTTTTTGGGCTAATTATATACGGTTCTAATAACCATAGGTTGTGATAAACTGAACTCGATAAGAACTCCAATGAACATCATTACTGTAGGAGCCGTGAACGCGATGGCATGTTGAAGAATTCCAGAGCCGCTCATTAAAGGGAAATCAGTTAAAATATCGTTATTTGATGGGTTAAATTCGTTTCAACCGCCCGGTAGTGCATTATGTAAACCACGAGAAGCCTGGTCTGAACGAATTCTAAATTTTGTATTCTTTTTTAATGAAATTAGTTTTCATTACAGAGGACACCTAAATGAATCTGTTTTTGCATAAAAATATATTGCTTCTACGTGGTACTGCGCCTGGAGCCAAATAGTTCACCCCTAGACAATGGAGGTCTCCGAATTACAATATAATATATTAAGTATCGAGGAATTGTTCAAAATTGAAAATAATAGAGATACAACACATCTTTCCGCGGAAGTGTTACAGTGCCCGATGGTCGCTACTAAGATATAAACTATGGCATAAAAACTTTGAGTTTGAATGGAAAGGCTTGAATCAATCTTACTTCGTATACTCTTCTTTTTACTCTTTTGTGCTAAAATCACTTACTCATTTTGCTAGTAGCAGTTTGTGAGTCTAAAGGCTGATTCACACCAATGTCCGGTTCCGCTCAGTGCCGATATTGTTCCGCAAGAAAACTTATTGATATGGTGTGAATATCAATCAAGGAGTATGTGCCAGGACAAATGTGTGTGGCAGTATATCCTTCTGCCCACCCTTGTGATATTTAACTACTTATTTAGTTAAATAATTATTTTGAAGTGTAAAAATACTTACAACGCAGATTTTTTTTTTAAACCTTTTTTTATCACTAAATAATATTTTTAATAATTAATTAACGTAAAAATACTTACAACGCAGATTTTATTTTTTTATCACTAAATAATATTTTTAATAATTAATAATTAATAAAAATATTATTTAGTGATAATTATTAAACTAAATAAGTAGTTAAATATTACAAGGGTGGGCAGAAGGATATACTGCCACACACATTTTTCTTGGCACATACTCCTTGATTGATATTCATGCCATATCAATAAGTTTTCTTGCGGAACAATATCGGCACTGAGCGGAACCGGACGTTGGTGTGAATCAGCCTTTAAGTCGTGAATGGAATCGGAATGCTTTTGTTTACGTCTTCTATGTGACTGTTTTGTGTAGGGGCATCAATTATGCTATGTTTGTCCTTCTCTATCAAATGTAGGGTAAACGGAAGAATAAAGAGACACGTTATACGGACGTCTCCTTTGTAAACAATCTTTAAACAATTTATTTCAAACTAAAAGGCTATTAAGAATTTTTCGTCTATTAATTAATCCCAATTATTAAAAGATATTTCTTTAACACAATTTAAATTATATATATATATTTCTAAAGCACGTTTCTAGCACAAATCATTAAATAAATAAAACAAATGGAAAAGATTTTTGACGTCCTCCGTGGTCAAGTGGTAAGACGCTCGACTATGAACCCAGAGATTGCGGGTTCAAACCCAGCGTGCGCAAATAATTTTTGTTTAATTAATATGTGTCATTACATATTTAATTCATATATACTAATATATATTTGAGGCACGTTCCAGAGTGGTAGATACTCTAAGCATCGCCCTGATAAAAGACCACCATTCAGAATCGCAACGTTATTTGAAATGGCTTTAGTTGTGTTTGGTGAACAGATATGAATAGCAAGGTACTCCCAACCTTCATCTACCCCATCTCCTTCCCCCCTGCACTAACTTCAGCCTCACAGCATACCCCAATTGGGGCTGCCATATTCTCACTGGCTCTAGACAGTTAGGACTCTTGTGCGGTATTTACTATTTAAAAAAAATGATGCAACAAAAAAGGTTTTTTTTATTTAGCTATGTTTTTAGTTTGCTGTAATAAGAGCAGCATTCAGAATCGAATCGTTGCTTGAAATGTCTTTAGCCGTGTTTGGTGACCAGATCTAAATAGCCATGTACTTCCCAACTTTAATTTTCCTCATCTCCTTCCCCTCCCCACTACCTTCAATATCACAACATACCCCGATGGGGATGCCATAATCCCACTGGCTCCAAACAGTTTGGAGAAGTTGGGACACTTGTGCGGTATTCACAGTAAGAAAAAAAAAATATATATATATATACAAAACATAACAGTTAAAAAAATAAACTTCTAAATATTTGTGTTGTAATTGTTCTACAAGTGAATATGCTCTTCCAATATTGTATTTAAGTAAAGTGTATTGTATGAAAATTAACGATATTAGAAAAATCAAAAATGTAGTTTCTATTTTAAAGGACGCCTTGGCAAAAAACGAAAGCGTAATTTTTATTTGAAGATACGAGTATTAAGGGTAAACTAATTTTTATAACAGAATATTTCGGAACAATTCCAAATGTAATAAAATAACTAGAATATTAGAATTAGGACCTTTCTATCATAGAATCGTTCGATTTATCATAGAGGAATGAAGAGTGGGCAGAAAAAAGATTGAACCAAAATCCTGGTTATGATGGATTACTGTGTGCTAGTGAAAATTTAAATATTTTCATCGATTTCACATAGCTGTATAAATTTTCTCCGTTGAAATATGTCGATGTTGAACGATAATTTTCTTTACAAAAGTGGATTTTTGAAAAGAGGTTTTGTTTATCTCCAAAAAACCTAGAACGAATTCTCATAGTGTATTATAAAAGTAATGTTGATGTCAAAACAAATTATCCTGGATCGTGTACATGTTATTCAAATTCACAATAGGAAAGCCCTATTTATCACCTTATTAATATAATGAAATAGTATTATTACGAGAAAATAGCTTGAATGTGATGGATATCCCCAATATAGTCTGCTTTGAACTTTGAAAACTTTGCAGGAAACGATAATTTACAATAATTCCAAAAACTATTTTTTTCGACAACATACTCGACTCCTTGCCTGTCAAAATCGGGAAACGATCTGAAAATAAATGTTTCTTAGATTTGTTTTTTTTTTTTGACATGTGTTTCCCTAGTACTGATTACCGCCCTGTTTTGGCCATCGCGTCTGCAGCTCCTAATTATTAATTAAAAATTAGGTTATTAGGGATATTTAAATGTTGTAGTAAGTAGGAAGTATAAAAACACAAGCCCGTCATCTAATATCATCCTTTCGTGTGCTTGAAAATAATGGTGTTTGCAGTAAGTATGTGAAATTTCCCCATCAGACCAGTACAGAGTTACAGGAGACTGGTCTAAATGAATTCAATTCCTAAACCTATTTGTTAAAAATCAGTTGCTAGGAAAAAATAATGACACCACTGAATACATCTGTCACTGCTAGTAAAATTTCCAGATAGAACTAATACAAGGAACTGATCTGACTAAAAATTCTCAAAACACAGAAAAAAACAAACTATTCGCTAGGAAAAAAAGACGAGTGTCAGAAAGATTGTTTGCCAAGGTCTGAAATAGCAGCGCGTGGGTTAAGTACTCTGCAAAGACAAATTATTATTATGAGTCGGCGGCATGTTCTACGTTCTGTGTTTCCTCCGTAGCTCAAACGGGGAACTTTAGTATGCCGGGCCCCGGACAGATCATGGACATCCTTAGTACGCCTTGAATTGACTCTTCTTCGGAAGACCTACATTCATTTACGGACTGGAGAGGAATTCACTCTCGGTGAATGGAATTATGAAGAGCTACCGATCTAATTTTCTACTTTGTAATTCATTTGAGCTTTAATTATAAAAAAAGAAGGAAAATGATTAATGAACTACGAAATATAGATTGGGATCCCAATTTATTTTATATGGGTGCTCGCGCACAGGTGATAAAATGACATTCGCCTGTTCGAAATCCATTGCCGGAATGAAAGGGTGACAGGTGACAGTCACTCGCCGTGTGCGTGCTCGATTGGAAGACAGTTACGAAACTGTTGCCGTGACTAATTCACCCGTGCGCGCCTGGCCTAAATCTAATTCAATAAAAAATCATCAAAATTATGTATACAAGGTGTCCAGAAAATCGTAGTATAAGCACATTTGAAGTATTCTTTGTTCTTGATTTTCGTTTTCAAGTAAATCGAGTCCGTGGTTAGAATTTTTATTGGTCAAATTTATATTCGGTCGCTACGGGATTACTGTGAGCTGTTTATCGTCTTTTAAAATGTGTCAAAAAATGTGAAACGTGGAACCGGCTCCAATAATTTCTTAATCCTTAAGTTGTCGAAATAACTTGAATTTAAAAAAGAGTTAAAATGCTCGAAACGAAAAAAAAAATGTTTACTTGCGTTCTCAATGTGTTGCAAATGATCACACTTTTTGATTCCGTGTATAATAAATCTATCATGCTAAGCAAAAAGATAACAGTAAAGAACATAAAGTAATTTCATTTTAAGTCATTATTTCAATCTCCGCGACAAAACTTCATGATGTACCTATCAAGTCGACTGTTCTGAAAAATATATTTTGACTACAAAATAAGTTTAATTTTATTTGTAATAAGCGAATGTATAAGTTTATAAAGATTTTGGTTCCCAAGGACATAAATGGTACAAGGTTTAGGACATATACATATTTAGAATTCATTAAAAGTTTCTGTTAATTGTCCGCTAAAGAGATTAAAGAATCAAGTTCAAGAATATTAAACATTTTCGACGAGTATATTTTTTAAATTGACCGAGGACATCAGGCCATTTGTGTCATTTATGATAGCTAACATTACAAAAGCGGCTAATAAAAAAACTAGGTTCGGGGGTTATGTCGGATCCGCCCTATTTTCCTAATCTTGCTCCAATCTGTCACAATCCCAAAAATGGCGACTTTACCCTCACCTCTAAGCCACCGGATTTCTTCGGTGATATAGTTCATTGTGTTTGCAGGCATTTACGTTTTAAAAGTCTTTGTTAGCAAAGTTCAGAGTGTTGTATAATATTCTAAATCTTGTTAATTATTTCTGGGTCAAGGTTAAAAACCGAATTTTATTACCCCGCTGTGTGACGCATGTAGCCTATCTCGTTAGCCCAATTACATTTTTAATCAAGGATGAAATGAAATAATGAAATTTTCGTGGAAAACTTAAATATTAGTCGTGAAAGCGTGATACATTGCGTATTTATCATGTTGATAGTTGACATGGTACTGTTACTGAGAGATCCGTTGTAATATCTCTTTTTGTTACATGCGTCGTATATGGAGAAAGAAGGAGAGATTAAACGATTTTTCAGCTTTATGCCTATACGCAGTGGCAGCTCGTGACTCTGTAGTGTACTAGAGTGCTAAGATTGAAAAATAAGACGTTATTGATGTTGTAGTCGAGAATGATTTGTAAAGGGTCCGCCAAATAACTTTTTTTTTTGAAAATGCTATAAAAAAAAAACTACTGAATATTTTCTCAAATTTCTTTTTTTATTTATAAGTACAATCCTTCCGGTTAATAATGGAAAATAATTTCATTCAAATGGCTGCCTCGGCTGGCCATGCAGTAGCCTACACGATCGGTCCAATTTTTAAGCACATTATCGATTGTGTGCAGCTGTATTTCACCAATGGCTTCACGAATATTGTCCTTTAAAGCGTCAATTGTCTCTGGCTTGTCGGCGTAACATTTATCTTTGAGGGCACCCCACAAATAATAGTCCAACGGTGTCAAATCGCAGCTCCGAGGTGGCCAAACGACATCAGCTCTGCGGCTGATAATGCGATCTTCAAAAACAGGGCGCAAAACATCGAGTGTAGCTTCGGCTGTGTGGCACGTAGCGCCGTCCTGTTGAAACCAAATGTTGCCAATATCCTCCTCTTCAATTTTTGTGAACAAAAATTCGTTCAACATGGCCCGATAACGATCGCCATTGACTGTAACGGCCACTCCTTGCTCATTTTCAAAGAAAAAATGGCCCAATTATGCCTCTGGACCAAAATCCGCACCAAACAGTGACTCGTTTTGGGTGTACCGGCTTTTCAATGTATGCGTGCGGGTTTTCTGTGCCCCAAATACGACAATTTTGCTTGTTTACATACCCGCCAAGATCAAAATGAGCTTCATCCGAAAAGATGATTTTTTGGCAAAATCGGCATCTTCTGTAAGTCGATCGCAGGCCCACTCAGCGAAGCGAAAACGCATTGGATGGTCAGTTGGCTTCAACTCCTGAACCAATTGGACTTTGTATGGCGTCATACCAAGGTCTTTATGCAAAATTCGTCTCAATGATGTCTCCGAAATGTTCAATTGTTGAGAACGACGGTGAATTGATGTTGATGGCGCTTCACGCACACTTTCTGCCACAGCATCGATATTCTCGGGTGTACGCACTGTTTTTGGCTTTTCACGCTTTGGTTTATCGATGAGGATGCCAGTTTCTTTCACTTTTTTCACAAGATAACGAACATACGGAGCTGACGGTGCTTCTCTTCTTCCAAAAACCGTACGCAATTTTCGCACACATTCTGCAACATTACCATGATTTTCAAAGTAATGTCGCAATATTTCCCAGCGTTGTTCAAGCGTATACACAACCATATTCGCTCAGCGAAAGGATAAAACTAATTATCTGTCAAATCAGACATGAGCTAAGTGTTACCATTCACGAAATAAGCACTAGTTGAAAAAAAAAAAGTTATTTGGCGGACCCTATATTTTTTTTCCAAAAAATAACTTTTTTGTACGAAGGTTTTTCAGTAAATTGGTGCTGCGCCCCACAAAACTAAAAATCTTCATACAACAAAAAGTTTTTTTTGAAAAAGAAATAAAAATCGTTTTATGGTACAACTTCAACATTTACGTCGTATTTTTCAATCTTAGCGATGCCACTGCCTATACATATAGAGACATTAAAGCAAGCATATGAATTAAGTTAGGAGTGTGTACCGAGACAGCGTTGTGGGGCGGTCAATCCTCTCTGCCTACCCCTATGGAGAAACGGCCAGACGGTCAATTAGTGGGACGTTCAAGCTCCATGTGGTAGCGCACGTATGCGACTTATATTTACGTGGTATTTCATCCACCGATAATTTTTGTGATTTGCGATTTAATCACACGAGCACGGAAATGAGAAAAGATGTGAATTATGTATAAATTAATCACACGGGCTTGACGTACATTACAGAACTGTATCTTAATGATACATGACATGTCATGTTAGGCTTTGTGATTAAATGAATTTGTAAACGATATTAAATAACTTTGGAAATCGCCAAAAACGAGCATGTTGTATTTTAAACGATGCGCCGAAATTGAAATTGATGATTGACATGCATGATTATAAATATGAAATAACATGACATTGCATGGCTCCGTGCTCCGTGACTCATCAGTAATCCTAATTATTGCGAAACTATCTGAAACTTCGTTTAATTAAATTAATAAAACAGGGTCGTAATTGATTTCGCAAAAAAAAAATACCGCTGGTGAAAGTTTTGATAGCAGAATATTTCGTAATGAAAAGTTTTTTAACTTAACAAAAAGGGTAAGGGATGATGGAACAAAAATCAAGACTCCTTTGATTCACAAAATTAAACTTGGAGGAGTTTTTTCAATTACGGTTGAAGGAAATTTCATTATGAAATATTTTAGAAGTACCTACCTACAGAAAGATAATTATTAGTGTACAAGCGAATTTTATGAAAAATGTTTTAGGCATAATGATTAAAAATGTCAAAAAGCATAAAAGATTACCTATTTTCATGAATGTAATTCCACTTCTTGTGAATCTTAGATTTTATAAGTGCTATTTTTAATGTCGTTTGTAGCGTGCCTACCTAAATATATTTTTTTAATATTTTCAGATGAGATAGCTTCTTCTTACTAAGAGGAATCGGTACTTCTTATCTTACTAGGGTATCACCCTAGTCGTACTGATGTTGACAAGATGTCAACTTTTGCCCGACAACGCTTTGCAGGGTTCGGCAGACATATCAGTTCGCAGTATTCCTTCCTCTGCTATAGATTACCCCTTACCAGCGATAGATTTCTAGGAACCTACAATAATCTTATTTATTACTTCTTGACTAATATTGTCAAGATGAAAACTGACCAATTTTGCTTCTACAGAATCAAAAAATATTAGTCGCTGTAATCCACCTTTATTGTTTAGATAGCAGTAAATAGTGAAAAATCACTGAAGAGTCAATTTGAAAAAAATATTACTTATTTTTTAATTTAACTCCGCGCATATAGTTTTATTAGTTCTTCATTTAAAAATGGCCTGTTAGAGTAAGCCACATGGACACATACTTCGAATATAGAATATAAATAATTATCTGGTAAAATATATTAGAGGTAGGTAGGTACTTTATCGCTTGTCACGTGTACGTAGGTACATACGTACTCACAAGGAAATTGTGTTGTTTAATAAGACCTTTTCAGTGTATTTTTTTTTTCCTGGTTGATTGTCCTAATTTCAGTGGTTTTTTTTTCTTATTTTTTGTGCTCAAAGCGATCTTCGGAGAGTGGTTGTAGAATGGGCTTCGCATTTGAATTTATTTGGGTGGGTTGTGGGATGGATTCCCGCCGCAACATAAAAAGGTGAATTATAATTTCGTATGTGAACGCTGCGTGATGTGCTTTGATTTTTATGGATCTCATAGAAATTGACGGACTAATAATAATTGTCGTAAGGAATATTTATATTAAATATATGTTTATCTATTTAATAGTTATAAAAGAGAATTATAACTTTTTTTACATGTTGCACTGAATAATATAGAATTAAGCTGCGTTGAGTAATACCTAAAAAGATAAGTAAATACGTAATATTTGAACAAAAACATACACCGCTTCTTAATACATTAATTTTAATGGTTCCTGGCATTGAAATGGTCGGTAGAGAATATTATTAGCAAACAAACTTTATGGCCCTAAAGCCGAGAACATTTTATTCGGTTTAAAACTTAAGCTTCAAAAGCAGAATCTGCAAAAAAAATACCACCTTTTTTTAATTAATTACGAAAAATAAGGCTTCTTTAAAAAAAGTTCAGTTTGGAATACGTGAAATAGTCGATTTTATATAAATGGTGGAATAAATAAATGATCTTGTTTTGTTCTTAGTTTCGACTAGATGGCGCCACTGGGTCAAGGTTTGCTCTCGGCGAATCTTCAGAATAGTTTTGACAGCAAAAATCCTCGTCTTTATTCGTTGTAGTTTGGTAGTATTGGAAAATTCACACGGCAATATTCAATTCTCTACTTGTGTGGGGGCAGGAACCGGGGAGTAGGGAGATTACATCGTTTATTGCTGTGTACATGAACGTCTTGAAGATTTGATACGTAATCAATATCTCATCATGGGTTATAATGAAATTTGAGACTGCAATATGGTACAGAAAACCAATCATATTATTGTTTTATCGGTAACAGACGGATTTATCTGAAATTATATAATCTCAACGGTGAAAAGTTTAATCAGTGAAGTGATTCAATTTTTAATATTTGTTTATTTAAGTAATTTGATTGCGCCTGATAAAAACAAATAAGAGAGATTGTCTTTAACTTCTTTCGATTTCGAAGTCCGTTATCGCAGATATTTATTGTTATTAATGATTCGCTGCCGGAAGAAAGGCGATTCGGGAATAAGGCGCCCCACCATTCCCGATTTCTACTGACCTTTTCAGTTCTAGAGGTTTGCGTGGGTCTCTTGACTCTAGAGCTCGCCCCTTTAATCGGTTTCTCTCAGTGTATAAGTTGTTCCGGCTTATCGGATCTGATTTGGAGGCCGATCAAGAGAGACGAGGATTCTATTGTCTCGCTAGAAAACCAATTCCTACACTATATTTTGTTTGGTCGAAATTGACGCGTGGCACTAAATTGCGCCTCTAAAATAACTATTTCGTTCATAGCAGAAAATACAGATCATCGTATTTTTCTATGATTGTGTGTTAGATTTGGGAGAGGAGGAAAATAAACCCAAACAAAAACATTATTTTCCACCGATGAATAAAAAACTGGACAAAAGTCAGAACCATTTGCATAAATGGGTGATTCTAACCGGAAATTCTCAGGGAAAAATAAAGAAACTCTGTTCCAAGAAAATAAAAATTATGCACAGCAAAGGTTGGTTCACCGAAAAACATGCCGTCGGCAATGATTTTTTGTCTGTATATTATATTATGACGAATGCGTCGAGTCAAATAAAATCTCTAAATTTAAAAAAAAGACGACGAATCTAAAAGAAGGTGGCTTTTATTTCCGAGCGATTCCGGGTAAACGAGAGCTTCCGAGAAACATTGATCTGATTCGCGAGTTCGTTCGCTACCCGCCGCCCAATCCGTTAAACGGTGAAGCGACGATTTCATAATCGCCATTCCTCGTGACATTTTTCCGACGGGGTTATTTCGGTGCCGCCTGCTGGCATCACACCATCCACGCCGCATCTACTCCTCGCTGGCTTCCCACCCCGCTCGATATCACTCTACTATTATTACGCGAGGGATACCGTCCAGAGTTGAAGGCGTCCACGGCCCCACGAGACCGACGCAACTAAACTCCTACTCGTATTTCGCACACATCATACAAAATACACATTACTTTCAAAAACAACAACATACAGAATATTGCGAAGCATTGGAGAGATCCCACCTTTCAGCAGATCCTTCTATAGATTGTGTCAAAGAAAGGCTTAAGGCTGAACTGTATTCCCGAAAGCTTCTAAGGTTTTTGTTAAATCGTATCAACAAATGTGTATTGAGTATAATCATATTTTAACCCACAAAAATAATCTTTCTCAATATGCTTTCAGATTGAAAATTATATTCTCCTGGAAATGTTAGTAATAATTCAAGCTGTTGCCGCGTCTTTTAATAAAATTCAACGAAAACGAAGAAAGAAAAACACTATATGTATTAAAATAAACAGAGCAACATGGTAAAAAATCCAATAGCTTTTGCCTAGTTCTAGGTATATGAAACGGTGAGTGTTTTATATACGTATACGAACAAATTTTCTTTTTAAGGCATTAAATTGTGTAGGTAATGGAAGCGAATATTCCGGATACTTCTCATTTATCCTTCTGCTCTTCGTGGGGACGTTTTCGGGAAATATATTTTTGTTTTTGAAATTGGTTCAAGTGATTACCCAAGAAAGAGCGATAATCAAAACAAGCCGTCGGGCGGTTGTAGTTTGTGTGGTTAGTAAAGATATTGCCTGTTTTCAAATTGAGATAAATAACAAATTAACTGGTGGTGGATGAACTATAAGCCGCTGTCTCTGAAAGTGCTTACAGAGCGACGTTTAATTATTTGAACCAAGTAATTTTGAGTGTCGAGTATATTTTTATATATGGCAAAACTGTATTAGAACACAGAACACTGCAGTTTGGTTAACAGCAGTGAATCCCTATTTTAATCCGATAATTCAAATAAGGAAGACCCTGAAGTGACAGGCGGTGGCAACGGAATGGGTTTATATTCTACATATTTATGTGTAAGAAAAAATCTTAAAAAGCAAAGCGAGCAAGCTAGAACGAGGTGACATAAATAATAACAAAACTGTTTTAGTAGAGCTTCACATATAAGATAAGACACATTCCGTCTTTCGAAGTAAACAAATCATTCAATTATAAATAGCTAACGACCCCAAGTAGTAAGGGCTAATGAGTATATAACAGGGTGTGTGGTTCAGATAAAATAAATTGTGCTGCGTCAACCAATCGGCTGCCAAACATCCGTTCCTCAGAATATGTCAAATCCTGATAAGACAACAATAAAATAGCTCTAAAAAGAGTTCGGCTAGATCTGCCAGACCCTATTACGAAAACTAAAAAAAGGTTTCAGCAAACTTCAAGTTATCTATTCCGCCCGAACCTGGGTAAAGAAGATAGACGCTTTTCCTAAGATTTAAACATTCGATACATCATTGTGTCAAAATTATTATTATGGGCCTATTTATGTTTTTGAATCTTTTTAGAATAGACCGAATAATAATGAATATTATGTGCGGCACTTATTTCTAACATTCAACAGCATAATAAAGTAGAGCTATTTTACGCGTGTTATCAATGTATGTATGACATTTCACTCATATGTATGTATGAACGGTAATAAATTGTTTATTATTTTACAAATTCACAAATATTTTTAGCAGTTAAGTGAAATCTGTAATGGCGATAACACTAATCACAATCACACCGACATAAATAAAAACGAATGCATTATGTTTCAGTTAAATATGTTTAGTTAAAAAGGCAACAAGTATAATGTCTCTTGTGAGCGATTTAACGTTGCAATAAAGCAGTATTACGTGACTAAAACCACGTAGGAGAAAATGCTGGTGTGATCTAGTTTTCTTTTTATCCGTCTAAATCGAATGAGCTTCGGTCCATTCAATTTTCCCTTGATCCCGATCGCATCGCGCTTTAAATATAAAATGTCAATCGTCGATTGCTCTCAATTCCCTTTCGGATGAACCGCACCTAAAATAAACGTTATAGTTCGGTAGTTGGAAGTCAACAGTATTCTATTTCGATATCGAGTCGGCACACGACTGCTTATTTTTACAGGGACAGCAGCTGGCGACTCCCTTCGTGTGTCCACACTGTCCACGTTACCTCGCTGTAAACTGAGACACGTACCGCGTCCGACACGTTGTATTAGTACTTTCCCAAGCTACTCACACAACGCAAAGCTAAGCTTTCCTGGAAGATAGTACGTATCTAATGCCGTGTAAACTTTGTGTGGAAGAGAAAAACAAGACAGCTTTGTTGGCAGGCCTTTGAAGGCGATTTTTCCGATCAAATAAGCGTATAGTATGTAAAGAATTTCGCATGCTACATTTACTTGCTCAATTTAATGTAATAGAAAATGTTTTGATCTGAAGTACGGAAAATTCACTGACCAGACAAAAATAATGAATGTGTTAATTATACATATGTACCTACACGACTGCTTCTATTTGTTGTGAATATTCTTACGACGAAAGTTTAAAGTAAAGATGCGATATGTAATCAAGTCAAATTAGTTTGTTTTAGGTCTAAGTATGGGATCATTATTCCAGAGGCGTAGAAGTTTATTTTGACTATGAAATTCCGCTTTGCCCGGATGAAGTGACAAACAAAGCTAAATGTGTGTATTAAGGAATGGCGGGAGCATCTGTCGTGTCGCCGGGAGCCATGAATCATCCCAGGAGAGGAGCACTTCTGCTTATTTCTCGCTCGAAACTTCTACTATTCCATGCCCACCACCTAGAGGCGGTTTGCGAAGGATTTATACATCTAAGTCTAATTTCTCATACCCCTCTAATAGTTATTTATAAACACTGAAAACTAGTAAATATAAGATTCGATATTTCTTTCCAGAATATAAAAGCTCATGCTTCGGTTGCTATGTAACGATTCGCACCGTTACCATTCTACATACGATCATCAGATGAAAATAATTCTAAAGCTTTATTGTAGTAAAAATATCTTTAGTAAATAATTCAGTTGAACGGTATGATTTTTAAAAATAATTTATACATTTCCTGCGCCAAAAAGGGTTTTCTTTGCAATTCTAAATTAGAGCTGTTGTTGAAAAAATCTTTGTGAAAATACGGATGAGGGTTGTATGGAAAATATTTCTATTTCTACTAAAAATAACTTTTATTAATGCAGCAGACCTTCGGTTATAACAATAATGCTGAACATTGCGGTTGCGTTACATCATAATTGGAATTGTTTAACCATAGAGAAATACTGAATGGTAATATATTTTAATTTACCTATTCATTTGTCATCAGCTCTCTTCTTTTAAACTTTCTTAAGGAGTATATTATTTACATAAGATTTGTATTTTCAATTCCTTTGCCTTATTATGTCATCAGTTATTGTATGCATACAAATTTAATGTACACATTTTAAGTAGAAGTATAAAACACCTTTGTAATAATATTATTGAAAGCTAAAAAGCAGAAAATCTGTTGGCTGAAACAGTAAAATGTCAAGAACAGCGAGATCTGGCGACATGTTTTTTTTGTTCGAAATTTCTAGGTTAATGCAACTAATTTTAGCTCGTAACGTCATCTTTATTACAAGCTACGAATGTATGAAATATGCAATTAAATATCAAAAATGAAGAAAAAACACCGTATTGTTTTTTTTCATTTTTGAACATTATTCTATGTTGAGACTCGAGAGAAGACGGGTACTTAGTAAATAAGTCAATAGTGGAGAAATAAGTTTTAAGTGCTTGTATTTTAAATGATGCGAAATTTTAAAAAGAAAAAAACTTTCGGTTGTTTCAGTCTTTTTCGAACTAACGAATACCAAGAACCACACTAATAACTTTTCCCAATATTTACATAATTTTAGAATATTTAAAATACAAATACAAATGCTTACACATGTTATCCCCTTTTCACTAATAACAATAAGTAGGCGTAAGCAAGGTAAAATGCTGTTTCTCCGTGACTTTTCTCAAGGACATCGCTGTCGGAAGTGTACATATGCACCAACAGTCAACACACATAATCCTAAATATGTGTTATTCGAATCAACTCTAATTGCGCGACCTAGAACATCTACAGGTTACAGGGAAAACTTCTATCCAATGTGGGCAATAACGTGACTTAACGAAGAGTAAGATGACTCGTTCACCCTTCGTGTTTCCACAAGGAACCGAACCGTAAATTAGAGGCACTTTCAGACGGCACAGCCACACAAACCCGGACTATCAAACGTGTCGAGATACTACCAATTCCGTGTCCCTCTAAATTAATGGATCGTTAACATTTCAGGAAACTCCGTAACTAATAAATATTATGTCTGAGACAAATTTATTGAATTTATCTTGACTGAAGGTTAGACTTGAGACGTGCATGCTTTGAGGCTTTTATCATATGAGTCGTATAGTTCCTATGTACGATAAGTCCAATATAATTCAAAATTTAAGTAAATATGAGGTTTTATTCTACCGGCTATTTACCATACTAATCAAATGTCAATAAGTTCCAAACGTACGTAAAATCTTACGAAAAGTGGGTTTTAAAATTACGATGAGTTTCAAACGGCGTTAAATCCATGGTGCCGTTTGTTCCAAACGCCGATAAGTCCACCGCTTGTCCAGATAGCCAATGAGCGCGAAGCATTTCGCTAATTCCAACATGGCCGCTAAAGCACTTGTGAGGAGTGTTATTCTTTTAAAGTGTCTATCGTTTTATACATTTCTACAGCTAAATAATGTCCGATCTTACCAAAAATGTCATTCAAGTGACTGGAAATACATCAAGGAAACGAGTTATCAATAAGGAATCTTGGAAAAAGAATGTGGATAGCCGTAAAAGCTAATGAAAAATCTGCTATTTTGAATGGATTTGTAAATGGAATGTCCGTCATTACTGGGTGCTCCCAAAACTTCGCTCGTTTGTTTTTAATTATTTTTTAATTTTATTCGTTTTTTTCACAATTGTTCTTATTGTCTATTTTTTTTAAATACCTGGGCGAGAGAAATAAAATTTCAATTGTTTAAATTTATTTAAAAAATTGAATTACGTAGGTATGGTTTTCATAATTTTAGTAAAATTAATTGACGTTTATTTATTTTTGAGAAAAAAACATTTTTTATTAAATCTGTGGATATAAATATAAAGCAAACATGGGTTTACCTATTTAATCATAAAACCATCATTAAAAAAAAAAAACTTATTACAGAAAAAAATTCTAGGTACGCTCCGACAAACTTGCTCATTTCTCCGTTGTGCGAGCATAAAACGAAGACCTTTAAATGTGACACCTTTAAAATAGTAGATTTGATGGATATCCGTACAATTTTTTATTTGAAAAATGAAAAAAATTATCAAGACAACTATATCATAAAATATTGTCATCTTGATAAATGCAAGCGCTGGCGTCCCAAAAAACAGTTGGAATTAAAACAAGAGGCTTAAGTGTTAAACACACTCTACCGCAAAAAGAGAACAATAGTTTGAGAATTTATTGTGATGTCTCCATTCTTTTTTTATATGGCATTTTGTTTTATAATTTGGTTTTGTCAACTTCTTAAGGATGAAAATAAAAAGAATTTGTAAACACTAGTTTATTCCCATTTAATTTTTCTTTGTAAATAAAAAAAAAATAGAATCATTAAATATTTTCGTTTCTTATTCCTCGGTTTAAAATGTATGTTATTTTTTTTTTTAAGCAAAGACTTTTATTTTTGTTTTGATTTAACTAGCAAATCGATAAACCTTTTTTGTGTATTTTTTCAAAAGAACAATAGTTTGAGAATTTATTGAAATGAATACAGAATTTTTGTAATTATAAAATATCTCTATTTCCTTTATTTTATATATTTTGTCATATAATTTGGTTTGGTCAACTTTTTAAATATGAAAAAAAAAAATTTTGTAAACACTAGTTTATTCCCATTTAATTTTTCTTGGTAAATAATAAAAAAAAGAAACATTTAATATTTTCGTTTTGATTAAATCTTTTTTTTTTTTGGTGACCCTATACTTGTCTACCACGTGTCGACCGTATTGAGAAACAAACACCGATAAGTCACGACTGGTGAGTTCCAATATACGTTAAATTTGACAGTTGGTTTCAAATGCCGATAAGTCCATTCTTATTTGCGTAATTACTCCTAAACTATTAAGAAATTAAATGCTTTATTTTATTATAAACATCCGTAGTCCAATAATAAAGCACACCAAATGCAATAAATATTAGGTTGTAATGAATATAAGTCATAATTGAAAAAAAATGGTTTGCCAACATTTCACCAAAGTGGACTTACCGTAGATAGGAACTATACGACTCATATAATATCTTATATTCCAATTCAATATAATAATATCACCACGCTTTCGAACATTGTTCAAATATTAGTTGTCTAAGCAATGAAGAAAAAAAAAGAATATATGTAATACAAAATAAAGCAATGCAGATACTTTATTTTAATTTCTTATACTGAATACCGCACAAGAGTCCTAACTGCTTCCAATCGTCTGGAGCTAGTGGAACTATGGCATCCCCAAGTGTGGTATGTTGTGAGGTTGAAGGTAGTGCGGAGGAGAAGGAGATAGGGAAGAGGAAAGTTTGGAAGGCATTTGATTATTCAGATCTGATCACCAAACACGGCTAAAGCTTATGATATTATAGATACTTAGAGTATTTATTACTCAGGAACGTGCCGCAAATATACTATACTCGTATATTATTTTATATGAATTAAATGTGTGTATTAAATGACACATATTACTCAACTAAAATTCAATAGCGGGAGCCGGGTTCGAGCCCGCGACTTTTGAATTCGTAGTCGAGCGTCTTACCACTCGAACACGGAGGTTGTCAAATACTACTACATTAGTCAAACATGGGAAAGAGGTACATGCTAAAAGGCATTAACTCATGACAGTTTAGTAAACTAATTATGTATTAGAATGTGCGATAGGTACATATTTATGCATGAGATAAACAATGGCAATGGCATACCTACATTTAAAAGAAAAATTAGGCACGATTTTGAAATACACGGAAATGGGACGTTAAAATGCATACGATTATCCTTATGCAAAGAAAACAAGTAAGCAAAGCTCATCCAGGTATGTATTTGTCGGGCCGTGCAATTTTATAATCATGTTAATGATTATAAAATGTAAATGAATGTAGTACCTACCCACGTTATCGATCAGTATCAATTAATTCGAATCGATTTTAATTTGTTTTTATTAACTGCCTACTCTCATTGAACAAAAAAAGTTTTACATAATATGAAATGGTAAGTGCCTTTGTGAAATACCAATTTAGAAACGGAACAAAGCGATCCTTTGGTATCCTCGAGGTATCGAACGTAGCTGCTGAATAATTAAATATATTCCTCGCAATTTCAAACGCTCCCGCGTCTCCTCGGTGGGAAATAGAAGAAGTAGTAATTTAAAGCTAACAATCCGACCTTATGAATTAGTTTCTTCAGCCGATGTACAGTGGCCAGTAGCTGACAACTCGCTGTGTCGTTAAATTGCAACGGACTCGTGTATTGTATAAAATAATGGAGCAATCATGTGAATGGTGAGGCCAAGATGATTGAAATTGACTGCGGAATTATTATGGACACGTCTAGCAGTAATATTAATAGTAATAGTCTGTATGGCGACAGCACTAGTATCTTGTAATTACATCCCCAGCCTGATTAAATGTTAGAACATCTGGATTTGTACCATATTAACTGTCTCTTACCGCAGGCGTTTGGGGTTAAAATACTATGCAAAATCTTTGCATATCCTTTGGGCAATGTTCAGAGTGGCAGTGAAAAAGCCCCAAGCGTCTTCATCTCTATAAAGGCATACCGCTGATATCTTCGCGTCAACGTTTGCCTCTTTCTAATAAACGACGCACGCAACAGAAAGAGATGTTGTAATGCAATTCTCAGTGGCAGGACGTTTTTCAGATGGAAAAAAGGAAACTTTATTTTATTTGTTTTTTTTTTTTAAATAGTCGTATGGGTACTGACATTTCTGTTTTGCAAGGCTATTGAATAATAGCAACTGTTATATCTAATTAATAAAAACATTGTATGAGTGGCAATATGTGTAGTAAAAAGACGAAATTCTTGGCAACAACGCATCCAATTATATTATTATTCAACATCAAAAATAGGTTTTTGGTAAAAACAAAATAACTCGCTTAACTCAAAACTTTGGATTATGCAATTCTGAAACCGGCAGATTAAAATTAATTATGAATACACGAATCAATTAACTTCACTTGGCAATGCATAACGATTCAAGTATTACATTATTAATGAATCGTATCTAAAAATGGTGTCCCCGTAAGGTGGGTAAAACTTAATTGTATTTCAATTGAATAAAACCATTGCAAAATAACTCAAGTCATAGAAACCCATTCAATCAGATTATAACTTGTCCCGATGTAGGAATGTGTGAGAGGTAAATGCTAAAGGATTGAGGTTACGTTCATTAAGGCATACCGCCGATAGCTTTGTTGTAACCTCTCCTTCGTTCTTATAAACAGCTCAAGTAATAGAAAGAGAGGTTACAGCTGAACTCTCAGCGGTAGGACCATACTAAGACAGCGGGAATAGGTCGGAAGCTAATGAATGTGCACCGACGTCAATATAACTTGTTGCTATTACAAATGACCAGTTTTTTGTTCCAACAAACACGGCGGTAGAAATACAGAAAGAATGGGTCAATATAATAATATAGCCGTTGCTTGATCGGAGCAGAGTTCAAGTTATTAATAAACAAATACTGATCGCTGATAGGTGATGTTATGTAACAATCAAAGTATATAATATCAGCTGGCAGAAGTTTTTTGTTTTTGTTTTATAGCATGATAAATTAATTCTCATGAGCTTGAATTTTGTCACGTCAATTTGTACAATTTAACGGAACGATATATATGTTCTGTTTATATTGACCTGTAAAAGTTCGTTCCACTCGAAATGATTCGATGAGCACATGATCGTTATTAAATTAATCTATTGAAGGCAGTCGGTTTGTGTGCAGTAAAAATCTCGCCCGAATTCATTAAGACTGATTAAAGTATCGTCGTATTTGTTTATTTAGCAACGTTGCTTACGCAATTTTCCGCGCGTGAAATTCAAAAGTAAATATTTATATTCATTTTATGCCCCAATTCTCATTTTAGCAAAATATTGATACAACATGCTCATCAGTCTTGATTTGAAGTATTTTGTATTTAGGTGACCTCCGTAGCAGAGCGGTAAGCTCCTCTGCTTCTTGTTTCAGAGATCGCAGGTTCAAAACCCGACAAAGACAAATTAAAAAAAACGTATGGGTTTTTCTACATGTATGAAGAATTAAAATAAATTAAGATATTGGTTTTATATTATTATACACGCACCTCGTTTTAAATTGGAAAATATTCTCAGTATCGCCCTGGTGAGGGACCATCGTTCAAATTCGAGACGTTCCAAGGAATAACGTAGTTCCACTCGCTCCAATAAGTAGGAACATTTAAAAAGTTATAACATAATATTATTAGAGGGTACAAATGCTTGGAAAAGACATGGTTTTATAAAAAATATAGTTTATTTGTTAGAATCAGTCTTTTAAAGAAAATGTAACCTTTTTGTTTTCATAAAACCAATCAAAGTTTTGTGAAAAGATGCCGAGCTTTTCTATTAAAAACATCATAACCGAGAGACATTTGCCGTTCAAAATTCTTTTGTTCTGGAAAATACAGCTTAAAAGATTTATTTTTGATATTTTAAGTAAAATAAGTCGGGGACAACCGAGGAAAATATGACACGATCAAGTGAATCAAATGCTTGAGTTATTCGGTTGAGAGTGAGAATAACCGAAAATTATATATGAAACGGTGTATGAACATGAGTAAATCGACGAGTGTGTCAAAACAGAGATGTGTGGCGGTCTATCCTGTTTTTTTTTTAAACTTGAATGTACAGTTAAGACATTTTAAGTAAAAAAAAACTTTTTTGTCAATGCAACTAAATGATTTTATTTTATTTTTTTATAGATACGCCATACATCGATGTTTAGTAATCCATATTTCATACTTTGGTAGAAAATGCTAAAAAAATACGATGCCTAAAGATTTACAATCTTATCTGTTCAATCGCGGACGTCACTACTGTAGACATTTTGGTTACAAAAATCTATGAATTAAAAAAAAGTTAGTTCGTTACTTTTTCTTTTGGTTGCCTTTTTATAGTAAATACCGCACCAGAGTCCCAACTGCCCCAACCGTCAGGAACCAGCAAGACTATGGCATACCCAATTGGGGTATGTTGTGAGGTTGGAGGTAGTGGGGTCATCAAACACGGTTAAAGCCATTTCAAGCAACGTTTCAATCCTGAATGGTATTCTTTTTCTTTTTTTCACCACTCTGGATGTGCCACAAATATACTATGGATATATTATTTCATATTAATTCAATGTGAAATAACACATATCAATATAAATGAAAATTAATCGCGCACGCCTGGATTTGAACTCGTGACCTCTGGATCCGTTGTCGAGCGGCTTGACCACTCGACCACGGAGGCCGTCAAAGATAAGTGTGTTAATTTGTAAGAAATAAACAAATTTGAGGTCCGGTAATTAATTATGTGCTATTTGTATGCATATCGGCCATAAACAATATAAATTAGCAATACATTTAGAATATTGAAAGTTTAATTAAAATCTGCAGAGGTCCCACTGTTACAGTGCGTACATTGATGATTAATGAATTATTTTTATTCGATGTAGATAAAAAAATATGCCTTTGTAACAGGTTCATCAAATTTGAAGTGGATAAAAATTCAATGTTCAAAATCAAATTCAATTCAAAGTGGGTAAAAATCTATGCCTTTGTAACAGGTTTATCAAATTTAATGACTTTATTCATACTGACATGACAAAAAAGAATAGTTAGTAAACATTAAAATGTTATGTATTTATAATGTTTGGTATACCCCTAATACTAATAGGGCCGTTGTAACCTTTCTCCTTTTCTCATAAACAACGCAAGTAACAAAAAAAGATGACAAATTATCATTATTATTATGACCGATTTACAAACTTACCTGTTCAGTAGACCAAAAGACGATCAAACTAACGAAGGAACATTTTTTTCAGGTAACCATAATATCTACAGTAGCGACGCCCCGAATGCACAAAAGAGTTTATAAATCTGTAATCGAGATAATAAACTGTTTGTTCTGGATCAGTATTGTATAAATTAAGATTTCTTTAGGTGTATTGTTTTATTTTAATGTAAGTCTGATTATTTATAGTTTTTGTGTTTAATTTGAAGAACTTCATTTAAATTTTTCGTCCGATTTCTTATTTGTGTTTCAATTTAAATAACTAACTACTTAACTCAAAATTTCCGTTTCTTACGTACGGCAGTATAGTTGTTGGATTACGACTTAAAAAAAACTTTCATTAAATTCTTTATTAAATCAAAAATCACTTCTGATGCAACTTATACTATATTTTAACTGAACACAAAAATTGTAAAATGTCGTTTAGCTTAGCTAAAAGAAAATTGAAAATTATAGGCAAATACAAACAAGTTCTTAATTTAAAAATCATAAAATGTGAAATCTTACAAAAGAAAATAACAGGCATTCCTTGAAAAAAAAAAACCTAAATGAGATCCATACTGATTGCTGGATTTTGTATTAAAAACTTAAAAAAATGAAAAATTTAACTGGTTAGATTAAAATGGCAAATATGGGGAAAAGCGGAAAATAATGAAAAATGTTGATAATATGGTTAGGAAAAGGTTTCCTTTTGTTAATTAAAAATAATAATTTGAGTACACGAAATAATATAACGACAATAATACCTTCTTTACTTCAGACATATTCACAATCCTTGATCTGTCGAAAAATGAACTTGAATTTAACTCTGAAAAAACACTGAATTATAAATAAAAGACACACTTCATACAAAGATTATAATAATTTTACGCGCTTGTTCTTTAAAAGTCACTTCGTAAAAAGAACATCGACTAAAAGTCAAAGACAAACTTTCTTTCAGTGAAGAAAACTACAGAGTATTTTCCTCTTCGAAGTATCGAAGCGTGAAATGTTCCCACGAAGGAGGAGATTTTCCAAAGAAGTATCAAAAATACAATTCGAACTTTTTGAACGGTGGAAATTTATTGAATAGAAAAGTTGCTCGAGGATTTTAGAGAGAGTTTACACATACAACTGTTTTCTCTCGGAGATGTACCGAAACTCAGAGAGCGACGAGCGAGAGTGGCGGACGACGGGTATACGATACCGCGGTTAGGCGCCTACTGGCATTCAACTTTGGCCAAAGCGCTTCGGCTGAGCGGCAATATGCTGGGAAAGTTCAAAGGGGAATGTTGCGCCCGGAAACACGGATGCACGCTAGAGCCACCTGTTGGGCCGAAGGGCTTGGGGCGGGGCAGAGGGCGCAGGGCGTAGGGCGCAGGGCGCAGGGCGCAGGGCACGGAGGTGTTTGTGGCGAGCCCTTCGAGTAGATGACACAGGAAAATGTGCCCTAATATTATCCATACAGCGGCGGGCGGTCGACTGGGCGAGAGGTTATTTATATTCGTAAAAGCTTTGACAATAATAATTTATATTTCACTGGAACAAGTCGATATTATTCATAGCCTGTTCAAAAGAAAAGATGAATTTTGAATTTTCGCGGGCTGTGTACATTCGATTATCTATTTTTTTTTGTTATGTTGGTACACGTATGTTTATCATATGTTAGCATTATCAGCCATTTTGGATTAGTGGTTTGTTTTTGACAACTGGAAAGGTTAGTCACGTTTTTGTGTGTTCTGCGATTTCTTACTTTTGAGAAAATGAATCAAAGAATAAAATCCATGATTTGTTTTTCCACAACTCCAGGACGCTCATCGTCATTAACATCTTCTCGGCCTTCTGTAAAGCGCTTGTACTACTTATAAAGACTTTTTTGGGAAAAGTAGACTCGCCGAATGCCACAGTCAACATTTTAAGTGCGTTGGAGCACTTTATTCCACTTTTAACGCAAAATTTAATACATATTCTTTGATCCATTATTTTTCAAAAGTAAAAAAAATCGAAACACACAAAAACGTGACTAACCTTTGCAGTTGTCAAAAACAAACCACTAATCCCAAATGGCTGATAATGCTAACATATGATGAACATATGTGTACCAACATAACAAAAAAAATCGATAATCGAATGTACACAGCCCGCGAAAATTCAAAATTCACCTTTTCTTTTGAACAGGCCTCGTATACTACCCAGGGGGCACACAAAAGATAAAACGCTGTTAAAAAAATCGCATCTATTAAAAAAATAAATCCTGTTAAAATATCAAAATACATTGATGATACCTTTTTGATTGCCAGATACTGTACATGTGACTTTTTTCTTCTTTTGCACTATTTTGTTTATTTATTATATACCTAATCAATTAAATTAATAATCCTGTTTCTATGTTTATTCAAAACGCTTTCAAGATAATAGTATGCTTCCCCGGAAAGAGTTTTTCCAGCTGATGATACAAATAAAAAAATGGTTTTATTTTAATTTAACTGGTGATACGGATTTAATTTTGACGAGTGCGATTTCGTGTGACACATCGAATTCACCGCAGCTTAACCATACGGGCAGACAGGTGAACCTTAAACATCAAGTCAATAATTGTATAAAATAAAATTCTAAGCACCTTGCTTTTTTCCAAGAGCTTTTGGTTGACATTAAAATAACAACATGACCTATTCGCATATTAATGTTATTTCTAGCAAACTTTTGATTCCGAATGGTTTTCTCTCACCAGGGTGAAAATGAGGTTTTACAGGTATTTCAGTCTAGAGTGAGGTGCAAATATACTTCCAATTAAATTAATTTAATTTCAGTAACTCAAAATGTTTATCCTCGCCGGTATTTGAACCATAGACATAAAATACAAGACACGTCATATTCATACAAATCTTACGAAAAATGTAGCACCACTAATGTTGCATCGCTAAATGATTCACCTGCGTATGAAAAGGAAAGCCATTCAAAGAATACGTGTGTGCGGAAGAGATAGCTATGTGAAGCGTGTTTCGAAGGTATGTCTCGTTGACTTGGTTTAGTGCAACCAGGCGCGTTATCTCAGTAACGTATCTACATTATTTAATTCATCTAAGATCTGTCTGCCCGGTGGTCGTCAACATGTATAAATTGTAATTAAATTCACTACTGATTAGCCTCACGTCCACCGCTGAAGATTCGGCAAATATGCAAAATTTAGAGCGTGGCATATTTATACACAGATTTAAACTCTATCAGCAACTGTAATTTATTGTAATAAACATAGTTAGGTTGGGATAGTTTCGGTTATCGTAAAGTGTTAACATTATTTTTGTTGCCTTCTTTTAGTTGGTTCTTGCCAATTGAATCGTGTTTATTTAAATAAATCAGCTACCGTGAGATAATTTAATTTTAAACGAACTCAGAGGCGTGAAAATTGAATAACCCGCATACATTTTCATGAAATACCTGATTTTGAGCTAAAATAGGACACACATACACCACAGAGCCCCGTCACACACTATCGACACTATGTTGAAATTATCGGTTTACGTAAATAATTCAGATATTTCCCAAAGGAAAACATCAAGCTAACTTGTAAGGTAATTATGTTTCATCAGGGGTGATGATTACAACTATGGGCTTATTTATTAATTAAGGGACCTCGATTATATTTGATTATTATCTATTATTATACCTGAGATCAGTGGCGGCTTGTGACTATTTAAGGGTGCTAAGATTGTAAAATGCGAAATTACTGATATTGCTCTGGCATTAAACGGTTTTATACATATTTTTTAAATTCTGTTTCTGTGTGAAGATCTTCAGCAGCCCGGGGCAGCGCAAATTTCACACTGCTGAAAATTCCTGAAATACTTTTAAAAAAAACCAAAGACTTTTGGAAAAATATGAATCTATTTACGGCTAGACCAATACTAATAATATCATATTTTTCAATCTTAGCACACTTAACACCCGACATTCGCGAGCCGCCACTGCCTGGAAACTTCGTTTTCTTTTTATTTTTTCTAATCAAATCATGGTAAACTACTAAAGTGGTTTGTCACTGAAATAATCAATGGTTAATCGGAATATGAATCCTAATGTCGGCAGCATGAGAACGAATCGTTTTTCTTACTCGTTCATTTGTAAAACAGCACGCATGTGGAACAAGCTATCGGTATTTGTCTAAACTCGCTCATTTAATTCGATTTTCTTCACAGCCCCTTTCTCAACCCGCCTCAAAACGTAGCCTAACCGGGTTAAACACTGTTCAGACAGTGGAGCTTTTGTGAGGTGTCGCATAAAACATGGTTGTATTTTTTATAGAAAGCAATCACTTTGTAGTTTGACATAATATATGAAATAACTCAATTAGTAATAAACTGCCCGAATGAAGCTATAATGATGACGACCTGATAATGTATATGCAAACCCGATAGGCTTTAATATTTACGTAAAATTAGTGGTTTAAACTACGTTATTGTTTTATTTCATTATAAAATACTTCATAACTAATAATATAAAAATTGTAACAAATCGTTTATTCCGGGAAGCGGGGAGGGTAGCGGAATCCCATACGTTTCACGTTATAAAATATTTATATATACAATACATCAACAATTACACGAAAGGATTCTTAAACTTACAATGGCAAATTGCATACATTCTTCAAACATCAAACGTTCATTGTTTAGTTTTCTCTAAATGGATTCAATGAATAATTTATTATCACTACAGGTGCAGAGTGGGAACGGCGATTGCGTACTTAATTTAGATGGGTAAGTACTTTGGCACAGCAATTAGATTCAATAATACATGAGGGAGGTACCTTATTTACCTAAACAAATTTGTTAAAAATAAAATTCGTGAATTGTGCAATGTATAACATGTACGCCTGCGACCTATGGTCAAAATTCAAACAATCAATTGCGAAGGTACTATAATATTGCATACATAATTCTGCTTGGCCTACCGCGCTACTGCAGCGCTTCAACGATGTGTGCGGAAGGCCGCATTCACAGCTTAGCCTCCCCCGCGAGGCACCGGGTCGCTGTTCTCGAAGAAAGACTCAGTAAGAGCATCAACTCCATCGTTGCAGCATCCTTTAGCACGAGTAGCTCTATCAATAGGGACCATTCCAGCGATTGCATGATTACCGACAACATTTAACTACTGAACATGACATCGATCTTATTGTTATTCGACATATAATTATTTTAAAATAAGAATTTACTTCATTGTGATATTAATTATTGAAACAATATCAATAATATTCTGTAATAGGTGTGAAAGTTTTAATTTTGTTTCTTCTACCGTTTTATATTCTTTGAATATTATTGAATTCGTTTTATCTTATTTTTGACTTATTATTATTGTTTTATTGAATCGTTGACATTTTAAAAATACATTTTAACTTTTATTTGTATATTCTACTTAATGGGATGCGTGGGATTGCACTTACCCTCGACATTACGAAATAAATAATAAATTGAATTAAGGCAAAACTACATTTGAATCATGAAAAACGACATCTGCGAGCAGCGCATACCTAAAATGTATGTTCTTTGTATTTTTGAGTAGGTACATTAAAATGCGTTTTTAAGTGCGACTTTTGATAGCAGCCGGCGATTAGAGATTTTGAGTCGAACCGTGGAAAATGTGTGGAAAATCTATTGTTTATCACGCTCGAGTCATCAAACTGCTGAAACGAAAATATTATGTTGAAAAATTTTAGAATAATTTACCCATATTCTAGTCTCGGTAGAGGGCCAAAATAACTATTTACTGTTACATATAAAAAATAAAGATATAAACTAAATACTAATACACAACTTATGAGATCCCCAAGAGAACTGTACATTTTGTTAAAATCTTCCATACATCGACGACCACTGGATAATACTCATATTTTTAATACATATCGCTAAAAACCAATCAAGCACGAGAGTGTCAGAATCCCTGGAAATTGAACATGGATATTTAAATAAATTAATATTGATTTATAAATAATTCTAAAAGAATTGGGAAATGATACTGTGCCGACGGAAAAAAATCGTCAAGTAAAAAGTACTTTAACGTAAGTACTAAAACAGACGAAGGCAGATTAAAATAAATAATTTGGTTGATAGCCTGGGGAATAAATAGTACGCTCGACTCTCAGATAGGTGGACCTAGTTCGAATCCCACAAAGGTCATGTAATTACTTTTCAATAGTGTTACTTTTAGTGAAAGTTTTATGGTTGAAAACAAAAACATGAATTAACTACAGAATTTATCATGTTATTTTTTATTTATATCGGTTGATATATTTGCGATATACTGATATTATGACCTAACAATAGAAGAGAAATATTTTTTATGAAAACAACTTTTTAAATAATTTAGTAAAGTAAGATGAATAACTACAATGAATAACTTTATTTTAAATCAGTATATTGATCATCATGATTGTCAAATATAGTGGGTGCAAATATTAGTTGTGTTTGTGTCCAAACATGAACAAAGAGATGAAACAATCCACGTATTCCTATATTCCTTATTTTATGGCTACCCACTAACTCACGGTTATATATATTTTTTCGATTACCTAACTAAATTCCAAACCGACCGGCTCATAAAAAGTAGAAAACTGTTTATTGCTGGTATCTGCTTTACCGTCTTGAACTTTTTATAGTTCCTCACAACGCGCTAGGTGTCGACAGTGGGCCGTCAGCTGTCTGGCGACACTAGCGCTGCGGCGGATTCATGGGTCGATTTATCAAACAAACATGGCGGGCGGCTATAGTAGTGACGATTCGTACGAAGAAATTACACCAAAACAATCACGATCATTGAAAAAGGATCAAAGGAATACGTCCAATAATCCCTCACCTAATACGCCAAGTTCAGGAAAACACACCAAAGACAAAAATTCACCAGGTAAGAAAGTAGAACATAGAATTAATGTTTGATAGGTTATGGAATCGGTTTATATGACGTCAACGCATTTTTGGAAAATATTACATTGACCTAATTTTAAAAAATCTATTCTGTAGACATTTAACCGTGCAAAATAATACAACGGTTGTGACTATAAACTAATGTTTTCATTTTTATTTCAGGTACAAATACTTTTAGTATTCCAGAAATATTATGCGAATGTCAACAAAAATGCACAGAAAGAGTAACGGCGCCGCTTATACAAAAAGTGTGCATGTACTTCAAGGCATTACCAAACCGCAACCGCCAGTACGTTTATTTATCAAAAGTTATTCAGATAAAAGTGAAACAAATTACGGGTGACGAAAAAACAACTAAGGGAAAACCGTTTAGGAAAATGGGCTACAGATACTTTGTTCCAATATTGACAGACGATGATATGAAGCGACAAATTGATGAAAGAAAAGTAGAAGAAGGAAAGCTAAAGGTTATAGGTGAAAAAGAAAAACAAGGAACGACCGATGTATCGATGTCTCCCGAAAAGTCTGAAGAAAAAGTATCAGACGACTCGGTTAACTCGGATGATTTTCCCGACTGGGATCATATCGAAGTTTGTCTGAACGCGTTCACAGCCATACATATCATCAGCGAGAAGCGAGTGACCATCACTAGGGCGACTCAGAAGCTGCAGACGGCGATGAAATGCAGTAAACCCTTCATGAGCTATACACACGCGTTAGCACACATAGGCAGTGGTATGTACGCGACCAACGCTCTCCACGCGCCCATCAAGAAGAAGTCGAGGCTGGAGGACACGCACGCGCTGGCAGCGGAGAACGGCAAGAAGTTCAGTTCCGACACAGACGTCTGCAGGCTGGCGGCGGAGTGGCTGGCCAAGCAGGCGGCCGAGGCCGACAAGCCTTCCTTCGCCATCAACCCCAAGACGCTGCTGCCCGAGGGGCTCGTCCTGCCCGCCTCCGTCACCTGCCAGCCCATCTTCCCCAGGGACTCGGCCCACGTGGTCAGGGACCATAACAGGGATATTGACATCGTGGACAACTTCTTCGCCCACCAGCTCTGGAAGCCGGAATACATTGGGGGAGTGCCTTAGGAAATAATCCAACACAAAAAGCTTCATTCCTAAAACTAACCGAAGTATATTTTTTACATTCTCATAAGAATAATTAATGTTTATAGATTAATATTCTTACTTCTGTGAATTGTCCTGATTAGCGAATTCAAAAGTAACATTATTTTAAAAAAATATATCGAGTTCGCCGAATCTCTAAATTTCGCACGCTATTATTTATTGAAGAAAATATTACATAAGCAATAAGAGAGAACCTTCGCAGGGTATTTGTGAAAAACAAATGCTCTATTGAATAATTCCTAACGGTTCTCAAAAAATAACATTCAGCCTGTAGTTTTCATAATTCCGATCCAAGATCGTTTTCTACAAATTATACATAATAAAAAAAAAACTTATTTATTCCAACACTTGAAAATATTCCATGTCATGCCTAGTTCATAAGTTAGTGAGAGTGAATAATATTCGGAAAGTACCTACTGGCTGTAGAAACATTCAAATGAGGGTAAAAAAAGCCACGTTTTTTATTTGACATCAATAGCGACCTTTTTAATCGGCTGTCATTGGCAAGAAAAGACTGGTGCCTTTTTCACTTCTTCGGAATGGGGATTATGTTGTATTGTAAATTAAACGTTCCCGCGTCAGCAGTGCAAAGTACATATAAATCAATACTATTTATTTCTAAACATTGATACCTATTATGTTTGTGTATTGAACGAAATGAATGCATAATTCTTACAATAACAATGTTATTAATCATTTGTTGACTGCACTTTCCGACCATTTTAGACGAATAGTTTTTTAGTTGAATATCGCGGATACCTGATTCCCAAATGTATTGTGTGATAGTGAGTAGTTTTATTTATTTGATTATGGAGGAAACTGGGTCTAGTTAAATGATTGAAATATCTATGAACAAAATAATATTTTAAGCGAATGTGGGGCATAGTCTATTTTTTGTAATGTATTTTTATGCCAAATCCCAAATATACACTTCGATTATTGTATGTTAAACCTATTTTTTGTATTTTAATAAAGAAAGTATTAAAATAAACCCTCTTTAATTCAACCTCGAATCCCAGCAGACGGAATAAGGTTTATCTTTAGCGAGTGTGGGAGTGTGGCTGTGAGTATTGTTAAATGAGAGCACGCCATTTGATATCATGCGAGAAATTACTCTAGAAATTAAGTTTATTTTCAGACTTTTCGACGACCTCCGTGGCGGAGTGAATCCAAAAGCCGTGTTAAAATCCAGAATTGGGCAAATAAAAGTAATCTATTAATTTTTCATGGGTTTTACCACATACGAAATTAAAATAAATATAGCATATTCGTACCTTGTTCCAGAGTGGAATATGCTGTCAGCATAAGGCAAGACACCTCAATTCAAATCGAAACGTTGCTTGCAATGGCTTTACCTATGTTTATAACAAGATTCGAACAGCCGGTTATGTCCAAACCTCTTCTTCCCCTCCCCAACTTACTTCATCCTCACAACATTTCCCAAGGTAGGGATGCCATAGTTCCATTGGCTTCGTTTGGACTCTTGAGCGGTATCACAAGAAAAAGCACAGTGAACCAACGAAGAAAGGTATGTTATAAAGAAAATATTTTATGACCGGCAAGTGAAAGGGGTCGGGGACGCCCCGAAGATACATTCAATGATAAACGATACACGTGAATGAAGCAAAGAGGGTGTGACAGAACAGAGATGTGTGGTAATCTAATATTTCTATATTCCCCTATGGGGAAGCAATATGCTGGTTCGTTAGTTAATAACATATTATTCATTCGCATTATTATTTTAAAGAAGTATCATAGGTATTTAATTTAGCTTCATTTAATTCGACTTTATTTTTCCACAGTAAATAACAATGAGTATTTTTCCAAAACAAATTTTATGGTGAAATAACAACATCGTCAAACAATATTTACGCGAACTTCCAGATCATAACTTTTTCAAGGGAGTCTCAAACTTTGTTGGGGGGTATTTGATTATTTACCCAGCAAGCGAACATCCGATGAATATACGTCCGAAATCTTAAATTCAAGGTGCTTCACAGATAACCTGAATAAAATACGACTTGCATTTAGAATTAAATCGAAACTTTAGGTGTATCGCTGATAGCTTAGTTCTAACCTCCCTCTTTCCCGTATACGAGGTATGCAATAGAAAGAGAGGATACCATGGAGTTCTCAACGCCAGGAATATCTTTTTAACTCTGAAAATATTTAAATTCTCGCTACTCCCATCACAAAAAACTGTAATTTTTACTTGAGAGAAGACTAAAGCAACGTTTCAATTTTGAGTGGTAGCCTTTCTCCAGGGCGGTACTGAGAGTATACTCCACTAAACACGTGTCCCCCCCCCCCCTTTGACACGATCAATCAAGTATTTCTTATCACACGATTAGGACATTTAAATTACTTCTTCCTTCACAAGCTTTAAATTATTATTTTTTTAAATATATATATATTTTTGTGTGTTTTTATGATAAAATATTATTAGGGATAAGATTAGATATTTTTGAAGCACCATTTACTTACCTGTTAGTGTTAATAGGTGTTTATTTGTTAGTATTATATTTTTTATTTGTGGTGTTATCAAAATACTACAGTACCTATTGTATGATTTCAGATTTGTTTTATTACCGACGTAAAACAATTTGAATTGAATATCGAGGTAAAACGTGATATATCAATATCGGCGTATCCACAATTTTCTTTCCGTGGTTTATTTAATTTGAGTTTATAGTTTAATAGGCAAAATAATAATTTATTATACTGCTCTTTACAAAAAAAACAGTGTTATGACTGACTAGTGATTACCATATTTCAAACTTTAAATGCCTTAATTAACAAGAGTCCCCCGTTACGTTCAACGTTTAAAACTCATAAACAGAAAATTCTCAAGAAAAAAAAATGAGAAAAGATTTTTTTAGATAATTAACCAGTGAAAAGTCACGGGCTGTAAGTTGACTCGCCAAGATAAATACTGAGAAATTTTGTTTCCGCAGAATCAAAAAAAAAGTGGCTTTGATCCATCTTATTTTCTAGATAGCTCTTAATACTAAAAAAATCACGGGAGAGTCAAAATTTTCCCGTCTTCTGTCGCTTCTAGATTTGGAGTTTAATTTTATTGCAATTCTTTAGAATTGTATTTTTTAAATGCTTGGAAGTGTGATGTTGCCAACAAAAGTTTAGAGATTTCATAACTTCCGCATCTGAAAAGTTATCAAATAATAAAAAAAACTTTCAACATCAATTTGGTTTAAAAAAAAAATATATTTTGTAAACATCAAGTCGAACTTTAAACATAATAAAAAATAAACCACAACAATTATAATCTTGACATTGACTTGACTTGCTTTATTTTAAAATTTTACTCCACACATGCATTAGTTCCACCTTTAAAAATGATCTGCAAAAGTAAGCAATGTCGACGCACATTTCAAATACAGAATAAAAATAATCATCTGGAAAATATATTATAGGTAAGTACTTTATAATAAAGGAAAGCAATGATTGCTTGTCTGGATTTGAAAAGATTATTCTTATAATTTGTCAATTTTCCTACCACATCCATCAGTTCCAATTTTTAAAATGTCACTCGTACGCACAAGGAAATTATAATGCTTAATTTATTTATTTTAACCTGAAGATCGGATCCCTTAATATTACCGGCTTAATAGAATAATATAGAACAGACAATATAGCGCATTGTAATTTTGAATTAATATTTCGAAGATTACGTTCAAAATAGTTGCGCTGGTCTAGAAATTCCAGAGTGAAAAATTGTGCAAAATTTTATGACGCCATTGTTCACCATTCGCGGGTTTTTAGTGAAACATACTAACAAATTTTCTGCTTTATACTAGTTAAGACCTATCTTTATTATTTGTGGTGAAATTTGCATTGAAAATGACGGCGGGGAAAACCCGTTTATTCCCAAAGAAGGGAGGCATTATTTCTACCTTTTTTACTAGAGTTCAAATAATGTTACAAAATTTAAATATGATGACACCTAAACAACATATAATACATAATACTTTAACGATGATTTACAAGCTTAAAAATAACATGCTCCCTAAATATCTGCAAAATAATGTTATATTTAATGTAAATATTCACAATTATCCTACGAGAAGTTGTCATGATTTTAGGCTTCCCAAAACGAATCTTGTGTGTACTCAAAACAGCGTGTTTTTTAAAGGCCAAAAACTTTTTAATAGTCTTCCAAATGCCTTAAAAGAAGCCTCAAGCCTTGGCACTTTTCGGAGGATTTGTGCTGAATATGTAAAAAAAAAACCTATGATTATATGCTTTGCTCTACAATTGTGAAATGTAAAAATGTTTTTTCTTACTAGATGTGTGAAAAAAATATTTGCATACATCTAAATAAAAATACAAAAACAAAACAAAACCTGCATATTATTTTTTTTTTTAACATTGGGAACAGGAGTTTTTCCTGATTTTACAAGTAAATTTAACTTAGAAAACATTGACGACTTCTACGAATTTAGACATCCATATTGATTTGTAAAAATAGAGAATACAAGTTCTTTACAGTCTGGTAAAATACCCTCCGATGACAAAATAATTGCCGTCCTGTCTGAGAAAATCTTTACTGGCAGCGAAAATATCATTAAATGCACGAAGGGTTGTATTTATTCTAAACCCAGATATATATTTCCTAGACTCTATTTTACGAGCTGGATGGAAAGATGGAGAGTCGGATAAACGAAAAGATTGATATATAATCACGTTTTGGCATGCTAGTCTATTCGGAATTAACTGGATCCAGTAAATCTTTTGGAATTTGACTTGTACTTACCCGGTTCGACTTAAGACCGACATTTCAACTAAAGACCCAAGTGGAATAACTATGATCATGCACGGAGACCGAAGACACGGCACTAATATAATATTTATCTCGGTATACAGTTGGATGTGGGAATATAAGAACGTTCATAGAGTGTAAAGATTATACAAACAATAATTGCATATGGCAATATTTCAGGGTGAAACCTGTATTATACTTATGTGCTGCGAAATTCTGTTTGGTCAAAATATATATGATACTTTGACAAAAGTAGGAATTGTCAAATGCAGCTGACTGTATTTAAGGCAATTCTAATTAAGCAGCTTCGTGGGATAAGTCAAGTAATTTCCCTCGTAGCTCAATCAGTCGAGTTATACGAGTACATAACCGTATTCATGTTTAATCATTTAATTAATGCTGCCGTCGCAACAGTTTAAATGCTGGACTATCTTGTCCGATTCTTTATAACTAACTAGTACCTATATGGATAGTATAATAATTCATAACTAGGCATCTTTCAGAGAAGAAAATTTTAAGGCAGGCTACGCTTTCCCTCAAAATGTTATATTATTATTATGAATATTTGTAACAATTATAACAAGGCTGCATTAGTTTGAAAAAAAAAACAATTAGCTTTTTAATAATTATTATCATACAAGCAAGTGTTCTACGATAAACGTCAGAAACACGTGGCATTCATTATGACTGATAGCATCCAGCATAGAAAACAGTCAAACAAACGTTTTTGGGAAACTCACTAAAACGTCAATTAGAAATATACTTTATGACTGTTTTTACGATGTTTAACTACGTTTAGTATAGATAATACCACGGATATTACTAATTACGGGAAATATTCATATACAGTTAAAATATTTCATTGAATTCATCTACTACAAGTATGACAGGGATGGTTTCAATATTAAAAACAACAACACCACAAACGTACAACTATTAAAATAAGTCAAAACTTACCCGCATTACGAGCATGCCAATTTAAACGAAGCACAAAACAATGTTTTAAAAAACTTTCTTTGGAAATGTCAATCCGATAAAACAGCGCGAGTCACCGAAGAATAACAATAAAAAATCTGAATGCAAAGCGGTCCTTAGAAAAGGCACCCGCAAAAGAAAACAGAAAAGGACAACTGATTGTCCAATTTCGTTACGCGATAACGTGGAATTATTCAATGTCAATGGTAAACGTAGAGCCTCGCGCTACACTTAGCGGGTGAAATGGTAACGTGGCCTTCGAGGAGAAAAGTTAGAGCTTTGATCACTTGACACGTTGGGTATCAGAGACGACGTGTGATCCAAAGGAGGAACCAAAGGTCTGTCTGTCTGTTTCATGAGTTCTGAAGGTGAATCGGCTTGAGTTGGGTGCGCGGGTGCTGCCGAGTGCGGCCGAGCCGGGTTACTGAATGGTTTGCCTACCGAATGCTGGATTGGGGTAGGGAACATAAGGGTGGTTCTGGCGCGCCACTAGGCGAGAATCCGACCGAATTTTCGGAGGCCTTGCATACTTAGCCCAAAGCCCAAGGTTACACGATTAATCGCCCGGCAGTCGCTAGCCTGGATTTCGACAGCCGTAATAATGCGTAAATTAAAAAGGCATTGTTACGTAATGTTTGTTTACCGACGAAAAATAATAATCCGAAGCCTATTTAAATGATATCGTTAAATTTTGACTTACCGGAATAAAATTGTTTTGGTGATCGTTTCATGCCACCGATAGATAAGAGTTAGCAAAGTTGTAAATAGTTTATTACCTCGATTAGACTTCTGTTTGCGATAGTTACATGAGAACAAGTCTGTGAGCATTGCTGATAATAAATGTCAATAAATTTTAAAATATCAATTGCTACAAAAAATATTGTTCTTGCAATAACATAGAAGTGATTTCAACGAATCTAAATAAAAACTAACGGTATTCGTGCATTCCTCAAATTATTATAATACGATATGAATTTTCTTTAATTTCCGAGAAAAACTGAAAATACATTGGAAAATTGTTAACGGCTAACAAACAGAATGATAAAACCCATTATTTTTGTAAATATGAAAAAACTTCCCGGTGGTTGAACAAAGGTGAAAAGCTTTGTAAGAACTCTAAGCGTGTGTTGGTCCCACCCGCCCGCCCGTTCCGACCACCTCCCCTCCCAACCCTCCTCCACCCCCAGCGTGGCAATGACGTCACGCCGAAAAAGGACGCGCGCACGCGGGCAACCGTGAGAGGAGAGCGAGGCGAGTGATTTCCCACTGCGTAAGTACCAAGCCGAAACTTACACCAGACCAAAGCTTACACCAAACTTCGTTGAAATAAATATCACGAATTATTCAAGTGCCGCAATTTATTTTTCGGACATTTCTATAAATTAACCGAGTAAGATAATGAGTCAAAAGCGTTCAGCGTTGAAGTGTTTTTCCTAGTAGGTATTTAGCATAGAATAAAGAAGAAGGTATTTAAATATTGACTTTATCCAATTTAATTACAAGAATCTACGCTACACTGTGTATACATACTATATTATGCGCAATTTTATTATTAATTTGTTTAAAAGCTCGAAATTTATTTTCTTATCTTTCATAGAATCAATGTGAAATTGATTTAAATTCGAACGATAGACTATATATAATGAGGAATCCTATTAAATAAATAACATCGTGATTACATTTGACACTTACTTGGAAAAAATTTCAAATACCCAAGTACAGTCCCATAAAATCATTTTTCGTGTTTTTTTTGTGTCATTACGTATTTTTATCTCAAATTATTTAATATTGTGGGTATGCTTATTTCATTTCAATATTTATCTATATTAGCTGAATGAAATAATAAAATATGACAAGCTTTACAGTTTTTAATGCACCTACAATATTTTTTATACAATGGTTTGTTGATTATTCATTTTACATTTGAGTCATTCGATTCAAATGGTAGAAGAGCGATACTGAGAGTATCTAACACTTGATTATAAATATTAAAGTATGCGTCGACAGCCTATTGTGAAAACCAGAATAAGATTTTTAACATTAGCAATATTATAAATATCTGTCATCAGCATTCCACGAAAGATAAACTTTTGTGCTCAAATTCCAGATTCAGTAGAAATATCAGAAATGTGAATGTATCTTGCATAAAATACGGCAATTATTGTATTATTGAGTCATATAATAATATACGGTGTTCGGAAACTCGTGGTGCAAGCGGGAAGCTGGTGAATCTACGTTAGATATTTTGACGGCCTCCGTGGTCAAGTGGTTAAGATGCTCGACTACTGCATTAACCAGTGAAGTTTCCGCTAGTAATATATTTATATATATATTTAACCAAAATGGAAAAAATAATTAATCAAAGTCATGTACAAAAGTTATTTTTCCTTTTGTAAGGTTCATTTTCAACTTGAAGCTATTTTTACTTGCTTTCCTTTTCAAGATTTTCTCCAATTGTTCTATTAATACGGCGGTTTTCTTGTTACTTAAATGTAGGTAATGACGTAATGAGTTTTCTTTACATTATTGAATGAAACTATAATTAGCAGTAGTTATACATTGTTAAGTAGTAAAAATATATATTCTTTCAATTAAATTTAATTTTAATACCAAAGTTAACCGGTTTCGGAGTAACCAAAACTTCTATAGGGCAAACAGCAACAATAATTGTTAAATGACCCGATAGGGTAATGTTATTCCGGAAAATAAAGTGGTTTATACAAATATAAAACGTTTTGTGACTCAGTTTGAGAGGGGTCATCAATATAATGTTTTTGACTTAAGTTCGATTGTGTTGTGATAAATAATTTTCAAAATAAATATGGAATTGTCAATCCCGGATTGATAAAAACGATAGTATTTCACAGATGTCGGTAGTTCAATTGGCAGAGGCGTTGCTGCCGGATAGAATGAAGGTTCCTAGTTCGAGTCTCGGTCGCAACCTAATCTTTTTTATCGTAAGAAGCAATCACATGGTGGTTAGAAATTATATTTAATAAAAGAATACTTTTGTTTAAAACTACAAAATTTATTATGATGAAGGCCAGCCGGTTTCGCTTGGATCAAGCTTCGTCAGGGCATATATAATAGTTATTATATGTGCCCTGACGAGGCTTGATCCAAGCGAAACCGGTTGGCCTTCATCATAATAAATTCTGTGGTTTTAAAACAAAGTATTCTTTTATTTAATATAATCTTTTTTATTTTCTGTTCTTCTACTTTATATATCGTTGAAAATTATTGATTGTGGTTAAAAAATTCTTTCCAGATCATTGAATGGGGACAGATCTCCTCACCCAAGGGAAAAGCGATTCGATGGGTAATCTAATAAGTAAATAATAAATTCATTTTTAATTTGTTTTCGTACGATAATAGTTTTTTCCTATCCGATGATTTATGAGGTAAGGGACATAGGCCTCTAGGCCTAGGCCATACGTATGAGGAAACAATACAAAAAGGGGGATGATGGATGATGATACGCCTCGGCATATGCCGCTAAATTTAAATTGACTTTACCGCTCTCATTATAGGTGCTATATTAAAGAGAAGATTCTCAAATTTTATAACGCAAAATAACAATTACCAAATCAAGTAATGGGCTGCGTGGCAAAGCCGTAAGCTCTTTGACTCTCGGAAAAATAAATTAGAATTAACTTAAGAGCTTTATGGTTTTTTTTAATATTAATTTTTGAAATAATATCAATAATTTTCAACGTATATATGAAACAGAAAAAGTAAAAAAAAAAACTAAAAAGGATAACAATTGCGACCGAGACACGAACCTCTACTCTATACGGGAGTAACGTCTCTGCTAATTGAGTTACCGAGATCTTATTAAAACCAGCATTTTTATTCAATAAAGTCGAAAAGTTCCTTGAAATTTCTTTGGCTATGTTTAATGGCCAAATCTGAATAGTTAAACACTTCTTCCCTACTTCATAGCCTTCCCGACTTCCTTCAGCCCTACAACGATTTCCATAAATAAAGGGATGCTATAGATTACGTATCCGGGCAGTTGGACCCCTAGTGCGGAATCAAATAAAAAATAAAGATAAATAGAACACATACACTTTGTTTTTAACCACTTTTTTATTTAATATTTTGTCTACCGGTTTTGGAAGTACCCTTCCATCATCAGGACAATATTAAATTAATCTGAAATACAAAATACTGAGATAAATATACATATTTAGGAGTTGGAAGGAGAAGGAGTAATTGAGGAGATTATGGGAATAACCGAGCGGTTTATTGGAAAAATATTTAGGATAGGACTATAAGATAAATTAATTTGATTGTTTAAAATATTGCATTTATTGTTTAATGATTTTCTAATTTCTAGTGCTTAAAAATTAATTAAAATTAATCTAATTTCTCTTGGTTAAAAACAATGTGTATGTGTTCTATTTATAAATATGGCAAGCCACAAAGTTAATGCTTTTTACGAATATAAAAAATAAAGAGTTTGTAATCTAGACAAGAGTGTGTTTTAAAAATACCATTGTAATTAATCGAGGGTAGAATTTTCTCAAGTTGTGAATTTGAAGTAATTAGTATTGCGTGAATAACTTTATTTGATGTAAACAGGGCCGGTCCTGTGCAGGCGCAATTGGAGCAGTCCGCTCCAAGGCTCTGATAGTACCTTATCACAGTGCGTTATATAATATATGATTTTAATTAAAAAACCATCCCATTCGTGGACGGCAATTGAACCCGTTCTTCAAGTTCTCGGCCCGACGGCGCGGAATAAAAATCCACGCCTCTCGTCTTATACTTGATACGAGTTAGTATCAATGTTCTGTTCAAACAAAAAAATTACCTGCGCCAGGCGCCGTTTGACTCAGGGCCGAGCCTAAATGTAAATCTGTTTTCCACACCGGACTATACTGTACTGTAATATAACTTAAACTAACGTGAACCTGACTAAAAATGCAGAGTGATGTACAAACATTAGGAAACGAACTAATTAATGAGCAAACATTATTTACTCGGAAAGGGTTGGGTTTACACTGGGGAAGAGTCCCCGTGCAGAACGTTTAATTTAGTACCACGTCGCGTAGTGGTTTTCACCCATGGACTTGATAGCACAAAATACATCGTAAAAATAAAACCAAGACTAATTCAAGTTGTCTAGCTGTAAATAGTACCAGACAAAGAATGAATTACAGATTACTATGCGTTTCTATAAGACGTTTATTTGGGTATTGATCTTGAGGGATACGCCTTGCTGGTTGAGGACAAGGCTTTGATATAGACTGATGAAGTGACTAGTTGATAATTTTGATTGCTCTTATAATTTTGATTATGAAGTGCACTAGAAGTGGTGATAAATCCTTGTGGCTTATCACCATACTGACATCGTTCAATATTCGGTCGCGCCGTCTACGTTCTGCATCTAATTTAATAATAATAATTTTATAACAGAAGGAATGCAGGAGTAGCGCAATGCAATAATTCCATAATTGACAATAATACAAAAAAATACATAAATTAAAGTAAAAATTGTAATGCATATTTGCAAAATAATAAAAATAACATAAATTCATAAAAAATTTAAATCGTTGATGGAGGATATTAGATGGTCTTCTGTCTACAGAGGACCATCACCATCAAGAAGGAATCCATCTAGACAGCATTAAGATTGATGAGGCCAACATCTTACTCCAATGAGGTTCTATGCTAGAATTTGAGATCTGACGAGATTCCATGATGAGATCATTTCCAGAGTTGTTGATCCTTTCCCTCATTCCTGCCACCCAGGTTCTCGTGTGGGCTGCGAATCCGGTAACTCGCTCCTCGGTGAACATACAGGAAGCACTGCAGTGCCTGGGAAGACTGAACAATATGCGGTAGGCGTTGTTGTACTGAACCCAAAGCCTTTCCATGCTACTCTTTTACGTAGTACAAAACGCCAGAAAGAGTGTCCTTTTCACCAGAAGACTACAGAGCCGAAATCTTCTACTGAGCATGTTTGATTTCACACTAACCTTTACCTGTTGATGTATTCGTCATCCATTAACTTGCCGGTGATGATCTGCCCTAGATATGTGGTTTCTTGTATCACCGTTTAAATTTGTCTATGCTGAAAAGGGGACAGGACATCAGAAGGCGTCGAACATTTTACTGTGATTCATCGTCGCATGGACAGGTGTCGTTGTCAATTATTTTTAATCTGTTAAGGTAACTCTTTATTGACCCATGTTATGTTACGCCCCCCTGACGAGGCCGTGATAAGACCTGTATTCATTTTGTTTGTATCTTGTTAATTTAAAAGAAGCTGTGAAAAACTGAAATACGTCTGCAGGATTTTTTTTATTGCGAGGCATTTTTTACTTTTCTGATTTTGAGTGGAATCTGGCAGCATTTCAATGGATTCCCGGGATAGATTTTAATATGCAAAAAAAATATATTATTATGAATGGCCAATTGTAATTAAGTATGACATTATTTCACTCATAATTCTACCTTGGTTTAACTTTGAAATAAGTTTTTTTTATTGTAATCTCCTCACAGATATGTATGTATCTCATGTTTGGGAAAATGGTATTTTTAATGAGATGAATGTGTGAATGTTATACAGCTTTTTGGTCTTGAATTTCTAGTATCTATGTAAGTTCAGTAAATTCAACTATTTTTAGCTCGCTGTGATACCCGTTAAACTGTCAAAAATTTTGAGAAGACGCCATATTGGTTGTTACATTATGCTATCTAATCCAGATCTCGGGTGAACATGGGTAGTAAAGCTAGCAGTGGCGGCTCGTGATGCTAAGTGTGATATACATATTGAAAAATACCATATTATTGATATTGTCGTGGTCAAAAATGATTTTTTTTTCTAATTCATTTTTCGTTCAATATTTTCGGAAATTTTCGGCAATAAGTGGCGCTACCCCAGATAACTGAAATTATTTCAATAGGTATACGTGATGAGCTCATTTTCATTTCCACAGCCTCGACATAACATCTTATTGCAAAAACAATTTTCCTATCAGATATCGTCTTTGCATAAAAATGAACCGCCCAATTAATAGCATTAAATATCCATTAACAAATGAAATATGAATGTTTTGAGAGCGTGGTGGCAAGCGGGACCAAGTAGGCTCAACTGGGAGGGTGCGGCGGCAGAGCCACAATCCACAATCCACCCGTGTGGGAAACTGGGAACAAGGTGCGAGACGGAGAAAAGGCCGGCCTTTAATACAACCCCGCATCAACACAATGCGAATGTACAGTGGAACAAACATACTGCACACCACCTATCTCCGCGATACCCTAATACGCTAATGTGTGTACACTGTACATTCACTGGGGAGATACGGAGACAGAGACAGCTACTGTCTGATGGAAGTTTGCTAATTTACATAATGGTAGTAGCGGAGGTTCTTCTTATTATACGAGTTTCAGTAATTAAGCTATTAGTTTAATTATCTCACTTTATTATTACTACGGTGGTGCTGTTTACCATGAGCCATAGTGGAGTGCTAAGGAGGTTTATGAATGTTCAAAAGGAAAAATCATCTTTTACTATTATATGGATGTTCTATAATTCAAATCTGGAGTCTAGAAACAAAGCGGCACAAAGTCTTTCAGTGGTCGGGAGATCTTTCAATCTTCAGCCCCTATGGCCGTATTGGAAAATTAATTACACACGCTCGAGTTACGGATACCGTGAAACTCATTTTATTCTTCCTACGCCCATCATTAATTAACTCAACGGGCTTGATCTTTTTAATCCTTCTAACGATATGATAGTGTTATGTTCACCATCAGGGGAAACATAATGTAATAGGAGGCCGTCTATATGGAACCACCACCACTTCAATTTTACTTGCTTTTTTATTTTGTGCGAATACCGAACAAGAGTCCCGACTGCACCTAACTGTCCGAAGCCAGTGGGACTATGGCATTCCCAATTGTATGTTATGAAGATGAAGAGAGAGAGGATATATATATATATATATGGATATAAGTTATGTGCATTCCATGGTAGGTGGTTTTTCACTGCTATTTGGCTGATCATAAGTATACCCACGCACCGGCTTTGCCTATGTGGGATTTTTTTGTTATGTCTCCATTATATAAATATGTATATTTTTTTAAATATATATATTATTATTTTTTTGTTGTAAATTATTATTTCTAATTTTGTTACTTCTTTTTCCTCTATAATATATTTTTTTACTTAATGTTTATAAAAAAAGCTTATTTTTGTAATCTTTTCTTTACAAAAATATATGTAACAAAAAATTTAATAAAAAAAAAAACAAAATAGGGAGGTCGGAAAATACCTGGCTATTTAAATCTGGTCGTCAAATACGGCTAAAAAATTTCTACCAACGCTTCGATTCTGAATAGTGGTATTTTACCAGGGCGATACTGAGAATATCTACCACTCTGGGAATAGAATCTATAATTAGATCATTGCAGCAATGGTAAGGAGGCGAATGTATGCAAACATGTGAAAATCCTGAAAAAAACAGTTTAAAAATCGGTGATATCTTTTTAATTTAAATCTTCTCGGCGCTTCTTTTACAGCCAAAAAAGGGTTTTAAAAACTTACGAAATTTGCTGAAAAAAGGTCCCAGGAGCTTTTTGACTCCCAATATGAACAGGGCATAAAGCTTTGAAAAAGTAATGCTGCCTTGCATCCATGAAAATTACTGCCTAATACATTACTAACTACGATTCGATGTCAATTTTAGCTTGATTAAACTCATCTAAGCACGAAACCTTGGATCAATAAGAGCAGGCCGCCGTAAACGATACGAATTAAATATCCATTCTGAATATTTACTAATCTATCAGACGAGTAATATTCCACTCAAACGTCGATCATTAGAACCCTCTGAAATTGATTTCATTATTTTTTTTAATTTACGGGACAGACAGTGAGTGACACGTGATATAATGAAAATATTGAATTTAATATTTATGACAATTTCCAGGTCGGAACCAAGAGTATTGAATAATAATTGCATAACCAGCACGACAACTCTAACGTCATGGCCGACAAATTAGACTTTGAGACGGAAAGTTGCGGGTTTAATTCCGAGGTTACGGTCAGTCAAATAGATTTCGCATTTAGCGAGCCAATAGCGGTAGATTATTGCCTGCAGTTGGCGGTAAAATGTTTACTATAAACAGTCGATTACACGTTACCGTATACAAATACAAAATATATCATACCTTTTTTTAGGACTAATGAAAATAGCGTGTTTACATAGATTTTCATGAATTAATTACTCTCTGAAGTTTCGTGAAACCATTCCGAAACACGGTGTATAGTAAAATACTATATCCAGAATTGTTATCTAGATACCACAAAAAGATTTTGTTCGGTTATTGAAATACTGACATTTTTGTTTCTATTTAAGCTGACAATTTGTTTTTTTTTTACCAAGCGTGACAGAAATATTCAAGAGATTTTCATTTAGTTTTAGTTTTTTTGTTTTATTTTGGTTACTTGTTCATCAAAGTTTACAAAATATCTAATTATAATTCATATTATTTTTGACCTAATAATACTACTTGATATTACTAATGTATTTTAAATGGTTTTTACAGGCTGTTTTAAATTTATTAATTGGTATAATTTTGATGGTTTCCGGCAGCGCATTATAACATTTCACCCCTTTTAAAGTAAACTGTTTTGTGTATTGGTTTTATTTGTTCTTGGTAGTCTGCTTTCTTTGCGTGTCTTGTATTATGTCTGTGAATATCCACGTTGCAAATAATTTTGTCAGAAAAATATTTTGGTAACAAGTTGTTTATTTTATTTTATGCATAAATATCGATATGTTTAATGTCAGCATCATTGTTAGCCAATTTAGTACCTCTGACATCTAAGCTAATTTTGAGTATCTATTTCGCCTAAGTACATAGCCAGTTCAAAAGAAAGAAAAGGTGAATTTTGAATTTTCGCGGGCTGTGTACATTCGACTATCGATTTTTTTTTTGTTATGTTGGTACACATATGTTTATCATATGTTAGCATTATCAGCCATTTTGGATTAGTGGTTTGTTTTTGACAACTGGAAAGGATAGTCACGTTTTTGTGTGTTCTTCGATTTTTTACTTTTGAAAAAAAATGGATCAAAGAATATGTATTAAATTTTGCGTTCAAAATGGAATAAAGTGCTCCTTCAAAAGAATTTTGGAGAATTTGAAACTTGTTATGTTCTCTGTAGTTACACAAGAAAAGATTCGTTGAACAGTAATAAAAATGTGGAGCAATAACGGAATTTCTTATATTTTTGACGATAAAGTAGATTAATGAAGGAACTAACAAAAACTTTACAGTCTTCATAATTAACAATGATAAACAATACATAAATGAAGAAGCCAAAGATCAATATTATAGCGTAGTTTGATATCTATAAATTGATGTATATTTTATTATAATAACGATGTATATTTTTTAGGATTTATTGGAGTCCCTTTTCCACATTCCATTTGTAGTTAAGTAAAGTTAGGTCAATAAACACGACGAATACTTGATAAAACAATATTAAAGCGTGTGAGAAAATCGTTACAGTGCGTTACCTACATTACTCGTTATAAAATAACGCGGTACCCACGTTACCAAATTGCGTGCAAAACAAATTGATTTGCCATTTCAACGTTGCGCCTCTGTTAAACTTTTACTCTTAAACAAAACACTTTATTTGCCATAATAAACATAGTACTAAACAAACCCAATTACCTGTATAAAATTTAAATAATCATGGGGCCATTTTCCTGGTTCCAGTTCGTGTTGAGAATGTGTTTACGATCGCGTAGTTTAGGACACCTGTATTTGCATTGACAGATGGAAAAATGAACTTAATTTACATAACTCGGATACGATACAACATAATCTTCAACACAAATATGTGTTTTTAGACACATAATTTCTAAAAAAATTCAGACAAAATGGTATTTATCTTAACTATTGTTATGAAGCACGATAAATTCGATCAAATGCAATTTTGAATTTTCTCGCTAGTTAAAATCTATTTATTATGGTGTAATGTTTTGTCTATTTGCCCCCCTGAAAAACCAAAAAGGAACGACCAACGAGCCCGGCTGGAACGCCTGGGAGAGTTAGTTCTACATGGGACGGCGAATTAGACAGTTTTACATTAGACGCCGAATAGAGCAGTTAACGTTTTTAGAGCCAATACAGTGTTTGTCACCTGTGGTGAAATTGTAAATTCAATTAAATATTATGATAGATAATCGGGTGCTGAGAGTAAGGAAGAAACGCTACAATTCTCGGCAGCAGCCACCGAGGCTATCGGCTATCAGACTGGACGAAAAGACTCCGAGCGCGCAGGTTCTACGCGTTTTCCAGTATCGGTGATAGTTGAACAATTTAGTATAATAGTTTGTCTCTACGAGTACCCAATTCTAACGTTATCCACCAAGTTAATCAAGCTTTTCCTGGGCGTAGAATCAATATTCTAAAACATAATACAAGAGAGCATTTGTGAGTGTATTATTGTTAAAATTCCTTAAACCTTGCAAAGTATGGGTCCCTTTTGTAACACCCAACTTTAACAAAGAAGAATAAGGTTCTCTCTAAATCAGAATAAACGAATTTCAAACACGAAAAACACGTTCTATCCGCTAGAGCTAACCGGGAAGGCATTTAGTAAGCGAGTCCTAAGACTCACGAGTACTCCGATATTATAAATTGTGCCTGTTTAAAAGTAGGCGGACATATAGCGTTTCTTAACACTATAAGGCAGAAAATCTGCGAGGATGAAGCAAAAAAAACTCTCAAACGGTGAGCTCTAGGATCATGAAATTTACACAGCTTTTATCTGGAATTTCTACGCCAGCACAACTGTCTTCAGCTCGCAACGTCGTTTCTAGTTACGAAGTTTCAAAATATTAATTTAACTGTAAAAAAAAGTAAGATAAGACGCCATCTTGTGTGTTTTGTTATATTTTTCAATGGTTCTATAAGAAAAAAAATCAATAAAAGACGGTTGAAACTGAAAAAAAGGTAGTAAAACTAGTTACAGATAAAACCTCCGATAAAACAGCAGTTATAAAATCATAAAGATAAAACACAGGGACATCCCTAGCATGGCGGGTGAAAAATACACCAAATATATGCAACCAATTATTTTGAATAAATAAAAAATACGTCAATTTTAAAAACTTTTGATACTATGTGAAATATTAAAATTATAAACAAACGAAAAATGTATTCCTTCACAAGTAACTTAATTTTCCACACATTGATTTAAGCAATGTCGGTCAGTATAAAATACACAATATACCAATTTTGATAATAATCGAGTGAGGGTGGTTGCTTTACCTTTTCCAGGAGGAGATCATCTGGGATGTCACCTGCGGTCGGTTTTGAACCAAACCTTAACACGGGGCGGTGATTCGCCGCTCTTAGCGGGGAGGATCCACTCTCATTCTCAACCCCACACTCTCGTTGCTTTTCCAGACAATTCCCCATAACCGATGATTAGTCACCTGTAGCACTTAAAACTGAATCGATCCTTAAAAACGCGATTTACTCACAATAAAAAGCTTTTTTGTACTATTATACTGTTACAAAGCAGTTTGAGAAAGCATGCAAATAATACTAACTTAAAAACAATAGTTCCTACAGTTCATTCGAATTTGTTCAGCATTTTCCGAATTGTTTACGTATAAACAGTAGTATCTAAACATACGCAAACAATTAATTTCTAAAACAACCTAGAATTGCATATTTCCAAACATACGTGTTGTAGTTTTGACACCAATTTATTAAACAATAAGTATGTGTACGGTACGCGCACACATTTTCCCGTTTTATACGGTTTATCGAAACATCACATTTTAACACAGGCGGATTTATTGGAATTATAAAAGTGTTGTTAAAATATCAATATTTATGCACACCCGATCGGCTAATTAGATTGTTTGATACTAATGTAACCGATTTGGATTTCAGAGATGATTTTACTATCGGTGACGTAGCGTTATCACGCTTATCGGCTAACTTTCAAACGGAGGTAGATTAAAAACAGCCGTAACACCGAATATTATGACACAGTTTCGACACGATCGCATGCAGTCTGTCTGCCTGCTGTACTAGTGAATGGAAATGCTAAGATAAACTTGTAAATAGTGCTGGGAGATTCTCGATAACAAATAATGCAAAGTAGTGCCGGTTCGATAAAATAAAGACAGCTAATAAAGAGCGGCGGCCAACCCGCTAAATATGTTAATTTTACATTTGTACGTCAGCTGTTTTCTTCTGCGTATAGGGAAACTCATCTGACACAGATTCTAAGTGATACGTACAATAAATCGACTCTCCTATGGAAGGATGGTTACCATATATCTGCAGACTCGGTACGGGAACAACTTAGTGGGACTGCATTCGTACCAGTCACGTAAGTTTCGTAGCAGAATGAGGTGTGGCGTCTTTCTATGGGTACTTCTTAACCTCGAAACCCACGTGACTGCGATGATTTCACTTCTGCTGAGTTGGTCCGGGCTGCAACCAGCCGTATTGTAGATTACCCTGATGATGTCCAACCCCCGATAAGAGAGGACGCTATAAGAATAAGTCTTACTATTGCTTACCACATACTATACATGAATTATCAGTTGGGTAATCTCGTATTTGTCACCCATCGTGATGTGGTCAATATATTGGAGTTATCTTCTGATTGTATCTAATTTTATTTCACAATGTATGGCTATTCGATGAAGGACTTCTTAAATAATCCCCCCTCCTATGGAGAGTAGTTTAGGGATGCGTCAATCTATCCACATTTTAAAAGCGTCTATCTTTCCGAGTTAATTATTTATTTACTATCCAGTTTTCCATGACATACCCGAGAAAACATGATAACCTCCGCATGCCTGGTAGGGTCTGATAGACCCAGGGCAATTTAAAACAGCTGTAACTATTACAAATATGTCGTGCGTTTCAGTAGCTGCCGAGAGTATTACGTGAAAATAAAATGGTTTTCCCTGCACTGCGTTCGGAAGCACACGTCATCAAAGTCCGCGTAGGTCTCACAGACCCTACCAGGAATACGAAGAAGTCATTTTGTACGTGGCTTTATTTTTTATTTCCTTTTCTTTAAGAAGTGTGTATTGTTTTTTTGAAGTTTTTAAAATTCTTTTAAATCTGTACTATTCAAAATGTCTTTGGGACTAACCGCAGACGATATTAAATAACTATTAAATGAAGAAAACCATGATTCTGAAGATAATGTTAAGTTTAATTCAAGTGAATTAAAAAATTCAAAGTTCTAATGAATATTCACATAGTGTAACATCTGATGTCCATAAGATTTGTGGACATCTGATGTCACGAGAATTGAAATATGTTGCTTCACTATAAGCTATAAAATATTTAATTTCATTCTGAATAATATCCGCTTTGACAACGTCTTCACTTGCGAAAAGCGGATGAATACAGATCGTTTAGCCCTTATATGAATTGAGCGTTTTGTTCTAAATTGTTAAAAAGTGGGTGAAGATAATTGGCAACTACCTCTGAAACGCCATAATACAAGGTGCAGGTGCACTACATGTCCTAACACAAAAGATCACAAGACAAAGTATGTATGTCACCCTTGCAGTGCTTATATTTATCTAGAGCACTTAATTTTCTCCTGCTAAAAATGTGCCATTTCCCATGCCAAAAATTCTAACGAAGATTAATCACAAAAGTTATTTTATAAATGAAATATTGCAAAATGGTTACTGTACGACACACTATGCTTGGTAATGATTTTATAATATTTTAAGTTTTATGCGATAATAAGAAAAGCGTTACATTTTTGTGAGATATAAATAATAGTGTTTATTTTTGGCTCATAGTGAATAAATGAGTTATAATTTTCGAAATGTTTTGTATTTATTTATTAAAACATGTGTTAAAAAAAGAAAACCAAAAAAAATATTTCACACTAATAAAAAAAAACGATTTAGTAACTCCGGGTCCCGCAGACCCTACCAGGCATAACTCTAGTATAATTTCACTAGGCATGCTGAGGGTTCAATTTAGTTTTAGATAACGGTTATAGAAGAGTTTCTACACTTTAATGAAGGCGCTCCTAGCCATCTCAATGCGAACGTGAGATATATCCCATTTGTGGTTAACCCAAGTTCCTAAGTATTTATATTTGAGAAACACGTGTTATTGGTTCGAATAAGGAAAATATATAGGGAAAGTTCTGAATAGTAAGGGAAAGGCAAGGGTTACTTTATATAATCATTTTATTACACAACTATCTTTCGTAATCGGCTTCGGTCGTGTTTTTCGCCTAGTATCCTTCGACACTTCACCAATGACCGACCATAGATGTTTTTGTCGAGTTATTTTCGTCTGCCAGCACATGCAGTTGTTTCTGATAGTCTACTCGAGACATCACAACATAAAGTTTACTATAAGCGAAGTATTAATCTATCAAGAGGAACTTGCCACATTCAGCGACTTTATCATAATTTTACCGTCGATAATTTAATTTATGTAATAATAATTAACTACACATATATTTTCTTCAGCGGCCGAAGTATAGCAATGATTTCTTTAATGATAGAAATTAATTAATTATTTTAAAAATATATAGTTACTGTTTTGAATGGTTTGTTAAGGCATCATAGGACGGTATGAAAATAACACAATAAAAAACTAAACTTTGGAAATTTCAGAGTAAATATTTCGCGAAAAAAAATCGTGTTTTTTTTCAAAAATACATGATGCTACGCTTATTATTTTAATAATGATGATAAATATTACTAAAATAATTCACTCACTCCACAAATAGTCGAGAGAACATGAATAACAGTATGAATACAGCCTTTTGCAAACATGTGTATGAGTAGCTACTTAATAAATAATTAATACGATTTCAGGAAAAAAGTTCCAATGCAAAGCATATTATTCAAATAAATATAAACAGTATTAAAATAAAAATTACACCCATAATACATCCCTGTATCCCTGGTAAATTGGTTGTACCCACGTTTCATTTTATTATAAGAATGGAGGGAGCTTTTGAATTGTTTGACGGAATTTAAAACATTCATAGGTTTACCTACAAAATATTATGTGCTTTGAAAAAAATATTATTTAGTAAATGTTCCCAGAGTAGCTTGTTGAAAAAATCTTATGGAAATAAGCGGTAAAATCTTTACATTATTAAGCCAGTTTAAAAACTTCGACTAAATTAATATTAAGTAAAATGATAATATTAAACAACATTTACTGAGTAATAATAAATCAACGATTTCCCAAGATTTTTTTTCTCAGAAAATCGATGAAAGAGTATTATCCATTAGGCTATCGCTGAAATCGAAAATAAAATCCCTTTCACGAGGCGCTATCAGCAATGTTAATTAAAAGCATTAATCAGACAAAGAGAACAAAATCCACGGTTGTAACTAATACATATTGTAAATGCCGTTGATGGTTGGAGGTTGATTAGCGTCAGGGCAGATGGCCTAGCAACTATATCAGTGGTGACAGTGGCTATCGCGATTTCTGATAGATTAGCCGAAGGTGACAACATGTCGTCGGGGAAACCGCTGAACCTGGGGGGAAATTATATTGGACTGGAAATCTATTGACCCACTTTGGTCGAGCGTACGGCGACTTGTGATCTTTCGATTCATTATTTGCAGCTTAAAGACAACTCAGAGACAACGTGCCACATTTTGGCTTGGCACTCATGCTCCTATCACAAAGATACTTTTCGCGGTGCAAAAATTGCCAATCTGATTTTGTATGGAAATTGACAGGAGTGTGCGAGTCTTGCCGCTGAGAGCTCTGTTGCAACCCCTATTTCTATTAAATGTGTCGTTTATGAAAATTAGGGAGGTCACAATAGAGCCATAAAAGAAACCGGGAGCTTTTTTCCTCCCAAAATAAATAGGGCATTACTGAGGGTGGTTCTATTTAGCCAGTAGGTAGAGATAGTAAATGTTGACACCCCAGTTATTTAATACAGTACAACCCGGATTGTCCGACTAAGTGGTTCCTAAAAGTTCAAAATAGTATCTATTCAATCGAGTGTCTCGGAAATAAGACATCGGGACCGCTGTTGCAAGCTGCAAGGGCGACACCTAGCTGGCGCACGAACATGGCGGAGTTGGCAATGATCGGACACTCCTTGAAGTTTCACAAGGTACAGCCAAGATGCGGTCACTGTGCCTAGGAAGGTAATGCCCGCTAGAACTGCTGCCGGTAAGCCAGCCTGCATTCTGTACCACCGTCCAGCTGCACGAGGTTTGGCAAATCCGCTACACCAATACCTCTCTACAGCGAGCCTGCCTACATCCACCACGTAAGAAACTATAATATATCTGCGGCCATCTTGATTGCTACTGCCTAGACTGCTTAGACATACAGGGTGTAACAAGACGTACCCGACAGACATTTGGATTATAAAATTTAAATGCCATTTTACGCTATCTAATGCTCCCAAGCTGGTAAATGAGTACTTATCTGGTGACATTTGTATGAACATAACGAATCATCCAAATGAAATAAACTAAACTCTAATCTTTGAACATACTAAAATAAAATCGGCTGAACAAAGAAGTGACGACAATCTGATACAAATAGAGATAATAGAATAAATAATACCTAATCTATTGAAAATATTTTATTATAATATTACGACCATTTTGAATCGCTGAGATGCAAATTGGTTCTGGGTGTAAATGAAATGGGCAAAAGAAAACGGTTCCAATATAAAGCGGTTTTACTTTATAGCGTTTCTTCATAAATCACAAATCATACATAGTATTTTGTTTGTTCACATATTTGGTACATACTTTCTTGAAGACGAGAATTGAAAGGTTTTACCATCAATTATTTGAAGTTTTGACCGATTGTTGCAGTTACAAACTTCATCATTTGATGAGTTCGAATTACTAAAATTCTTTTGAAATAAACACAATAGTCAGGTTACGAACAATATTTGAAAACCTCCCACTACCATAATTGAAAGTGGAACATGTTGCATGTGTAATGATGGAGGACTTGACCAGCAGAGGAATTGAACCCACGACGCCTGGGTGGGAACCCGACGCATTTGTCCACCCGGTTACTAGCCGGTTAATTCCATCGGTATTGATTTCATGAATAAAATATATTAATTGTGTTATGGCTACGAAATTACTATTTAATTATCAGTAATTGTACCTAGTAATAACCGAATTGATATTGATGAGAAAACTAAATCACTTCTGCTGGAGTGGAAAACGAATATAATTTTTCCGTCAGTGATGGCGACGACTTCGGTTATCGGAAATACTTCGTAAACAACATAACTTATTCTATCATAATAGATTTTGGGTTATTATGTCGAGTTGTGCTTTCATCTCCTTCAGCCGACATAATATGAATTGATCGGATATTCAGACATCGTAGGTACATGAAAAAATATTTTAAAATCCCGTTATTATGAGCAGTGATTTTAAAAACATTCTAATTGACTACAAAGTATTATAAAAGATACATTATCAGAATAATCAACAAAAAACTAATATAATTTTTGAACCAATAAACTTTCCCTCAAAACTCGCACTGCCATCTAACGTCAGCATTAAATGCATGTTGAAATGTCAAAACAAAGTATTTAATGCAAAAAAAAACATTGATAAAAGCCACCGATAATACTTAAAACAATAAAAGCATGCACAATGATCATAAATAACCTTAGTTTATGATAATTTTGGTTAGGTTTTCTTAGTCAACATTTGAAATAAAAACAATATAAATATTGACAGCATGCTCACCCTTTCTAGTTTCTGAAAGTACTGCCTCAAAAATATCACTGGATTTTCTGGTTTGTTGACGCACAATTGGACAATACAATCTTTAATTATTATTTGAATATTATGTGTTTGTATATAATTTTCACAATCACGCAAACTCTGTTCTTCTTCCATTGTGGTAGCCATGTTTGTGAGCCCGTTCAAAAAGCTAAGTGCACGACTCGAAATATTTATTTGTAGCTCAAATCTAAAGACATATTTGTTTACAGTAAATAGCAAGAAAATGTATTTGCACTTCGAGTTGTAAAATTCACTACATATATTCCCCAACGTTTCTATTACCGTCGGTAAAAATGCTATTCTGATGTTGTTTCGGAAATAAATGTCAAACAGCTTCAAAATATTCCGAAAGAGTGCAGCACACGCGGTAGAAGAGGGAGTTTAGATACAGCGGGAAATTTAAAAGTAGCTACCATATAGCGACTAGGTACCTACCGGTTTTGCACAATAATTATTTTTATTTATAATTATATTTTTTACAAGACCAAAGAGATTGAAATTATTTAATTTAAAGAAAAATAACCAGGTTATTTATTTACAATAAAATAAAATATTGTCCTATTAAAGAAACCTGCCATCATATCAAATAATGTTTCGAGTCGGTAATTTCATAACTATTGACTTTTTATATATTATGCATTTATCCTGGGTGTAATTATTATTATATTTTAATGAGTTCAACAAATGCAATGACCATGACTGAGAAGTAAAAGAACAATGTTTGGGATGTAACTATACAATAGAGAAGGATGTAACAGTGTGGTTCATATAAGCGAGAGTTAAAAAAATGATGTTCTTTCAGATAATTACCAATAAAAATTATACTCCTCGATGAAAAATTCCTCAGCAACCAAAGTGAACTAAAATTACTAGATAAAACATATTATGAAGTCGTAATAAAAAAGCATTTAGTTTTTGGGTTGGGTTTATTGACAGCCATAAACAAATTTATAACATTGTCATTGTATTTGTAAATAAATAATTTTAGTAGAATATATTATAATGTGCAGGTAAAAGGATTTCACACAAGACATTTTAAGGTATAACAGTATTTAAGTTTAAACAAAAATAGAGTGTTTTATCACAATAAATACTTGCATCGTTTCATAACACACATATTGCATTAAATAAATCCAAACATGTTTTTTTTATCACTAATAATGTTTACATGTCAATCAGAGCAGTATTTTTTAGTCAAACTGTACATATTTTAGAAAAAAGTTATGAGAATTAATAGTGCAACTGGTAAATCCATCTCTGCTTTAGCCAGTCAACGGGTGGGGAGTGTGTTAAATTTCTACTAACCATATCCTAAGTTGCCTAGTATTTTATTGAAAAAAAAAAACAAAAATTACAATAGTTCTCAAACATGTTTGCAGACTTGGGTAAGACAACACATCGGTACATCCATATTTAGTGTTCCCAAGTAAACCTGGGAATAAATATTTAAATTCACCTTTACATACTTCCTAGGCCCCGAGAAAGAATTAATTTATTTACGTAGGATTAGATTGCCAGGGAAGTACAATACTAGGATTTTATGGGGAAAATTATAATTATTTGAGTTACAAATTTGGGTTGAGTATTTTTCAGTATAACGGTGAATGAAAATTCCTTACACCAGTGATGCACAACTCGCGGCCCGCAAGCCTATTTTTTATGGCCCACTTGGCTACATAAAATAATATACATAATCTATATTTCTGGCCCAGTGCGATTACTGAAGAAAATTTTGTAAAGATTTTTTCCTTATCCATACCACTTGTCCTAAAAGAATTCCCAAGTAACGTTAATAGTGCCTTTTTTAGATTTCTTACCAAACGTTGATAGCTAGATGGTTCCAGGGAGTTGTCAAATAAAATTTGAATCGTTTTTTCGGTGACAGCGATATTCAGTCTTTGGGATGGAACTGGGGTTCCGTCAACATCCAATCGGCCTTTTAGGATTCTGTGGCCAAAAATTTCAGGAACCGCTGTACTATTCCACTATCTGCAACACTTGTACTCTATGCGGCCCACGAACCTTTGAAAAATACATAATTTAGCCCCTTTTCTAAAAAGGTTGTACATCACTGGTATAGAAGTTTAGAAATTGTAATTATATTAAATTACATCTATAAGTGCCCTTGAGGTGATTTCTCCACGAAAACGGCACTATAGAAATCCAACTATTATTATTTATTAGCATATCATTGCAGATCGCAGGGCTGCTAAGCTTAGAAGCTCTTCTTTTAAAAAGCTGTATTTTAATTATATTTGACATAAATAAGTGGGTTATGTGTATCATATTGGAGATTTGACATAGCAATGATGACATTTTGCAGCATTTAAGTAAAAATCTAACATTAGCGGTTTTAGGCCCAGTGATGATAATAAGTATACTAAACATTATTTGCCAGAAACATGTCTGCTGATACAACAGCAACACCTACGGAGGAATTCCCTGTTTATTACAAACGCTGACAAGTAATATTATTTTTAAGCACACTTCATTTTTTTTCTTTATTCATACAAAGGGTAAAATAGTAGCCAGGACTACCTAATTATAGTACGAGGACTATATCACAAAAGAGACAAGCCACTATATTATACTCATACTCAGACTGACTCATTCCCTTAAGTAACCCTATAATAACACCGCTCTCTTGAAAGAACAAACCTGGAATCAACATTAATATATACCTAAAGATAAACTAGGAAATGAGTAGTTATGAGATTTTCGTACTTCACCATAGAACACACAGACGATGATAGAAATACAATAGCAACAAGAATAAAATATAAACAAGGCCATTACTTAAACATGTGATCTAAAAAGTTCATCTGAAATATTGAATTAACATAATTGAGTGTAAACAAATTTAATATACTATAAATAGATATATACAGAACATTCAGTTGGAGAGTTGTGAAATATAACACTGATTTATTTCAATATTATAAAGTTAAAAAAATAAGAAGAGGGTGAATTCATCAATTCCAGTATCAAGCGATTCATACGAACTCAAATAAAAATATTAACTTAGAAAATTTAGATTATTTGAATGATCTAATGCGCAAGCAATGTGCGATCCACAATGCTTTCCCAGATCACCTTTGTGCAAGCGTTTCCTTATTTTTTAATAAACCTACGTAAGCAATGTGATTGAGTGCAGAAAAATGGTTGCTTGTCGCCCAAAAAGGCTGCACTAATTTGCTATTTTTCTGCAATTTATAAGGCAATATTTTCATCTTGACCTTATGCACCTCCTAAACAGCCTTTCTCCAAATACAGCTTGTAAAATCTAAGCTTTACCATAAACAGCTAAAGTTCAATCATCTGGTAAAATTGTACCAGTTTAAGTGAATGATGAATGTTTGTTCATTATAGATCCATGGGCATCAGTTATAGTGATAGCTATGTGGACGTAACTGTTTACAATACCAATTCTCGACAGATAATTTTAAACTTACAAAATATTATTATATCCATTACAAAAAGGCTTAACTTTATTTCTAATATTTGATGACCACCTTGGCACCATTTTCAATCCAAATTAAAGAAAACATCGTAATTTTTTTTTTATCTTCAAATAGTATTGTGCCTATAGTAAAACATAGCAACTCTAATAAATAATTTAAATAAAAAATATAAAAATAATAATCATTAATTATAAAAATCTTTGGCCAAATAAAGTTACGAGATCAACACTAAAAATGGAATACATTTTGAATACACAAAAAAAGAACTAAAATTATGAAACAGATAGTGGTAAACAAATCAGGCACTCTCTATTAATGGTGGGACACAGCTTCATACAACTTGGGAAGTTCGGCTTCGAGACGAACAACCCGAACTGTGGAACGCAACTTCCAATCTTCGCCACACTTGACGTCGTCTCCAGGGAACTCATCCACCACGACAGACTCTGGACACACAAAGCTTGTCAGGTAAGTGATGAGCTCCTGAGAACCGTCTCCATCCAAATCAGAAATAAGCAATGAATTCTCCTGATAACTCAAATCCGGTTGGCAAATAATATCATTATTTTTATTGTAGCATATTTGAATTACATCACTTTGGCTAGCATTAACAATGTGAATGTCTGTAGCGTTAAATGTCACCAAGACCACTCTTTCAGTCAAGCGATTGATGGTCATATTCTCACTCTTATTCATTGACTTTCCGGGTGTCGCATTTCTTGTGATTCTAGCGTTATTTTCAATCTTTCCTTCGTCAATTGGTTGATTGATGATATTATTGAAAATATTGTAATTATTATCGGTATTGCGATCATACCTGTTGACGCTTTTAGGACTAACATTCCACTGCCAAAATTTAAGCACAAATCCAGAAATATGGTGCTTTAACATGTTAATACTGTTGTTGAACACTAACGTAGCAGGAACCATTCCATAAACACGGGGAGCTATATACTCCCAGGAAATGTTCTCTTTTCCCGTTCTTTCGTCAATCAACTGAACAGTCACTTTGCAGTTGTTGGGGCAGTGGCCAGTGTTCTCCACTATCAGCTTTCGCCCGTCCACCGAGTAAATGTTCCTCTGATTCTCAGTCTCCTTTCTTTGACCAAATACTTGATGCTGTTTAGTTACAGCCCAGTTATTCCATTTGGGATTGAAAGGTTTGTTGGTGATACACTTGTACAACTCATCAAATGTGATTACTTTCAAGGATTCAGACAAGCTTGTACTATTTTTGCATGTGAAACTTACAATACGGTCCTTATCAATCTGTAGTTTATTGATAGAAGTGCATTCGTTCATAGCTAGAGGCTGTCCAATAATACTGCCACGGTAACCAGATATAAATATTAGAGAATTGTGGCTTTTGTTCTCATCGACACTACATGGCGCTAACATATCACTTATTCCATCTTCATCAATGTCCATGACTATGAGAGGAAAATCGACAGAATCAAAGGGTTTGCTATTTACTTCATGATTGTGCAGATACCAATATACAGTTCCCGCTGTGGGGTTGAATGCTGCAAAGAGCCCCTCTTTTCCTATCAAAATACAGTCCTTCATCCCATCATTGTCAACATCGATCAGGGAACAATCCACATCTGTAGGAAGTCTCGGTTGCCTGATGAACCAACCGACCTTCCCAGAGTTACCCACAATAAGTATTATTCCATTATCGTTGGATAATCGGACACCTTCAGAGTGTTCAGGATTCACAAAATCACCTCTAAAGAGCATGATAAGATTTTTATCATGTCCAACAGCTCCATCGACAATATTAATGGCGCCTTTGAGCTCAATATCATGGTAAGGATTCTCCCAACTAGGTTTCTTGCTCTTGTGAGTTGGAGACACTGAACACTCCCCCAGTTCAGAACATGGTAGCACCCACAAGAATACTATAATAGTTAGGAAACATACCAGAATGGATAAGATGAAAAGAGTTTTTCGGAGGGGTGACATTTGCTCATTACTTTTCTCGTTTTGCAAAATATTGACACTGTCGATGTTACCATCCATGCCCACAGTGTATCCATTCGGATCTTCTACCTCATCGCCATTGGAAAAGTGCTGGTAATTTTTTAACCCATTTTTCATTGTGTTATTTTTGGTTAGTTTATCTGTCACTACAACCTGATTCCTTCCCGAAATCGAATTATGGATTTCTTCTTCGGACTCAGAATCAGTAAAGTTCTGTCGGAGTGGCGAATAAATACCTTGTCCTGTTCCCAAATTAGACATTCTTAATAGTTATGGGAATTATAAGAAAATCGATAATCCCACCTACTATAACCGTAACAACATATGGATACATGTACACAATTCAAAACTGGAAGAGCATAGTTATTAGTTATTTATCAGACGCAAAAATAACTTTAAGTCGTAGAGTGGAAGAACAACCCCACAAAACTCGCAAAAATGTCGATTTATTTACGCATTTGACAGTTTAGAAAACAATATTGAATGAAAACAAAATTTGTCTCTGGAATTTATTTTTATTTCTGGTAAACTATCGACTACGGATAATGGAAAGTATTGCCATACTAATGCGGCAATGAATAAACGTATTTAACTTTTAAAATCTGGCACATCCCTATCAATTTACTAATAATACTAATCGCCCTTCGTGTTTGGCTGTCAGTTTGACACTGCAACAAAAATATTAGTAAAAATTTCTAGCCAAACATTTATTTAGATTTGATTACAAGCCTTAATCTATATTTGACAATGATTTAAATAAACGTAATAATCAGTGTATCGCTGCTTTCAAATTCGCCATTCATCTTTCGTATTTTAATAATTTATGTAGTGTTTTAATAGGTTCAGTATTCAAACGGTGTTCATCGATTAAAGCTGTGCATAAATACATAATTCTGAGGATTTGTTATGCATTAACCATCACTATATCTTAAGTTATCTAGATCTGATCAGTAAAATATCATGGATAAGCTCACATTGATTTCTGGCACACTATTCATTGCTGCAGATGTTTTTGCTATTGTGAGCCTGGCAATGCCAGATTGGATCGTCACTGATGTAGGAGGTAAAGCACAATTAATACGTTATAATTTTCCTTTGATATTATATCTATCCGAGTTTATCAAACACCTCTATTTTCTACCGTTTGATACATGACCTTCAATGAAAAGAATATGTTCACTATTGACATCCTAAAGCATACAACCCCCTTTAAGCCTTCCGTTTTTTGCTAGTGCTTCTACCACCGGAAGTTGTAAACAATTGTGAACATTTTCACCCAAGCAACTTTCTAAAACTTTATTTAATATAATTTTCAGGTGACACACGTCTTGGTCTCATGTGGTCCTGCATGACCTTATACAACAGGCCCCAAGTATGTTTCACCCCAGAACTGCAGCCGGAGTGGCTCTTAGCCCTGATCTGTATATTCGTTGGTTGCATCTGCATCACCACTACCATCATTCTCCTCGCTTCGAGCCATTGGGATAGGAATGTCGTTCCATATGCGCGATGGGTTGGATTCACAGCCAGTAAGTGTGAAGTGTTATCTGTTAAATAACACTTTATTATAAACTACTAGTTGAAAGTCTGTTTACTGTGATTTTTCACAGGTAACAATTAGTAGTTACTTGTCGAAATGAACACAGAAAAAAGTATATGTCTCAAATATTAACATTAGATTTGCATCCTGTACTTGGGTACAGACCGCTTGGGGAGGTAAAAACAATGCATCAAATGTGAGATACATACTGTTTTATTATTCTTTTGCGAGTAAGCACTTAATTTAAATAACAGAGTAAAATGCCTTATTTTGCAAATGTACACATTTTTTAATAAAAAATGTCATTAACATTATGTTATTTGCAATTCCAAGAAGGTTTTACACCTACTTTCAACATAATTGGGGGAAATTTGTTCTTGGTTTCTAGGGAAAAATATTTATACTCGGTGGACACTGTATCGCCGAGGGTGAGATATACAACCATTGTAACGAAATATGCTTGCCACGTGGTGCATGACATTCAACCGGAAAGGGTTAAGTCATTGAAATTTATTTAATCCATACGCCACTATAATAATAACCGTGAATTTATATAGCGCAGTTTTACGATCACCGCACCGCATGAATAATTTGTGGTGCTACAAGCAAAATGTATTAGTTTCAAAAGAGTATTCATCAGAAATGCAGTGAAAAGGTTAAATGCAAGTGTACATCCAGTTTCTTAGTTGACTTTTCACAGCAAACCATTTTTTTTTCCATATTCACTTCCGTTGTATTAAATTCTCTATATTTTGTTTCAGTGGTCCTCTTCTGCTTCGCTGCAGTCATATTTCCCATTGGTTTCCACATCAATGAGATCGGAGGGCAGCCCTACCAGCTCCCCAATAGCCATCAAGTGGGGATTTCGTACATTCTATTTGTGCTCGCTTTATGGATTACTGTTATTTCAGAGTTGTTTGATGGAAAAGTATGTTTGCCTCATTTTTAAACAAGACATTATGATTTATCAAAGACATTTCAAATTATTTAGGGGTGTGTAAATACTATGTTTTGTTTCCTATAGAAACGTTTGGGAGTCAGTGTACCTATTTCAATTAATTGTTTAGGTAATTTAATAACAAATACAATAATTCTTTTTACGAGTTTGATTATAATTTTTAATTAAATATGGTTAGAAATTTATTAATGCTGTCGGCATTCCAGTATTCAGTGTGTGGAAATTTTAGCTTTGAGTGGTGTTTCAATATTTTTTAGTAAATTATATGAATGGGCTAAATTTAAGCTGCTATTTGGGGAGTGTTTTATCAGATCGTTTTTATGAAATGAATATGTAATGTTTTATAGTTGTGAGTAATGATATAAAAACATGTGTAGATAGAGTAATGGAATAGGTTGTAAATAGTATATTATACTATGAGTGTGGATTATAATATTTTGCAGTGCACTATGAATCTCTGTGACAAACTTCAAACTACATAATTAGAAAATATATTACATACATATAAATACCTATTGATTTATTATTGGATAAATGTGTTAATCTTGGTTTCAATAAATTGGGGGTGAAAAGTTGTATTTCATTTGTTTGATTTTGTATTATTAAGCAGGATTTATTCCCATTAGTCCAAACTCTGATATATATGCATATTGGTTAACCTTCCCCTTACGGTGCTTAATTATTATTCCGGCCCTGGCGTTGTGTAATCATTACACAGGTAAAAAATTGCGACTTAAATCAGAAAAATAAGGATATTCATAGCCAAAACATGAAAATATCTCCCCTGCACACTCTTCGCGTATCTTTGCATCCCGCGGTTTTTTAGAATGAATATACCTACGTAACACTAGCAGCGTTTGATTTTATTGTTGAATTTATTCCTGATTTTCACAAAATATCTCAGTATGTGCTAATTAACATAAACACACTTTTTTTAATTCAATGCGTTAATGTATTATGGAGGAATACCTAAAATCTGAAGCCAGTATTTATGATGATTATAGACATATTAAAGTTATTAGAAGCATTGTGTAGTCTTTACACATCATAGTTAAGGAAAAGTTAATTGGCAATTTTAATTCCTTATCTTCTTTTTATGGCTGTTTACTCCAAAAGAATTTCATCACTATGCAAATAAACATTACAATATTTATACAGGTTCCAATTTATATCAGATAAGCTTCCATAGAGAGTTGTAAAGATAATATGATTTCTTGCAGGAGTATTGAAGATTTTCATTTTTTAAGAATATTTGTTTTCAAAATATATATTAATGAATCTTTAATTGATAGAAAAATACTTTTCGAGATTGTAGTTTTAATATCTGATTATTGTACATAATATTCACAAACACAGGATCTTGTAATAATAAATTTGTTTATTAAAATAATTTTACATTTACAACACTATTGACCAACCAAATTATGCCAAAATGTTAACCGGGTTCCAAGGGCCACATGATCAGTTTAAAAAATTAATGTACATCGAGCATTCCATGATTAGGAATTATTGAGAATTGAAGATAAACAGATATCAAAAACAAAGATTTTTGTTGATCAAGTAATAATTTATGTTGGTTGATCCGAGGCTGTGAACATCTATTGGACAGTACAAATTGAACTAAGCTAAGAAGATAATTTTTTGATTTTCTGTTTTTCCTTTTTTTTTTGTGTATATTGCTAAACGTTAAATAACTTTTTTATAATTTTTTTCTAATATTTTATTGTAGTAATCGCCTATGGGAGATTATTACTTTCATTCGAAATTACTGATTCATTAATTCACATAAACATGATCATTTAAATTGATTTTTATCAATATCAATTGCACAAATTATACTTTCACCGATAACAGTTTTCAATGTAAAATAGAAAAAAGTTCTTAATCCTTATCTTATATGAATTTAGTCAAAATAGTGATATAAACCATGTGGCTGGGGCTTGTGACCAAAGTCCCGGAGAACCACAAATGGATCATTTTTGTCTTCGTCCAGTTTGGGAGTTGTTTGTCTCAGGACACTGGCGCATTTAGTGTTATCTCCTTCCATTCCATCCATGGGACCGGGCACTCCGCTCATGGGCCGAGAGAACTCCGCGTTGATCTGATGCTGCAAGCGTTGCTGCTGTGTCAGTCCTGGTCCCATCGGCATTCGGCAGTCCATCATGCCCACAATCCCTACATTCCCATTCATCATTCCCCGCTCATTCATGGCCATGGCGCCATGTGGGTTCCCGTGAGACGGCTCGGCTTGTTGAAGACTAAATGCACGTGCATAGCCACCGAATGCACCCGTACTCATATTTTGTTTATCTAGGGTCTCCAGGAGACCGTGTGCGATAGGACCTTCATTAGGGTTTCCTCCCGAGCTGGGCTGGCCCGCTTGTCTCCTGTACAATGGAACGGATTGGGTGACAGGCTTGTTGGTTTGCCAGGGCAGGTCGATCAAGGGTTCAGGTGGAGGGAAGTTCCTAGGTTGCTGCAAGATCTTCTCTTCGCGCTGGTTGGTATTGTGGTTATACACATTCCCAAACATCATATTTGACTCAAACTCTCTAGTGAAAGGTTTGCTATTGATAAAGTGGCTTAAAACATTGGGTTTCGTCTCTGGTAATGGCCACCTCTCTCCCTCGTTTGAAGGTGTAGAGTGTCCATGACCATTGGCCATGTTATAATTGATGAACTGTTGGTTGTGGTGAATGATTTTATCAGAAAAGATGTCTTCGATATTTCGGGGCATATCATTATTCACCGGAAGAAAGGATTCCAACGGAGGGGGGCGAACCTGTTTGGGAGGTGGTGGTACAGGTAACAGCGTTCTTTGTAACAGTTCCATGAATTTGGCGGCAACTTCCACACCCTGCGTATCCATGAGGTGATAGTACCACTGGAGCTGAGCATCTTGACCCTCGTTCAGTAAGTCTTGCACACTTATGTATGGAGGCAACACTGGCTGTATTTCTTGTATGTTCGGGTTTGGAGGCGGACCTCTTTCTGGGAAGTGTACATTTTGCAAAAATTGTATTTGCTCTTTTTCCTGCTGGTGAGTGAGAGAACGATTTGGTTCTTGAAATTTAGAAGTATTCGGTGGGTACGGGAGTCTATCAGACTGCTGCATGTTCGATGGACCTCCCCGTAAAAATGCTGGCGCATTAATCTCGTTGTTGATAAAATTTTCAGTTGAAAAGCCTGTTGGAATAGGTGACGTATCTGGGCTGATTCTCTGTTGGGGCCGTAACGGAAGGAAAGGCTGGGCTTTATTAGTCACTATCGGTTGAGGGGCCAGCAAATGCTGGGGCACAACACTTGATCGGTTCGCAACCATGCTAGGATGAAGAACTCTGTGAGGCGGGTTCACAGAGGGCATAACGTCGGTGGGTTTCTTTTGATTTTGCTTCTGGGGCCATGTGGGAGTGCTACTACGGCCATTAGGAGACGCTAGAGGGAATGAATTCACTGTCCACGGATTAATGGAGGAATTGACCTGATGAGTATAGGACATGGGAACATTGGGAATGGGGGCAGCCGGTTGGGAGGGTGGAGCCCGATTCATGGGAAACACGTTGGCTCCATGTGGCGTTTGTTGATTTGATCCACTGGGATAATAAAATAATTGGAATGGTACCGACGGAGCATTGCCCGCATTTATCAAAGGTTGAATTTGGCCTACATTGGGTTGCCTAATATTGACATTGATTTGAGAGATTGGCATTGGAATGGGCAATCCAATGTTGGGCGGTACAACAGGTGGTCCAGGCTGTAATTTGATGTAGGCCTCTGGCTGTAAAGCTCTGGGAACAAATTCTGGCGCAAGGGGATTAAGAGTATAAGTCTTCTTCAGTTCAACTCCGTCCAGCTGAGATCTGAGTAAGGTCCATGTAATACCAAAAAGGCTTTTGTTATCGTTACAAATATTAATAAACCTCTCCCATACTTTTCTGCAGCGTCCGATGGAGCACAGAGCCACGGGGTCTCCCACCACGGCCACCAGGCTCTGAGCACGAGTGATGGCAGTGTTTAGTAACTTCCGATTTGATAGGAAGCCATAGTCGAGTTCAGAGGCCGCTTGGCAGGTCCTTCTCGTTCGAACTGTTGACAGAAATACAGCGCTGAATTGCTTTCCTTGGACATTCAACACTCGCTCTACAGATATACCTCCCATTCTTCGTTTTCGTAGCTCAGATCTTATTCGAAAGACTTGATCAGCGTATGGTGTCATGATACCGATGCTCTGCTCGTCCACTTTTCCCCAGGCGGGCGGCCAACGCCGCCTCAGTTCACAAATTCGTTCCACTACTTCATATACTTCACTGTTATTGTAGAAAGCGGTTGAGTTTTGATCTTGAACATCTTCTCCCCTCGTGGTAAAGAATGTCAATGGATAAAATTTATCGTGTCTCGGCTGTTTGCCACTGGCGATTAACTTCTGATCGTAGAACAATTCCGAGGTGAAACTGATGATTGCTTCATGGGCTCTGTAATTTTCACACAAGAGAATCTTGCATGGAAAATTTGCTGGATAGTGCTCATAGAGTCGTTCCAGAAGAGAGATGTGCAGATTCCTTTCCTTGGCGAATGCAGAAAACAGTTCAGGACTCAGTTGCATGTGATCGCCGGCCAACACAATGCGAGACGTGGGAGTAGCTAGAGCCAGCGGCATCAACGCTTCACTCTCCATAGCTTGGGCGGCTTCATCTAAGAGTATGTGCGTAAAGTAACCTAGAATAAAAAATAATAATCCCATTAGAATACTACTGAAAAACAGAATTGTATATGAATTAAGAAATAAAGTTAATTGAATATGATTATAATGGGGATTATTACTACCTTTGGGCAGACCCAATGTTGATAAGTACATGGATATGGACAGTGTGACGACCACAATGCGGTGTTTTAGTATATCTTCGAGAACGGGGAGTCTGAAGTTTCGCACTCCACTGTTTAGTTCAATCAAGCAATACTGTGAAAAGGACAATAATTAATAGAATGTCAACATTATAAGTGGATGGTATTTTGCTATCAAATTTTGGTAAAGCTTACCTTTTGAACAGTTTGATCGACAGTAGTAACCCATCTTTTGTGGTAATACACCCTCAGAGGTCTGGCCTCTGTGAGCCCCCCTTCTAACCAAGGGTGGAGGTAATCCTTGATGTAAAGATCTGCTGCAGAGTTGGAATGAGTGCAAATCAATATCTTTGATTCAGGTTGATGAAGTAGCTGCTTGATGGCCTGATAATAAAGATTTTAAAAAAACATGTCAGTAAAGTAATCAGTTATATATGTACTACGAGAGAGAATACAACATAATTTAGTTAAAGAATACAATGTTACAAACCTGAGCTAAGGTATAGGTTTTGCCTGTTCCAAAAGGACCGATAATCAATATGGGTGGAATTGGCAATCCTACAGGAGAAGTAATAGCTATTACTGCCTCCTTCTGTTTGGTGTTGAGACGAGAATCCAGTGTTTGACTCCACTGGCGGAATGGTGTCCACGGAATGGAGGGCTCCATCACAGTATCGGGGAATATAAGCTTGTAGTCGGAAATCTTATCTATGGCATAATGCCACTCACAGTATGTCAATCTGTTCAGTTGAAATTGTACATCAGCAGCAAAATCAGTATCTGCACGCATTCCTAACTCCCGCACCGTAACAGCTGACAGCCTGAGGTAAATCATATTTTTACCCTTGTCTTCTATGAGCGCCTCATAGACTCTGCGCCTCCCCGGACTCATGGGAGATGCCGCCAAAAGAATTGTTGTGCAGTTATTTAAAATAAGTCTCCCGGCCGATGTATCCTCTGAAACATCTTTGCCAAGAGTCAGAAGGGCAAAAAGCTCTCCAGATTGTGCGTACTTGGCTGTGGACGTTGCCATACCAGAAGGAGCGAGTAAATAGCTGGGAGCAATTCTTAACTTGCACGCAACGTTGTACCTCGCTACTTGTTCATATCGTGCCATTTCTTCCACCGACAGTAATTCGTGCATCCGTGTGCGGTAATTATTTCGCGTTAAGTGCCTCTCTTGTACGGTAGATTGTGTGAGGCACAGGTTGTTGGCTCGAGGTGCGGGGTAAGCATTTAACAGATCCCGATCTCTTTCGCAGGTGTCTGATCCATAAGGAGTAGATAGACCCGGATATATGGGAGAACTAAAGGCTGTCACATCAGAGTTTAAGATATCCCATCTCTCGCTGACAGACAACACCATCTCTTTACGTATTTCTTTGATTTTATCAGCGTCTGTGACAGGAACCACATCCACACAAAGGTGTTTTACGAGAACTGGCTCGCCACCGAGATCAAACACAACTGACTGTCGGAAAGTACCATAGATGTCTGTAGAAAACACCACTTTGATTCTGTGTTCCAAGGTTGGGCCCTGATCCATACTCTCTAAACTTTTATCTGCATAAGCAGCAGTCCATTCCTGATCAGATGTCAGTTCCGCCTCTACAACCTTGTGGGTGTCTCGTCCTTTCTTGTTGATTTTGGGTTCACCGGGAAACACTTGCTTGAGGATGTAATGGTTCCTGTGTGCGTCCTGCAAGAGGGCCACAGCCTTGAGCAGGCGCTTCGTTTTCAACACAAAAGTCCACTCCCTTTTACTGACTTTGGAAGACACGGTGGTTATCAAATCCGAAGAGCATGATTCTTCAATACCATCAAGCTTTTCGCGCATCACTTTCTCTGGCGATGTTGCCTGAATCCATTTTTCAAGCAATTGTTCTAAAATTAGAATAATTTTTTTATTAAAAAAATGCTTTTATAAATCTCTGAGAACCTTACTACATAATCCTAAATTTTAAAAATTATCACCTGTGTAGCTTTTGCCATAAAGCTCTTTATCAAAGGCCCTTTGCATTTTCATCTTTCGGTATTCAAATCTAAAAAGAAATAATCAAAACTAAGATGAAATAATACTGAATAGTTATACAAAGAATTATCTCCTCAAAGATACAACTTAAGATGCTTTGTGTTCTTATGTAAAACACCATTGGGTTATAATATAACAAATATTGTGGATTTTAAATCATTTATATATTTTTTAAACATGAGTATTGTTAAAAATAAAGTGATATTAGAAAATACTATGTATATGAAACACAGTGATTACGACAAAAATAATTAATAAGCAAAAATATATATATGTATTGCAGTGCAAAACAGGAAATGGAATATAAAATAATCCAAAGAAGAGCATTCTATTCAACATGACATCTATTTAATATGTATTAAATATATTAATAATACTAAAATAATGACTTCAAAATATAAACAATGATTACTTAATAATATTTTGTACACGAGAGAAGTGAAATAATAAACAACCAAAGAAAGTAATAGTTTTTCAGGTTGAGCACAAATCTGTGTCTAAAACGAAAAAGGAGAGGAGTCAAAATTAACTCTGACAAAGTGAGTATGCTTAACTATTTTTACTTGCCGCGTTTTTGAATAACTGAATCGTATCATATTGTCGTTTGACATGCAAGACCACATACGTTTTTTTCAAAAGTGATGTTTTAATGTCATTCGATTTGTTATCTCCGAGCGTGTTTATCCACAGAATGCCGAATATTTGTTGCAATGTTTGTTTTTTTTTGTACAATTTGTAACACAGCTTCTAAGAACAATACCGCATGAGTGTCATGGTTTTTCACCTTCCTGAACAATTTACTTATTCCAAAATTTATATTTTAATGTCATTTGATTCGTAATCATTTTCTCCTAATATTTTTTATCTACAGAATGCGGAATATTTCTTAAAATGTTTGTTTTTTTTGTGCAATTTGTAACACGGTTTCTAAGAACAATACTGCATGATTGTTGTGGTTTTTCATTCTCCTTAACAATTTATTTTATGTCATATACTCATGCGTGGTGTTGCATGCCGAGCGACGATATGTGAATACTTCAATGAAAGTTCATTACATTTTATATTTTGATTCATCCATCATTTAGTTTTCTTTATTTAACACTGCACCAACTGCCCAAAGCCAGAGACCATGGTATCTCCAATTGGAATATGTTGTGAGGCTGAAGGAAGTGGGTAGGGGGTGGAGATGGGTAAGAGAAAGGTTGTAAAGTCCTGGCTATTTAGATCTTGTCACCAAACATGGCTAGTGCCATTTCAAACGTTTTGATTCTGAATTTTATTTTTCACTAGGGGGATACCGAGAGTTTCTAGCCCTTTTGCAAGATAACGGGAGATAAGAGGTGACTTAGCAAACTTAAATCAAAACTTTTTCCTTTCGCACACAGAATTGGATGCAATTATGAAAAACTATCACACATTAAAGAATATTTATACAATAAGGTACATATCGATAGTTAAAAGCAGTATTTGGAATGAGGGTGCATATAACGTACCGTTCCTTCCACTCGGCCAGTTCCTCGGGACCGTGGGCCTCCACGCACTGGGCCCCGTACTTACAGGCGCCATTCTCCAGGCTGGGGTTATGCTCGTGGGAATTCCAGCTGTCGCACAGGGCATACGTGTCGAGCGTGTAGCCACGCGGAGGAGGGCGCCACTTCCAGTCGCGACCTGAAGATCATTAATCCATTAGATATACGTAGAATAACCATTTACTAGACCTGGAGATAATTATTCCATTAGATACAGGTAGACAAGGTTTCAAGGTAGGTATCAAGTTTTGGAATTTGTTCTAATATTAAGACCATACTTTCAAACAATGAAAATAAATAAACATACGATCGGAACATTGAATATTATTTCTTCTGAATCAGAATGTTCGTCGGTATGATGTTGTTACTTAACACATTTTTAATTACGGCACTTTATACAGTATCTGGTAATATACCATACTAGATGAGTAGTATAACTTGGCTGTAGTTAGGTAGTTGTGGTTTTTTGTCCAAAGGAATTTCATGAAAAAACGGCTTTAGCCATTCTGAAGAGAATTTTTTTTTAAAACGCATTGTCATAATACGTGACAATTTCGTTTTAGTTCCAAAAACAGAAAATCCCGTATGGATGTCAATCTACCCCGAGTGTAGATAAGTAGGCTAAATTAGTGGCGTCAAGCAATAAAATCAGTACATACATTATATACTATTTTGTAGTTGGATTATGTGGAATGTCGAATAATCGAATGTTGGAAAACCGGGGACTCTATTGTTTATAATGACTATGAACGTATGCGAATTAAAGGTATCAGAGAACTGTTGCAGTTAGAATCATGACATAGTTACCTCATGTATATTGACCTTGTGTATAGTAAACTTGTGTATTAGTGACCTCGGATACAGTGACCCTCGGCTACAGAGACCTATATCCTTGTCTATTCAATGCCATTATAGTAGCATTTTATTTGAGTTTGTTTATTGTTGCAACATTGAGGTCCTACAACCTAACGACAAATTAATGTACAACACTGCACAGTGCCACTAATAAATGTGAATTGGTCCTTGCTTCCTTTCTATTTTTTTGTATTTCAAACAGCGACCAGAGGGTGCTTTCACCGCTCAAAAGACAGTTTTCGGAAAAAATTATTAATTATAAATTATTTATTAAAAATAAAGAAACATGTATATAATCAAAATATTCAAATCCTGTAGAGGGCCATTTATATACCGAAAAACCAAAAAATCGGTTTATAGACGTCAAGATTTAAAAAAAACGAATATAATGTAATATAAAAAAAATTACAGTTTTGGAGCTAAATAAAACATTCCTTAGATAAAAAAAAAAAACCTAGGTTACGATTTGAATCTAGTTTATCGGTTCTACAACTACAATGGTATTTCTCACACGTATTTTAACACTCTTGTCCCTATCTTCGTAATATTGTTATGAAGAGATGGGGAAAGGATTCACAAACAATCAACGAATTGAATGAAAGTTTGGCTAATTACTTTCAACTAATTTTTCCGCATTCATTTTTTGCTTAGGTGACGTTCCGAGAACATATTTTGGGAGACGTTTATAATGGCTGCAAACACCGTTAGTTATAATTATATTCTATGAAAATAAAGCACCTTGGAATGCACCAGTAAAATGCAATTATTATTTTGGGCATTTAAGCCTCCTAAGTTATTATCTTTTACGATTATTAGTAATTTATGATTATTCATAACTAGAATCAGGAAGGTTGAATCGTTGAACTATGTTTTGAGCTAGGTTAAGATTAAACTATCTTATACCTAAAGATCTTATAAAAAAAATCTCATTCTAGATTAATGCTTGATTTCATAACTAAAAAGTAACCATCCTTTTAGATAAATAATTATTACGGACTTAAGCCTCAATCATAAGGGGATAATATGTTTGCCGGGAAGAAATCACTGACACTGAGCGCTGTGTGTTTTTTAGCTACAGGTGTGCAGTTAGTCCGTTTTACATTAACATTTTGATTATACACAACAAACATATTTTTATTTTGCATTTTCGAGCAGATTAAGAGTAAACAGTGCCAAAATGACAAAAATCCATGTTTTTTTCTTTTCAAGCATAAATAAATTTAAAACATCTGAAGTTAGCTGCATACTCTGGAATTTTCAGTAGCCACCAAAATAAATTTGAAAAAAAAACCCTCAGCAAAATTGCTGGACTATGACTTCCGTGTTAACCCTGCAGTACCATACAAATCATAACCAAACAACTGTGTGATATTTACGGAACGAATAAAAAGCATGAATCAATTTTTAAACATAAAATACTTAATAACAAGAAAATAAAATATGTTTATAGCCCAATTTTCTACAAAATTATAATATACAGGTAAGTACCACCTGGCTTTACATGAGTTTCAACACTCTTCTCGAAATCGTTTTTTATTATGGAAAAATATAGAACCAACAATAGCGTCTTGTTTTTCATTCAAATGCCGGGAGCCTAACATTCGAGTATTTGCTGTTTCAGAAAACAGATATCAGCTTTATAGTTAAGTTGTGAAATTTTGATAAATAAATCTTCCATAAAAAGTGGAATATTGGAAAAAATATAAAGTATTTGATATAGCAGAAAATAATGTGAAAATTTTACCCAAAAGAGCAGATAGAAAAGCAAGAAGGAAAGCTTGTAGATTTTTTTTATTTACATAAATATTTTTGTGGTTATTAATTTACACAACCTTTAATTTTTTTTAAAGTAATTCTGACTTTAAGAATGATATAACATTGGAAGTGTTCTCAAAAACGGGATTAATGTATTTTAAATATCTATTGGTATGCTTCGATAGGTCATTGTCCTTTTCCTATGGAAAAAAGAATCACCCAGTTAAGGTTCGACAATCAAAGGGCATTGAACCGTTCAAGCATTTGTTAACTGATAGTCGATTTAATGTAATTATTATAAAACCAATAGAAATATTAAGAAAGCATTCAATATTATCTATATACTTTAGAAAGATGATGTACTATGTAAAAGGATAGAGTATGGCTATGTACGCAATAGAGGTAAATTAATGAAATGTTTTTACCTTCGTCAGACATGATGATAGTTTGATGCTCATGCGTAGAGCAATGAGCTCGAAGGGCGGCCCGATCGCTGAACTTAAGAGCGCAGTAAGAACATGACGGCACCTCATTCTGCTTGCCAACTTGTTCAATCTGTTTCTGAAAATTGTTCACATTGTTGGGTGATGTCTCACTGGGTGAATTCTTAGCTTCAGGTTTGGTGGGTTTACTCACTTGCGCCTCGGGAGGACTGGCCAATGCCCCCGGAACCACGACCTTCTGCACAACCGGAGTGGGAAGGATCTTTTTACTCTTATCCACACTTTGCATGCCGATTGCCCAGGCTTCCAGCTTGGCGTCTAAACTGAGAATCTCTTCGTCGAGCTTCTGCTGCGATATCCTCTGGTTGTTCTTCTGCCCATTGGCCATCTGTAATACAGTTCTTAGCCTCTCCAGCACTTTGGACATTTCAGGATTGGTATGAGGTCCGACTGTGGAGTTCATCCATTCGCGGCAGGCCTGCTCCGCTTCGTTATACCGTTTAATTTTGAACAATGAATGGACCAAACGCCTTCGGACCCGCGCTCCAATGTTCGTAGTGTCGGAGTCATTCAATATTTTTACGAGTTTCCGACAATCTTGCGCGACTATATCGTTACGTCCCAATTCTAAGCTGCATTCTGTTCGATTCATCAACCAGGATATAACCTTTTCTCGGGATACCTTGAAATTAAAGCTGGTGCCTAATATTTGGTCGAGTATTTGAGATGCTTGGATCCATTGCTTTTGCCTCATACATTCGAGGGCTTGATTTTCTTTGTCTGTCATTATGTTCAGATAATGCTTATCTCTGATGGAATAATTTAGACACGTTACATGTCTTTTTGTAAATTTGTGTGTACATAAAGAAAGGTTAGTTTAAGAGATCTAAAAACCTGAAACGGAAAATGACAATTAAGATGCATTTCAGAATTTGCGGAAATTGAGATATTTGGATGGAGCTTTAAGTCTAAATATGAATAAAAAATAATTCTGAGTTGGATTAACGAACCTTAACCTAATTTTAAACGGAGAAATTACCGATTGAACATGATTTCCTTACAATTGACACACACTACACCAACGCCATCTTGCTTTAGCATATTATTATTTTTATTTACATGCTAGTTCACATCGCGCGGCGGATACAAGAACTAACCAAAAGGGATGTATATTCTTAAACCGATACTGCACAATTTTACTATTAACCCCTATTACTCGTGAGAAAAAAACTGTATTGTATTAATTTTTAAGTCGTTGATACTGGGAGATCAGTAATAATATTAATAAATAATTGTAATATTATGAACACAGAGGGTATAAACAAAAATATTTTAGTTTGTTATTCGAATTTTGTAAATTTCAATTATTTAAAGTGAGAACTAAAATATTTTTGGTCATCAATTTCCTGATAGAAAAAAAATATCGATCATCCAAAAATATTTGGATATATATATTTTTTTAAATGAGCATTAGAATGCGATTAATTTAATTAAAATATTGTAAATTGGACGTTATAAATTATAAAGTGAAATTTAACGTTGTTAAGGCCAGATACAATATTTTTGGTAGGTATGTATTCAATTTAATTTATTTTTCTAATTTAAATCGATGATTCCATTAAATATTTTATAAATTCAATAAATAATTTTTTTTTGAACAAAATACATCGAAAAAAAAAACATTTAAGTAACATGAGTAAAGCACGTCTCTATTTGTAAAATTTATACTAACGCTTTTATGAATCCTTTTTCTGTGAAATTAAGCCCGAGCGTTAATTTAAAATGGAAACAAAATGCTAAGGTTTTTTAAATAATTTTCATAGTGCAGGTTCATATTAGGCTTATCACTAAGAATCAACAAAATTACTCAATTAAATTTTGTTTCATAAAAATCACGTAATGTCTCGCTTATAAAAATGTAATATTCTGTATTCATTTTGTGTAACGTGATAATTTTGTTGAATTAGAAAACCCAAAAAGATTTTTTTACAAAAATATTATAAAATATGGTATTTTTCCATTATTTGGAATTTTCAAATTTACTAAAACTAAGAATGCTGGGAACAAACTTGGTAAAATATCAAATGCTGAAAATTCTTTTTCCCTTATTTATAAATATTTCTCAGTAAGGTTTATTGATATGCATAGAGTGTAGACTAACACTGCTTTGATCACTTTACCACGTGGCTTCAATTTTTAAAACCAAATCGATAATATTTTCATAAAATGTTTAATTTTGTTTCGTAATGTTGAAACGTGAATTCATAAATAAATATCCTTTATAATTTGTTTAAATTTTTATATTTTTTAAATCCATGAATGATACGGTACGGGTTGAAATATACTTCTATTTAGTAAATTTAAACTCACAGAAAAAGCAGTCTCTGCAAAAAAAAATTTACTCACAGTTGTATAAAGAAACGATTGTGAGTAAATTATTAAAATAATGTAATTTATAAGCAAAAAAAAATGTGACGAGATTTAATTAATGACCATACGTGAAGAAGTAAACTTATTTACATTTAAACTTAACAACGCAATGAAGATATAGCAGCTGCTATAACATTTTTTTTTTCAAATCCAGCGTATTTAATTAATTAGTTATTTCGAATACCCATTGCTATTTTTTACAGCATCGGGATGAATTTATTAAAAGTGTAAATGAAAATGAACAATTATAATTCTACACCACCTGGTGTAAGAACTGTAAGCTACAAACGTCACATTTCATTGAAAATTTGAAAACATAAATTGATATCTTTGACGCTACGAATGGCGGGATAACAGAGCTATCTTGGAGTTATTTCGTTTCGGCGAACTATAACTTTAAGAATAATTTTAAATTGTGCTTGTTGGAATTCAAATTAGGTTTTTATTTTGATTTCAAAATTCTTAAATTAATCTAATTTTATGAAAATATACGTGGGCTGACGAATTTTGTCATCATGGATACCTCATTGAGCCTGGATACTAACAAAACCTATGTGAAATTTAAATCTGTCGTAAAAAAATGGGAAAAAGACTTTGTGAAAGAGAACGGTCGAGTTCCTTCGAAGTATGACATTAAAGAAGCAACACACGAAGTACGATATGCATATAAATATTACTTCAATATGAAATCGGAGGTGCTTGAATCATCACTCATGGACATCACAGCAGATATAGATGAGAGCAACTTTACATTTAGCGAATTAGATGTGACCAATGCGCTAGAAATGAATTCAGATAATTTGAATGATACTGAAGACAATGTGTTTCATGCAATACCAACAGCAGACCAAATTGGGGAGTTAATGAGCAGCAAAGATGACTCCAAGAAAAGCACAGCTGGCGGAGTTTGGGGAGATCATTTAAACCATAAGAGAGCAGAACCTAAGAAAAGTAAAATAATTTCAAAAGTTTTCCAAACAAACCATGTTTCTTCAGAACTCTTTAAAGGTTGCACTTTCAATAAGCGGAATCCAAGGAAATCACTGTCTCAGTCTTTCCGCAAATCTGTCTCCAAATGTAAAGGTGATGATAAACCTATCACAAGTGAACCTCCTGTAGTCCCAACATCAATAATAATTGATGAGAAAATAAGTAATGAAGTGAGAAATAATATGCAAATAAATAAATCTAAAGAACTTAACATCAGTTCTGTCAATTCTGTGCAAAGTGTTATGATGAAAAATTCACCTACAGTAAGGCAAATCAATCCTGGCTGGCTCAGTAGATGTAGCGACATACCAATACCAAGAAGTCTGGAATCCTCAATGACTGAACATACAACTGAGTGTGGAGATGATCCTAAAATAGTGAAGCCACAATCCTATGGGTTAAAAAACCTTTCAGTTTGCCCGATTCTTCCTTCTGTTGACGAGTCATGCCTTTCTGATTTCGTTGAAAATAGCGAATCTGAAGCTGAATTAACACAGAGCAAAGCAAACACTTACAGAAAGATACGTCCCGTTGTCAAAAGATGTAAAATAGAGAAACCAGAAATTGAAGTGTCACCAAATCAAAGTAAAGTGACTGAACATCCTTTGAAAAGTATTCAAGAAGAATCCCTTGTTGAAGGTTTTGGTGTCAGTTTTGAAGAATCACCAGATAGAAAAAAAAATACTAAAAGAGGGCTAAATAAAAAAAAGGTTCCTGCTAAAGCCAAAAAAGTTACAGTAAAAAAGGATATTTCCAAAGAACCTTTGACTCGGGGTGTAACAAAACGAATAACCAGAATTAAAAAACTTCCACAAAAACTAATGCTGACCTCGGACAGTGAATGTGAACAGGATAATGTTACGAGGAAAAAGGTTACAACAAGAGCTACTCGGGGTAAACAAACAAAAAATGTCAAAGAAAAAATTATTGAAGGCGAAACATCTGTGGATCACAGCGAATTCGAAAACTTTTTCATGGGAGATGATGAAAATATAGCCTTTCCTCGCTTTCCTATCAAGTCATCCATCTTGAAAGAAAGTAATTTAGTTGACGGTTTGGCAGCGGCTTTACAAATTCCTAGAGATGTGAAACAAAGTGACAAAACTAGGTCAAGGATGACCAATTTGACCCAAGAGGACAAATTGCAGAAGAAAATTGATGATGGCAGTCTAAATGAAAACTTTGTCAAAATTAACTTGGAGAAAAAAGTTTATGCTAGAGGTAAAAAAACAATGAATTTCTCCAAATTCAAAAAGCAGCAATGGAAAGATAAGAAAAAGATGCTCCATAATACCCCAGAATTTCCGGAAGGAGGTATCCTGAAATGTTTCAAATGCGGGCAGCCCGGACACATGTCCCGCTTTTGTAAAGCTGGAAGGGGCACTGATCTGTTGGCTTTAGATGAATATGATAATGAGGAGAAGAGTCCCTACATATCCCTTCAAGATGCTGAATCATTGAATTGCCCTGAGAACACACCGACTGTTTCTGAAAATATAATGTATCAAAGTATTGACCAAACAGATTTCAATCAGGATATGCCAAATTCAAGTCAAAATTCTGAATCATTAGGTAGTTTGTCACTCAAAGGAATACATCCAATACCAGACTCATTCATCAAACTTCTAGCTACTCCATCTGGTAATGCTAAAGTTCCCCAACCCAAAATTGAAGCATTGTATCCTTTAGCTGCCAATGGAACACTAAACAGTCCTCCAGCAGAAGTAATGAGGGCACTTAAGAAGTTTGGCCATACAGATTTCAGAAGTGGTCAAGAGGTAGCTGTTATGAGAATTTTAAGTGGCCTTTCTACCTTGGTCACCCTATCAACTGGGAGTGGCAAGTCTTTGTGTTACCAGTTACCTGCATATCTCTATGCCCAACATAATAAATGTATTACTCTTGTTATATCTCCTCTGGTGTCATTGATGGAGGACCAAGTAACTAGTATGCCTGATTTTGTAAATGCAGCTTGTCTTCATACTAATCAGTCGCCTACTCAACGTGAAAAGATAATAGAGCTTATAAAAGCTGGGGACATTCACATATTGCTGATTTCACCCGAAGCTATAGTTGCAGGAGAAAAATCTACTGGATTTGGTGCAATCTTAAGGCAGCTTCCACCCATTGCGTTTGCCTGTATCGATGAAGTTCATTGCGTTTCCCAATGGAGTCACAATTTCCGTCCAAGTTATTTGATGATTTGTCGTGTTCTAAGGGAAAAAATGGGTGTCCGGTGTGTTTTGGGATTGACAGCTACAGCCACAAAGCCAACAATAACTGAGATAGTTCAGCATCTGGAAATTACAGATGGTATCGCCGGTGTTATAACTAATAAACCTCTGCCGGACAATCTCGTTTTAACTGTTTCTAGAGATGCTCAAAGGGATCATTACCTCCTTGAACTGTTGGACTCTGAGAGGTTCTTACAATGCAATTCAATTATAGTTTATTGTATCCGGCGAGATGAATGTGAAAGAGTAGCCAGTTTGATAAGGTCGTCTATGCAAGGTTCCAAACCCACACTATTGCTGGAGAACCAAAGTACCGGAAGCAAAAAACGTAAAAGATTTAGCTGGATCGTCGAAGCATATCATGCCGGTATGTCAGCTGCTAAGAGACGGAGGACACAGCAAGCTTTCATGAGTGGAGAACTTAGAATAGTGGTGGCAACTGTAGCATTTGGAATGGGTATTAACAAATCTGATATTAGAGGTGTCATACACTATAATATGCCTGGCAGTTTTGAATCTTACGTTCAAGAAGTTGGAAGGGCAGGTAGGGATGGTCTCCCCGCTCAGTGTCATGTCTTTATAGACAAGGACTGTAAAGACAAAGATGAACTCTTGCGACACATTCATGCTAATTCTATAGAACGACACGTCATAAGGAAAATGTTGCAGAAAGTGTTTTTACCATGTGGATGCAGTAAAATGATGAAGAACATGCCTGGTACTGATGGGGACAGTAACATAGCCAAGTGTCAAGGACATGAAGTGGCCTTCTCAGTCGATGAAACAGTTAATGAACTAGACATACCGTCGGAAAATATAGCTACACTGTTATGTTACTTGGAACTCCACCCTAAGAAATTTGCTAAAGTATTGAGTAATGTTTACACAAATTGTAAAATCATATCATACGGGGGGGTCGAGGCTTTGCTTAAAGCTGCCCAGAAATGTCCTCCTCTTGCCATGGCCTTAGCTTTGCAAAAAAAGAGAGGCAAAGAGCTGGACAAAAGTGGAATTCTAGAGTTTTGTGTTATTGAAGTTGCATCAGCTATTGGTTGGGAGAGCGGTGTTGTGAAATATCAATTGAAGAATCTTGAGTGGCATAAACCAAATGGTTTTCCCAAAAAGACCTTACTACGAGTGGAGTTTAATACTCTCGGGTTCAGCGTCAAATCACCCGGAGACCTGTCTTCTTCAGAACTTGATGCAGCCCTGGATTCATTGTATGAAAGGACACAACTGCAAGAGAAGACCATGCTGCACCAACTTCAAAAAGTATCAAAGGCGTTGTTCTCTGTATCGTTTGCATCCATATTTCAGTGTTCAACGCAGAAGGATGAAGAAACCTATGTTGAAAAATCAAACAGCTTAAAAAGACACTATCAGAAGTTATTTCTCAAGTGATTCTATATCGCAGAGTGATGTAGAATTGGATGCGAGACCTATAAACAAGGAGCTGGTAACCCAGGATGTCCGGGGCTTGTTGGCAACATATCGTGATTGCACATTCACTGGGCGGGCAGTTGCTCGCATCTTGCAAGGGATAAGTTCTCCCAATTTCCCCGCCATTGTCTGGGGCCGCTGCCGGTATTGGCGTTCCCATATTTCGGCTGACTTTTATGAACTTGTTAACATTGGAAAACAGCAAATTATTTCAATGCGATGATCTCTAATTTATTTTAATAATGCGCTCTTGTGTATTTCCGATCTATGATATTATTATGTTAAAATATAAAAATAGCTATTGTGTGATATTTAACTTAAATATGTAATATTGATTTGTATTTGAATGATTTTTATTATAAATAAACAGTTTTTTAAATCAACAGATGTTTTTAATTTAATTTATTTACCTTATCTGAAGTGAGAGCTATGTAGGTATATATGTACTCGTATGTAAGTATTTATATCTGTATAAAAATAATGTATGTTAATTATTACCTAAACTAATCAACTAATCATCACACCAATTCTCCACAGAAGCAGGCAGAGTGGATGGATCGCCACATATGGCGTTGTGACCGCCCCGTGCAAACTACTACAAAGAACTACTTCATTTTGCGGCAGTTCAAACTTCATTCAATTAAAAAATATATATTTTTTAATATGAATACCGTACAAGAGTCTCAACTGCTCCTAACCGTCTAGAGCCAGTGAGACTGGCATCTCCAAATAGGGTATGTTGTGAGGCTGAAGGTAGTGGGGAGGGGAAGGAGATAGGGAAGAGTAAGGTTGGGAAGTACCTGGCTATTCAGATCTGGTCACCAAACACGGCTAAAGCCATTTCATGCAACGCTTCGATTCTGAATGGTGGTCTTTCACCAGGGCGATACTTAGAGTATCTAACACTAGAACGTGCCGAAAATATACTTTTTATTTAATTAAATGTGTTGTGACACATATTAATTAAATAAAAGTTATTCTTTGATCTGCATATTTATAATATGGTCATACATGGTTTTACCACAGATAAGCCTCAGGGATATTTCTACAGCATTCGGCTTTCTTTCATCCTTCCTCTGCTAGTTACACATCTCACCGGTATACATCAGGGTTGTTATTAGTACAAGTGGACTGCCAGCCTCGCTTCCTTTTACCACTTTTCGTTAGCGATTTACCTGAATGTATTACATTTTTCTCTTTTTTTATAAGTAAGTCTTTTTTGGGGAGGGTTAGATACAAATAAATGAATTATTTCAATAAAAATATAGATTGTTTTTTTAATGAAATAACAACTACTGTTGTTAAAATATATAATATCTCAAATCACTGAAATAAAATGGCACAGTAAAAGTAGTGTACAAAGTAAGATTAACATTCGAAAGCAAACTTAAAATTGGCAGCACTTATTATCAACAATAAAAACATAAAATATAATTCTAGGGTCTACTAATTTTATGGTGAAATGTATCAGAAATACAATCTGTATCATTTTCACTCTGTTAGTAAAAAATATAGCGTCAGGGTGATTCCATATTGATCAAAATGTGAAGACATAACACATCTTTCTAGAATCTTAAATAATTATAGGTTACAGAAAAGTAAGCAGGTTTTATTAGCACAACAAAAATGCATAAAATCCCAGCTACAAAATAAAAATGTAACGAAGAAAAAATAAAACATTTCTTACATAAATACATATATATCTTTCACAACAAGTTAAATAATGCTAATTAAAACTTGTTGCAAAACAGATACGATCAAAGTGTAAAATCTGTATACGGAGGTAAGAAAGGGACGAGTAAACTAAATTCTGACCAAATTAAAAAACTAAACCCTTTGTCCTTAGCCGAGGCAGTTATTCAACAAGAGACCTCAGGCATGTGCCCCCTCTAATTCATATATGTAAGCAGCAAAGTTAAGCGGTAATCTGCATTAATTTTGTATTAAACACAAGTCTAGTTTGCCTTTGTATGGGATCACAAGATCACAAGAAAAATCAATTTCCACTCCTGGCAATTCTCAGCTCTTAGTTAGTTTTCAGTCTCATTGCATCCACGTGTATAAATCGATATTGTGTTTTTACTTTGCTAAATGTAGTTTTTTGATGGAAATATACGAGAAGGATAATAATGATAATTCATTATTAAAAACAGTATCTTCGTTTTCAATAAAAGATTTTGAGTTTATTAAATTATACAATACTTTATTTGTTATAAATTTTTTAAAATTATTATTTTTCCCTCAAATTAGGAGAATCATCTTGAACGAGATGAGGTTGTCTTCACCCGGAATGAAATATTTCTCTAACTAGCAAATTAAAATGTCGTATTAGTGTATGGTGTATAGCAAAATAGTTTAAAATGAAAATAATTGGTTTTGAAAACAGACATTTTTTGTTTTGTCTCCTGTGTTTTTATCTTTTATAAAACGCAGGACATGGATATATTTAAAACGACGTAACGGATTTAAAAGATCTCAATAAAAATCGGATGATTTATCTTTTATACAGGTACACAAAAAATATTCAATGGATGTATGGAATTTTGGTAATGCGCAAATAATTAATTAAATAAGTGATACCGGCAGTCAATAAGTGATTACAGTAATAATGTAGTTAGAAAAAAACAATTGATATAAAACATACAAAAAAATTGAAATTGTTCTCAACAAAAACCTATATGTGTATATAATGATGCTCTTATTATTGAATTTAGGCCAAAAATAATATGTACATATTTTACAGAAAAATATATTTTTGTACACAAATTTCTTAAATTATCAGTATAAATTTTGGAGAGGAAAATACAAGACTTATCAACATCTTTCTAGTTATAAAATTTGTTCCTTTTCATACCTACAGTTCATCAATTTGAAAACATATGTATTTTGCAATGTAATTTATGCTTGAAAGGCTTGAAATAAAATTAAAGATAATTCATTGATACTCCATTTATAAATAAAAATATTTTTTTTAGCATATAAAAATAACAAAGAACTGTATTATTTCTATAGTGTACAATGACTCAAAAACATTACATAAAATATACCTAAGTCCACCACACTTGTTTTTCACTTACGTTATGCAATTGGATTTTCATTCATTATAAAATGTTAGGTAGACTAGGACAGTTTCCCTCATAATAAATGGTATTCCTCTTTTTTATTGCCAAATTAATTAATTGGTATCAAATTAAAGTACAAGATTTTGCAAAGCATTGTTTCACATTTGCTTGCTATCATTATTATAAACACTGCTTTGCATAGAAGCTGTTCATTTAATCAATTACATATAAGAAATTATAATATATTATGTACAGTTCATGGAAGATCCCTACATTCAAATCAGATCTCATTACAAGAAAAACCCTTTTCGTCGTGTGTTTTTCCAATGCGCATAATTTGATACTTGATATTGCTCCAATATTTGGTATTCCTCAAAAACACTTAATTAAACCCAACAGTAATCCTAATAATTAATCTATATTGTGTGGTGGAATTAGGCATATTTACAAATATTTGTTAAGTAAAATATACAATATTTGTGATAAGGATAAAGTAAAGTTTTACTTTGTGTAAACAAATATGTATTTAAATAAGAATGTCTACCTATTCCACAGAACAGGGAGTTTTTTTTACTAATAATGTAATTTACTAATTACGTAAGACTTGATATAATTTGATAGATATACGTTTATCTTGTATGCTTAAGTTAAACAAAACAGGATAAGTTTTTTTTTCATACTTAAAATAAATTTGTGTAGATTAAATTATTGCAGAATATCATTAAAAATGTTCTAAAAAAATTTTGCTATTTAATATCTATTTTGTTCAAAAATCCCGCATTCCTATGAATCTTCTCTTTAAAAGCTTTTGGATCAGGTGCAAAAGAGCTCCATATCGTTGAAAAACAAGGTTCTATAGTTATTTTACCACATTGAAATTTGTCCGTATTCTTTGTTATAAGACATGTTCCTAAAATACTATAGAACTTAGAGACAAGACCATCGATCCATTCATTTAGGTCTAAACCAAATCTCTTAATGTTGGCATCAGATCTTAATTGCGCGGCAAGTCTATCTTTGTCACTGAGTAAGAAGGGTTTAATAGCGCTCATGTGACTACTGAAGTCCCGGTAGCCCCCGATGGAGCCGCTGTGAAGCATGCTTATCTCTTGTTGAGATACTTCACTCCCGGACATGAATTGTAAAGGAATAACTAAGAACTGAGTTTGGGCTATAAATGTTTTATCTTCTATAATTTTGACTGTCCATATTCCGGGTAGGAGTGGAGATTTAATATTTGGTTTCAAAAAGTTAATAACATTGCCCTCTTCGATAAACACATCACTAAAGTCTGCTATACTTCCCGCAGAGTCTAACCACAACACAGATATATTACTAGTCAACAAGGGGTCATCCAAACTAGGCACAAAGTGATACATAAGAGATGGCTCAGAAAACGGTCCCAGGGTCCGGGCTAGGTTTCTGAAAACTTGTTCCTTTTGATCAAAGTCAGTACTGACGGCCAACACTTTCAGCCTCGATGAGAGTTTAGCGGATCTGTTGAGTTGTAAGTGATGTTGGTGTTTGAACCAGGTTTCTAACTTCACAGAACCGTGTCCTTCCAATTCTGCTTCGTGTAAAACTAGATCACCTTTAAAGATGTCACCAAAATGGTACGACGAAACTTCAAATATGTTACCCGGTGTAATAGTGCATCCAACTTCCGATAGCATTTTAGAGTTGTGCCTTGAGACACTAGCTGAAATAGTGATTAAACTGTCATCTGGGGGTGGACTGAGATCTGCAAAATGATAAATACTTTGCCAATAAGCATCTAAATTTGGTATGTGCTCTTCTACTGAGACACCGATCCACTGTTCGACTCGGAGAATAATAGCTTGGTTTATCACTGGCTCAAACTTTCTTGCAAAAAATAGTTGACGTTGTTCAGTGGCTTGCAGACGAGGCCAATCCTCAACACGGAAGTCATTCGGGGAGCAACCACACCAATCTACTACGTGTTTGTATTGACATTTGCATCCCAATTTACGCTTCCAGTTGGTCACATGTAGATTGTTATCCACGTAGGTGTTGCAAAACTTAGAATTTCTTAATACTGTGTGGAAGAAAGATTCCGCTGGAAGAAGGGTGTGCTTGAATACAGTGATTAAACCTGATAGTAGGGTATCTTTTTGGGGTGAAGCAACGTACGAGACAAAGTTGCGATCCAAAGCCACCCAGTCACTCCCCCCGTCCACCTGCAGCCCCCACGGTAGGCGGCGATCTCCCACTCTCCACATGTGAGCATCACACTCCACAAATGTTTTATCCAACCCTTGCTTTTGTATAAATCTCTGAACTTCTCGGCCATGTGACTTGACAAAGTTTCTTCCTTTATTTGCAGATAAGAATTCTTCTAGCTTGCTCACAGATTTGACAGGGAAATCACTTTCACTTAGGTTTATGACAAAATCCCAATTCCAGTCGAAGGTCAGTAATTCATTCATTGATTGCAGCAACATTTCTAGCAGTGAGGCTCCTCCCCAAATTGTAGCAAATCTTTTTTTTGCCAGCTTAATATTGGAAAATTGTTTTTCAAGATTTAATAGTTCACGGTAGAGATAGTCCTGCCTCTGAAATATAGAGAGGAAGAGGTTGAGTTAATTTGTCATTAAGGAATTTGAAGTGCCTAACCTAACCTAAGCAAAAAAAAAAGAATTTATACTTTTGTAGTAATAGGTCAGCATATTGAGTTATTTATGTATGCCTTTGTTGCACTTTAATATAAAATAGATGCAACATTAAAATGAACTTGGCTTGAAAAAAAAAGAATGACGCATGATTCTTGAAAAAATCAAATTACAATTAGAACCATTTTGTAGATTATGCAAAAAAATATTCTTAAAATGCAAAAACTACACAAAACATTTTTCAAAGGAAATTAAACTTACCGCATCAACATGAATGTAGAAATAATGTTTTGCATCGTATAGAATGTTGATAAGTCTTCTCACTTGCCTCATGGCCCTCCCGTTCAACGTCAGAAGGAAGACAATACGCACCGGCGTGGTTGTGCTTTCCGTTGTCACAGCGGCTACTTGAGGGTTGAATTCTAAAAATAATGAAAAATCCAAATATCTAAGTAGAAATACAAAAAAACATAGTTTTTCTAAAATTATTTACCATTCAAGATGTCAAGTAGCACAATTGCGATCCCTTGGTGTACTTGCCAAAATTGTCAAGTATTCAATAATTTCGCTCTAGTAGTACAGAATTTAATTCCCGTAATAGTCAACAGTAGATATGTCCACAATTATTGTTTAACCTTTTGACATTATATGAGAAAATTAAGTTGCACTCAAATGGTTAACAGTGAAAGATATGATTTTCACAAATCCTCTAGTCAATTTTCATATGAAGATAACACTTTGTGGTGTGACATTATAATAATAAAATAATAAAAAACTTAGTTTTACATCACTTTTATTTATACAATAAATTAATAGAAATGAGATATGACGGACTCTCCGGAATAACTGAATAATATTGTCTACGGGAGTGCAATGAATCTCTGGGATTTCGGCAAGTCCTTTTAAGTTTGGTTTCATTAAATCGTTTAAGGAGATCTACGCCGATTTAGTTTAAAATCGGTATAGTGGAGGTTTGGGGGTGCTGATTTTGAATCTACAGTCAAAATGCACAATTTTGGTGGCCATCTTGAATTCTATAGTTCAAAACCCGGTATGCGTGAGTAAATTTGATTTAGTTTATGTGTTATTACATATATAATTTATATAAAGTATTAAAGGTGTGTGGCACGTTCTAAATGGTTAGATTATCTTGGTATCATCCTGGTGAAAGATTATAATTAAAAATAAAATGGTTGCTTGAAGTGGCTTTGCCCATGATTTGTGACCAAATCTGAATAGCGAGGTAATTTCCAACATTCTTCTCCCCCATCTCCTTCCCCTCCCCACTCCCTTCAGCTTCACATTATACACTACACCAATTGGTGATGCCATAGTCCACTGGCTACATTCAGTTGGGACTCTTGTACGATATCCACATAAAAAGCCAGCCATACACAACATAAATCCCTTAAAACATAATTTAAAAAAAAAAATTATGATTTTCAACACCACTCTAATTAATAATGCAAAATCTGCAAGTTCATTTTTAAAATATGAGTATTATACCTGCAAAACCAAAATGCATTTTTAAGTCATGCGACAAAATGAATCAATTAAACTAATGAATTCACTTAATCTATTGGTATAAATAAAAGTGGTGTAAAATTAAGTACCTAATTGTTTTATTTAAATCACAATAAATTATATGGTCAAATTATTACTGAATGTTGTCTGAATTGCGAAAAGTACATTTAAGCAAGCTAAAGAAATTCGTCAGATTTCATTTTGAAATTTCAAATAATTTTTCAATATTTGTTTTCAGAACTATTTAAAATAATTCCACCGTGACATGCATTTATGAAGATTTAATCATTTTATTCCTACTATAAACCTGGGTTAGGTGAAAGACATAGACACCAGCCAATTAGCTTACCTTTGTACAAGAATGAATATAGATTGAAATAAATAATGGTGTGTTATAAAAGAGTTTACTTGTAATTCCAGTTTGAAATACATTCATAGTGAAGTAACCGCCACAGAGCTGCTTGGGGTTTCCGGGGCACTTCATGTTGCAAGAAGAATCTGCAAGTTTTGATGCCGAGGGGGGGTGGTTTTCACCGCAGAAGCATTCCGTCCTGCAACAAGTGGGAAATACAGTTATGATCAACCAATCAGATAATATTAACAAAGAATCTTCGCACAAGTATTTTATTGTTCAAATCATTAGGCTGATTGCTGAGACACTTCTGGGTTCTTTGCTTTGTCCTGCGACATGCTTCCGGCGCTTATCCCGTTAGTATTTAGAGCAGCCTTGAGCCTTCTCAACTCCTGTGATTTCTTACATATTATATTATTATTTATAACAAGAATGCAATGGAACTTACGAATATTGTACTCCTGCGAAAGCAAAACCTCCTTGTAGGCACATGTTGACGCAGTGTTCTGGATTGTTGGTTTCCTTATAGTTAACATAATATCCTGATAATAATCTCAAGTTTTTCTCATCTTTAAAACATCCCAATGGTTTCTTCAATACCTTGTTATGATTAGGGCAGGAGTTTGGCAAATGTTTTTCGTAAAATTGATCACTTTGTATAGAACATGTTATATTTACAATATGTTGTTTGCACTTTTGAGTTTTAGCACGGTGAATTGCAGAGATGGCTTCTTTAGTATTTATTTCACATCGCGGAACAAAGTCAAGCTCCTCCAGTCGGAGCGATGACTTATTTTTGGAATTTTGGACAAGCTTCGTCACCTCTTTGTTGATATTTTGTTTTTTCTTGACAGATCCAATATCCCTTGGAGCGTCTTCATCGTCCGTCCCCAAACTATCCCTCCCTTTTCTAGCTGATACCCCTCCATTCTCACCATATTCAATAAAACTAGACGATTTTTGATAATGTAATTTCTCTGCATTATCAGACTGACTAGATATGTCAATGGCAAAAAACTTATAACCCAAATATATTTGAATAAGCAATATAATTAATCCAACTACTGCAAAAGCTCGATAAGATCTTATCCATCTATTCCGACAAACTCCTGCCATCGTTTAAAATTGGAAGGATTCTCGATCATATTGCAAAAGTATAAAAATCAGACTAAAACTTCACATTATACTGACAACTTAAACTTTTTCCACGAAATTAAAAGATAAGGTTACACTTGTGCACCTTGTCACTAAAATTAACATTCTCTTATATTGATACAGAATCCTCTATTGTGTATAATTACTAATAAAAAATGAGATGTACGGACATCAAGGGCCAATAATAGAAATAAACTGACTCTACCTAACCATGCCCCAATGTCCTTCGGTACATAACAAATCCAAGTGACATTTGATATATTACTATATCCATGATTTTCCAGGATTGCCAGGAAAATAATATTTTTTCTCGTCAATGCATTAACTTTTTGGCATTTACATGGATGATATAAAGGTCACTTAGGATGGTATTTATTATTTCTAAGGCAAGGACCTAATCTATTTATAACACAGAACACATACTTGGTGAAACTGTAGCCGTGTGTTAATTTCTAACGTTGAATTTTTCATCCATGATTTTTGGTAGATACAAAATCTTCACATAACCTGCTAAACAAAATAATATTGCAATGGATTCAAAAGTTTTTCATTACGTGAGGGAGGAAGATTTCGTTGAGTGTTTTATTTTCTCATTTTCGGATGATTTTCAAGCTGGTGACGATCATATAAATGCAATATTTCAAGATGTTCAAGATATGGTGAATATTTTATGTCAGAGATACGTTTGGCACAAAGATCCATTTAGAATACACAAGAGACTCAAGAAAACCAACACATTATCACTTGATACAAATCCAGGTATGTTATTTTGATATTTTTTTTATTCATGGCATTGAGAAGAAACATTTTTAAATACTTGTGATTTTTTTGCATGAAAGTAATTTCTGTGATATTGTTTGTTTTTTTTTTCTAAAATAAAGAAAACATTCTCTTTCTGGAACGTAAAAACATACCCCGTAATCTGATTCTCATCACTTACCAATTTTTGAAATTTTATGAGTGAGTTAAAATTAATATTAATCTATTAAAATCTAGGAACAGGTTCAAATCAATACCATTATCATTCATTTTTAGGGCAAGTTTTCTTACTACATGTTATATTTATTCTAGATTTGCCCGCCCATATCTATGGAGTCTGTCACTACGGGGATAACATTGAGGATGAGTGGTTTATTGTTTACATTGTGAAGGAAATAACAAAGAAGATAAACTCTCTGGTGGCGAGGATTGTGGACTCCGATGGAGAGTTTTTGCTTATCGAAGCAGCCAACTCTCTGCCTCCATGGGCCAGTCCCAGTAACTGCACAAACCGGGTAAGTCATTTACCCGATGCCACGATTGATATATTAAAAAATAGGAGAATCTTCAATTCAATGGTTATGATAGATAGTTCTGATAAAAATATAGGTGTCGAAAATAATTTATCTTAGTTATGAAAAGTATCTTTATCTATTACAACTTAATTTTAAGTTGTAATAGATTTTTAATGATGTTGTGTTATTTCTCATAAATCTCTTTGTTATATAATAACTAATATTATGTCTTAAAATGGTAATTTATTATTGTATTTTATATCATTCTAAATTCCATTTCCCAAACAATCCTTGTCTTTTCATGACAATTGGAAGTTGTTTGTGTATTACTAGATAAACAAATAATAGATGTTTAATTTTAGGTATTCTTTTACAAAGGCAGTCTTCACCTGATAAGTCCAGATAACTATGGCGATACCAAAGAGCTAACAATCAACGAGGCTTTGTCCCAAATGTGTGCCAGCAGTGAAGAGCACACCGTTTCCACCGGAGTACAAAATGACATTTTCCAACACATAGATGAGTATCCTAGTAAAATAAGCAACAACTTCCACCGAACAACCATTTACACTCCGGTTGGGGTAGCCGCTCTACTGCAGGAAGATCCTAGTCTCCTTTCAGCTGCAGTTCACGCCTTTTGTCAGCGTGATCCCATTGACCAAAAGGTTTGCCGAGCTATGAAATATTTCCCTCCGGAAAACAGGGTCAATACTTCCGTTACATTCACAAAGTTTCTGTATGCCATGCTTCTGCACAATAACTTTAACCCAGACAGGAGAACAGGCTGGAACTTGTTCCTGGTCAATTCGCCCCAGTTTAAATCACACAGTTTAGGAGTCAAGCTTGCCTGCGGGCTTGAGATTTTGGTTTCCCAAGCACATCCTGGCAGCGATCTTGAAAATAATAAAGCCTGGAGAGATTATCTACAAAGCTTAAATAATCGTAATTATTTCCAAGGATTACTGGAAGGCTCAAATGGTTATAATACTTTACTAGATAATGCCAAAGATTATTTTACAAATAATCTTAATTTCTTGAAAGTGGGACCCAAATTAGGAGGAAAAATTCTTGGTATGCTTAGCAATTTTAGCTTAGATGACAAAGAGTTTCGTAAGAATGAACCCTTTTTACCCAATGACGATGATGACAAATGGTTGTACGTTGATCCCAAAGAATTAGAAAGCATGGTACAAAAGAGGTACGGTAGAAAAACCTTCTTCCCCATGAATGGTGACACGGAACCTTCTGCTTTCTCAACTAAAATCAGTGAATTTCTAGAGCACACATCGGGTATTGAAGGAGTGGAGTTTCCCAGCCACTCGGAGGGTATTTCAGATGACTTTCCCCAGCGACCTAAAAGAGGCATCAAGAAAGGAAAAGCCAAAGGAGTGTCATTTAGCGATCAAACTGATTCCACATCCCTGAGCCCACCGGGTAAAAATAAAATAAACTTTGATGCTGATCAATTCTCTAGTGCCATCCAAAATATATTAGATCTTGTCATACCCGAAGACAATTGGGATTTAGAATCTGGTTCCGATGTCAGTGAATATGGAAGTAGTGAGGAATTGGAAACAAACATACTACAAATTGCTTCTAGTGAAAATAAAGATAGGAATACTTTGCATAAATACATGGAAAAAATGGATAGCGAATTAGCGAAAACCGACCTTGCCAAGTCCTTTGAAACCTCTAAATCAAGTAAAAGTGTTGACATTGATGCTAACGCATTGAAAAATATTCAGAAAAGTTTCCAAGAAGAGATGGGTGGCATGGGCCCAGCTGGTAGCATTTTGGGACCTCTAGGTTACACGAAAATCGAAAATATAACAGCTATTGACGATGAAATAGATTAGATATTGAAAATTAACTACATGCTGTGCATAATATCCAAAAACATGATTTAGTATTATTTGCTGGCTTATTTAATTTTCAATCTTCTATTGCTGCTGCACAGTGTATGTATTAGTGGGTCGTGTGATAAGTATAGTGTTAATGTTTGGTAATGTAATGAAATACTAAAACTTGAGAATTTGCCCCTTTGCAACTTATTTGAGATTATTTCTTTCCATTATAATAAAAGTTTTGCTCATATTTAAAAAAAAGTCTCATTTTTATGTAAAGTGTGACGGGTGCTTAAAAATAAGGAAATAATTTTCAAAAAAGAATTAAAAGGTATACACTATTTACTAAGTTTTTAATTATTGTATATTCTATTAAAGATTTTTAAAACTTGAAATGCCTACCTCTTTCATGGAATTTAACCTGGTTGAAGAAATGATTATTTCTTGAATTAGTTTGTATACACAGACCAAAGAAAGTTAGACACAAACTAAAGAAAATTCTTCATCTCATTTCCCACAGCTCGTATGAAGCAGGGTCCTCCGCATGCTAACAAATAATGGCCGCCAGTATTATCTTGACTTAGACTTAGATGCATCGAAACATTTTTTCAAATCAGAGGTAATTAATTATCTCTCACTTTCCATTATGAATTCTAAATGACAGCTGATGTTTACATTATAAAAAAATCATTATAAAAAGGTAAATCTGACTACTCCAACAAATTATAACGTTTTATAAACAAGGCGAACATACTGAGAGTTTTATTACAACAAAGGATGTGAACAAATAATAAAATATAATAATTTGCACACAATTGTCTGTCTTGGTTATTAGTAGTTTCTTATGAAGTGAAAACACTTAATGTTCACACATGTCTCTATACTCTGATGTATGTTTCCACCAATAATCGCCCGTTGCCCCATTCCGCTCACCCTACTTCATACTTACTTGCTCCCTGGGGATGTTCTATACCCCGTGTTTACCATTTGATCAATAATTATATTTGATAATAAAGATTAATAAAAAAATAAGTATATTTATCTTAAAATGTATTTATCTTAAAATGTATATAAACCATATATAAATATATATATATATATATACATATATTTAGCTGTGTCCATAATCCTGCTACATATTTTTATTCCTACAAATTTCTATGCGTTCCTTAAATGTAAGATAAAATTGGTATAAGGTTTTTTTTTTACTTTAAAAGAAAAAGTACTCAAAGTATTTAATTGCTCTCTGCTTTCTTAATTCGTTTTTGTGATATTTGTCATTATAGATTTAAGTTGAGCACCAACTTTCTCAGGTTTCCACACTTAAACGTTAAGTTGTGTTTGTGGTGTTCAAATGTATTCGCTAGCTTTTGTAATAAAAAAAATATCAGAAAAAATAATTACCATTTTTTATTTACCCAATTTATATACTTTTGGTTTTGGCTTCTAGGCTTTATTTATTTAAAAAAATGATTTGTTTCGGCATACGGTACCTACTTAGCACTACCAAATTGGTGTAGACATAGGTTGTGCAATTAAAGTTGACCCAAACACAGACTTTATAATTGGGTGTGTTGGATTTCCAAGTGATAATTTGTTAGGTTCTTAACTTCATGTTTTTCATCAGTTCCTACCTGTTCAACCATATCGAATTCCATATTCAACAACACTGTTCAAAACAATTGACAATCAAACAGAAGAAGTTTGATGTGAAAAAACGTGTTGCTCGTTAGTTTTTCGCTTCGTCGGTTTGTTGTCTTAATCTCTAAAACATATAAAATAAATGTGATGGTTTGTTAATAAGAAGACTTAAATCAGTGTCGTATATTCTTCTATTAATAATAGAATTGTGTAAGAAGACTTCAAGAACTTATAACTTCAACTTCATCGGTGAGTCCATCAAGTAGTACAGTTTATCGTTTTACAGTCCACTATTTTTCAAATTCATCTGAAGCTGAAAACACATTCGGTGTTTTATCGCAGCTTCGGATCCAACAGCGTGTATTGGTACATATGCTTCAGACAGTGATTTCCACATTCCTTGCCAAACATCACTGAAAAACAGCCTTCTGTCTTATTAACACCTGCAGCGAGAAGGGGACAATAACTGGATATATACGACCATCGATTTTGAATGTTCGAAAAGTTTTTACAGTTATTCGAAAAGTTCTTTTTATTATGTTAAAAATGAACTTTTTTCAATTTCACTGAAATTTTCTTTTACGAAGTAGAATAGCAAGTCAATGTGTTGTATAAACAACTTTTTTTTAACTGTATTCCATTTAGCAAAAGCAAGGGGGTTATTTTTTACATGCATTGGTAAAACTGGGTTTAGGAGGGAAAAGCAGTGGGAAATAGTGAGGTTAGGAAGATGTCTGAGATCGGTTGGATTTTTTGTGGTGTGGAGTTCACAAACCGTTACGCCATTTCTCTACAGGGGTGGGCATAGAGGCCTAGAGGGTAGAGCGCTACACAAATATGTCCTGGTAAACACCCCTTGCTTTCACTCATTTCATTTTCTCATATTTCTGACTTTTCTTGAGTGAGATGTGAGTGTTTGAAATTCCTTATTATTTTTTAATATTGGACGATATTAGCAGTGATGCCCACCTTTTTAAGCAGAAGGACCAATTTACCTGCTGGTAAGTATAACACTATTACCGGTATGCTTGACAGTTAATCACAAAAACTGAAACTCATCGAGAATCGGAATGTCAAAAACTCAAAATGGCGATGATTTTATGGTCGTCAAATGTGACGAGGGTTGAAAGTTGAAATACCTTGTTTTTAATAGAATAAAACAGAACAATAATAACATTTTCCAGTGTTAAATACTCTCAGTATTGCCCTGGTGAAAGACCGCCGGAAAAAAAATCGAAAAGTTGCTTGAAATGACTTTAGTTGTGTTTAGTGACTAGATCGAATAGACAGGTACTTCCCACCTTCCTCTTGCCCATCTCCTTTCCCTCCCTACTTACTCCAGCTTCACAGGATACCCCAAATGGGGATGCCATAGTCCTACTGGCCCCGAGCAGTTGAGACTTTTGTGCGGTATTCATAAAAAATATCTTTTTGTTAGTTGAGACTTAATTAATTGGCATGAAGCATAAACTGGAGTGCACAATTAACATACAAAAAACACAAGGAATATGATTAAAAAAAAATCCACATAGGCATTACTATTACTAAAGCCACGCGCTAGTTGCCATTTAAAATTGGCAAAAAGTCATATAGATGTTTGAAACACCTTGTTTTTAATAAAACGAGTTTTGGATATATATATCGACGCCGGAAAACAAAAAGGCGGAAGCGTCATTTTGGGAAGTTTACATCAGAGCACTTTAAAGTTTTTTTTCCTATAAAATTTATCAAGTGTTCATTACCTTGTTGGATTTTGAAAAAAAAAAGTTAACACAGGTAACTCAATGCTCAGATTGAGTTACCTGAAGTGACAAAAAGTTTGAAAACTCTCAAACTTGGGTTGCTTGAGTCGAGCCTTCTCCCAAATGGCACGGGCGTATATAAAGGGGGTGGTGGATAATTTGGTTGGCCAAGGTTATGATGGTGCCGCAGTCATGAGCGGTCGACTAAGAGGCGAGATAATAATTGTAAACCCTGGACCCTAGCCCGAAACATTGGAATAGATTTTATCGACAGTGTCGGTAATTTGGAATCGTTCCCGAGGCCGACTCCAGATCACCAACGAACAAATGATAGTTCACATCGACTAAATTAAGCATGTTTAGTCGACGTAAGTTGTCGTTTGGTTGTTGTTGAACCCCCCCCCCCATGTGAATTCTATAGCTACACCCTTGCCAAGTGGTACATATATTTTAGATGGCTAAAGCGCCCCAAAAGTCTTTAGAATCAAACGACAGTCAAAGCATTCGATACAGAAAATAAAACTGATTAAAACTGCACATTTAACTCATTTTCGACCGAAGTGTCGCTTAAGGCCTTTTGGATTTCCATTCTCGATGTATATATTAATGCTGATATGTACTTGGTTTATAGGCATGAATCGAACAAATCAATTGATAATAAAACTAAAAAACGCTTAACGCTAATTTGTTATTTTCATAGATTTTTATGGTAAAACTCGTTTCTCAAAAATACTCGCTAGGTTCGCCAAACACTGCCTCCTCTACCGCCAATGCAATCCTGCAAAATAAAAATGCAATATAGAAATTTAAACAGACTCAGGTGTAAGAAGCCTGCCTACTTTATATCACGTCTGAAAGTTTGCGGAGCTATAAATAATAACACTACGCTTTTTCCATACGTTACTACGTTCTTCGGGGAAATCTAACCCCATGAATACACAAAGTTAGTTGGCGAAACTAGTTACAAGGATACTAGACGGGGTCTTAATATTATGACGAGATAGCGTCTTGCCGGTTTGTCGTTGTCATAGGTCACATTAGAGCCCACATAATCTAGGAGACTCGTCATACATACTGCATACTGCATAGCTGAGCGCCCCTGCTAACTAGGGTGCTGTAAAGCATATTGCATTCTGGGTCCGGGCACAGGGAAATCGCTATATATTCGTATCGCACACAAACGGAATGTTAACATATAATGTGTGTTGTAATTTTAGATATTAATCGTGCCGCTATAATCTGTTTTTATACCGCAATTGGATAGTGTTGGTTCTATCTAGCAATTTTATTGTGTGCTTTAATATACAAATTTATTTGTACATAACAGAATGTTAATGAGAAGTGCTTCAGTTTTTCCATGTCTCATAATCATAGTTTATTTTCTTTTAAAGTCGTGTTTCGGTATTTTGTAATAGTGTGACATTTTCTCTCTCTCGTGTTATACAGAAATAGTGGGTGACCCGGAAGAAATCTCAGTTGTTACTTAAAACTGTACTCCCACGATATTAGCGTTTCGAGGAGAGTTATTTCAATATTCGGCCCCTCAAGTGGTGGCATTTGATAAAAAAAAAGTTCTTTCGTGTTTTACGTTGTCCCGAAATTGTGCAGTTGTTTTTAATTGTTCTTTACCATAGTGAGTCAAATGTGCAGTTTTTTTTCTGCATCGCATGCTTTGACTCTCGTTTGATTCTGAAGACATTTGTGACCATTTACCTATAATATATGTACCATTTGGGAGAAGGCTTGACTCAAGCGACACAGGTTTGAGACTTTTAAAAAAAGCTTTTTGTCGCTTCAGATAACTCAGTGAGCGCATTGAGTTACCTGAGTTAAGTTTTATCTTTAAAATCCAACCAGGTACCGAAGACTTATGATTCTTATGAATTTTATTATAAAACAAAAAAACTTTAAAGTTCTCTGGTGTAAACTTCCCAAAATGGCGCTTCAGCCCTTTTGCTTTTTCGGAGACGATATTTATAAGTAAGTCACAATTTGTAAAGTCTATCAGACTTATTAACTAAAAGTGCTCATTAATATATTAAATGGAAAATCGATGCTAACACATTTTCGCGCTGCGCTGTAATCGAACCCTCAACTTCGTCATTCAAATTCAAATGCGCATACCACTTCACTACCGAGGTCATCACGAATTCGAACACGAACATTTTGTAACAGTGTAACAAACTTAATTGTAGGCGTGGTAGGAAACCTAATAAATAAAAATAGGTATTATGTTAGTAGGGACTGATTTTAATTCGATGTCAGGTAAGAGAGGAAATTAGCGATAAGACTATACAATATATTATGCTTGGTTTCAGCTCCTGCCACAGTCGTAAAAAAATGATTAAAAAGGGTTATTTGAACGACAGTAAAAAGCCACCCATCTTTTCTTGCATCTCGTTAGATTGCCGCCACATCTTGCCACTACCGGTTGGAACCCGCGCGATGCAGGTAACAAAACTATACCAATACGTTATAAACTAAAGCGTTTGCTCACTTGTATTGTGATTGATTTCAACATCCACTGATTTTCAACGAAATAAACGTGGTAAACTTGATAATTCAACTTTCCGAAACTGTTGAATATTTTCTACAAACAGATACAATTCGATATTGGCAATCCAATGATCGAAAGTGGTTCGATATTTCCGCTTCCAACCCTGTTTCATACGGCACGAGCCGCCAGCTTTGGAGGGATTGAATATTTTATTGCCATTTTCGCTGGATCATGCTCAGAATTAATCCCCGTGGACCAGCGGCCGGGGTGCCCTCGTGCCTTCGCATTGTGCTCAATGATTTAACAGCCCTCGTGAACTATTTAAAATAATTCCTTTTCAATCAAAACATGGAGCGCTGTTTTGGTGCAGAAAGAATACCGCATGGATGCTGTGCAATTTATGAAATGCCTCAAATCCATTTAATGACTTAGAAATTAAATACAGACGTACGTATCTATCTTATAACCTACCACAAATAACCGAAGACTCCACGGCAAGAACCTGTTAACTAACTGTCAAGTCATTCTGAGATATTTAGTATTTTGCGTTTTGTTAAAAAAGTGCGTACCATCACAGATCCACTAACTATTTTTCATGAAAGTTATAGCTAACATACTAAATTTAATATATAATTTAGCATTTTGATGCGTTTCTTCAATACAATGTTATTATTGTCGATAACATGTTTTTGCCATTAAAAAATATTTCAGTTATAACAAAATTTGCAATTAACACGTTCAACTCTTTGATTTACCATGTTCGTGCCATTTTCACGATCAGTGTGTTCATTGGATAGAGCGTACCAGAATTAGTTTAGTGGGAATAATAACTTATTTTTGTCAAAAAATGTTAGTTAACAAGTTCTTGCCGTGGGGTCTTTAACTATGAACTTAAAAATGAACTTTTTAACTATTGACAAACAATTTATGAGTTGTAACTAATGAAGAAAACCAGTATAAAAATCTATTTACTTACCTTTTAATTAACTCGGTTTCATTGATTGATGTGTTTTATAAGCTAGTAGGTAACTCATAGCTAGCAACTACACGGATCATCGCAAAGTCAGGGACGACCTGTGGAATAAAATATTTTCTTTGTGAAATATTAAAAAAAAAACAATTATTTTAGGGTCCCTTTTCTAACGTTATAACAATTGCATTATGAGTATGATTACGAATGACAGTGAAACTTATACGTAAGTCTCACACAAATCTTTGTCTATATTTTTTTGCACTTTTTTATTTTCCTATTTATTTTTCTGAAGGCCTTTGTGTTCAAGTGGTAAGACGCTCGACTACGAATCCAGAGGACGCGGGCTCAAACCCGACGTGCGCAAATAAATTTTACCTAATCAATATGTGTCATGAGACATTTAATTCATATAAAATAATATATATATATAGTATGTTTGCGAAACGTTCCAGATTGGTAGACTCTTAGTATCGCCCTGATGAAAGACCATCATTAAAAATCGAAAAGTTGCTTGCAATGGCTTTAGCCATGTTTGGTGACCAGATCTGAATAGCCAGGTACTTTCCAACTCTTCTCTTTCCCATCCCTACCCGTCCCCGCTACCTGTAGCCTCACGACATACTCCAATTGGGTTGCCATAGTCTCACTGGCTCTAGATGGTTGGGAGCAGTTGGAACTCTTGTGCGGTATTCACATAAAAAAAGAAAGAAATTTGCACATCTCTCTCTATCTGGAATTTATAAGACAAAACTACTATTTCCAACTATCAATTTCATTTCCACCATGCGTTATGGAGCTTTTAATATTTACTTGGAAAAAAGATAGAATCGATTTAAAAAATATTTATATTGGAATTAAATTTAATAAAAAAAAAAAAGATTTGAAATTTCAGGCGAAGTAGTAAAATTATTTATATATTTACCTATGGCAAAAAAAAAACATTACCTTGCTTTAAATTAAATTAATCGCAATAAGCAATAATACAAGTTAGATACGCAGTTAAGCATATTGGGTACAATATAAAATGTTTATTTTAAATAGATCAAATTTGACTTAATATAATAAGTTGTAATATTCATTCCATTTGCTTTCAGGAAGTAAGTAGTAACCGGTGTTAATCTTTACGTTCAAGTTTCCGTTCCGTTACGTTCCGGGAGATATTTGATATTACGTCCCCGGGCTGGAATTCCGGCCAGAAATGATTATGACTCCATTTCATTCTTGTAAATTGTACGCTGGAATAGATTTAACATTATTCTATCTGCCTTTATTCAAAGGTCATTATTTTTTCAATATTAAAATGAATTTTCTCTTTGGGAATCTTATCGACGATTTTACGGAAAATGGCTGCCGAAGGTCTTTCTGAAATCGGAAGGTATTGAACTAGTAGGTTTGATACGCATGCTACGAAACATAAATAGGAGCTTTGGAAAATTGAAAACTTTCCCACAAATCTCTTGAGTTGGCAAAAGTTTTTCAGGGCAGTGCTTCTCATACTTTATGACACCAAAAATCGTACAAAAAATAGAAGTTCTCCATTTTGTTTTTTGTAACAAACTCACTCTAGTTAATTGTATTTTCCGTTAAATTTTCTTAAAAAAGGTTTTGTCTGTCGATGTAAGTTTTATATATTAACACCAACATTCACTTAGTTATCAGTTATAATAAAGTTTCAATTAACAATCAAGATCTTTAATAGATTTTGACATATTAATTGATACATGCAGTACTTTTAATAGATAATTGAAAGTTGTTTTCATATAAAAAAACAACTAAGTCGTACTGTTTTTTTTTACATCGTGTATTTTTTTTATTATTTCTCTGTGTAACACTATTTAAATTTAACTATTATTTTTTTCTTCCCTTTAAATTCTTCTACAAAAATAATTTAAGGTTATTTATCTGCTGCTACTTTTTAGATACTACATTTTTAAAATTTTTCTTTGTAACCCAATCTTGAATAAATAAAATCCCTTTAAATATGTCTAAAAATTATCTGTAAAGATTTATTTATCTGCTCCTTCTGTTAATCCGTGAGAAATATTGGGATGCAGGAGAATTCTCCAATTAATGTATACTTTTTTTACAAATTACTGTCTGTATAAATAAAATCTAAACATAAAAGTAATATTGTCACAAACACCTAACACGCAGATTTCTATTGTTTTTTAAATGTAAAAAAGAAGAAAGCTATGCACAGTGAATTTCACAACTGAAAATATATTTACTCCGTTAATGATTTGGAGGTTGCCAATAAATAAGTTGAAATATGTCTTTTTAGCATGTATGAAATATTTCGCGGCTTTAGGGTCGCGGCCTCTAGGTTGGGAAGTACTGACCCAGAGTGTACAATATATTATATGAAAACCATAATCCCACATAAACAAAGCAAAGCGTATGTTCATTTAGGTACATTTTTTTAAAATATTAAAAACATAATATAATTTCACTTTTTAACGCTAAACAAGTTTTATTATTTTTTTTTACTGTACATATTTTTTTGCTTGGTACTAACAGTAATGTATAAATATAATAAATAAATAGTGTTATCCTTCTAATTTCTAGTTTGTGATAACCTCTCTAATTGAAAAAATCTCGTGCTTAGGGAGTAGTATCATGAGTTACTTATACGTTAATTTTAATGTTTAAAAAATGTATATCTTGTTTACACATTCAAAATTAATTTGGCGTAAAGGGTATTTTTTTTCTTTTTAATGTCGTAGTTATTTTCATCTCCTATGTCTTTAGGTTTAAATACTTAATGGCTGAGATGAGTAGTGATGTGCCGTTCTCGTATCAAATTTAGGGATTATTATTTAGCCTGTCGTTCTTGGACTTGTAGCAATTCATTTTTTTGAAATATTTTATTCAAATCCAAAACTTTGAAATCGTTATTTAATGGCTATTTTAGAGTTATGTTAAGTAGACTTCTTTGGACTATTTCAGTGGGGCTATTATAAAATTAGATTTTTTTTTCTCTTTCGTCACTAAATAACGGATTGTAATATTTTATCGTCATATATATATTATGACCAAAGTGGTATAATTAAATAATTATTAAAAAAATGCTTTTCATGATTATTTCAATAGTTGCATCAGTAAATATTTTGTTCAGTTTACATTGCTACAATACCTACCTACCTTTTACATATTTCAATACAGTATCTATTATAGTTTAAGAGTTTTTCCGGTTTTCGAAGATAGATTCGTTGATCTCTAATGCACATTATGTTGGAACTACCCCACATCACTATATACTGAATCGGTTCGTACACTTAACATCATTCTAATACATTTTTTCAAGAATTTTCAAATAAATATTGCAAATAGTTTGTACGCAAGCCACCTTGTTTGTTTTTGCCCCTTACGTCCGCGTACGTACGCCGGTATATTTTCTTTGTATAAAAATCGGACGACCCTTCTCGCTCCTCGCTCCTCGTATCGTGCGAACACCGTGAAAGGACCTCTCCCGAAACAACAACAAAGATCGTATCTCGGAGAAGCGCCATAACCCGTGTCCGCTTTTTTTCTTGTTGCGTGTGAAGTGACCTGCCCGCTGACACTCCTGTCCGGCCATCGCTTTACATCTACCATCGCGATACCACTTTGTTTGGACTTATCACACCAGACTGCGTGCTCGCCGAGTGTGTACTCGCCCACTACCCGCCACCCTCTGCCAACCGACCAACCAACCAAACAACCAAGCCACCCACTCTGCTTGCTGCTTTCCTGGTTCACTTTACGATATATACAGTTTACGACGGTTAAAAAAAAAGTTATCTTTTTAATGGAATTATCGCACAATAACCAAACTGCCTGGAGCCAGTGGGACTATGGCATCCCCAATTTGAAGTATGTTGCGAGGCTGGATGAGTAATATTTGGAAGAGAGAGAAGTTGGGAAGTGAGCGGCATTAAAAATAATAATTCGATCGAATCAAAGGCTAAACAATGTTATTACCGTTTTACTTGCCTCAATTTTGGAAAAAGTGCGTATTTTTGAAAATATTTTTTTCATAGTTAATACCGCACAAGAGTCCCAAGTTCTCCCCATCGCCTAGAGCCAGTGAGACAATGGCATTCCCAATTCCCCATTCCCGCATTGAAGGTAGTCGTGAGGGGAAGAAGATGGGAAGAGGAAGGTTGGGAAGTACCTGGCTATTCAGAGCTGGTCACCAAACACGGTTAAAGTCATTTCAAGCAACGTTTCGATCTGAATGGTGGTCTTTCACCAGGGCGATAATTAGAATATCTACCAATCTGGAACGTGTCGCAAATATACTATATATTATTTTTATTAATTAAATGTGTTATGACACATATTATAATAATTTATTAAAAAATATTTGCGCACGACGAGTTTGAACCCGCGACCTCTGGATTCGTAGTCGAGCGTCTTACCACTCGACCACGGAGGATGTCAATCTATGTACTCTTGCAAATATTTAGCAAACACGGGCTAAAACGACTGACGCGCGTAACCTTAGTAAGTAAAAAGTAGAGTGATGCGTACACTACACGTTATTGACATAAAAAGAAAAATCCGGCAAGTTTCCCGGTATAAGGGTGGAAGAACTCAGTAGGAATAATAAACTAAGCCGATGTGCAATACGTCAAGGAAGCAGGTATCATGTGCTAAGAATTAATTTGAGCGTGACGTTTTAACCTCACTGCATCCGTAGTTAATTCATTTAAGTAACACACTATTTTTTCTTTAACGTTTTTGCATTCCCACTGAACTGCTAGTTTTCCCATTTTAATACTCAATTCAACACTAAATGATGTATATGTGTACAAGGAATTTCATGGCACTGATACTGTTTTGACAAATAGTTGCGATTGTGATGAAAAATAGCCAGCATCACATAATTTCACACCTCTCTCGTTTACTGTGTATGTGTCTAAGTAGTTCATTTTACTATCTAGAGTTGAACGAATTTCCTATAGCTGTTTCCTAGACATTTCTAGATAACATTTTATCAGGCCAGGACATACACCCATTTGTATTTTGACAGCCCGCCTGAAAAATAATTAAAAAATAACAATTATTTGTTCATAAATAAAACAGATAAACTTTGTTTATAACCACTTTATTATTCAATATTATGTATACAGGTTTTGGAAGTACCCTTCCATCATCGGGACAATATTGAATTTTTAATATTGTACAACCTAATTTTTTTTTTTTTTATTTCGAAACCTCTAGTACTTACTTAGAGCGATTCATTTATCCGTCGTCCCCCATTGGCACTTGCAGTTTATACATTAAAGTTCAGTATTTACGTAATTTCATAATTCATGTTTTATTCTAGTTGGATGTTAGTGATACTAATTTGATACAGACTTCCAGTGTGTAATGATTTTATTTGAAATATGCATGCAAATAGTTTATAATTCTCTCAAGGCACTTAGAGACCTTTAGCGATTAGGACCACACTTGAAGTAACAATATATGGAGAGAGAGCTAATTCTTTTTACCCAACCTATACAAATTTGAGATAAATCACTTTCTCCGGGTTTTTACGCCGTACACCATGAGAAAGAAAGAGACAGCAAAATTTTCCAAATTCTCATACCGCTTTAAAGTATTGTTAGAATGTTCTTCGTGTTCCGCGTCTCCGTTGACTCCGCCCACACGTTTTGATTGTTGATCAAAATACAACCATTTGTATATGAAGAGATCTCGACTTCACTTTTGTAGCAAACTCTTTCATTTCTGTCAAGGCAAAAAAAACTGTTTTGTAAATAAAGTTTAATAATATCACCAATTGAATGGTGCAACTAAATGACATTGCAATGTAATGCATTGCAATGCCATTTCGTTGCATATCAGGCTATTCCGTGCGGTCCTGGCGAGGCCATTAGCCCTCACGTGTCTGAATGGTGTGGTGACGCATTAATATGCGTCTGATAAACACTTGCAGACGACAGTGCACACTGCACAGTGCCGCCCCTCTTCACCACTACGCCACACAAATCCCGGATCCCATGCATTTCTAGTGCGCTAGATAAATTAGAAAGATTCCGCTGTCCGGATTGCGAGATTGGCTTGCAGCCCCGCACTGGGCGTCATAATAACTGCAGAATTGAAGGGCACATACAGTGACAACCCTCATTTTCGTTAAAATTAAGTTGAGTACGCCTATGGAAATAAAATTAATAATACAAACGTTGTCGTGAGATTATAAGATTGTATCCTAAAACTATTCCAATACACGTACAATAAAATATAGCAAATTTATTAAGGTCAAATACATGACCCAAAATTTCTGAGAAGATGGACAATATGACGGTGGCATTGAGCAGCAGAGGAGAATGTTGAACATTCGTTCAAACATGCTATCCTATTGCTTTTATCGATGCAGAACGGAAGTGAAAAGTACGTTATTTCGATCCTTCTGTATGAATATGTAAACCTACGAACTATGGTCCAAATACAAGAAATTTTCGTACAGTCAATTACGAATGCATTACAATAAGGCATATAGAATGCTGTTTGGGCTACCGGGCTACTGCAGAGCTTCAACGATGTTTGCGGAAGGCGGCACCAACAACCTCGCCTCCCTCATGAGGCACCGGGTACCCGGTCGCTGGTCTCAAGGAAAGATTCAACTCAGTATGAGCATCAACTCCATCGTTCGAGCATCCTTTATCACGACTTTGTCTATAGAACCTGACATCGATCATTTGACTTATAATTATTTTTATGTTTTTGTCAAATATTATTATTGTTTTGTTGTATTGAATATTTGACATACGAGTACATTATTGTTTTTAAGCATTTTTACTATTATTAGTATTTTTAAAATTTTTTTTACGCAAATACTGCACAAGAGTCTCAACTGCTCCCAACCGTCTAGAGCCAGTGAGACTATGGCATCCCCAATAGGGGTATGTTGTGAGGCGGGGAGGGGAAGGAGATGAGGAAGGGAAGGTTGGGAAGTACCTGGCTATTCAGATCTGGTCACCAAACACGGCTAAAGTCATTTAAAGCAACGTTTCGATTCTGAACGGTGGTCTTTCACCAGGGCGATACTTGGAGTATCTTCCACTCAGGATAAATTATATTTTATGGTATGTGTGGATAACTTCCCCACATTCTGGGATAAAGAATATTATTGTTATTAAAAAATAGAAGAACGTATTGTTAACTCTTATTTGACAACGATTAATACATGCTCATTTTGACATGAGATAACTCCCTTTATCACGTGGCATTCTTAATTACTTACATATTTATTAGTTTTGACAACAAATAATACACGCACATATATCGTCATAAAATATCCTGTTTGAATGAAGCATTACCATTACCTATAGATTTATTCTTATTAAACATCAAATAACATAAGAACATTTTGTAATTGTTATCATAAAATAATAACTATAGATAATTTCCTTTGTGAGTGCGTACGACCGTATAAGTGTGAACTTTTCAAATTTGAAAATTATAGTAATTGAAATTATAAAATAAAAAATAAAAAACTTTTCGAATCTCTACCAACCTAATAAAGTATTTTAACAGACATTATTCTACATTTGAAATGGGTGGATTAAAGCAATAATATATTTTTCTTGGCAAGTCAAGTTACGAGTACATCCCGTGATTTTTCACGGGTAACAACTAGTATCTAATAATATAATTTGCTAATCTTGTCATGAGATATCCCCTATAACCATATACCAACATTTTCAATGTACATTTTTTTTTCTTATTTGACATCATTTAATATAACTACACATTGTCGTAATGTAACCGTTTTGATGAAATACGTTGTCGATTCCTTGACATTACATGATTCAAGTAGGGGACATTATCGCCGTATTTTATAACATGCGTATTATTTTTCAACTTCAATTAATACCAGCAATCAAATAAAGTCACGATACAATCATTATTTATGAAACATTCTCAATACCCAAATACTTGGTAATTACTAATTACTATTATTGGACATAAACAATTCAAGCACATGTTGTCGTTTTTAGGAAGTGACTGTATTGTTTTTATTTTTATTGGGAAACTTTATAATGTTGATCTGTTTTTTGTAGTCCCTTGATTTTTTTTTCTTGGCTCCTATATTAATTATTTACTTTTCTAAATACATAAATTATATATTATTATTGTCGCACTCCTGTCTACCAGCTACTCGAAGCAGCTTAGCGGGTTAGAAAAAATGTATGTGATTTTTTTATAATAATCCAGACCTGTCTAAAGAGCTTACCTAAGCATAATTGATGAACAAAATGGCGATTGTCCAAATATTAGTTTTTGACCACGTTTTGACAGAAAATTTGTAAAAAAATGATGAAAGTGATAAAAGAGCTTTTAAATATGACGCGGGCAAAGATAATTCTACGTAGTCGTCCATACATGCCAAACAACAATACACTTATTATTTATGTGACAGGTATATTATTAAGTTGTCAGACTTTTCCTTAGGGGAAATTCAACAATTGATTAACTTACATGATTGATTTTAAAAAATATTTTAAAGCTGATATTGTTAGTAGAAATTGAACGTAAATTAAAAATGAAATGTTCTACCTCGGAGCGTCTTGCCTAATAATAGAATATCAATAACGTAAAGAGCAAATCCTTCGAGAGCCTTGCTTCTCCGAGTAAATCATGGCGATAGAGAATTTCTGAGAAAATTGATTCTCCGTCTATAAAATTGATTTGATTTCATCAGGCACGGTATCGTACGACCCTTGCGTCATGGGTAATAAGCTGCAGTAGGGACCACCCTCCGGGATGAGGTGCCTCCTGGGGTGGCCACTGTACTCCCCTCCGGGATGAGGTGGCTCTTGGGTTGGTCCCCGCACCCCCACTGCAACCTGCCGGCACAACCTACCAGATACCCCTAGCAGTGCACTGAGTAAACAATAATTGCAACACGTCTGTTTGCCATCCCATAAAACACCTACAGGTAAAAAAAGGAAAAGGCCGCGATCCAAATGAAAGCGTTCGGAAATCATTTTTCAAATACGAGACGAGATTTCCGGTTGCACATTTTATTTTAATTACAAATAACAATTTTTGGAGATATTTTTTAAAGATTTAATACATATCTTTTAAATATTCAGTATTGATAGGGAAGGCGCATTACTTTACTGGATATAAATTAGATATACGAGGCCTGTTCAAAAGAAAAGGTGAATTTTGAATTTTCGCGGGCTGTGTACATTCGATTATCGTTTTTTTTTTGTTATGTTGGTACACATATGTTAGCATTATCAGCCATTTTGGATTAGTGGTTTGTTTTTGACAACTGGAAAGGTTAGTCACGTTTTTGTGTGTTCTTCGATTTTTTACTTTTGATAAAAATGGATCAAAGAATATGTATTAAATGTTGCGTTAAAAATGGAATAAAGTGCTCCAACGCACTTAAAATGTTGACTGTGGCATTCGGCGAGTCTACTTTGTCTCAAAAAAGTGTTTATAAGGGGTACAAGCGCTTTACATATGGCCGAGAAGATGTTAATGACGATGAGCGTCCTTGAGTTGTGGAACAACAAATCATGGATTTTATTCTTTGATCCATTTTTTTCAAAAGTAAAAAAATCGAAGAACACACAAAAACGTGACCAACCTTTCCAGTTGTCAAAAAACAAACCACTAATCCAAAATGGCTGATATGCTAACATTTGATAAACATATGTGTACCAATGTAACAAAAAAAAAAACGATAATCGAATGTACACAGCCCGCGAAAATTCAAAATTCACCTTTTCTTTTGAACAGGCCATGTACATTACGAGTATCTGAATTAAATTTGCAAATTGGTTGAAGAAACTATAGGACTCTCGTAATTGAAAATATTAAAACCTAGGAAAGTTTTACAGTCAACCTTTTTGATAATCTTTATTAAGAGTAAAGTAAATTAAATAAAAAAATAACTTTTTTTACTCACTTTCGATAGCCACACAGGTCTTGTAGAGCTTTGACCTAATTGATGATGCCATTCTGTGGCGTTCCATCATTCCTATGCTTTTGGCTCCTTGCAATTCTTCTCTCCCAGCCTCTCCAGGTCGACCAGCACTTTTTCCATGAAGAGCTGTCTTAGTCTGTCTATAGGTCTGACACCAGATACCTTACCTTCATGATTGTTGCATTCATAATAAGAGTGACTGATAAATTATACAATAGTTTGAAAATAAATTCTAATATGGGTATTATTGTCTCAGATTGTACGTGCAAGATAGAAGTGAAAATAATGGAAATCGTAACTTTCGCTTATGAGCAAAAAAAACCCTAATTTAAAATAAGTATATTCAATTCCGATCACGCTACTGCACGGTGATCTTACCATGTCACTTTTGACGTGGGTGTCAATACAATACTCTTAGCTAGCAAAGCAAAATGCGATACGTTTCTCGTAACCGCCGAGTGGGGCGACATCTGTAAACGAATCGGTTTCGGCTGCGGCACTCGGCAGTACATGCCAGTAGCTGACCTGGTGTACACGGCAAGTTTTCTGACCGGCCAATGCGTACGTCACACGGAAAATACGGCAGTACGAATTCTGCAGCAAGCCGATATTGAAGACGACATTGGATACATTCATTTGGGTACTGATCCAAGACCTACGAGAAGTGGACATATTTGGCGGATTTCTGGATCCGAAGAGAAAATCTGGATCATTTTTCAAGTACTTCCGAACGAACTTGCCGCAAAATTTACTCATAAGATTAAGGCTTAACATTCGCGTAAGAGACGCTAGCCGTTAATCAAAGGAAATCAAACAAAATAAATAATAGTTGGTTAGTTTATAAAGCGCCATTTTTGGGAAATATTACTTCTAGGGCGCATAGCAAGGCTAAAAATCAACAAAAACTATAGCTTAAATTACTATTCAAATAAATAAAAATCTACTTAAATTTAAATATGGGATGATCGAAATAATTGGAAACTGTGACTAAATTACTTAAAAAAATCTTACAACTCTGCTTAGATTTAATTATGAAACTATCGATAATTTTTGATATTAACATATTTCATCATTTGCATTACTTTTCGCATCCCGCACGGCATAATATGTTAAGTCAATAAGTTTAAAGCTTTTTACTCACATATAAAATAGATGCATCAAATTAAATTGATACCTCTATAAAAAAAAACGAACGAGAGTACAATCTGTGCAGGGTCCCACCCAACATAAATATAGTTTTCCGCCCGTAATTGCGGTACCGCAGCGGAAAAAACTTTATTAATTTTTACATTCCTTCACACTCTTCCCATTGCTATATTTTGTACGCACAAAGGCGGAAAAATGTACTACCAAACACCTCTAGGTGAAGTCCCACAAAAAATCGCGTACAGGGCCTAGCACCTAGTACCTTTATAATGCGTCTGACAAATAGCTGGCGGTGGTGCAACTAACAACATAATGTATTATTTGCATGTATGATTAGTCGCAGTGACACCACCAGAAATCAGGCACTACAGATGTCGGCGTACATTATTAAATTTCCATCATTTTTAGTACCAAGTAGACTGCAGTTCTTGATTGTAGACAGTTGAGGTTGCCAAGTAAATATGAGGTGTCAAATAAAACGATTTTGGGAGCAACATTATTTTACTAATCTCCATGCCAAAAATGTGTTTTTTTTTTTAATTTTTAAATAATTACACATAATATGAGTTAGCGTTTGCTTAACCTTGTTTTGTTTTTAATGAATATTGCCTTTACATTAACACCTTCACAATATTATTTTGTAAAACACCTTGCATACCTTTCGGTTTAACCTTTGTGTAAATTAGGTTTTTTTCATAGAGTTTTAAGTAGATTGTGTGATATTTGCGAGTTTGTTAATTTTTTCCTCTGCACGCACAGACATAAACAATTGTGTCGGATTTTTTCCCTAATTAGATACAAAACCTATTGGTGTTTTGGGGTCACGTTAGCAACCTTATAACCGACTGATGTGTGCTAAAAACGTAAGGGTGAGTGTAGATGGAACAAAGCGAGCGAGTTCATGATAATTATTATTGTTTGTTTGGCTCTCATTAAGGCCACAGCCATTTCCTTTACGAGGTAGGATCATAGATTGATAGTTTCCATTTCCAAGACATATCAATTTGAGTAATTATTCGTCGAGTGATGGAATTTGTTGCCTAGATAAGGCGCCTGACTTTAAGGGTGTGAATTTGCCAAAATAATCCTTTTTTTCTGTTCAACGGAAATTACATCATGTGTTGAATTTTATTTTTTACAATGACGCCTGGTTTCGAAAGGGTACCTAGTATTTGCTTTGCATTTGATTGAGTATTCGTTCTCTCTCTTTGACATTTCTTTGATCTTGCTATGAATTTAAAATGTTGATTTACCATATAAAACAAAAAATATTTCCTCTGTACATATGCACCGATATCTGAAGTAAATTAATATAAATCGTCAGTTTCAATAAACTTTCTAGTTTCAGTACAGTTCAGTTTCAATTTTAAGAATTGTAAATCGGCGTTTATTCGAATAACTTTAAACACTTCCTTAAAGTATGTATATATAGCAATAGAAATAGATAAACAACCTACCTAAAATAACGACAAGCTGTTTTTTATAGCTTCATTTTTGTAAAATATCACCTCAAGGGCGCTGTACAAACTAGGAGAATAATTACCTATTCCCATAGATTTTGCGGGTTGTGAAAGGGTAATTTTTTTTCAAAAGTACATTTGCTCAATATACGATATTATTAAGTATATTTGTTAAACCAAACTACATCCCCAAATATGACATATGCCCTGAGGGAAATAATTTCCCTCAGGGCCTCCTGTGTGAAGTAAATCTAAAAAAAAAGTAACAATAAAATTTAAACAAATAAAAAGACAGTATCCTATCTGAACTTACGCCAAGAGGGATACATTAAATATGTTGTGAAGCCTGATTAATCCACTTGTCTCGCTAAAAAGCGGCCGGATTGCGGAGAACAAGGCTCTGGGCGCGAGGCGTAGCTTAGGCGCAGCGGGAAGGCGGAGGCGGGGAGGTGGGGAGGCAGCAGGGGCAACGGAAAGCTCGGAGCTTCTTTGCGTGTCGGGAGTAATTTCCCACAATCGTACATAAATTAGTGGTGACAATGTAAGGCGAAGGCAGACAGAATGCTACTTCTTTCGACTAACCGATTTATTTTTCTATTGTATTATTAAATTTTAATGTACTTAACACAAAGACGTTCCGCATTAGTCGTATTGCTTGTGTCATTTAAAGTTTACACGGGTTTCTTAAATTCGTAATGCGTATAAAGAAAATAAGAACAATGTAGTGATATTTTATATGCAGTTCGCTTTACTCTAATAAATATTATACAATTACTTAGGAAGTACATGCAGGGATGCTATTTTTACATATAATCACCTCCATATTGACGTTTACAAAAAATAAAAAACTTTTTGTAAGACTTATGTTATTGACATTCATTCCTATCAAACCATTACACTTTTCCGGACTTATTTTAATGGTTTAAGGTATTTTATTTTTGACAGTTTCTTTTAGACAGATTTTCTTTGATTTTTTTTCTTCTTAAACGCCGAAACAGCTGTCACTAAAAATAACAGAACTAAATAATATTAAATATAATATAATTGATTCCAAAAAAAAAAAATGGAGTTCTACAAATTAAACACAAAAAATATATACAAGGTTTAATTTATGTTGCTATTGTAAACATTAAGTCCCTAGATAAAATTTAAAAAAATGTACATCAAATAAAATATATTTCAAGTTTTGAATCTAAGATGAAATACTGAAGTTTTGCTAAGTTCTGTTGTAACTTTAAATATTATTACAAACGTATTTTGAAGAAGTAGTTTCAAAATAATGAAAACCCAACAGTTAACAACAAAGCCATAGGCAGTTTATAACACTTATTTTAAACAAGAAGTAAAGATATTGTTAAGGGAAAAATAATGATATCAATGTCTGTAGAATAGCTATTTTTACAATCATTTTGTTAATACTATTTATAAGCCTGTTAAAATAATTAATGTTTATAGTAATATTTAATATCAGCATCTTCGTAAAAATTTCACTGTTTTATTTTATTTTTATTTTTTTAAATCGTTGCATCAACTATTCTAAACTTACCAGTACTAAACGTGATTAATCGTCCATCGTGTTTGTTTGTTTTTTGTGTCTCATATAATAATAAACACATTACCCTACCTATAAGTACTAATATTGTTGTAAAAGTTTATGACGCTATACTTGGGATATCACCACTTCATGTGCGTTTTACATTCATAAACTTGATTTCTGAACCAGATTTAGCACCCAAATTGCGCCATTTACATAAGGTAGCTACTCGCAAAATTTCGTTGGTATAAATCACAAAAGGCGTGATTCTATAAATTGGTAAAGGTTTTCATGCTCTATAAATACAAAGGAAATCAAACGCTCTCCAAAAAGCTACTTTCGTTGAATTTTCTTCTATTACAAACTGAAAAAAGTTTTTATCGACACAATCTGAACTCGATATTCTCACTTAAGACTCAGCACTCAAAAATGGCGCTAAACGTCACTTTCTAGCATTCTACTACAAGCAATACTGCACATTATTTATCAGCAAATTTTACATGTAAGTTTACAGTGAATAGAATTTTTAATCTGTAATTTTTTAATTCTATGAAAAAAGTATTAAAATGTCAGTAAAAGGCGTATTTTGAAAACTAGCGCAGCCATTTTCGAACGTTTTACCTAAAATTGTAGTATGCATTTCATAAAAAAATACTGTTTAAGAATTGCATTCACTAAAATTTTTAGACATTTTTCTAACAACTCGTATAGAATTAACAAATAAATCATTTATAGTATTGCTTATATTAGAAACCCAAAAACTGTGTATTTTTGGATGTTGAACCTTAAAGCTGAAAATCTATTTTCATATCTCTCTTCAAACTCGCGAAAGCGAGCGTCCAGAAAATCTTCCATTTTTTGTATTGAGAATTTGTAAGTCAACTATGGAGCTGATATATTCATTTAACTGACAAAAGAGGGGCAACATGTAATATTTTTATAGTGAATATTTTTCAAAATTTCAACAGTAACACATCAATATTTTGTTGACATTTGTAAATGATTGAACTATATTGCTATGAAACTAATAATTTAAAACAAGGACATTAAACAGGCGTGGCAAAAATTTATGACTCGTCCAACACATTAAATTTAGTGTCCTCCTTAAGACTGGATAAAGCACAATAAGTTATTCAACATGTCTCTTTACACGCGGTCATCGAGGTGGGCGGCATATTTATATTGGGGGTGGTGGTTTCAACCGAAGGGAGGGAAGGGCGCCTTCCTTATGATGAAACAAATGTGTCGGGCATGTTCAAGAAATTTAACTGTATTACTGTGTGATTACAATGTACGGTACTTTTGGTATAAATAATAATATCGTATTACTAAATATTAACAATCTCTGAAGAATATGAAAATAGTAAAACACATAAAATAATATCGCATTAATTAACTTTGCCATCCCAATCAATTCGTTTGCTGTCATTTTCAACATTCTCATTCTTCTTGAAGACTAAATATTCTTTAAAGTCAGCACCCAAAAATACACACTTTTCGGCTTTCTAATACAAGCAATACTACAAATGATTTATCCGTTAATTCTATGCAGTTAGTTAGGGAAATGTCTAAGCTTTCTAGTGAATACAATTTTTTTATTATTATTTTTTTACATTCAATATGAAATTCATACTGGAACTTTAGGTAAAACGTTTGAAAATGGCTGCGCTGGTTTTCAAACTGCACTTTTTACTGACATTTTAGTATATTTTTTGTTGAATTTAAAAGATTACAGCTTAATTTTTTTATTCACTGGAAATCTTAGACATTTTCCTAACTTACCATGTAGAATTTACAGATAAATCGTGTGCAATATTGCTTGTATTACAATGTTACAAAGTGCCGAGCCTTAATTCAATTTTCTTAAAGTTTTTCAGATATTTGGTATACGAGTACATCTTTATAATCGCCAGCAAAGTTCTATCCGAACACAATTGCAAACATAAATTACGTCATGGATATAACTATTCATTTTTATTTTAGGGAGGATCTTTGACTTTTTGCAAGTCTAAATTCATTTTTAATTTATATTTTTGACGTCTAAAGCTTTCACATTATTGTAATGTTCATTATTAAAACTATATTTACAATGATCAAAGATTATGAAATCTAAAAAGACACAGAAAATAAAAAAAAGATTGAGTGTTGATCGGTCGTTAAGATTGTTAATATTATTTCAATAATCTACATAACAATGAAGCGTAAAGCCTCAATAACTGAAATTTTGATAAAAAAAAATTACAGCTGTCTATTCTTCTCTCCTGTTTATTACCTTCACGAATTACAAATGTTTCACGACATATTACCATAACCTGCAACGCAACCTGAACTTACCGTTTTTCTCTTCTTTCTTTCCAAAACCGTATTTTCCCTCTTGTTTTCATACATTTCAAAGTCAAGTCCTTTGTTGTTGTTTAGTACATTTTCTAATATCGTCGTCCTACAATAAAAATATATTAACTTATTCAATAGACTTATTTCGCAATCAGAAATTCCTGATGACCTTAAATGTGCTATTATTTGGCCTATTTACAAAGGCGGAAAGCATTCCGAATTCGGAAACAATCGACTTATTAGTATTTTGCCCGAACTGGTTTTTTTTTAAAAATATATATCTTTAAAATTAATAGACCAAAAACAATATGGTTTCAAAAAGAGAAAGAGTACAAACATATTATTACAGGACTTCTCGAATTATATTAATAACGAATTAATCTATAAAAGGCATGTTTTAGTATTATTTATCGATAATTCCAAAGCGTTTGACACAATCGATCCGCGAAAATTATAAAAAACTCTCTCAATTGAAATCAAGAGAAACCTATTAAATTTATTTAAAAATTATCAATCAAATAGACATATATGTGTAAAAATATTAGACAAAATGAGTGAGAAAAGAGATATGTGTGCTGGTGTCCCCCAGGGATCAATTTTGGGACCGACGCTTTATATTATATTTGTATCAATAATGAAAAAACTGTTTAAACATGTTAAAAAATTTGTATATGCTGACGATACGGCACTTGTCATATCGGATGAACAATTATCTATTGCTATCGAACGTATGCAACTAGACTTTACGGCTCTGCTAAAATGGTCTCATGACGCAGGCCTAATTATAAATAATAAAATAAAAAAACAAATTGATGCACATTAGATCTCCACATGCTACAGTTACGGTTGCGCCTAAAATAATATCACATGACTTTACTTGTATTCATCAAAATATTTTGCAGTCATGCACATGCCAATGTATTGAGCAGGTAAATGAATATGTTTATTTGGGAGTGACTGTTAATTACAACATTAAATGGGACATCCAAATAAATAAAAATTGTTCCAGGCTACGGGCAATAGTAGGTAAATTATACAAATTGAACTGTTTTGTTCCTGTGAGTACATTAAGAATTATTTACTTGTCGCTCGCAGAATCAACTTTACGGTATGGAATAACCACTTGGGGACATTCTAGCAAAACAAATTAAAATTATTTACAATCGATTCAAAATTCTCTAGTTAAATTAATAGTTAAAAAAACACATATTCTCGCAGAGACGAAACATTTCATTATTGTATCAGAATGTAACTATCTTACCGGTACAGGCCTTATTATGGTATAAGATATTGCTTCAGCATATATCTGGACTTTGAATTCAAGAAGAAAGTGGTACATGAGCACAATACTCGGTTCACTAAAAACGACGCGATGACTTAATTGTACCAAAATATTATAATAAATATGGGCAGCGAACCATGGAGTATAACGTGCCTAAATTATTCAACATGTTACCGAGCAATATAAAACAATGCGAATTGTTTACAAGAGTCAGATATACTCGTGTGCTGAAAAAATGGCTCCTAAGTAGAAATAATTTATATTAGGCGTTTCTATTATGTGTACTTAAAAATTGATGTATTGTTGTACTATATTATGCTGCACAGTGCATCATGGTATGGTGTAATAGTATATCAATTTCTTAAGATGTGTGAATTTTAATAATATGTTTTATATATTGATAATAATTAATTGATAAGATCATCTATATTTACCTTGTATTCAATATCCTGTTGACAAACTATTTTATTGTAAATAGAACACATACACTTTGTTTATAAAATTTATAAAATCTTTGTAAAATGAATACCAATATACATTCTCCAGATACTCCAAAACATACATTTTTTGATCGTGTGCAGAATTTATCTCCACATGTGTTTCTGCCAGAAGAGATGAAGTTATTATCTAAAGGTTTAAAATATAACTTAAATTATAATAATAATAATATTCACAACGCTATTGAAAATGTGGCAGTAGATATTGAAAGTGCGTTAACCAATCAACCTAAAACATTTCAATACAAAAGTGCGGAAATCATTAAACATCAAATAACAAAAAATACAAAGGTCACTAATATGGAGAATATACACATTAAAAACATTCGTAGAATTTTAGATGAAGAAAATTTAGTGCTCACCAGGGCGGATAAAGGTTAATTTCAATATTGTCCTGATGATGGAAGTGTACTTTCGAAACCGGTAGACATAATATTAAATAATAAAGTGGTTATAAACAAAGTGTATGTGTTTTATTTATAAATATGGCAAGCCACAAAGTAAATGCTTTTTACGAATATATTTTATTGTAGTTTAACGGGATGATGATTTTTCGAAGAACAAAAAAAAAAAGTATTATTTAAAAGTGGAGGTTTCGAAACCCGAAGTCGGCAATTTATGAGTTATTTCACAGATATTTTAAGTAACGTTACTCAGTATCGCCCTGGTGAGAGACCACCATGAATAATTAAAAAGTTGCTTTTCAAAACATATTTTTCTAAATAGTGAATACTGCACAAGAGTCCCAACTACTCCCAACCGTCTGGAGCCAGAGAGACTATGGTATCCCCAGTTGAGGTATGTTGTGAGGTTAAAGGTAGTGGAGTGGGAAAGGATATGGGAAAGAGGAAGGTTAGAAGGTACCTGGCTATTCAGATCTGGTTACTGAACACGGCTAAATCAATTTCAAGCAATGTTTAGATTCTGAATGGTGGTCTTTCATCAGGGTGATACTTAAAGTATCTACCACTCTTAAACTCTACTATACATTATTTTGTGTGAATTGCTTGAAAATGGCTTTAGCTATTTTAGTGACCACATGTGAATAGGTAGGTACTTCCTAATCATACCCTTCTCTTTCCCTTTTTCACTTCTGTCAACCGTACAATTCAAACACATTTGGGATGTCATAGATGGGGAAAGGTGGTTGAAACTCTTGTGTGGTATGACAATAAAACAAACCTTGTATATTCTCTACACTTGTAAGATCCTGAAGTTATCTGCTTACCGCCGGCCAGCGCAGGGTGGGACAAATTAACGCCTATCCAAATGCGATCATTATCTGCAGAAAAAATATACGGCGACGGCTCCCGTGGAGATTGTATGACAAGATATGCCGCGACCCGCCGATGTGCCGCCCTGATTGTATATTGAATCATTAGGAATAACGGCGGAGGCGAACTTTTACTACACCTTACCGTGATTAAATATTTGAATAACTTTTCTAAGGTTAGCTTTATCGTAACACTCCTCCGAATTAATGTGCTCTACTATCTTTAAAGTTTTTTTATGACTTCTTTCAATTTATCGAAAATTGTTGAAAATCAGTTATGAAAATAATTTTAACTATGTGCTTTATACTTTGTAGGGAAGATGAACTTCTAAAACCAATGCTTTATTTTGAAAGGTTCTTTTCTCGTTTTTGATCTCTAAGAATTCTTATTTTAATTTTTGCTGTTTAAATTATCGGCGTTTTCTTGTGAGTTTTCAACGGATTCTTTGATATTCTAGCTTTAAAGTTTAAATATTTATAATATCTGGATTTTATGATCAATCTTGGAAAAAAATAAAGCTTTCCAGGTTGCGTCAGCGCGTAGTAATGTTATGTCTTTACGCCAGTGTTTTTAAACGTTTTTTTTTTAAAATAAAAACTAGTACGAAAACATGTATCATCACTGGAAAGGCTATAGGGCTTAAGCGACACTTTGATCAAAAGTGAGTTGAATATGCAGTTTTGATTAAGTTTCTTTTTCTGTATCGAATTGGACTCTCGTTTGATTCTGAAGACTTCTGTGGCTCTTCAAAAATCTAAAAATATATTTGCCATTTGGGGAAAGGCTTGACTCAAGCGACACAAGATTGGGACTTTTAAAGCTTTTTTTCGCTTCAGGTAACTCAGTGAGAGCATTGGAATACCTAAGCTAACTTTTTTTCAAAATCCAACCAGTTACCGAAGAATGAATTTCATTGCAAAACAAAAACTTTAAAGTGCCCTGGTGTAAACTTCACAAAATGGCGCTTCAGCCCTTTTGCCTTTTCGGGGGACGATGTGTAAGTACACAAAAAAACAGTTAACATGTATTGACTACATTATATAGAATATTTAAAGAGGTTTAAGATTTTCATGGTTTCCGGTAGTGATATTTATTGTCATCAACATTCCTAATCTTCTTCTCGATTTATGAGATTTTTCGAGAAAGGCTGAGTTCGAAGATTCAGAGGTTTCTTGCCACAACACTAGCCTTTCGCGACCGGGGAATCTTTCGATTGTCAGACTCAAATGGTATCATATAATGAACGGTTTAACCCGAACAGCTAATGTGGAAACAAAATAAATTCAAATGCAGAATAGAAAAAGTGATTGCATATGGCACTAGGATCATGATGTATTCAGTTAGAGCAGGTGTATTTTAATATTTTACCGTTTGAATGTTTTAAATATTATTTCTACAACTAATATCATAATTATGAGAAAGCTTACAAAACAAAATGAAAAAAACAAAAAACGAATTGTAAGTTGATTGTGCGACGGTAAAGAATCAGCCATCTATTTTGGATTCTGAAAGGTTTCCATTTCACTTATTGCACGGGTAACTAAATTTCATATATTCGGATGTTTGGTATAAATTGGGACCAGTGCTTTTAGAAAAGCTTCCACTCACTTTAGCGATTGGCACGAGGCTGCAATAAATGTTTTACGTTTTCAACAATTCTTTTATAAATTTTGAAAAACGCCATCAATTATGGGGTTCAGATTAGATGGCTTTTTTGTTTCCTTAAAACCATTAATTACATCCGTAGTGTGTGCATTAAAAATAATTGTTGAATTCCATAACTAATATGGATCAATATACAACGACGAGTAGCAAGATTTTTAGCTTATTTTATATATGCGATGTAAAAACACTGTAATTATATTTAAACAATGCCAGCTTTAATAATGTCCCATTTAAAATGAATTAACATAAAAAACTTGTCAAAGGCGGGGAAAAGAAATGAAACTTTATGAAAAAAAAATCTGGGTCTGTTAACGTTTCCCTAGGCACCAACTTAAAAACGTGGTCATAATTTTTTCATGTCAAGTACTAAAAATAAATGACATTGAACAAAGGCCGCACAGTTAGTGGTTACTTGTTCATTGTCAGTTTTATATTTTTGTCAAAAGGCTCGTACAAAAGTCTGGACAAGCTTAGAATTGAATCCTACTGTACCTAAGTCTACCCAAAGGTTAAAGAATATCTTAATCGTTACACCAGTACATCCATGTTAAAGCGAAAGTAAACTTTCTTATCTTTTTCATCTCAAAAGATCAGTTTCACCTAACCTGCTATAACCCTCCACATGTAGACTATAATCCAAGGCAGCATCATAATTGATGAAGTACTTCGTTCGTCTTCAACGCGACTTTTATGACAAATTACCGAAAGGATACAGTTGCATGGAAAGCCCAATTTAAGTGGACATCTGATCATTTTACATTTATATAACCAAAAATGAATTCGAATTGTTTTCCAACTCAATAGCTCAGCTTCACTTTAGCTGCAATGTGGAAAATTCCACATTTACTAGTGAATTCTTTATTTACGAAATAGGTACCTACAATGGAAAACAAAGAGATCATATACATTTCTTTAACGATACAGTATCAAAGAAGTGACCGCCTCGAATGGCACTATCCAAATGATCTACATATTACTCCAGCAAGCCACGGAGCGCTTAAGTATGTCAAGTAACTCGTGTTTTCACGTAATTTAAATTCAAATTGTAATATTCATAGAGTGGTAGCAATCAATGTGCGCTATTCACGTGAGGTTGTGTTTGCCGTGGATGTTTGCTGTGAGCCAATTGTGATTATTGATTATTTCGGGGCTCGCCGCGAGGTGTCGGCCTCTAATCTTGATAGAGCCAGCCGCACGACTTGTAGGCCGCTCTAAACACGACCTCCAATTACCCCGATAGCACACCCTCCGAGCGGTCTCAAGGTTGAGAAGTACCTGGTTATTCAGATCTGGTCAACAAATACGGCTAAAGTCATTTAAAGCAACGTTTCGATTCTGAATGGTGGTATTTCATCAGGGCGATACTTGGAGTGTGGAATGTGCCGCAAATATACTATTTACCATTTATTGTTTCGTGTTAATTATACTCGTATATGTAATAACACATAATAATTAAATACAAATTATTTATGCACGCCAGGACTTGAACCCGCGACTTTTGAATTCGTAGACGAGCGATCTATCCACACTACCACGGAGGGCGTCAAGCAATTAAGGTTTTATTTTGGAAATTATGTAATTTTTATCGATTTTAGTGGTCGATCGGTTAAGTTAGATAGACTACGAATCATGAGGTCACGGATACAAAACTCAGCGAACTCAAATCAATTGAATTTAATTATTTTGTGTTATTTCACATTAAACGAGTTTAAAATAACATATATAGTATTTGCAGCACGTTCCACAGTGGTAGATATTCTCAGTATGATCTCGGTGAAAGACCACCGTTTAGAATAGAAACGTCGCTTGAAATGACTTAAGTCGTGTCTGGTGACCATCTGAATACCCAACTACTTCTTAACCTTCTTCCCTCAACTATTTCCATCAGCCTCACAACATACCCTAATTGGGGGTGCCATAGTTTCACTGGCTCCGGATAGTTGGGGGCATTTATAAAAAAATGAGGATCGACGCATGTTTTAGTGAATTATGACTTTTGAATTCCTGATCAAGTTTTAGTGCTGAAACATTATTTTTAGTGACAAAATAACAATATTTTGCCATAAAATTACTTTTAATTTGGCATTTGGTTATATGTAAACCGATAAAAGTAATATGAGTTATTGACAAAGCTACATACATATGACATTATTCTCAGAATGCATAATGCCTACGTAGCTTTTAGTGCACTCCGTGGATAAATATATTATGCATTGTAAATATGATATACATTTTGCAAAGTGTCTTGTTGGAACCTACTTAATATTCGTAAAGGTAATAAATATTTACTAGCGCGCTTTTCCTCTCAGCTTTCGGCTCCTCTTCCCTGCAGTTACTTATCTACTGTGTTCGCACATATGTATATTGTTTAGTTTCTCCCTTGTCGTACGTATTTTGTATCCATTTTGGTACATTTTATATTGTCTATAACGGAAGGTCTACTTACCACAATGATTAGGTACTTATTGATTCTGTAGTTCCCTTGGGGCCTATAGTACAGTACATCGCCGTGGAATGCATTAACAATACAAGTCAAAACTCTTAATTTAACAGACATTTTCATTTTTTAAATTTTTTTTATCTTAGCATTCCCATTTTGGGTTTTGATATAATGCAAGAGTTTTAGCAAAAATATTATTAAACACAATACAAAAAGACGAATTATGAATAAGGCAGCGTGACCAATGAGTCCACGAATACAGTTTAAAATCTTGCGATATGTAAACCTTTAGCTTCCTTTGTTTCACTCGATTTAATAAATCACCAGCGCGGACTGTACGTGCCAAGTAATTTCTTAGATAAATAATAAAAGACTGTGCGTATCTTTTCAGCTGAATAAGTTGGAATGTTGGATTGTTGGTTGGTTAAGAGCGAATATAGGAGCTTCGCAGCCAATTACCAGCGGGAGGAAGGAAGCTCCGTTTCCTTTTCTTTTTAAATCCCTACTTCAATACGTTACAAAGAAGAAAGTCATTTAAAGCGTTTACTTTTCAAAATTTTGAGGATGAAAGAAAATTCGCAACAGTTAAAATGTGCGGAAATTGTTCCAGCTTCAGTTTTTTTTTCTCGAAATATAAATTACTGACGCTTTTTGAGAGGCCTATTGAATTCGTAAAATGGGAATTCTTTGATTGGACAGATATTGATTGTGCCTCAGTCGCCTGTTTATCATCTTTTCAAGTTTGATTTTATATCTCGAATTTTATTTTACGTACTCTGATATAATATGATACTACTCTGTAGGTAGGAGCATATATATTAAATAGTCGTTGTTTTATACATGTTCACGGGGATTTACGTTTGAATATAAACATACTCGTTTCAGGCTTATAATCGTTTTCAAATCTTAAATCCTACACCTGAATGTAGTTGACACATTTTTTTAATCGTACAGTAGGCAGCACCTTTCGTCCCATATTTACACGCTGTACTTTTGGCAGAATGCTCGTGTGCTTAGTTATTCAATAATTGAACTGTTATTTTTTATTATAATGTTGTTAATATTAATGAGACGCCCTATTAATTTGAAATATGTTCGCTGGGGTCGCTCTTGGCTCTTGTGAATGGAATAGAAGTACGCTTTCCTATGTAGTCCCTACACTGTACACGGGATAAGGTACGGGGAACAAGGTACAGGGTAAAAGGCCCAAGGTACACGGGTGTCAAACAAGGAACAAAGCCTTTGTAAATAATGTGTTTAGTATGTAAATGAGGTATCCCATTCCTCGGAACTTTATTCTTGGGGACGATGTTTGTTGGCCCACGTCAACTAACTTTAATTGTGGTCCTTATTCTATTAGCTTCGGGCCTTTACTTTAACGTTAACCTGATATTGAAGGGACTTTAAAAGGGTCGGGAGTAAAGAACGCCATCGGCATCACAACAGTTAAATAGTAAATTCCTGTCGTTTTATCACGACATTTTGCTAGGTCTAAAATGGGTTTATCAAATTCGGAAATACAATCCATTTATGTCAAGTTGTTTTGCTTTCATACATACCCAAAGGGCCAACACGTATTCCCGTGACTTCTTACAAAAAGCATACATACAGAGGCAATTATGTCAAGCCGAGAGTATTTGAACTCTCTTCTGGCCTTGTTGTAGCGATGTAAATCCTAGTGCCACGATAAAGCACACACTGTCACACGTAACACGACATGTGGTTCGGATCGTAGGCTTGTGAATGCGCCGTATATCACAACTAGCTGTTAAACAAAACAGTAAAATGCTTCTACCTTCTTCTTCGCCGTCGAATAAATCCCATATCGAGCTCGATGGGGCGACAGACGGACTCCAAACTCCGAAACTGCATAATATACGCTGTATCTATGGTATGTCCTATGGTATGTCCTATGTAGATTTGTTCGATGACGTCACACTGACGAAATCTGGTCGCCGAGTCTCAAGCCAAAACTTTACTATATATTTATGTTATGAAATGATATCTGCCAAGAATTCCACAACAATAGAAAATGATTAGTTTAAACCATTCTTACTTCGGGAAAGGAATACATAGCAACCTATAAGAGTCTTATAACAAGAATAAAATCTTTTAAAAGAGGAGACCCGCTACACCGGAATTAGCACATTGATTTTCATATTTTTATTTTTTTGTATTGTAGTTTTGTTTTAACTTGAAAAACAATTTTATAAGTCTTCATAAGTACATTTAATAAAATCGTTCTTTGGTAGACACTATTTATTTTTTTATTTTGGGAAAATTAACAGCGTACAAACATTCATTAGTACATATTATATATAATAATACAAATGCTATCTATGTTTATAAGAATCGATTTTTTATAACCCTGATGCTGACTAACAATTTTTATTGAACGCATTGTTTATAACTATCGATTTACCAAAATAAAGGTATGTTAATGTATATATGTGTGATAAATATTGTGTTTATACCTAATGCATCGATTTCTGATAAAAAAATACAAACTATCGATTTATGATAAACGTCATATTTATTATTATCCATTTGTCAGAGACGTTACGTTCAGTGTAAGTATCGATTCGTAAACATTAATAATTCAAAGTGACCCGAGGTTTATTTACACCATAAAGTGATTTGACATGGCCTGCGTACTACAATCTATATACGATCTAGGAGGGTTTATATTTTGTATACGAGTTAATGTTTCGTTTTAGTGTTTCAATAGATTACAGTTTTTTGGGTTAATCGGAAAAATATATATTAAGCACATCAACATTATTATGGAAAATGTATATTTTTTAAAGGTTATGTGAGCACCGATCCAAAGTAGAAAGCATTTTCCGTGGGTATTTAAATTGTCGACAAATCGCTAAGACTAGAACAGCCTTAGGACGTCGCCCAATCGTGTGATAATATAGTTCCCCTGGCTCTTCACCAGTATAGCCAAACAAAACTCGTGATGTGTCACATAAAAATAAAGTTTCCTAATCCGGTTTCTAATCTTTACTCCTTACTTCCAACCAAATTATTTTAATAGCATTTCATTTGTAATACTTCCTATAGAACTTTGAAGTAGGTACTTCCTGAAATTCCTCTCCTTTACATCCCCATTTTATTCAACCTTTTGACATCCCCGAAATTGGGATGACATAGACCCACTGGCTTCGGGCAGTCGGGAACCTTGTTTTGTGATAAGACGAAAAGCTCTGCCGAGTCAGTCGCTAGTGTCCTGCAAACCTAAAAAATGAATTTTGGATTTCGTAGATAATAATTAAAGGAAAAGGAAGTAATATAAAACAGATATTTTGTAACTGTTTATTAATGTATCGATTTATTACATGTTCATATAATATACTATTTTATTCCGATTAATCAATCAAAGATTACCAATAAAATGACTTATGGGCTATGTTATATAAAAATATTTACAAATTTTACAATCTTAATCGAATCTTAATTATGATGGTGCTCTTTATCTAAAAATCTGTCTATTATACTTACGTATTTAAAATGATTGTTTTAGTGAGAACACAAAGTAAACTTATAAAAATGTGCGAGCTCCAGGAAAGCAATATAGCGCTGGAAGCCGATCCTCGAACTGAAAAAGGAAAAGAAACAGTTCATAGTGTTTGAAAGAAAATATTTTTCTCTGAAAACGCAATTAAAAGTGAATGATTCAGACAATTTAAATACATTTCCCCTAGACTTCACTTGCGATAGAGTACATACATATTTTTTAAATCAAATTCCTTCTTTTGCACTTAATTTATCAATAAAATAATTTGAAATTTGTGAGAATTGTAGGTTTTTTATTTATTTTAAATAATTTGTTTTTTTAATAATATTATAAAACCACAGATATTCTTAAATCTATTCATTACAACAGTATCGATGATATACTCGTAGTGAGTTTTCAGTGGTAATAACCTTGGAAACAAATTGTAGGTTTCGAAGATAAATTAAATATTTTGATTTGGCGGGGGGCAAAGGACGAAGCTTTGGGTAGTTGGAGGGACTACCGACTATCCCGTAAGAAGATGCCGCTGCAGCAGATGTGGAAGCTGGGTGAAGATCGCAGCAGGTCTAGTGGTGATTTTGTCTATAGCCGCCAAGGTAACAGCGGACTTGGAGGACGGTGGAGTGGCCGTACTGGGCTGCTGGGCACTCCAGTTAGTTACGCGCCTGGCCGCACGGCTCTGTTCGCAATTACACTGGGGCCGGCAAAAGCTATCTACAGACTTATCCGATGTGGCCGTCCGATTAGAAGAAAACGTGTGAAAAGGATCAACAATTTGGCTTGGCTTAAGGAAAGGACAGCCTAGGCTTCCGACGTGGTTGCTTCAGCTATTAAGGATGACATCGGATGGTTTGTAGGCAGCTTTAGCGATTTGGGTAGTTGTTCGTAGTGAAGGTACAGGTACACAAACCTAGAACTACCAAGACCTTGAGTTGTTAAGATTGGACTATAAATATGAAAATGTTATCATTGCGGGTATTATATCGTAACCGTTTTAGTAGAAAACGTCAACTTGACAAAGTCTGCGTGAGAGTATTTATTTCAAAAACTGGTTCTTCTACCCGACTTCACCCGAGATATTTTTTTTACATTCTAAATCTTCTTTAAAATTATACAATAATTGTAATATACGACATATAATAATATGCTGAGCAAAATTCATGATACCAGAGCTCAGCAAATATGCTACCCCACACCCATATTTTCTGCTTTACATATTCAATAAAATTACAAAAGTATAATTTACTCTAAACAAACACGTACTTTGAAATATATATATTAAATCTAAAACTCACTTATCTCGAAAAAATTAAAATGGATTTGATTGTAAACCACCAAATATCTATAAATTTAACTTTAGTTATATCACACTCAACTCAAAATTGTTCCAATCCTGATGAATTTATTATAAAGCACAATCTATGAACAAATACCTAATCCACATAAAAAGGCAACTTACACATTTCCTACATGATATTCATCCATATTACATGTGAAAATCTGTCCATAAAACTCACTTAACTATAAAACCGCGAAATAAATTTGTTTATAAACCTCCAAATATCTGTCGAATAACATTATTAGTTGAAACCCAACTTGACATTTATATTATTTATAATAATTTGCCTGTCTCCTAATGAATTTATCAAGCTGCACAAAGGCATGAACGGTAGAACAAGGCAACACTCACGTAATCTAATAAATTTTCATCCATATTATATGTGCCGAGTTCCAATTTGTTCAGCATTAAAATATTTTTTCTCCTTTGCATACGATTCAAGGGGTATCCCCCGGGATAGATTTCCTCACACGGTGTGCTGAAAATTTCTAGTACGAAGTTAAGTTACTACACGATAGAAGGCCAGTGAATAAAATTCCCGTACATAAATCCACGGGGAAGCTTTGAATAATTGAAACGTGTACCACCCTCCCTCCACCCTATCGCTGGCCGACAAAGAAATGAATAAATAAATTAGGATGTATCGGATGCGGAAAATGTATTGTTAATCCGGATCGGATACAAGGAAAACATGAGACGTGGCTCATGTGTTATTTTTGCGGAGTACTCTCGGCTTTTATTCTACAGCTTCCCACTGATACGGCTCTACAGTTATACGGGGATCTACGAATCTCTCGGCTTCGCTCAAACATTAATTAAGCCGCAGCGTGCAACCACCGGCAGTCCATAGACGAAATGTTTTAGGCAGATTCCTCCACTTGATTTGCAAAGTGAGGTGTTATATAGATGAATAATACGCATTGAAAGTGTACATGGTGGAATAATACGTTCTCTAATTTACTTTCATCAGTTACAATTATGTACTAGTAACTACTGTAGCAGGAAATTTGTTTGCGAAACTATCGAACGATGACCTGCACGGGGAATTCTGTCTAGAATTTCCATGTCAATTATGTTTTAGCGCGATTTCTACGAGTGCGTCAGATATACATACATCTATTTGTACCCCAGAACCATGTTTTGTCCACGTCCATGTTTTGTGATTTTCACTTGTTCGTATTGAATGCTTTGATTTTTACTCCTCTATAAAATCTGGATCATAATAAGTCATTCTCTCTGTCAAGTCAGTCTCTTTGAAATAAAAGTACATCTTACGATAAGCGTGCTAATTTTTTTTACATATTCGTAATAATATTACATTTTTCCAGAAATTTTGCTTCCCTGAATAATTTGGATTTGTGACTTAGTAGTTAAGTTTAGTACAAGATAAGACCAGACGCCACGTTCCATATTTTTCAATTGTTCGATTAGACAAAATATTTTGAAAATAGTGTTAAATCTTGAGCGAAGTCAGATAGCTTGACTTGAATTTAAAACAACATTGAATATTGTTTTTTTTTATTTGAGGAGAAAACACAGATACATACATTTAAAATTATTATATGAATAACAAATCCGTAATTTTTGATCTTCGCAGAAATATAAAATTGTTCAATTTCTCAATTTATGAAAACCTTCATGTGTTGTTATTTTGTATGGCAAATGCGTTGAAAAATTGGTTACTAAATCAAGATTGCTTTTGAAATGAAATTCGTTACACGGTCTTTGTTCGAATAAAAACTATCGAATACGCCAGCGTTCTTTTTCAATAGGTAAACAAGGGGACGATAGTTTCCTCCCGACTGATTTATCAAGGGACTAACAACTTGATAGAGTTCTCGGAAAATAGTTATTCACAAATAATATCGGTAAAGAATTGTTTCTAAATCAAATATTAGCTCACGGGAAGAGTAGAAGAACTGGCGTAGCATAGACTCGGTACATTATTTATAGGAAATTTCATTTCTAATTCACAAATAATCAAAGAGAAAATACCGGAAGGAGCTCTACTTGTTTATTAAATTTTAATCAAATACATATTGTGTGTTAAATGCTTTAAATATGAGACATTTAGAGCATATTTTGGGTACAAATATTTCACGAAATACTGACGAAAGCTTATCCTCCGGTTAAAGTGAGTTACATATTTTTTTATGTACCTTCCTATCTAAAATATAAGTCAGCAAGATTTACTTGACCTTCATGGATGTATTAGATCATCATATTGTATTTATGGAAGCGATGGGTCGCCGATGGAAAAGTGAATTACACGATTAATTAATAAATTCCGTCCTCTACGTTCATACCGTTAAACCATACCATTGGGAAGTAATGGTAAATTGCCTCGTCATTAATAAACAATAGCCTGGGTTAATATATTATTTGGCAGCTTTATTTATAGAAATGAATACAGTGATACGGTAGATCACAAAATACCATCACAGAAATTGGAATATTTGGATTTAGGAATTTTTTAAACTTCCTTCGAAGTGACCTAGCTATTAGATTTTACTTGTCGAAATCAAAGGGATCTTAAGCGGTCTCGGAAAAATCACCTGTGGATTGCCGAAAAGCTTGATTCTTAGAACTTTGGGTTTCTTATTATATATACGTCAATGACATAATCTCAAGAAAACTTTAACTTTAAGCTAATCACATTGTAATTTACTATCATAATAAAGATCCAAGTGACCCTTATATGAACGAAGGTGTTGCAAATCTAGCGAAATGGCTGTGAATAAATAGATTTAACCACGATATTTAAAAAAAAAACACAATATATAACTTTCGAGAAAAAAGAAAACATGTGGATGCATTCTTGTAAGTGAAAAGCTTCAAAATATGTGAGTAACAAAATACTTTGAGGTTACTCACAGACTCGTTTTCATGGAACTCTTATGTTGAACAAGTGAAATCCAAAATTTCCCCTATAATTGGTGTACTTTATCGACTTCTACTAGGCTTCTTCTCAATATCTTTACTCCGCACCACATATTATGTTTTTATCCACTATTTTACTAGTTATCTAGTTAGCATACAGGGCACCATTACCAATTAAATAAATATCAGATTTAAAAGTTGTCTAAAATAGATCCATTAGGAAAATATACTATTTAACATGTCAAAGATAGATATAATCACGGACACAAATTCTTCTTTTAACGATTCTGCCAAAATATAACAATGAAATTGCCATATTATAAATAATTTTACACTTGTCATACACCAACATTAAACCAGCCTTAACATATGAGTACACCAGAACAAAACACAATAGAAAAATCAAATATACTTATCGTCATCTACTCACACAGCAATCATTTGGAATTAACTTCTTACAAAACATCGCTTATACACGATACAACGCATTACACAATTAATTAATCTCCCAGCTACGAACAAAAAATTTGGGCAAAGCACTTAATGAATATTTTCTCAACAACTTTATAAATTCGTGATACTATCCTTTTTTAAAACCTTCATGTGTATGAATATCTTTCTTAATGTATTATATTTATGAGGTTGAATTAATCCCTACTCTTATGAGTCTCTTTTTATTTACTCGTTTGTTCCCTTTTCTTTTGTATTCCCTTTTAAAATTTGTATGTCTTTGTAAAAATATTATTCCTTTTGTTTTATATTGTTGTCCTTACCAGAATGAGACTTTTCAAAACTCGTTTGGGAATAATATATCAAAAAATGTATATTTTGTACTATGTTATTATTTTAATAGAACAAATATATACTATCCACTTTATAAGACCCAAGTAAAAACTTTTTTGTTTGTTTGTAATACAGACCTAAAATGAGCGCCTCCCTCATGTCTCCCAGGGGCGGGGCCCCCACCGTACTGAGGCACCGCACTGCCAGCAGCCCCCGCGGGAAGTGATGCTGCGACAAGCGGAGCCGCAGCCCCGAAGAGGCCCCTCGATCGCCGCCCCCCAAGGAGTCGAACCACGATGGCACCTGTTGATTGGGACATATCAATATACATATACATATTATAATGCTCTATTCAAATTGATTCAAAAGGTAAGTGATTCATATTTTATTATTTTGTTGAAACACTCTCTTGATAATCAACATGATATTATTAATGTGGCGTGATTTTTATTTATTATACGAGTACATCAATTTAAAGATCTTAAGTTCCAGTCACACATGCGACTAATTAGTTAACTTTATCGTGATTTCATTTGACCTCAGAACGATATAATCTGAAACAAGGTTTGTAAGTTAAGTACTCTACCATTACTTATCTGGAAATAAATCTAAAATAACCGATAATTAAAAAAAAAACGTAATAGCTTAATACAAAAACATAAATGATAAAATTTCTTATACGTATATACCTAATTAGGAAAATCTAAGAAAAAATAGCTTAATCTTTGAAAAAATTGTTTTGTTTTAAATTATATACATATTCAGAAGAAAACAGGACACTTTTCAGTTGTAAGTACTAGCTAATTGATCCCATTGGGAAGATTAAAAAATGCTTTCTAAAGAAATACATTTTTAATGTGTCCGTACAAAGGTTTCCCGGGCCTACGTCGCTCGAAAGTATTTTCACAACATTTAAAAAAAAACACAAAAAGAAACTCAAATTATGTCTACTTAAAGTTTGTCGACCAAAAAAACTACAATAGCATATTCGTATAAATGATACACCAATCACACGAATAGCATTATTTCTCATTAGCAGGTGAGAGAATTATCGAAAACTCATAAATAACAGCTTAAAATAATGCTTATCACAAACAAAACATTAAAACGAAAACTTATGTGACTTTCCCTTTTGAGGCTTTATGTGTTTGGTTATGGTGTATTTATATTTTCTACTCCACAAGCATTTTTATCTTCTACAATTTAATTTGAGTATTTTTTATGGCTAGATCTAAGAAATCGGAAACTTTATCTCAAAACGTTTTTCTCAGTATTTTTTTTGCGTACAATAAAGGTATTCTAGATTTTTTTTATAAATACTTGCCGTAAAAATATCAAAGCTGTTTTACAGTAAATAAAATTAAAGCAAAACTGCTCTCCGAAAACGGAAAATTGATCAAAACCCCAATTTTTTGTTTGTATTGTGGTCAAACATCAACACGAATTGCGATATTTAAGTTAAAAAAATGCCTTTTTTCAGTCTTTCAATTATGTTTCCATTTTTGTGAAGAAGCTTTAGCACTTCTAATAATCTAATCTGACATTCTTTGTGACCAGAAATAGCAAAGCATTTTCAGGTCTCCATCATTTTATACATCACCATGACTATAGATTTTATTCCAAAGGGATAATCCTGCTAGGGATTTTAGCTGTTCCATCTTATATTCATCCAAGCAACCCAATAATGTGACAGTATATGATAATATAATGCTCAACGAGACAAAATCTTGTCAACGTGATGGTTGGATTCTGAATTATGGTATGGTAACCTAGATGTTTATTTTATCTCCAGCCAGTAAAGAACTTTTAGAGTAGGAATCTTATCTAAATCTGGAACTTAAATGAAAACAAATTCTCATTTTCCGAGCCTTTCCGGAATCTGCGTTGGTATTTTATGCTTTTAGAATATAAAAGTATTGGTTTACTGATATAATTTCTCCAGAATTAATTAACGAAAGATTTAAACTAATAAATGATTTTTACATTGACTTACTATGTAAATATTGGGGCTTAATATTATCTATTTTCGATTAAATTCAGGCCATTTTTCATTTAATGTGATAAATCATGAGAGTTCCAAGACAGTGGAACAATGATATCTCCATTTTGTGTCTGAACATTCGTGATATATGATATGGTCACCAAACATAGTCTATTATTTACATGTATACATATTTATTATAGCAAGGTTCTTTATTTGGTTGGTAGGGATTTGAAAATATATTTGTTTAAACTTGGTAATTTTGAAGTTTGAAAAATTAACTTTAAATTAAAAGTTCATGAAAATTATTTATTATTAACATATAATCTGAAATTAGTATTTGCATATGTTTTGCCGATACCAGGTTTCAAACCCAGAACCAGATTTAACGAGCTTGCAAGGGGTTATGTTAGCCAACCATGAAACACAAAATTTGTTGTTTGGGACTAAGTGACTTTTCTTATTCAGGTGATGTTATAGCACTCAGCTGTTTTGTATAAATAGCTTGCCGGTGTGTGTTATTAAAGCAATTTAATTCTACAGGTAGGTAATTTAAATAAACACACATGAACATTAGAGTCCCCTATCCATTGAATTAAATTGGAAGCTCCGCTTTAATCCGTACTTAGTATTCAATGATCCTAATTGGCATCTTTAGTGCGGGTCTATTGGAGGCTTTTTCACTTATCGTTCAACCCATCGAAGGTCTTTGTAAACTCGTTCTAATTCCATTGAATCTATTTTTAGTAAAATAACATCCAATTTATATGTGGGCATGATTCGTCTGAATTTTTCAAATGTTTTTATTAAATGTCGATGATCACGTTTTTTATAACATTTTACGTATAATAGTATTGTATCATCAATCAAAATACTGTATTATACAAAAATTCATTTTTAAAATTGATCAGAAAATCTCTTGAAAAAAAAAATACTCGATCTACCGCCTTCTTCAATTTTACGTCTGCGTAAGCGCCGGTTTGCGACTCATATCTCTTACACACCTAACGCATATCAATATAACAAGAGAGATATAATATTTTTATCGTAGGTTGGGAGACATGGTAGGCAGATTTTTTAAATTCTGAACCTTGCAACTCGAAAAATCTCACCGTAGCTAGGAGACCATAAGAATCTTCAGTCTCTCATGTGATGGCGTTTTGCTAAGTAAAAAGTTAGGTATCTGGTCGTTCATAATGTGTTATGAAACTTTTGGATGATTTATCAGAGCGCACATTTCAGAGCAACAGTGGGCCTGTTAGTGTTTCTTGGATATGTGAGCTGGTAAAGATTGAAAAGTTACTGGCGAAACTGTGATGCAAGCACTGTCAAGTTCAAGGGGAGCAAGAAAGAGGTTGACTTCATCCGAATTTCCCTACCTAGCCGCTGAGGTCTGTAATGACAATAATGCCATTATTGTCATTAGTGTGGGCATTATTATCATTGTTATAATTATTGTTGCTATTGCCTTCATTGCATCAATAATATAACTTTTATCCTTATTGTTAGTTGGCAATATTTTGTCACTTTTGTCTTAAGGTCAGTACCTACTTATATTCTGCATTGAATGGCTATGGTGGAGTCACAGTACGGTCACAGAAGATTTTAAGAGGATTTTACACTTTTGTTCATATACATTTATCTCTTCTCCTAGCTATGTGTCTTGTCAATTGCAACTTAATTTGTTTTATTTGCACATTCAATTACTTAAAATTGATTGATTATTTCAAAAAATTTGACAATTAGTTTATTTTTAGTTTTTAAAGGAAATAAAAATTTCAGTATTTTTATTAAAAAATGTGGCGTCCGCCTTGTCCCATTACTCTTACCCTCATCTATTATTTTGCCTTGCAATATTCTCAGTCAGTCTCCACATTTTAGTTGCTAAATCTAGCGGTAGAGATATTCTACCTTGAGCGTGAAAGTTCCGTGTTTGAATCCAGTTAGAAGTTTTGAAATTGTAAATCAAACCATACCAAAAATACTTCACATATCTTCTTAGCTCCTAAGGCATATAATGGATTCAATCAAAAATGCACAAAACAAACTACTAAACCACTTAACAAACGAATTAAAATATGGCTAATAGAAAGTGGACGAAAATAATTGAAAATTTTCCTCAATAAAATCATTGTCTGACTGAAAAAAAAACTTAACCTACGTTTAACTCTGAACACCAAAATGACGTCAACCAATCGTTGTGGTACCTGGAGGAAGTATTGCCCTTTATTTCATCTCTATTCCTATCACCGGTCGGATTCTGATGTCATGTTCCTCTTACCTGTCTGTCGTTGACCATCCAGCGCAGGCGGGCCGGGGGGTGGGACGCGCCTGCGGTGCAGTTCAGAGACAGCACGTCCCCCGCCCGGTAGTCACGGGGGTACACGTCCCCCGTGATCTGCGGCAGGTCGGCGGGCAGGGCTGCGATATCACAATTGGGATGTAGAATAATAATTCGTGGAGACATCGAGCAAACGTGTAAAAGCTCCTGATGTATTGGAGCTTTTGATTGTGGCGTGTGATAACATGATTATTATGTAGTAGGTAGAACATTCGGTTCATACCTATAGTTATAATTAAGTAACTAATCTAAATGAAGTTGTACTTTGGGGCAGCCAACGTGACTCAGTGTAATACACGCGGAGAGGAGCGTCAACATCAAGTGACGTGTACTCATGTTTGTAAACTAAATTTACTCTCTCAACGTGCAATATGTAATATGACCGAATTAACCGCACTGGTGCGATACTTTTGTTAGGGTATTTTTTTTAGGTATTTTCCTAAAAATGAATTAAATTAATGTATTTGCTTTTACTAGATTGGTCAAAACGATTATAAGTATTACGCGTCACAGCTCATTTTCTCTCAGAAGACATTGGTAAACTATTGTTGTGATTGATCATGCGTAATACCTACTTATATTTGAAATTGATAGATCAACAAAAAAAAAGTCTTATGAAAAGCTTTCTACCTTGTTTTAAAAATGATTTGTTTTTACGTATTTTAAGGTAAAGTAGTGGTATGATAATTGTATGCTCTGAGCTCAAACGGGCTCCAAGCTTGGCAATTGTCATTAACTATTCAGGAGTGATATTTTTGGTATTTATATTTTTTTGTTGAACCGTGCAGGCTAAATAGAAATAAGGTTTCAATCTAGAAGCCGTAAATATACCAGCATATTTTCTACGTTCGTTGTGGTGACAGACAAAGATCATAAGCCCAAGCAACTTTTGACCCACGGACCGGCTAGTATAATTTGGAATATTATTTTAAAGTCAATATTTTACCCTATTTGAAATATACACTATAATTAAGTGTATTTACGTAGACGAGTAAATTTCACCCACAGTGTCAGAAATTGGTAATTATGGGTTTGAGCATGACTATGACTCATAATTTTGCTAATTATGGATATGTTTAAATGGAACATCATTCAGAAGACAATTTTAAGTTAGTCCTACTTAAAGTGTCGCATTATTACAGTGTTATCAAAATTCATAAATTTCAACAAACAATGGGAGTTTAACCAATTGAATGTATTTTGCGAATGTTTATGTCAGGTTCGTAAATGTACACTCGCTTTTATTAACGGTTGGTGGCTTTTTGGTGATTACGGGCATTAAAAATAAAACCCAAATTTTATTCAATTAATTTGTGTCAGAACACATTTTAATTAATATAAAATTTAATATGGTATACCATATTTGCGGTACGTTCCAGAGTGGTAGATACAAGTATCGCCCTGGTGAAATACAATGTTACTTGAAATTAATTTAGCCGTGTTTGGTGACAGAATTTTAATAGCCAGGTATTTCTTAATCTTCATCTTCCCCATTTCCTTTCCCTCTCCACTACCTTTGGCCTCACAAAATACCCCAGAACATATCTCACTGCCTCTAGACGGTGAGGAGCAGTTGGAACTCTTGTGCGGTATTCACTATATAAAAAGACACAATATTTGAAAGGTTTTCATAAAAGGTTTCAGATTTAAATTCAGAAAAGAATGGGTAATACTTACACACGACATCCATCCGACCCTCTCCATTAACGGAGGTGAAGGAGGGAGCTTCTGCCGAAACCTCGCACCGGTAAACTCCGCTGGCCGCCGGCTTGGCCCCGCGCAAGATCACCGTCTGGGCATCAGACCGCTGCTGCTGTACACAATAACACCGTGATAATCCACCTTATTTTTTAACCACAATACAAAATTCGGAACTTAGGCAGAGCCAATGCAAGAAAAATCAGTCAGTGGGAAGTACACGAAGTACTTAATTTAGCTTTTGTAAAAACTATGTAATCTTTATTGTATGAACAAATTACTTTGATTTGTAAAAATACCAAGCTTCAGGGGTTGAGGGGTAATAATATATTATAATGCACTGAGAATAACACACATTAAAAAAGGGAAAGAAGAGTTTCACCTTCATCGAGTGGAGTGGAACTCAATTAAGCACTAATTAACGTGCTTGACCGTGTTCCTTATGCTGTAATTATGTGGCAAATGTAATAGTTTTCTTGTCTTTCGATGCGAAATAGCTCAGTGGGAGTATATACTCGTATGTTCGATGTACAGTGTATACCGTTGCACCAGAATAGATTAACCTTTATGGAAATGCATTCAGGGATCAAATCCGTTGCTTTAGATATATGTCAATGTGTATTTTGTAATGTCAACGATTTTTATCGAATTTCTCACATGTGTATAAAGAAAGTTGGTAGGGTAGTTTTTTGTACAAACTAGAAAATCTATTTTTATATTCCAGGGATAATCATGAACGGCGAGTTTTAAGTATCATGCATTTAACGGCTATTTCTATCTGAAATTTCTGCGCCAGCAATATTATTTTTATATTTTCTTAATAAGTAATCACTTTGCGGTTTGAAATATCTAATGAAAATTAAATAATAACTTTATATAAAACCATAGATTTTATTTTTATGACCGACCGATGATGATGCTTAAGCTAAGCGAAACCAGTCGGTCATAAAAAAATAAAAAAATCTGTGGTCTTATACAAAGTTATTATTTTATTTTAACTACATTATTTTTATATCGTAATGTCATTTTAATGATGTGCATTGGAGGTTTGAATTATACCTTTAAGTTATAAAAAATAAGATAAGTTTCCATATTTTGCAACTGTTCAATAAGAAAAAGGGGTTTTGAAACTTAGAAGAAGCAAGGGAAATATTAAAGGCCTTCTTTAAAAAATAAAATTCTGAAAATAGTTAAGAATTTCTGTTTTTCATTACAATTATTGTTTAGGAGCTAAAACATATATTTTATGCTATCCGTAATGGAAAAAAAATAAATTTTACCAATTAAAAAATTGATAATATTGGGAATTTTTTCTTTAATACTTTGGTGAAGTCGGGTGGTGACTACAGCTTATATTAAAAAAATTAAAATCTTACGTCAACTTTGGCCCCGTCCAGCCTGTAGGTGTGTTGCCTCAGGTTGGCCTTAGGCACGTATCTGTAGAACTCCTCGTGGTCCTTGTACCAGGAGACGGAGTAGAGGCTGTCGTGGTCCAGCCGGAACAGGCAGCGCAGCTCCGCCAGGTCGCCCTGCAGCACGAGGGGTGGGATCACGACGCCCTCCATAGTGAGGCAGGTTACTCCTGGAAATTATGCGCTTCTGAAAATTTTCTATCGATTTTTCATAGAAGTTTTATTTTTTTATTTTTTTTATAGCGAATACCGCACAAGAGTCCCAACTGCTCCCAATGCCGTCTAGAGTCAGTGAGACTATGGCATTCCCAATCGGGGTATGTTGCGAGGCTGAAGGTAGTGGATAGGGTAAGGAGATGTGGAAGAGGAAGATTGGAAAGTATCTGGCTATCCAGATCTGGTCACCAAACACGGCTTAAGCCATTTTAAGCAACATTTCGATTCAGTGGTGGTCTTTCACCAGGGCGATACTAATAGTATCTACCACTCTGGAACGTGCCGAAAATATACCATATATTATTTCATATGATTTAAATGTGTTATGACACATAGTAATTAAATAAAAAAAATCGTAGTCGAGCGTCTTACCACTCAACCACGGAGCTCGTCGAAGTACTTTGAATATCATATTATATTGATCGCCTTTGTCGTACATTTTTCGCATTACCCTATTTTATAATACACAAATACTCGTACATGTTATTCAAATATCGAAACAAAATCAGAACAACAAGAAACTTCACTAACTTCTATTAAATGGGGATGCCATAATTCCACTCACTGCGGGTAGTTGAAACTCTTGTGCGGAATATCATTTAAAAACAAATAGGTATGTGGAAAAAAATGTTATGAGCCCTAATATTTATACCACAAACCTGTTTGCCGAAAACAACATGGAAATTGAGTGAGATTCTCGATAAACTCTGGGACCCGCTGCGGGATTCGATTTAGATCCGACTGATGTCAACTGAGCTATCTAACCACCTAGTCATCAAATATAATATTGGACTACTATTTTAAATAAACCTCTCGGTATTACATATACTCCCGATACAATAGTGTAGTACCACCAATACGACTTAAATAGCTTTTTCAAGCTCTCCCTCAATTTTTCTGAGGTGTAAGTAATTGAATCATTGGACCCAAAAGCCAAATTATTGTAAATTAGTATATATTTTTTTACTATTCCATTTCAATTTTATCTAATAATAGTTTCTTTACAAAATGTACGGTATTATTGTTAAAGGTTGGATTATTAGACAATATTATAATTTATTTTGTGAGTATGTACCACGTGTAATTTTTTAAATTTAAAACTGATGTCAATAAAAATTATCAAGTTTTAAAAATTAACTTTTTAATTCCTTATCTACTTATATTCTTTATTTGAAATGGGTGGATTAAAGTAACTAATATTTTTTGTGATTTTTTACGGGGAAAACAACAAGTATACTCATTATTATGCTTAACTTCAATCTTCATTGATATTTTACAGGTGACCTCTAACAAATCTTTTTGAAAAAAAAAGAAATAAAGCTACTTTTATTATTTTTCTCAAAATAAAACTTTCAATTCAATCACAGCAAAATCCAAATAAAGCACCCGAGGGTTTTTTTTGTGCGGGGAGTTTGTATTAAAAAAAAACAATTTTGTGCTAAATTCAATCTCAGTGAGATTAATTTCTGAGAATAATTCCACAAAGGTTCTTTAATCAACACAAACGGACTGTGAAACAATTCAGGAAAAAAGATCACTATCCAGAATCGTCATTACACATTACAATAGTTAAATACCACTATTACCGATTAGCCAGCCAGCTGTGAAATAAAATAATGTCCACGGAGATTTGATTAAAGCTCAGTTTGATAAACACGCGTATTCGTATGTAACATTATATTTTAACATCACGACATTTATGAAATAAGTCTAGTTTTATATTTCATGGTTGTTTAATATCGCTTTGTAAAAGCTGCAAAGCAGAACTAAACTGTAATCGTCATCTTAAATATAAAGCAGGAAATGTTTTTGTATGTATATATTGTAAATAAATATTCAAAAACTCGCGGTGAGATAAAAATATTGATATTTAGTCTGGAATTTATAGGTAAACGCAACGATTTTTATTCAGTAACGTAATTTCCATCATTAGTATGGAGCTTTAGAAAATGTTTTTAAGTGTCGAATATAAAACAAGTAACCATAAAATGTTTGTTTCATTTTTTCCTATTGAAAATTTGTTGATACCCTTTCGGGATTTTATTTTCCATTTTCGCAAATTAGGAGACTGCTCAAAACTGAAAATACCAGGTTATCAAAAAATTGACCCGTCGCGAATAATAAAAAAAAAACAAATTACAGTAGGTTTTACGATAAAATTTTTTTTTGGATGATTTTCATATTCTAATAATTTATAAATTGATATATAATGGGTGACGCGTTTAAACCATTTCATGTTATAATGGATCAAATGAAAGATACAAGGCCATATATAATAGTGCTAGTTGTAACGCAATTACTAAGTCTTCAGATTACATTATTCGATGAACTAACTTTACGTATATAATTACTTGAAATAAAATATCGTATTAGGTCGTTAGCTTACCTCGAGAGTCAATATTGATCCAATTAATGAAGGTCCCAAAAATCAACACGGATCGCTATGATTGCGTAGATCGACAGGCATGGCATCTAATGCGATATGTTCTGTTATGTTGCATGACTATGCGTTCGACGTGGAAACTCTTCAAGTTGATATAAACTTCTCATCCCCTTCCCTGAGCCTAATGGCGCTCGAAGCTATCGATAATATTTTCCACGTGAATCTAGCTTTAACCAGAAGGTACTATTACAGTGTTGGAAACGGTGTGATAATATCCCTTACTCAGTTACGTGAAGTATTATTCAACTTAGGACTATGTCTGTCTCGACACGGAACTCCTCCCAGTGAGTCATATTTAACCATTGTAATATTTGTCATTAAGAAAAAAATTAAGGAAAAAATGCTATTTGGTTTGCGCAATAGCTATATGAAAGACGCTGATTCTCTCGTTACTGCCATCACATGTTAGGTTATGGTAGCTACAGCGCTGTTGCTGCGGCTCAATAATACATATTATATAACGACATTTTAGATTTAACATATAGGTTTTTTGAATGTAATTCAATTAAATTAATTTTAATTTCACTATTATTTAGTTCTGATAGTTTTAGTTTTTATTTTGAGTGACTGTTTCGGCGTTAAAGGCCATTATCACCAATATGATATATTTATATATATATATATATATATATATATATATATATATATATATATATATATATATATATATATATATGACCAACTGTGGTCAGGTTACATCGAAACGACTTATTTATATGATTTTGGTTTAATGTTTAGTTACGCTAAAAACCAAATTATCTTGAATTTCTTATTTTATGAGGTACTAAACTTTCAATCAAATTATAAAAAAATAAAATAGGGTTCAACGAACCAAACACCAAATCTAAAAATAATAAATAGGTGCTCGGTTATATGTATTATATGATGCTGCCCGCGTGAAAAGTTGCCAAAACAGGTGAGATCTCTAATTAGTAGTTAGACGAGTTAACGAAAACGGAGCCTCAGCAACGTGTCGCCTGGAGATTTACAAAGGAAACGCAGAATTTCATCGTTTCATGGGGTGGAGTTTAACTATATCTTAAATACGACGTTAATTATTTACACGAGGGTCATCAGAATAACACCCAGTCGTGTCTATGGGTTTAATTTAAATAAAAATTGAGAAGTAACACCATAGGTAATATACGAGTAAATAGTAATGGTAGGTACACTTTCAAAGAGTTTATTTTACTAAATAAGTATGATTACCATAAAAAAACATAAATGATTAATTATTCTGTGTAAAGATGTAGTACAACAGAAAAAAGCTAGTGTAATCGGATTAGATTATTCTAAACGAAGGTATTTCTGCAGATAATTTATCTGTCAAAAGCATTTATTTATTTATATTGCGATATAATGAAATTTACTAACGAACTAAATGATAACAGACCTTTTTAATTGCATATCATAGTACTTTCTGGTCATTTGATTTTAATTCTATATTAAAGAGCAGATAGATCTCTTTGAATTTGACATATTTTTTTTAAATATTTGTCTAGATATTGTACGGGTAGCCTTTTAGTTTTCTTTAAATAGTTGATTACAGCAACTGAATTAAAGCAAAATAAATGCTTTTGATAACAAATTATCAAACATATCAATCAAACAAAGCCTTAAAAAGTTATCAATTTCTATATTCCAAATAATTCCCTTCCTAGCCGAGGGATTAGGATTCTCGGCCACGAATCCAGGGTTCGCGGGTCGGAGGCCCGGCGATCACAAATAAATTAAATCAAAAGTAAATGTGTTATTTCAAATATAAATAAAATAAGAACTATATTTGCGGCACGTTCCAGAGTGGTAAATGGTATCATCGGTGAAAGACTACCATTCAGAATCGAAACGTTGCTTGAAATGTCTTTAGCCGTAGTTGGTGACTAGATCTGAATAGCTAGGTTCTTACCCACTTTCTTCTTCACTATCTCATTTCCCTCCCCACGCCATTCAGTCTCACGATATACTCCAACAGGATGAGGAAGCTCTATCATTGGTAGGTATATGCTTGCTTAGCAAAATGTTCCCAGCATATTCTCTCACGTCTTTTTATTCGACATCAAAATAAGTATATCAATCTGACAATTAATTTATCAGAGAGTTCAACTGAAGATAAAACAACAAATAATTATGTAAATTTACGTCTTAATTAACTAATGTGATACGAAGTGCGTATTTTTAACTAAGATAACGCTCTTGGCTTTACCTAATAAAACATCAAAGCAGTAATTAAAATGCCTTTTGATGATAATAAACGTTCAGTGGTTATTAAGTATCATATCCTTACGCTTTGCCAATTAACCTAATTTCTTAACTAATAATTAAGTCGTAAAGTTAATCCCAAGCATCAACTGAAATATTTCTTAATACAGCTGATAAAATTCTCCAAATTTTCATAAAACAGATTTGAACAAATTGAACCTTGAAGGAAGGAATCGTCAAAAGCCTAAGATATTTTTGAGTGGTATAAGTGGTAAATAAGTATGTAGTATACAAAAAGATGTATACTAGAACAATATTAGTAAACGTCTCGTTTAGTCTAAATTTTCTTTTCATGCCTTTACGGGAACACGGCGTGGCATATGAGATTGAAAATACAGCCTTTTCTCCGGGGACTAAGCAGGAAGCTCAAGATTTCCCTACACACCCCTATTCCAAAACCTCTTTCGTGTCCTTTTCCGAAATCTTTGTACGTTTTATAATCCATTATTTATACGGCCACAACAAATATAGATCATCCCTAGAAAGATTATTTGTTTATAAATAAAATGGATAAACTTTGTTTAAAACCACTTTTATTTTCAATATTTTGTCGACCGGTTTCGGAAACACCCTTCCATCTTCAGGACAATACTAAAATTAACCTAAAATACAAAATACTGAGATATATACACATATTTAAGAGTTGGAATGGGATTGAAAATAAAAGTGGTTTTAAAGAAAGTTTATCTGTTTTATTTATAAATATGGCAAACCACAGAGTAAATGCTTTTTACGAATAAGATTTTTTGTTATTTAAATATGCAAATCTATATTTTTATAAAAAACAAGGCGGAGAGAAATGGAAAAAAATAAGGGGATAAGAAAGGGGATAGGTTGAGTATCTGCTTCTTGTGATCTAGTTAATAAACATAGTTAACATACCTGACACCGAACACTCTTTTAAATCGAATATATTATTTTCAAATATATTTTCTACAAAAATACAAATATAATTTTTGTATCATACCGTAACATTGTAGGTTATTAATAAATATAAAAAAAATATCTCCTCATTTATACACCTCTAACCACAGGAAGAGAGAGACATATTCCTCGGCACTGTTCAATTTTTCTACAACACGATATACATTATTTATAAATAATTTCCTTTCTGAGAACGTATGATTTTACGAGGGTCGACTTTTCTAATTTGGAACTGATGTTAAATGAAATTATAAAATTTTAAAAATTATCTTTAAAATTCCTACCTAGTTAATAAAGTATCTAACTTTATTGTATTTTGTCAGAAAATATTTTAAATATCAAATAGAACTAATATTTTTTCATGTTACATCCCGTGATTTTTCACAGGTAACAATTAATTTTAGTAAAATTATCGTACATAAAAGGAAACTTATATTTTACTTACTCTTTTTATTTTAAATTTTGTATCGACTGGTAATAATAATTTAAACTGCTGGTCTGCAAAACGAAAATGAGTAATTGTTTAGAACATTTTTTGTGAATATTCCTATTATTATTAGGAATAACATTCTTTGTAATACACTTTTTTATTCCGGCATTTTTTATTTGCTTTCTAGTTTTGTCAACAGCTTGACATCTGTTTTGAATGAAGACGTAATTTTTAATTTGAAGCTAATTTGCCATAAAGATGTTATAGAGACGAAACATGTAGGCAATTTAAAAAATATTTTTATCAAAAAGTGAATTAAACAAAGAATTTTATTTACATTAAAAACTTATTCGATGAATCTATTTCGAACAACGTTTTGGCAGTGTTAGGTATTATTTCTTAATCAATTTTAAAAAACCGAAACAAATCATTTGTGTTGGGTAAGGTTCAAGGATCTTACCGCCTTGCCACAGGGGTCGTATCACTAATCGTCAATGGGATATCGAATTTGTGAGCCAATTTTAATAGAATATAAGTTAAATCCAAAGCTTACACTCGTATAAAATCAAAAAAGGATAATAACATGCTCGAATTAGTAGGAAAAAAGTATGGATTTTGTTTTGTATTCGTACCAAGAAGATTGTTTCATTTTTGGAAACTAACGACTGCTTTAAAAAAAATCATACTAAGAGAACGCAAAGTGAAGCAAAATTATGCCCTCAGTTTAACAATTAGCGTGGAATTACTCAATTCCTTTTGTAGTGCTCGTTCGCTATTGATTTATGAAAGCGGTCATTGATGTGCTTCTTGTTGCATAATAAATTCCACGAAGAAACAATAAACAAGTCATTTTCCCGCACACCTTGCGTAGAAAAAAAATAGGCAACAATTTTTTTATACTATTTTCATAGCCGAAAATTTCTTGGAATGTTCCGTCCGTCGTAGACGCGGTCTGTCATTATTATAATTAGGGAGAAGCCGGTATACTATATATAGGTATAGTGCAGAGTGTGTATGGTAGGTGTGAGGGTGTAGGTACTCCAGTAAAGGAGTATTGTAATATATGGTGTCGGAAAACGCACGATTTAGATCTCAGATAACACAAATCTTTGGAACGACTTCATTGGAATGATGAAATAGCAATTACAATGGGTTATTCGGATAATTGGGTTAAAATAGACTCAGAAACAATGAATTGCTGTTCCTCAATCATCACAATACTAATTATGGGTATAATTCTCCAATGTCCAGAATGTCAAGACTTGTTAACTCAAGCCATGGTCTTGAAATTTTTGGTAGCAGTCTAAATGATTTTTGTCATTCTTTACGACTCTACCAAAACTTTGACTAGACCATGGCTTGAATGTTCTTTCTTATGTTTATTTTGCCTTATTTTTGTCATCGCTTCATTTATTTTAATGTATATGCAATTCCTTCTCTGTTACTCTTTTTTCTATTTCGTGTTTTATATGTATTTTTGTGGACTTTAGTCCGTTAATTTATTTATAAATAAATAAATACAGACCACAGATATTTTCGCGAGGGTAATTTTGGATACTTAGGTCACTTCAATTTATTTTTGTTTTAAAATAATACATTTTTATTAGGTGTAAAAATAAAATTGTGTAATTTTTTTGATTAGCCCGTCCGACGACGGTAAAATATGACGTTTTGGCGTTGTTGTAGTTGATTTTTTAAAATTAATTTTATTGGACACGGATTTTTTTAAGAATTTTTCTGTTGGTGTTGCGCTGCACCAGTTTACTGGAAAATCTACCTTTGTCTACAAAAACACCAATAATAAGGTTTAAAAAAAAAAATTAGAACTTTAGCACAATAAAAAGTCACGATCCGCCACTGGTTGTCAGAACAAAAAGGTTACACCCCTTCCGCTTTGAATTTTCCCTACAAATGTATTTTATTCCCTAATCATAATCATCAACAGTTTGATGATTTCCTTATAGAATTGCGTTTAGATGATTATTGTTAAAAACACTACAAAATCTTACCCGGTTCCATTTAGTGGTAACCAAAAGGAAAACTATCCTAACCCAACCTTATTTTTACGTTGTTACGCAATCTTGTTTTATAAAAATAACTTGTTTCTGATAGTTTTGCAGTGTCCTCTCAAGTTCTTTGGTCTGCGGGTCAAAGCCTTCGTTAAAGACGCAAATAATGCACCCTTGTTATCGTGGCCAGTGGCCATTATGAGCGTGTTTGGTTCGCCGCTGTATTTAATAACACTAATGTAGGAATTTATTTATCTTCAGTTGGATTAATACGCGTCCAGATTATACTCTATATGACTGTGGGTGTTCGCGGGGCATATTTGATAACTCAATTTGATAAGTAAATCAAATTAAGTGAAATTTGTCAAAACTCAAACGTGTTTTGATACGAATTTTGAATGATTTTTTGTGAGGAATAAAAACCTTTACCATAGAACATGATTGTTTTTACCAAATATGGAGAAGAAAAAGGGGTTACGTAGCGTGGTATTTCGTTTTTTTTTTCAATTTCTTATAAATAAATAAAAAACTAAATAAAAATAGGTCAATTTGTCCATTAGTCCAATATTAGGTATATTTCCTGTAAACTCATAAAAAATATCATTATTCTTTAATCACCTTCTCATATTAGGTATATTTACCTTTAAACTCATAAAATTTAATCATTATTCTTTAATCACTTTCTCAGTTGCCGTTTTGTCTCTTTCAATTCATATTATCTGTCTCTTTCTATCTGTTCTTTTGTTATAATTTAAAGGTTATTCTGTTGTTTTCTCATTTGATTTGCTATTTTAGTTTATAATTTGTTATCCCTCTGTATGTATATATAACCGCACACTTTGTATTTTTTATTTGTTTAATTTTGTACCCTAGACTAAGCGAAACCAGTCGGTCATAAAAATAAAAATAAAAATATTTGTGATCTTACACAAAGTTATTTTTTCATTTCCTTAAAAAACTAAATAGTAACTTCTTATTTATGGTTTTGAAGTTTATTTTGTAGAACTCCATTTTAATTTTTAGGTTATTTAATTTTATTTAAACAAAAATAATTATTATTTTAATTTTTTTTTAAAACAATTTTTAGTTAAAAGCTCTGCGATGGAATTATTTTTACGCGTGACAGCTGTTTCGCCTTCTGAGGGCATTATCAAACTGTAATAGTAACTTCTTTTCGAAAAGTTTCTCAGATGGCTTGATATGGCACGACAAGTCCAAAGGGTTTAAATTTAAACTAAATAGATAAACTTCATTGAATAGCTTAAATATAAACTAATTTCTACCTTGTAACGCACGTTTCATCGTTTTTAGTTTAAATTCTCACATATAAGAGGTCGAGGGTTCAAATCCCGGCGTGCGCAAATAAATTATATGCGTTATTTAATTTATATAAAATATTTGCGGCAAGTTTCAAAGTGGTAGATACTCTGAGTATCACCCTAGTAAAAGACCGCCATTCAGAATCAAAACGTTGCTTGAAATGGCTTTAGTCGTGTTTGGTGCCCGGATCTGAAGTGCCAAGTATCTCTTAACCTTCCTCTGCCCCACTTCCTTCCCTTTCTCACTACCTTCAACCGCACAACATACCCCAATCGGGGATGCCATAGTCCCACTGGTTCCAGACGGTTGGGATCAGTTGGGACACTTGTCAAAATTCTTGTGTGATTCACTTAAAAAAAATATATATTTATTAATATATAAGAGATGTCAGTACATACAAATATCGGTAACGGTTTCCATATTAAGCTATGAAACTTTGAAATATATGAATAGTATAACTGTCAAATAATAAGACAACACGCCATATCGATTTTTGAAACAGATTGATAATACTCGGACGAAGTCAGGCAGTAAACGACGTTGCCAGCGGAACATAGCCAGAGTTATACCGTTCGAGAGTTTTCACAAAAAACAGACTTCTCCTCCATAGTAAGGTTCTTAACATGTTAACCTGAATTTTCTTTTCGGAAAACATTCATATGATTTCGTTTTTTTTTACACACCAAAAATCACATCAAAAGATATATGGCCTAGACCATTTCACTAAAACCCATTAAATAACTTTAAAAATAATTTAAATCCCAGAAAATAACAGAATATATTCAGTGCTCTTAACTATAATGCATTTTCGTATTTTAAAGTCCATCTTTTTCCATTCACAATGACCTCAACCGTTTTAGGGTTAACTCCGCTAAGCGTTTTCGCAACTTGGCAGGAGAGACGGGGTGGTACTCTATTTAGTTAGAAAGTCCATCTATATCCTATATATAACGACAAACACTTTGTGTATGTTGTGTGCTCATAGAATATGTGGATGGTATTATGCAACAGTAGTGTAACCCACAATAAGCTAAACAGATTTTTATGTGATTTATTTTATTTACTAGTGTTGTTCTTGTTATCCGTGAAAAATCACGAGATGTAATTTGACTTGCCAAGAAAAAATATTGATTTCTTATCTGCTAAAATACATTATAGGTACTGCAATAGGAATGTATTGTATTAGGTAGGTAAGGATTTGAAAAAAATCTTTTTAATTTTCTTAAAACATTTATAGGCTCTAATTTTGAAAAGTGCACACTCGTAAGTATGTACGTAAGTACGTACTCAAAAAGTTAATAATAATTTATTTAGATATCTTTTGAGATGAACTGTACATAAATACGAGCTGTCGTATTAAATTAAATACATGAATGCGAATAAAAATTGTAGCTACCCATGAGGAAAATAAATTGTATGTCACTTGGAAACAAAACGCATTGAAATCTCAACATTTTAAGTTAGGAAAAAAAAAGATAACTGATTAAGATCATTAACATTTTCGAAAAGGTTTAGAACTATGTTTAATCCACAGTTGGATTGTTTTTCTATGTTTTCATATTTTACCAATTAAGGATACTTGAACTCGTTAAAATTGGTACAAATTAGGGCTCGATCTCGGGCTAATCGTTCTGATGAAGGCAAATATTCACATGTGAAAATTGGAAAAGCACTGTGTTGGATTCCAACAACAATAGACTGTTGAAAAATGAGCTAAAACTGATTCGTAGAATGCCACGAGTGAAAAATTGACTTGATGTACGGAAGTCTGAAAATGTTTTATTAGATGCCTGAAGGACGGAAAATGTACGTATCGAAACTGTTAAATAATCTGTAAATATGTTTTTTTGTATTTTCCATAATATGAAAAAAAAAACTCAATAAATAAATCAATCTTACTGGGTTTTAAAAAAGTTTTGTAGATTGGCGCCTTTAAACAAGCTCCATATTCTAGAAGGTTTTGATTTATGCGTTTTTTATTAAAATGTGAATACTGAACAAGTGTCCCAACTGCTTCTAACTGACCGGATTCAGTGGGATTATGGGATCCCCAATTGGGGTATGTTGTGAGGATGAATATAGAGGGAAGAGGAAGGAGATGAAGAAGAACAAGGTTGGGAAGTACCTGGCTATTCAGATCTAAACTAAATACGGCAATTGATTTTTCACCATGGCGATACCCAGTGGTTCAAATAAATGTGAAAAACATGTCGGTTATTCAAGTACAAAGATATTATTTAAGAAATTTTATTTTATATTTAAGAATAATTACTGTGGGATGGATGATTTTTAAATAACACTTTTCGTATATAGTTTAGGGAGGGCACCACGCAACCCTTGCAGGACTCCATTACAGTATTGACGACATTGTATGGACCGCTCCATTGTACCGCCTCCCATACGCTCCATACCACCGGGGATTCGTTTATACTTAATCTTCTTAATGTAAGTATCTGCACGGGTATATCCACAACACAACTTAGGTTTGCGTACTCTTCTCGGGGAAATCTAACATAGAGCATATTATCTTTAAGATACTCTTCAGATGAGTATTTCAACAAGTAAATAATAAATTTCACTATTTTATCGTTTTCCTGCTTATCGTTTTTTTTAAGTGATGACCACACAAGAATCATAATATAATATAATGAATCATAAGTTAATATAATCATAATGACTAATTGCCAGAAGGACGTTGATACACCAATATATTTTTATTTATTTATAAGCTAGGTGTGATAATGTTGCAGGAGGTAGAGTAAACCTGGCTATTTATATGTAGTCTGAGGATGGAACATCATATAATGCTTCGGCACACACTCCATGATTTATTTATATTCATACATCGTATCCACACTCTCCTGTTTATTCGACTCTTGATTTGACGTTATTAAAATTAATTGATTTATTAAATCGTTTCATGTCTTTCTGTGGCGTCTACTTCATCCATCCGCCTAAAGCGAAATTTAAATCTTTAAAAATATTTTTTCACTCCGCAAAGCAGATATGGGAAATTGTTAGATGCCATTAACAAATACAAGTATACAGTTCTCCTGAAAATCTAAGGGACAACTGTTAAAAGCGGTTCTTATCCGAAAACCAACTTCTACAAATTAATGTTGTTTCTTGAAGTTTGTATTTAGATGAATTAATTGGATCATTATTTAAGTATAGTTTTATAAATGCTTAAATTAATAATTTTTCTTGGTTAAATATATACAAAATAAACCCTTTCCAAATATAATAAAAAATATATACGTAAAACATTGCGTATCTCTGTAACATTGTGGCATTTTTATAAGGGTCAGTATCTCAACGAAATCTTGTACAATCTATCGAATAATCGGAAACTGTTTCACGATTTCTCATCTTTTACTGAATTTTTATGACTTGTATTATAAACCTCCCCTACGGCGAGTGGTTAGGCCAAATATTTCCTCATAAAAACCAGGTGACCATCCCGCGAGCTAGCCTTCATTAGAATCTTCGGTGCATCCCCCGATGTTATGGGCAATGCGTGAGGACTGGTTTTTCGGCTTTTCGACAGGATCTTTGGGAGTTTTTACCCTTCTTCCCATTTACTTCTTCAAGGAAGCCCCCGTATTGTCGGCGCTGGCAGCTTGTGGAAGGGGCTCCAACCCCAAACCACATGCGATTCGTATTTTCCAACGGGGCTGTCCAGGGTTTTTACTGGGGGACCATTTCGGCAAATTGCTTCGGATTACCAACCACGGCGTTGCTGTACTTTATTTTTCTTTTCATACCGTGTAGTAAAAAATGCTATTGTTATTGTTACTAACATATTCTGCTATGCTTTGGAAATAGGAACAGGAATATTCTATGGATACTTAGAACAGTACGAGAAAGGTTAAGTCCCCTCAACTGTTTGTGTCTCATGATTTCTGATAGTTTAAAATATTCAGTTTTTCACAATTTTGATGCAAGTCAAAACAAAGTAGGTGAATTTTATAAATGTAAAGGAAATCAACAGCAACAGCGTAAAAATAAAATAAGCCAAGATAATATTAGCTCATCCCCCCGGGATCATACAAATATGTGAATAAATGACGAGGCTAACCGTCGAGTAAGGCAGAATAAAAATAGAAATTTCACTTGCTGTCAGTTTGAAACGTTAAGAGCGCCTCCAAGATCTGCCATATTATAAAGCAGTGGATGAACATAATATGCGAGTGCATTTGCCAGTCTCTCTGATATTGTAGCGCACTCCCCCCGGAAAATGAAAATTATTATGGCAGTACTTCTCAACTGTTTTTAAGATTCGGGAATCTCGCGTTGAAATATGCTATTTTTTTAATCAACAACTAGTCTCACTACCCAGCTTCGTGCCAAGATTTACATTAAAAAATATAGAACAAGCAATAATAATATCAGAGTTTGATTACTAACAATTAAACCTATCAATTCAATGAATCTTTCAAAGCCCCACAGATCATGAAATGGATGGTGTTGCGAGTTGAAATCAGCTGTGCCGACGCATTATCTTTCACTTTGCTTATTTTTTTAATTTTTATTTTTATTTACTAACGCCCTAGTGGGCTTTTACAACAAATTTGTACAATGTATTGATGTTGAAAGGTAAAGTATTATATGATAGTACATGATACATTAAAAAATAAAACAAAAAGTACATGCTTCTTGAAAAAATCAAAATAAATATATAACCAGTGGTAAATACAAAATGCAATATAAAAATTACAATAATACATATAAAAACATTGAAAAGAAAAATACATATTCACTATTGTCTGGTAGACTCGTATATTTCAGTGAAGTATTTGTGAAGAGTAGCTATACAACTCCGATCTGAATCTCATGATTGAATACAGAAAAATATCAACATAACTAAATTGGTTTCCAAGCGTATGTAACATTTGGACTGGGGAGTTCATTGCATAGTTGGTTCTTGATGAATCAACATGAAACAACTCAGAAAGTCTTGCGTCACGATTAGGTACACGGAACGTTATCAGCTTATTTAAATCAGGTGCATCCAGTACACCGTTAACCAGTTTGAATAAGAGTACTGGGTCATTCATGGTTCTCCTACAAGATAAGTTAGTTATGTTTAATATTTTCATTAAGCTAGTATAATTAATTTGTTCAATAGGTAATGAGAGTTTAAAGTTGATGAATCTAAGAAATTTATGTTGGACTCTTTCAATTTTCAGTTGATGATTTTTATAGTATGGGGACCAGATCGTTGAGCTGTATTCTAAGTTACTTCTTACCAAGGCAGTGAAAAGAATTTTAAAATAATAGAGCGATGTGAAGTCTTTTACAGTTCTTAAAACAAATCCTAAGCATTTCATTGCCTTATTTGTTACCTCGTTGATGTGAGGGATAAATGTTAATTTTACATCAAAATTAACATTTATCTATAATTTATATTTAATTAACTTATCTAATAAAATAAAGTAAAGCGTCCATACAACCGTAAAACGTTTGTCCACAATTTCTTTATTTTACAGGAGAGTGAAAAACAATGGTGTTTTAAGGCAGTTTTTTTAAATGATGGTACATATGTACTAATCTCAGTTTATGTATTATCAAGAGAATGAAACATTATGTATTGTATTATCATCATTACATACAAAATTAACATACTTTTGTGATTTGTTAACTGAATTTTTAAGCCAAGTGGAATACAACTAAATAGTATCGTAAAAAAATACGTAAAACGTTTTTTTCCGTGTACGTCATTTCGGCGGATGAGGTGTCATCACATATATAAGGAGATGATTTAAAAATATATTTTTGCGTATCGGGTGGCTTACGACATATTGCAATTGCATAAGCGAAAAGGTTTTTTGTCTTTCATCTCGTTTTCAATTAAATGATTGGCTTGATCAGGGACTTCACGAATGTCTACTATAGCTATGGCGAGTTCGATGTGGATACCACTTTAGAGTAAGCAAAATATTTTTTATGGTTTAATAAAACTAAATTTTAAACTTTTTTCCACTGTTTTTATTTATTTAAGCCGGTTCAGTTTCATCCAGACCAGTCTGAAGATGACAGTGACGTGGTTAGTAGATGAGGTTAAAATCGGTTCAGTCTCATTACTAAGTAGTGAAAAACAGTGAAAAAAAGTTAAAAATTTTGTATTTTTAAATCATTAAACTAGAATTCCACCACGAATTAACAGTTGCAAAAATAGAAATATCAAATATTTTTTATGTCTTATGTTCTCCTTGTCATAATGCATTTGTGTAACAGTATTGCTAGGAGGTACGGGCAGCATTATGTGAAACTTAACACGCAGGAGTACCTACTGACGCAATTCAAATTTCTTGCCTTCCAAGTAAAAATAAATATATCGATACCTATCAATGACGGGCGTGTTCAAGCTAATGAAATTTGTTAAATAACACTCGATTTGAAACCATCAAGTCCTATAATTTACTTTGGTCCTATTGTAAATATAGATACTCCATATATGAAAAAAAAACGTTTCTATCAAATTAAATTGCAAATCACGTCAGCTGCTTAAACGGCAGAAATGTGTTTGTGGCCATAATGGTAATTTAATGCACTCTCTGAACACGATTCGGGGCCGCATGTTTCAGCAATTTGCCTTCCCGTTTCAGGCCTTTGTCGCAAGCAGCTTTACTTTTCCCACAGAGCGACCTTTTATTAGATTTAGAAAATTCCAACGGTTACTTTTCCCATACAACTAATGCAATTTGTCAGCAGCTCAGGAGAGTGGCGTCGCACGGCACAATATGTTCGTTCCAGACAGTTGGAGAAGAAGCGATGCATGGGACGGAAGCAAATATGAACCCTCGCTGCTGCGAATTTCGAGGAACTCCGCATCCGTCGCTGTCAAAAGGAGACAGAAATCATAAACATCAAAGCAGCCCAAGCCTGCCTTATCTGCTCTATCTGTCCTCCCGCTCTGATTCGGCTACGTACACAAGTCGTATCCTTCAAACCGTTTTCTGAACCCCGGAAACTTCAAACCGACCGCTGGGTCTGGAGAGATTTTTGCTTTTATGACTTCGTGTTTCGCGTCTCAGTCGAGATAAGCGGTGTGATTTTGTTTATCCCATGCAGTTGATATATACAAATGTATATGTTACATTCGTAAAAGAAGTTGGACATGAAAGAATTTCAACTCCTTTTTATTGAACAATTCAAAAGATATGAAACAAACAATAGATTTTGTGATTCACGGTGAAAATGTCTTTCAACGGGATATATTGTGCCAATTTTCAAGTCAGAACTCGTTGTTTGCTAGTTTTAAGGCTCGGCGTAAAACTGTGAATACTAAATTGAAACGACAGAAAATGGACTTATTTTGTGGACGTAATTTTTCCACCTATGTATACATATATATTATGTTAATTTAAAGTTGTTTTTCACATAAAACGTTTTGGCTGCGTTAATAGTCCAGTGGATATGACGTTAAATTAGTATTCCGAAGTATCGAGTTCGATACTCACAACGGGTGACGGCTTACTCCCCTTTTAGAACAACTCAGTGAAAATGTCCGTACCATAAATCTGTAGTTTTTTAGCAAAACTTCTTTAAAAAAAACCCTTCCCTTTACTTAGTAGACACATTTGAAATAAAGCTAAGGAATTAACTTTGTTGGAGTAATTTCCTTAAAAATAAATTAAATTCAAACGTGTGTTGGTTCTGACAAAGTCGTAGAAAAAATAACCCTAACTTAAAATACACTTTTCAATAAAATAACCTAAAATGTATTATATTCATATGATATTCATTTTTAATCATAAAAAAATAACTTCAAGAAACCCATGATAGTACTCCCTCCCTAAGCACGAGAATTTTCTCAATTAGGGAGGTAATTATCATTAAATATAAACTAGACATTGTATATAAACTGAATTAATATTATACCTTCTGTTAGTATTAAGTAAAAATGATTATTTTTGTACAGTTGGTTAAATAATATATATATTTAAATATAAATATAATAATAATTAAAAAATATATTTTTATTACTTTTGCAACGCCAATTAAACATTATAAACTGATTAATATCGGTGGATCGTATATGTAAACAAAACGATATCGTATGTGACGCAAAGGTATCGAAATCTTGCTTTTATTTGAGACTTTGTAGGTTAAATTACCTAAACTGATATTTGCTAGTGTAAAATGTCTAAAAATATCATAATAAATAAATAAAAAATTGTTCATCTCAGGTGAACACCATAGATCTCACCTGAAGCAAAAAAAGTGCTTATCTTAAACTAAATGATAAATGTTTCAATGAATCTTATTATTTTCTTTACCTAACTTTCATGTAAATTATTATAGTGAAACCATACAAAATTTTAAATTACTGTACCAAATACCTAAAGGAAACTATCAAATAATTACTTTAACTATCAGGTATTACTCAAAATTCTGTCCAATAAATAAATAAACTCTTCGTAATAGCATAAATTACATTCATTAGGTGTGCCGTTTAAAACGTATAATAATAAAAGCGTAAATGGACACACTTTTTTTGTTCAGTATGTTCCCCCAAACGCACTAAGCTTCGAGATTGTATTTTTAATGATAATTACACAATTACAGTTGCGCTACACAGGTGGCGTGTGAGTCGGTCCGCTAAACTGATTGACACGCGATTTTATTCAAGAAATTAATGGCCAGGATACTTTTATTTATATGTATAATGGGCAGGTAGCTGCTAGCTGCCTACATTGATTTATTTAAAAAAAAATTGTAGGTACGCCGTACAAAAATGTCAGTGGCAGGAACCATTGGTTCTAGACATTACTCACCCATAAAATGGTGAATAGACGATTATACACGGTGCCCAACATTAAATTTATGCAGGTTGTTTGATATTGGCTACGTGAGAATGGGTGGTATTTTTTCCTTTTGAAATATGGGTCTCATTGAGACAAGTTAGTTCCTTCCCTTCCTTAAAAAATTCCCGCGCAGCATCCCACGAAACATCACAAGCCTCAAGAGAAACTTCAGATCTTAAAAAAAAGTTTTAAAGTATGAGAGCTGAAGTATAAAGAAATGTAGGATATTTAAATGCTCCGGTTATATATATAATTTTTATTTGATTTTATATAAATCTTAATAAAACCCGTTAAACTACTATTGGTAAGAGGTACATCAATACATCGCTGTTATATGGAGAGATAATAACTAAACACATACACTTATGTAGATGTAGGTATAATGTTAGAATATTTAACTATACATTATTTCCTTTGTGAATACGTATGTATATACGTACGTACGAGTGTGAATATGGAATTGCTGATGTTAAGAGTCAGCATCCAAAAATACACATTTCTTCGCTTTCTAATACAAGCAATACTACAAATGATTTATAAAGATTTATGTTTAGCGCCATTTTTGAGTCCTGAGGCTTGATAGAAATCATAAAATTAAATTTAAAATCCTACGAAATTCTTACCTGCGCAATAAGTACCTACCCATAATGTATTTTAGTAAACATTATTCTATATTTAAAATGGATAGCAACTAATATTTTTCATGGCAAGTCAAGTTACACTTAGCAAAAAGTAATAAAATAATTCTGAATAGATTTATTTTAACAATGGTAGAAAAATAATTGATTAATTTGTTATAAGGATACATGATAATTAACATAATACAATGACTTTATCAGGTTCAACCCACTCATGAATACTTACCATACAACAGGATGGGGAATAAAAAAATGTTCCTCTTAAAATAGATTCCTAGCTTAACGCACATTTTTATGATCACTTGAACACTTTTTAAAGTTGAAGTTATTGATTTTCTTTCAGTCTATGTATGTAGAAAAAACTTAAATATCCACTCTCTGTGATCATCGTTGATTGTAATAAATGTTTTCGATGCCCTGCAATTAAAAAAACACTGAATTTATAACTCAATTCAAATATAATACATCAGTTTCTAAATGTACTGCTTCCATTATAACCATGGATTTTATATGATACCTTTATGACTTATTTTTTTATTAAATTTACTATGATTTTTGTAGATTTTATTGAAGATTTATTATTGTTTGTATTAGGTTATTAATTTTACACCACATTATTTATAACTTTACTCTTACGTATGTGACGCGTCGGTTTGCTGCAAAAAGTCACCAACAAATATTTTTTTAGAAAATGAGTTATGCATGTAGGAGTTCATATTTCATAACATTCTTTCAACGTGAGAAGACGCCAAAATTATAAAAAAATATAATAACCGTATTTTTTGAATGTGTAAAATGTCACTAACCAAATATTTGTTATATGAATGGTAAAATCGTTGTGCGAAAAGTCACCAAGTTCACTTGGTTACCGTTATTGCTAGTTCTATCACCTCGATTTCAAGTCCACTTCTAGACTTTGAAATAGATACAAATGTTGAGTTTGTGGAGAGTGAATAAATCGAAATTGGAAGAAAGGAGAAGGGTCTGAAGGGTTAAAGTGGAAAATAAAATTTTAAAAACAAAATTAATATAATTGTTTACCTAATATAGACAAATTTGGTAATGAACGTGCGGAAAAGCGGCCATAAGAAAATTGACTGTAAAAAATGTCGTTTTCAGTGCTCAATTTTTTTTTGTAGAAAAAAAAATAGAGTAGAAATTTGCCAGCAATTGTAGAAGCTTAGCAACTATCAAACCAAAAGGATTTCATACTAAAATTCATTGTTAAAAAATACACCACAAAGAGTTCTGTAGAACAGAAAACGCACTGAGCAAGAAAATACTTTTTTTGAGAAAGAAAATGTGAGAATCCGAGTGGTTCGAGATTTTTTCGAAACTACCCTGTCTATTAGCTATGTTCCAAAAAATATACTTGGCTTGTTTCCTGGAAAAGTAACCAAGTACAATTGCAGAAAGCAGAGGATAAAATAAGATCCAATGAAGATGAAACGTTTTTGACGGTCACTGTTGATCTACTATCTGTGCTCAAATTCCTTCAAGTGTCGTATCCCAATTTGACTACATGAGAAAACTATGTGTATACAATCAAACCATCTATGAGTCAAAGATTTCTACCCATGCGTTTTGTTTAATATGGTCTAAAATGGAATAAGAGGAAGTAATAAAATTGGTACATCCATTAATATTAGATTTTAAAACTTCCGGAACATGTAAAAGAACTGAGAATTTTCTCAGATACCTGCTCAGATCAGAACAGGAACCAACATATTTCTGCATTGTAAGTTTTTTTTATTTTATATATTTGTAAGAATAACTCACTTGACTGTCATAGAACAAAAATTTTAGGAGATTCTAGCATTCCCAGATGGAAGTGAACAACATGCACAGACCAATCGAAAAACAAAAACGGTTTGTTGCAGCATATTCTATAACACATTGGGTTAGTAAAATTAAATTTGCAAGGTCTAATAGAAACACAGCTCAATCTTGAAATATTAAAGAGTTGTCTTACAATAATATGTTAGACTTCCAAATCATTAGTAAAAAAAATCGCACAAAACATGTGAATGGTAATTTTATAAAACGGTTGATGATAAAATGTCTAAGAAACGAAAAACAAAATCCGACATCATTAAATTTAGATATACTATTAAGGTTTCTACCTATATTGTAATTTGAAATCAGTTGTGATAAAGATAAATGGGAACTTACAGAAATGCCAGTTATATCATTGCAAAAAAATTACAAGTAAATAACTTCTCAAAAGTAAATAGAAAAAAAGTGCACTGCTAAAATGGGGAAAATTGGATTAATTCCAAATGAATTAAATGGTAAGCTAAGAATAAACGTGCATCTTCAGATTATCAAAAAAATAATACCGTACGATTCTATCAAACAACCAATAAATTCATCATGTATAAAAAAAGTTTTAAAGCTATTTGTCATTGATAGCAGTAAATTTTCGTAAATGTTATGTCACCATGTTTATGTTCATACATTTACGAGCATACCCAAGATTTTATTTCATTTCTAGTTACAGAAATAAAAGCAATCATTTTGTATCTTATTTCCTTATAAAGTTTGATAAATATAGTGTGGTCCTAGAAAGGGTTGTCAATGAAAGAATAAAATCTTTATTGATCCATTTTTTTCGAATAACGTGGAAAATAAATTCGTGCAAAATAAATGTGCTTTTAGTACTACCGACAACAATGAACTGTTTGCCGTAAGATTGATTAATTGGAACCATAAACGGGTGATACAGGGTGGTGCAAAATGCTTATCCGATTCATCAAGATTGATGAAAGATTTGGTTTAACAATCGAATTAATTAAATTTGACGGAAATACGCGTCAAACAAAAAACAATTAAAGACTGTGATGTCCGAAAAAATAGCTGATTTGGATTTTGGACGTTGTGACCTATGCAGAAGTGAAATGCAAAAGTAACGACATGTTAAATTCAAGATTGTAGACGCAATTGTCTTAGAGCTCGGCATTCACGGTCAAAGCCATTTAGCGTGGCTCCAAACGACTGAAATCAAATGGATGGACGCTAAAAAATTATCCCACACACGATCACTTCAAATGGCTTTCATTTCTCGGTCGACGGGGATGGCTATGGATGTGCCATGGATTCAGATTCTGAAGAAGAAATTTTACTTTCTGCGGCCGCTGTTTGTTGCTTGTATAGGTTTACAGTGCTACAGTATTTTTATAGTGCTACATAATCACCAGAAAACCAAAATAAAAATTGTCCATAGAATGGTTGAAAAAAAGACATTAATTCACACAAGTCAAATGGTTGATGAAACTATTTAATGATGGAGGAATCTACACACTACACACTACTTAAACTTATAACTCCACTTTAGTAAAATAAAACAAGTTGTAAGCTCTCTTGAAAGGCTGTGTGTCAACTTTTAGCATCGGGAATGAGCTATAAAGAATTGACATTTCCAACTATAATATCTTCACAACTTTGGGAGTTACAATTCCAGAGACATGCAAAGCAAAACTCAGTGTGTTAATGATGATACGTATTTTTGTAATTTTCTACTATAATTTCTATACCGTAATGTTTCTATGAGATTATATGACTCAGTATGCTCTCACTCGCACTCATGTGTTAGGATAATGTTACGGTATAATCAATAACTATCTGTCAATACTATAATATCTAAAAAAATAACTTAACATCAAGGTGTGCAAATTATAAAAATTTAAGTATAGCATATCTTTATTGAAATTAACATACGCTGCTATGTATGCGCACAATACGTGAAAAGAAAATACTTCCTTCTATTTCACAATGAATTTAGTAAAAGCCTCGCGCCCGGACGAAATTTTGGTGAACTGGATCAGCTAGTTCGACCTCTTTGTGTGAACTGCTACAAAGAACTACTTCATTTTGTAGCAGTTCACACTTCACACATTTTTGACTGTGCAAATACTCCCCCCCACATTTTTTTTGGATTTCAGATCGCTGGCCATCCCACCCCACGTTTTTTTTGGCGAGGAACCGGTTTCAGTGCTTTTCGATTTCAGATCGCTGGCCACCCCCCCCCCCTTCCATAAAATCACTAGAAATCGACTTTTATTGAAGCTTTCACCGTGAAGGGTTCATTTTAAAGAACTAGCAGTTCGTGAAGTGTTTACAACACTTTGAAGTTTTTCCCAACACTAGAATGAACGCAAATAGGTTTGAGTTCTCACATGCACGGGCAGAGCAGCGTGATGCTATGGCCCACAAATTTCGCACATACGGCGTGATGCCAAATGGTGCGGTGCCGTGGATTATGGTGAGCCTGGAAATCCGGTGTGTAAAATAGGTGTGCTTCGTGCTACAAAAATCAACTTGAGGAAATGATACTCGTTCTGTTGACGATCAGTTTTTATCTGTATACCACGCCGTTTGACGCGTTGGACTGACGGTGAGTGCCCAGCTTAAGCTTTGTTTAATTGTCTTAGGAAAAACGTTTGAACGTTGGGGGTCAAAGTTTTTTTCGCTTGTAATTTTTAGGTCATCACGACTATACTCGCTATGCCATTTTCATAACGAGCTATAGAGCTTTGAAATATTTATCTTACTGACCAATAATAAGGCAAGATGACATATAAATTTGTAATATTTTCTAAATCTTGTAAGAAAATGTAATTTGAAAAATGGTTTTAAATCTGTAGCTAAACCGCGTGGTAAAGCTAGTTAAGCGTAAATTTTAATCACTTATACTGTTTGTAAGAGTTGTTCAAGTGATGTTTGTTTGAAATGTTTTGTTATGTCATACCCATTGAAAACGACACTTAACGTAGTTTCCTTTGTTCGGATATTTCAAGTGGAGTTTCTGCAAGAGACAATAAAAGAGTAGCTACCTGAGAAATGTCAACTATGGCCAAGCCAGTCCTTTAAAATGTCAGATTAGCTACAGGCTTCTGCACGCTAACGACGCAAGAAACTACAGAACATCGAAGAATGCTGCTTAAAATGACAATTAATAAAGAAATTGTTCAATTAAAATTAAAACAGCTGCTTACTTCAGAGCTTTAAAGTGTGCTATGTCTTCAAGCTTCTTTTAGGTTTAAGTAATACATTACTTATACATAAGTGTATTTAAATGTAATATAAATAAGTGAACCAATATTGTGTAACAACGCACTTAGAGGAATGTTTTTCACAATACATATTGTCAAAGTTTGTTTTGAGGTCTGTCTACACTTCACGCGGCATGCGACGCATGAACTAGACAAGTACGAACAGGAATGAAGTAGTAGTTATTGATAAAAAGGCCCAGATATATTATTATAGTCATAAATGATTTCTTCCACTTTATTTCGCCCTTTTGACTGCTAAATTATAAAAAGTTAGCTGGGAACTGCCTCGAATGCTCGCCGTGCATAGTCTAGACGAAACTAATGGCGTCCATCTTTTTAGAAATTTTGAGATAAAAAAAAAGTTTATAAATTTTTTTTAAAACATTCAAATTGATGTTATTTTCAATTGAAAAGATTGGGTTTGAAAAAAAAACATAAAAAATAAGGTTTGTTTTAGAAAATGGAAAAAAAGTCATGCTATTGACGAAATCTTGATAAATATTTATTTTTATCACTGCATACTTATCGATTAGTTCATACAGGGAAGATACTATCTGACGCACGACGCTGAACTTTTTAGTCTTTAGCAGCACAGGTGAAATATTTCTTATCAACCAATAAAGATAACACGAAAAAAATCCGTCTCTTTAAAAGTTCAGTCCGATTCGCAACATCGCCATAAGGTTTATTTAATTGGTTTTTTAAAACATTATATGACTTAACCAAAATTTCTTATTATGTATGATGTAACGCACCCCCATGATTATGTTTTGTCTCTCAAATATGTGCGGATTTAACCCCTGTCTTGCTTTTTGAATCGAAGTGGAAAGTTCTAAATCCGCTAGGTAGGTAGGTACCAACATTTATGGCAATCTATCGTAATGTGAGAAATCGGTTCGTGCTGTAAATATTAGTCATGCTTTATTATGAAGTCGAATTTAACGATTTATGACTTATATTATGGCGATGATTCTGTTAAGCGCTCTAAAGTTAATTTAATTTGAATTAGGTTACCAACGGCACATTGTATGCAGTGGCGTACCGTATTATTTTTTAGATTTTCCAGAACAAAAGTCTAATTCAAATGTTTGTATTCATATAAAACTTAAAAGTAAAGTCCTTTAAAATATTTTTTTCCACTACAACAATAAGAAATTGTTTTTTCTTTGGAAAATCGTTTATAGTTCTCACTGTACGCCATTGGTTAAATGTACATTCAATATAATTTAGATATTTATCAGTAGATTGTAAGATTCAATTTAGATTGTTATTATCAAAAAAAAAAAAAAAACGTTTTTTTTTTTAATTTACCACTATCAATTAATTAAAAACATTAAGTTGCACGGGTAACCATTAAACACCGAAGCCGAGTGCACGAATCCTGCGGTCAGTTGCGATACATGAAATGATACGGCAGGCCGCGAGCGGAACACGAACACGCGCACAGCTATCAACCTTGCGTGCTCACGCCGCGCTATCCGGCGGATGACTAAAGCCAACTGAAACTTTATAACAAGACTGTTGCTTCTTAACTCTGTCCCCACTGAAACGGAATGCACGGAAATCACGAAAACTTGGCGCAAAAATTGAACAACGTTTTTGAACACACATATTGACACTCTAGTAAGTAAAGTATCCCTTTTCAGATGAGCGCGTGTATTACTTATCTCGGAAAAGTCTAGGGAAATCTTTTGGGGGTGAAAATGATGATGGTTGAGAAATGGGTATGGTGTAAAGGGGGTATACGGTATTTGCGTTTCACGAATATTAAAAACCTCTGCCAAGTGATTTCTTTTCAGAACGCTTTTATTTTTTTATTGTTTGACGCCTTTGAAACTAGTATTTTCACATTTTCGAATTAAAATTGTAGTACGAAAAAAAAAGTTCTATACGTATTTAAAATCATTCATGCAAATATAGTATGCGCGCCTGTACTTGCGATTATATAATACCTACTAATTATTTTCAGTTTCAATTTTCCCGGCTAGAGTTTCCCATCATTGGATAGGAAATATGTCATACAGAATTTCTCTTTGATTAATATTCTTATTATGTAAATTTATCTTGGTTATGTAATCAGGCATACCTGCCATATACCAATATTCATCTTTCCGTTTTATAGTTTTTAAACGAGCTTCCAAAATAACAAACGGCCTCCCGGTGTTAATAAAGTCTCGTTTAAATAACATTTCAGAATCCAGCGCCACTGTGGAGGCTATTCTGGCGTTCGGCGTTACAGCGGGACTTAAAAACAATTTATTAAAAATTTAATCAAGTGCCCTTCCTCGGTAATGTCATTATTACGCCGGAGGAATCCGCCGCCAGGTGAAATGGGAAATTTTATGTGCCCTGGATGGGGCTGAGTGTGAACGAATTATTAAGTCGAAAGTGAATGCCGGATCATTTGGCGGAATTTCATTAAAAATCGCATCGAATTTAACAACGCGAATAAGCGATCGGCTCAGGCGCAGCGTGACGGCTGTGACTGTTGGGAAATATGATCACAATTTATTCTGCCTGATTCTTGATGATTTTCTTAGTGATTTCAAGATTTATTACAACGGAGGAATGCATCGTAGAGAAAATAAATAAATAGAAGATGGATTGACGTTGCTTTAGTGTCTTAAATATTTTCTGCAACAGGTTTTGCCTCTAAATATCGAAAAATTACTATGTCCCCGTTAATAATGAAAACAAATCGGATGATAATTTCAAAAGGATTATAAAGATGCTCTATGAAAGATAGCATTTTTGCCACCTAATATAATTTATTATTCTTATATATATCATCGTTTAATCTGATTTTTTGTTGGGATAAAAAAATAAATCACACGTTCTATTAAAAATTATCCGAATTCAAACACAATGACAACTTAATTTTTTTTCGAGTTATGCCGAATGGCGCTAATTAAAGACGCAAACAGCAATGATCATTTTGTACTCATTAAGTTTGGATTAATATTGTTAATCGAAGCCCTAATAAAAGGTGAAATAACACAATTAATAAAAAAGTCACCATTGTATTTGATTTACGTATATTTGGACATCGCTTTGAACTTGCGTATTATTTTATATGATGGTGTATAGTATCGCAGCGAAAGTAATTGCAAACACAGTACTCATACAGATGCATTGCTTTCATACAGCATATTTAAAACTTCTGGAAAGAAAATCCAGTGAAGCTAAAATTTTTAACATACCTCCTAAAAAGAAAACACTATAAAAGTTTTCGAATAACTGTAAGTAACTTTTCGAATATTGAAATTCTATTAACGTATACGTATAGTTGTTGACCCCCTTTTCGCTGAAAACAACAAGTAGGCGTAAGCAAGACAAACGCCTATTTCGCAAGGTAACAGTAACAATATTTTGTTCAACACTGTTGAACGTGTATATATGCACCGATACACACAATCCCAAGTATGCGTTGGTTACCTCAACTATAAGGTCAGGCGCGCACGGGTGATTTTTGTCACGACAACAGTTTCGTCACCATCTCCAAATCTATTGGAGTGTATGGAGGTCCGCGCACGCAGCGACGTGACATTAGGGTGACTTTTTAGTTCCACTGACCGGCGAATTTTGAATGATGAAACTGTCACCGTGTCTGTAGAGTGTACTTTTGTATGGGCGCTAGCGCACGGGTGACAAAATGTCATTCGGTGACTCATCCGCCCGTTCGAAATCCATTGCGGGAATGAAAGGGTGACGGGTGACAGTCACTCACCGTGTGCGTACTCGATTGGAAGACAGTGACAGTAACAAAACTGTTGCCGTGACAAAAGTCACCCGTGCGCGCTGGCCTAACTGTGCGACCTATACCGGTACTTGTAATAATATTTTGTACACCTAAAATGTATTCGCAAAGCTATAAGTTTATTGCTTTTCATTGTTTGTAATATGACGATATAATATTTATACCATAAGCTGTTGTTTTTGTTTAAGGCTTTGGTCAAGTTTTGGCCATTAAGGTGCAGTGGCGTCGCCATATAATTTCCCTTGAGGGCTCGAGGTCAGCTTTTAATAGGAAAAGATTATACTGTACCCTCAAAGCCTGTTACATGACGTCATTGTCAACTTAAACCAAATTTTACAGCGAAAAGAATACTCGTTTTATAAAACATAACCGAATTTGTAATTCATTTTTTATTCTTTTTTTTGTACTCGTACTTACGTTCTGAAAAATATTGCATCGTTTTACGAAAAATCACTTCAAACGTTCTTTAGACGTAAAATAAAAACACGACTTCACGATTTAAAAAAAAAAATTAATACTGCACTAACGTCTCAACTGCCCGGAGCTAGTGTAACTATGGAATCCCCAATTGGAGTATGTTGTGAAGCTGAAGAGAGTGGAGAGAGGAAGGATATGGGAAAGACAAAGGTGAGGAAGCATTTAGCTATTCAGATTTGGTCACCAAACACAGCTAAATACATTTCAAGCAACGTATCAGTTCTGAATGGTGATCTTTCATCAAGGGCATTCTGAGAGTGTAATCTTATCATGCTTACCTAAAGAATTTTAGCTGCTAACCTATTGGTCAAGTAAGAAAGATTTTTTTGCCAATTTAGTAATTTTGCGAGCCAAATTGCACGCAATATGACGTTTAAACATATTACGTACAAGTATAGGAATATTTTGTTCACATATAAGTAACCAACCAGGTTATTTCACAGTTTGTATTTTATGATGTCGATAACCTTCTTGGTTTAAGGCATGCAATTTTTAATTCCTTAAAACGACATGCTCTGAGCCGCTTATACCATTTAAAAACTTCGTAAATATTATCAGAAATAAAGTAATATAAAAAAATTACCTATCTGATTTCATAAAATACACAACGATTTACCTATATTTTTGAAAGAATTTGTACAATATTATGTAAATATAAAAAAAAAACACCTTTTTAAGGCTTAGACACAAATCGTCAAAATAAAAAAGGTACTATTAAATAGATTCTTAAAAATTATTTAGTGTATTTTGAAAAAGATATACTCGTACTAAGCGAAACTATTTTCCACCGGTAATCTGTGATAAACTGCCTCAAAATTAAACAAACGGTTTGATACATTTTGAACAGACGTAGGTATCTATTACATTATAAAAAAATGATTTTTTATTACATTTTTAATGTTTTCAGGCATTAAAGCTATATTTTAATATTGAAACAATATGAATACAATCAAATAATATGAATCAGAAAAACATACAGTGAAAAAATAGTTATCCCGGAGGATGAGTCACTATTAATTTACCGAGCTTAGTTTCCATACTTGCGTATATTCCATTTCCATAAGATTCCGAGTTCCAGTCTTGGTCGCACCTGAATCTTTTTTCTTCTCGGTATGTTTTTACAATTCACATTGTTTGAATATTATTCAGTAATTAGTTGGATGTTATGTATTTGTTTGGGATAATGTTGTATCTTACAATATCCTTCTTTTCAGATAAAAATTAGTCCGAGTAGCTGCAAAAAACTAAGTTTTTGCCCAGTTCAAAAGATGATAATACTGTTTTAATTTCTCTAAAGAGAGTGATATTTCTTATAACACCTTATTTTAAATTTAATACTTTATTTGGTAAACGTCGAATAAAATGACCAATACATTTATATGTTCGTCTATGTTTGAATCATTTTAATTTGGACACGGGGTGTTTATAAAGAAGTGCTTTCATCTAAGAAGTCGTTTGTTAAACTAGACGGGGCGGTAAATAAGGGAGCTCCCAGAGACATCAAGTCTGCATCACTGTCTATATCCAGCCCTTCTAAAATGTATAATCTAAATTGAATTGAAGCATCCTCATTTATTTATTTTCGAATACGTTTTGAGAAGAATTGTGGAGTTGTTTATTTATTTAAAAGCTGACTTTTTCATGATTGTTTAATGGTAGAATTGGTGGCAATGTTTTTTAAAACAAATAAGGTTGACAATAAAAAGTAGGTAAAATTATCATTTTTATTTAGGTGTGAAATTTTTTTAAATTATTAAAATAACCCTTTCTTGTCTTGATGTGATGAATGGAAGGGATAGGGCAAGGAAAATTAATCGAACTGCGTGTGCGCGAGAATCAGGCTTTTGGGAACCGGGTCAAGGTAAACGATTTGGAGTGGTGGTTCGAGATCAGTTAAGCGAAGAAAGAGCCCATAAGAAGGTACATTGAAATCATACTTTGTATATTAAGGGAGGGATAAAACTGACATGAGCTAAATAAACCTGCATCTTTCTAAGTAAATGTGAGTAAATAAATAACGCATGAAATGTTGTTTATTATTTGTAATAACACATAGTCGTTAACTAACGGCCCTCCCTTACTGGCTGCCAACATTAAGTAAAATTATTGCGCAATAAACGATTCAATCAAAGACTTTTCTATAAATTGCTAATAAAATCTACAATTATGTCCTGCTTCACCATCGGGAATACATTTTCTATCGATTTTTATGGTTTATTTTTATATCAAATACTTTGTATTGAACATTTTCGTATTTTACTTATTTAAGATGCTAATTATACTGTTAAAATGGAACTTAGAAACGTACAAATTGATAAAAAAAATCGTATGGGTGGCATAACTGGACGTAGTTATGCAAAAAGCATCTAACCCCAAAAGCTGAAACTGAGAAAAAGACGTTTGAAAATGTGACGATAAAAAAGCATTAATATGCGTAATCGTCTTTTGTAAAGTGAATATCAATGTTTTTTTCTGTATTAGCTTTATTATAAATAGGTAATTTATAATCTATCATTGTGTTTATTAAAAAAATGTATTTTTTATGTTATCCTATATTTTATAAAGTTTTTAATTTCAATTTAAGTAAAATATCTGAAATTTGCGTTGGTACAAAAATAATTACCAAAAAATCTATTGAATTTGGTGCTTGCATGTTTTCAGCAGATATAAATCTGGTATTTATCCATAGGAAAACATGTAAAACAAGATTTTGGCAAATTGTGAGTTGGAAGCTTTCTGCATAACTACGTCCAACTGAATTTCAGGTTTTTTGGCGATTGTTGGTTTAAATCTTCGACTGAATCATGTATTGTGCAATTCTTTTATGTGAATTTTTCGCCAGTATAGAGGACCGCTAAATCAAAAGGTAGGTACCATTTTTCGGTTTAATTTTAAAAATCCTTTTGGGTACATAATTAAATTACTCTCTTTTGATGTCAAAGAGTCCTGACACGAACTTCCCCTTTAGGCAGATAATTTTTTGTGTGTGATAACCATTTTATAATATTATGCTAACGGATTAGGATATTATTTTGTTTCCCGAGAATTTTTTGATAGAGTGTCAACGCAATTGTAGCTCTATGGGGAACCTTTTGTAAGTTTTGGCAAGATATCATCCGCAATCTTCTGGGCCTGACAAACGTTCTCATAAAAATATTTTCGCAGTCCATCCGATAAACAAGATATCAGAAAAAGGCATATTTAAATAAATCAATTTTTATTAAAAACAACAACATTTTAAAATATTGATTATGTTTTTAAAACTTTATTTAAATACCAATCATTGAAACAATATCAATAATTCTCCCCGAATTTCGTTAAAAATATTGATATTATTTAAATAATTGTTAATAAATTAATACTTGGATAATTTTTAAAGCGCCACTATCGTGAAAGATCGCCCCAAGGGCGCTTTATTAAAATAAAGTATGAGCTTCTAATAAGTAAGTGAATTTTAATTTAAATATTAATTAAAACATTTGTAAGAAGTCAAAAGGTCTACTGTAAATAAATATGGCTAGTCTCTCAAGACACCATCTAAGTGGGCAACTGCGCTCGGGTAGAGCTTTGCATACCAATACAAAGATTGCTGAAATATGAAAAAAAGAACAATTTAATAATTTTCTAAGAAATATGTGATTGTAAAAAAGACAGTATCTAAAAAGGTTTCGGTAGCCCAATTGGCAGAGACGTTCGGATAGAATATTGGTTCCAAGTTCAAGTCTCGGCCGCAACTTTTTATTTCACGTATCTTTTGATTTTGTTTCAATAGTTGATATAATTTTTTTCCTCATAAGTTATATTTTGTTTCCATCCAAGTATTTAATTTTTTTTATTTATTTATTACATAAAAATAGGGGTTTAACAAAATTTTACAGTATGATTTTGCCGCTATAAATAGTGGTGTGCCTGGGTTGGGGCGGAATGTTATGGTCAACTCATATTTTATGGTAAATAACCATTTCAATTTGTTTTCAAAATCATTTTTGTATTTAACAATAATATGAATATTCACAAAGAACAAAATCCAAACATATTGTACACTACTTTTGCATTAATATGAATATAAAATCTCACCCAACAATATTTTCTTAAGGGCAGATATAAATATTAATTTTTAAAATATGTTTGATAAGAATAATGACATTACATTACATTTATATTGCGCGATTTGGTGATATTTCATCCCAAATACGCATTACTCAGAACTCTTAGCTTATAAATAAATACTACGAGTAAATATTATTTACTTAAATTAAGAGTTACTATTTTTACTTAAATTACTCCCACAGTGGTTTTTACACAGTAGAGAAACCCAATTTACATCAGCTATGTTATTTGATATTAATACTAGTTGTCACTCGTGAAAAATTACGAAATGTAACTTGTCTTGTCAAGAAAAAATATTAGTTGCTTTAATTCACCCATTTCAAATATAAAATAAAGTCTGCTAAAATACATCATAGGTAGGTAAGGATTTAAAAAGATTTTTTTAAATTTGATAATTTTCACTATCGCTAGTTTCAAAATTGAAAAGTTCACACGCGTACGTACTCACAAAGAAAATTAATTATATTTTTGTAGAAAGCAATCACTTTGTGATTGACATATTTAAAGAAATGAAAAAAATAACTTTGTATAAGACCACGGATATTATTTTAATTTTTATGACCGACAGATTTTGCTTATCCTAAACATAATCAGTGTACAAAATCACACTGAAGATTAGTTTAATGTTGTAACCTGATGATGCCTAGGCTAAGTAAAACCGGCCGGTCACAAGCATAGAATAATATCCGCGGTCCAATATCAAGTTATTTTTTCATTTCTTTAAATTATTTATAGTTATAATGTGTTGTATTAACGATTGATATTAGGCTATTTTTCACACTACTGTTTTTTTCTACTTCGACTGACGGTCTCCATAGCTTAGTGGTATACGGTATGTGCATCTGACTCGGATCGGGTGGTTGCGAATTAGATACTCGTGCAAGATGAACATGTAATAAAATTCAATGTTTATTTAATATATGAGTGCTCACAGGCCTGGGAATAATTAATTATTGAATAGAATTCGTAAATCATCATCGTAAAATAAATAATGATTAGCTCTTCTGGATATGCATAAGCCTCTAAGTCAATATAATTATGTAACGTAAAAAGGAATTTAAGAATATCATATACACCAGTATACTTGAAAATCAATGTGTCCCACTAAGAATTTTTGAAATGTGAGCTCTACCGTCGTTAAATTTGCAGTTTTTGCGGTTTGTAAGTTAACCCTTATATTTTTAACCCGAAAAATCTTTTGCATCACGAGCTATGGGATTATTTAAAGCTTTTGAAATATTTTTTAGTTGTTAAAAAAAAAAAAAATAAGTTACAATCTCGGGCGAAGGGAGATAGTAACTGCCAAATACATAAAAGTTAGAATTTCTTCTTCTTTGTGTCTGTCAATTGTTTCTTTCTGGCATATTCTCACCATGAAACTGTCGGAAGAATTGCTTCCCACATTATTAAACTGAATTTAGTTTTATTGAGATCTCTCTGCTTTTGCGTTCCTTTATTTAGGGAAAGTAATGTGATTTTTATGCTCTCCGCTTGTATTCAGCCTTCGCTTATCTCCGAGCTGAAAGTGAAAATCACAAACAAACACTTCCCGGCCCCTTTCCCGGGCATCTTCCTCGCGTAATTTGGGCGCCCACCATTTTTCTGATGAAAAATCTTTCTGTCTCGGCGGCAACCGACGGCGCTATCTACATCAAATGACACTTAAGCCTGTCTCTGGCTAACAGGTACTTAAATGGCAGACCATTTTCCCAGGGCGAGAGCAGAGGAAGACATTCTTCACCGCTTCACTGCTGAAAGGAGGAAAGTTATGTAGCGTGGTTAATCGGAACCAGATAGAGGAGTGCGTGCTAATTAGCAGTATGCCATTAGACGCAAAGGCAGAATGATATCTTTCACTGGGCAGGTATTGTAGCGATGTTTCAAATAAGTACGCACGCAAAAGGGGCTTCCAAAGAATAACTAAATTATTTCGACAGTGCTTCACGTTGGGAATTCGGGATCATTGCGCAGGTGTTTTTGTCGGGCTTTAAACAAGTATTATAACAAAGGGATTCCCAATTTAAAATTATGATACATTTTCGAAAATGTTGACGATTTAATTTTTTATTGTTAATATTAATAATGACGAACATTACTAATAACGAAGCCTGCCTAAAATCGGGGTAGCGTGCACTTGATCTCTTAAATATCACTTTTGGTGGTAAAATATTTATCCTTGACACGCCATCTCTGCAAGTTGTCAAGTTCTTTTACTAAGTGCCTGGCTGCTGGAGTCCGCTGGCTCCCCCTCGCCGTGGGGTGATGTTTGAGAGGATGAGAGAGGTTGGGAGAGGTTTGGGTGTAAAAAGGTGAACATTTTGATGGCGGGTTCCGGTGCCTTTACGTGGACAATATGGCGAGTGGCAGACATCGCGGCCCACCGACACCCGCATTCGTGAATTATAAATGACATAATAGATTGCACACCGGTCTTAGCGTTTTGCATGTCTGCCTCTTCAACCCGTTGCTTCAGCGCTCACCAACCTGTTCCCCCCGGCCGAGACTGTGCATAGTGTACACGCTCTAGCTAGACTTATATTACCCTGTCCCTGCCTCCCTTGAGTTAAGAGGATCTTGGCTTTCATCCTTCACGCACGAATTGCGCGATAAGTTTATTATCATTTAACAATGGTTTGATGAAGGTATGATTTATGGATATTTAATGCGATCTAATTTCAGGTAAGCGCTTGTTAACAAATGGGAAATGCGAGCAACGGGGAAGAGCAAAAAACGATTTGTTGATGTCTGTAGGGATGTATAAATCTGCGATCCTAAAGTAAATTCCTTGGAATGATCTTAAGTTGGTTTTGCCTTTGTTAACAAGAAAGCTAATATGAGAGTTTATGCTCGGAATGATATATTTATAAATTAACATGTTGCATATCAGAGACACAGGCTCATGAAGACTACTAATATTTAACTAGGTAAATATTATCTCGTATGTTTTGTGAAGCTTTAATAAAATACATATTTTGTTGAATTTGCTCAAACATGAATTATCGTTTTATTTCACATGAATTTTTATAACAACCATAATAAATATGCCGCTACGTATCGATACAACGTCAGTGTAAAGAGGATGTTTAAAAATGCGATAACTAATCTAGTGATTAAATAGTATATTCTCATTACCATTTTACATTGCCAGGTCTCTTAAATCCTAAATAGTTTTGTCGTGTCGTAAAAAATAATTTGATTCGCTTTATCAATGCAAGATCATGGTCCGTTTGTACATTTGTCTTATAGAGAAGGGTGCATACAGCTTACTCTTTTCTTGAAATAGGTTACACATAAGTAAGGTGGGTGAGATAAAACACGAACTGGTCCAGTAGTTCCGGTGGTGGTAGAGACAGTCTCCATATCCGGTTCCCGGACGCCCAGCCACGGTACCCTCTTCTCGAGCTCTTGGCTGCAAAAATTCAAAGACTTTGTAATGGAAGCTTTACTGCAACTTTCCCAGGCTCTTAGAAAGAGATTAAGCTCGACACAGGCGGAATCGGAAATCGTTGTCATTGATCATAAAATACGAAATTAGACACCGAAAACTTAATTCCAACTATATTCTTAAGTCTTAAAATAAAACCTAATACGTACCCAGATGTTAGTGGAATATCCTCAGTTGAAGTAATAATATTAATGATTTTACATTAATTTTGCAACAGCTTACGTTAGTTTTAGAATGATTCTTATATATATTTTTAATGTTAATACCGTACGTGACGATGATCTCCGTGGTCGAGTGGTTAAGATCCTCGAATACGAATAGAGAGATCGCGGGTTCATATCCCGGCGTGCGCCAATAATTATCGTTTTTTTAATTTGTGTTATTTCACATTGTATATTTGCGACAAGTTCCAGAGTGGTAGAACTTTATAATAAAATTCTATCAGAAATCACTACAATAGACAATATTCATCAATTTAAAAAAATAATTAAGAAAAATTGTATATTCGTAAAAAGCATTAACTTTGTGGCTTGCCATATTTATAAATAGAACACATATACTTTGTTTTTAACCACTTTTTTATTTAATATTTTGTCTACCGGTTTCGGAAGTACCCTTCCATCATCAGGACAATATTAAATTAATCTTTAGATAATAACTTCATCTCTTCTGGAAGAAACATATGTGGAGATAAATTCTGTACATGAAATATGAAGTTATTATCTAAAGATTAATTTAATATTGTCCTGATGATGGAAGGGTACTTCCGAAACCGGTAGACAAAATATTAAATAAAAAAGTGGTTAAAAACAAAGTATATGTGTTCTATTTATAAGAAAAATTGTTTTCCATAACCATTAATGTTGATATACGAGTATTATATGTTCATTTTGTTGTTACCCGATATATATAAACATATTTTTTTTAAATTTTAAGTTTATAAAATGTCATCAGAAAAATATGTTTGAAAAAAATCCTATCTGTATATACATTAAATCTTTTATATTAGAACACACAGTGATGTGTTCTAACTTAAGATAAATAAATAAAATACTTAATGTATCGCCCTGGTGAAAGACCGCCATCCAGAATCGAAACGTTGCTTGAAATGGCTTTAGTCATATTTGGTGAACAGATCTTAGAAGACAGTTCCTTTCCAACCTTCTGCTTCGCCATCATCTTCTCTTCCCACTTCTGAATTTTATTTTATTTTAACTAATATGCAATAATACATTAAGTTAAATAAAATCTTGTTTAGAAAATGTTATTTATTGAAAAAAATCCATATTTATTACGTTTTTATTGTTACAACTTATTTGTTTGAAATATCAATATATTCATATCACAGATCGTTTGCGAATCGATATCTCGGAAACATATCGAATTTTATTATAATTTTAAGCTACCGATTTTTCTAGTTTTTAAACTGATAATTCTTTGAGAAATCCCGTAATCCCAGTGTTGTATGTAAAAAACCTTTTTTTTTCTACTTATCGGTTTCAACACCTAGAATAAGGTTGTTTAATACTCAATATCTAATTATGGTGATTTAAATCATAGGATTAACATAAGTAGGTATAACAAATTTTACATAAAATACACGTATTTTATATAATTTGTAGTTATAACATATGTAATACTAACCGGTATCTGGGATGATTGATGGCATAAATCCACGGGTCGATGCAGGAAACGATTTTGGCGCACAAGGCCGGCAGCATGGTAGTCACGGGCGTCAACATCGCTCTGGAATTATCATCAAAGGGCTCAACACGCCGACACGCTTTGATTGATCAAATAAAGAAATATGGTGCTACCGCTGCGCGCTCCGTCGCAACGTCTCTTTCTGCTACATTCGTTGTTTACGAGAAAGAGGGAGAGGTTTCGATGGATACGCCTATATAAATATATAATACGTACGAGTACATAGGGAATCGTTAAAAATCAGTTAGCAGATCAAAGATTTCTCGAATTCGATTCTTAGATGTTTCGGATGTTATGAAATAAATAAGCCAAAGTTTAACGACTTCCTGTTTATTTTTTTTGTATGGTAGCTCTCGTATGTTGTTTATTCAGGTGAGTGTTAACGTAATAGAAAAAGTTGGACTTTTTTTAACATTTTCAAACAAAGGTTGACACAAAACGGCTCAAATGAGTAAGTATATGCTCTAGCTAGATTAATTATTACTTGTTTATTCACAATGCTTTTTGAATTGCTAAATATTTTATCAACATTTGTTGGATTGTAATACAATTTCAGCATAGCCATTGTATTCGGAATAAAAATATTGTTTCATTTTGCTTTCGCAATTTTTAGTGACTAGACTGACAGGATTAATATAGCTAGCTAAACCAACCTGCTTTTTTATTTCTATCCTTGTTTGAGGCTCGAACGTATATGGAGCCGAAATTGTTTTAAAAATTTTTTTTTTAGATATTCAGGGATATCGTGGTATGAGCGTGGAACAATATTTTCTCCAAACAAATATTAAAAAAAAACAAAATGTGTAAAAAAAAAAGTTTTCTTTTACCTGTCTCCGAAAGCTCCAATCATTGCCACGATAGCGTAGGGGGTCCATGCGCAGATAAAGAGGAAGAAAATGGTGAAGGCCACTTTGGCAATCCGTATCTCAACACTCTTCTGGGTTGAGTCCTGGTTAGCCACCAAGGATTTCACATTCATCTTCTTGGCTTGGTCTTTAAGCATTTTTTCATGGGCACGAACCTTCAAATACAAGAAATGTTATTTTTAACCTTATAAACTCCACTGTATCATCATATATGAGATTTTGACAGTGTATCACATACGCGGTAGTAGTAAAAATAATCTGGAAGATTTCCCCGACGGAAATTGAAATTCTTCAATATTAGGTAAACCTTCAACAAAATTCTTTCAATTTTATCGTGACTTTTTCGAGATTTTGTTAGTAACAATTAGTTTGTGTTTTAATATTATTTTAAAGAATAGAAATATTGTTTGTCTTTAATATATCAAATTCAACGAGATTAATTATATTTAACACTTTTATACAGAACTTTAAAAAAATCTTGAAAAAGTGTTGCGTATTGCGATAGCTTACATCGATACTTTTTGCATAGAAGAGGTTGACTTGATTTCAATCACACACCATAATAAACAACGATTTTTTTCTAATGGCCATGTCGCAAGAAATAATAATGATAAATGTTGCAAATTAAGTCATCAGCGTCAGAGCAAAATAGAAATAAGGTTAAATCAGTTAAAAAAGGACGCCCTGTGCAATAAGTACCGATTGCGCCCCCCCAAATCGAAGGGATCCCCGGACGAGGTATTTGCATAATAATAGTAACAGTGAATTAAAATAGCGTAGTTTTGTGATATTTCACCGCAAGTGGGCTTCATACTAAATTATTTAAGCTAATAAGACTAACTAACAAGGAGAAAATAGTAAATTATATGTATATAAATTAAAACTATCTAAAATCATGATTCGTCATCATAAATCATGAGAGAACAAGGTTCAGATATGGGTATAACAGTGCATATGTACATTAACAGATTTTAAAAAAATAGTAGAAGCTAAGGGTATACAAATCCAGATGAAACGTGTGAACTCATTTTTAAATCAAAGAAAAGTAAATTAGATTGAGGACAGTTAACATGTTGGTACTTACACATTAATATTTAAGTATTATTCGAGTAAGTAAACAATTCTAAAGATGCAAACAGTGTACAAATAACAAGTAACAAAAGAACCAAAAAAATGACAATTAACATATGTTTATCAGTAGACATAAGGGACATTTAGTTGTAAAGATACAAGTAATAGAGAAAACCGATACAAAGCAAATTAAAGACGTTTTTAAAGAAATCACGTTTTGTATTTAGGATTTTTAAACAATTTACATGCTCGTTCCGTTTCGTGATTTCATACTGGAATAAACAATGACCTGTAAAATAACCTCAATTCAAAGTTCATTTTTATATAATACAAAAGGATACAATTGACAGAACAGCTGATATTCATAAATAAGCTAATAAGATCTAAAAATATTGCTTCAAATTAATTCGAAAAACCAAATGAGCGCGAAGTCACCGGTACAATGTCACCGAGACAAGAATATGTACCATCTCTAATGGTTCATTTCGACTGTCGCAAAGAAAAAAACGTGCAGGTTGATTAGTTATAGACTTTGAATCGCATCGATTTTAACGTACGACACTCCTTAGAAAACAGACATGCAATTCGTAAAAAAAATCCGCGAGAAAAAACAATTTCCATGCATTTTCGATAGTCGTTCAATGCACAGTGATGTTGCCAGCGTAATAGAATACATAATTATCCCATGAGGTCGGTAATTTTAAAATGATTTAGGGATTTTTTTAATATGATTCAAGGAATATTTTAAGAAAATTTAAATAATATCTTTATTTTTAGAGATAGCGCCTATTTTTTGGACAGTTTGAACTTATGGTAGTTTCGGCGCTGCAAGTGGCAGTCACTGGTAAGTGGTATATTTTTCTGAGACTTTTTATGCCCAACCTTGAACAGAAATAATTATATTCACCTAATTATCTTTCATACTTTCTACGTATATACATACTTCTGAGAATATAATAAATTAAAATTGTTTTACCCATAATACTAATACATAGAAGGTAGAGACAGAGATTCATTGAAAAACCTACATTAATACTATGAATTCATAGATGGTATAGAAGTTTATATTTCCACTACGTTACGCGTAACAACAAACATCGTTATAAATAATAATTGTAATAATACGTTTATTTTTCTAAAATTTAATTATTCCCCAAAAAATCAAAAAAACCGCCACTCATTTAGAATTTGTAGAGAAGGCATGAAAATATTTTGGTTAATAATAATATTACTCGGTTTTTTATCTTGATTTTGTCTGTTAAAAAAAACCTGTTTGTGGAAAAGTAGTTGAAGCGTTCACGTTCTCAATTAATGCCAATTATAACTTTACTCCTGAGAGTAAGGAGGAGCGGATAGCGAGAGAATAAATAACATGTGAGAAATTTCCTGCCAACACGTGATTCTCGAGAGAACATTTTACTCCGAAACGAATCTTCATAAGAATTTCCTTATCTAATAATTAAAATTGTGAATTTTAACGAATTCCGTCAAGTCTTTGGATTTTTAAAACATAAAAGTTAATGATTATTTTTCAAATTTCACTTTAGTTTTTTTTTGGTAGATTGATGTATTCTCAATAATTCATATTTTCAATCAAATTAAGTACTTGAAAAAAAAATTTAAAAATGACATCATACATGTCTTAAAAAAATCGTGGACCCACAGTTCAAAGATAAATAAATATCGCTAGCTACCTTTCTAAACATAAGGTTGCGTGGTACCAAATGAGAGCAAATTAAAATAATGTTTAATACGCCATATCATATTTCTAACTGTTATTTAGAATGAAGAGTAACAATACCAAAAATTATATCAAAAATGTTTTTAGGTTTGCAATAAAATTGTACGGTGTCAAAGCAGCAATAAGTGCTCAAGAGTAATTTAATGTATTTAAAAAAAAACAGCTTAAATATTGACTTCCAGATATCATGCTTATGGTTGCTTTTGGCCTCTTTCACGAGTGCTGTGAACTTCATTGAAAATCTATCACGAAAGTGTTTCATATTTTAAGATCCACACTCCGTTAATTTTTGTTTACTTTTTGTTGTACAAAATTTGAGCTATAAATCAAGTATTTAGATATTCGAAATTGATAAAAAAGGGAATCCTATTAAACGTCATTCTTGAATGGATTTCAAATCATGACAGGCTGCTTATTAATAATTTACATTGAAGGCCAGCGCTAGTTAAGTTAAACGGTATTTGAAGGAGGGAGGGTTTTATGGATTCTTGTGAAATCCATTATGAATAGCGTAATAATGTGTGTAAACTCTAATTATACCTGATTGAAGAGTTGTGAGTAGAAGTAACAGATGAGTGACATCGGTAGGGCGTAACTCCAAGCGAAAATACACGCCACAAACACTTTGGTATCTTGATCTTCGGATAAGAAATCAAAGGAGCATGTTGTCAGAAAGCCCTCTGAAATATTTAAAGGCAATTAGAAAATAAATTAGAAACGTATGTTTGAAGATGAAAAACACCTCGTATTTTCAAAGCTCAAAATTGTAAGAATTATATACGTAATTTGAATATGTTTCAGTTAATCAGCAATATACTGGGGTATAACTTCTTTCATTTTTAAACAGTGATAATATTGTGAGCGGCATGGCGTCGAAATTAAAAGCATTTTTACCTAAAGAAGAAAATTAGCTGACTTGGTTTTCAAAGCATTAAATTATCAGGACGTAACGCGTAATTCAAACAAATGTCAGTTTGCTTGGAACCAGTCTTCCCCAGATTTAATCAGTTGTAAAATTGTGAATGGCATCACATCAAAACTAAAAGCAAATGTTTGAAGATTAGATTATCAAAAGCCTGGTTAGTAAGACGCTCGGCTAGCAGTCGGGCAGGCAGAGCTCTATACTCACCTTGGGTACCGATTCACCCCCTTTTAAGAACAAGTTATGCTTAGTGATAAGATCTGTTTTATAAATCTTAGGATTACAGCTAAAAAAAAGAGATGATAAATTACCTTGGCGTTAGAAAACGTAAATTGTGAGGACTAAATAACTAATTAGAATGTGTTTGAGTTTACCTGGAACGAATCTCCCCCAGACTTTAATCAGTGGTAATATCGTGAAGGGCATGGCCCACACCCACGTGAAGGCGCAGAGGATAATTGCCTGGGTTCTGCTTAGTCTTCCGTCGAGAGGACAGGAGATAGTCCTAATTAAAGTGAATTAATATCACGCATGATCAAAATCAGGCGGACAAAATCTATTACTAATATTATATGTGGATTACACTAGTTTATGTATTACTATTTCAATTTATTGATGTCTTAATAATCCAAATATATTTAAAAAAAAATTTTTTATAATATATGTACTTGTGTATAAACTTTTTTCATAATACATACTTTACCTAAAAAACAGCTTTAATGTTTGGTTTCTTGCATATTTCCATGAAACCATCACAGTTGCCACAAAGGAGTTTTTTTTTGTATTTTTCCATTTTTGTACTATTTTAAAGAAATTAATGTAAAGGTGATCACTGTAAAACAGCGTTTTGTCTTGCTTATGCTTACTTATTGTTTTAGCGAAAAAGGGACAACAAGTGCACACATTGTTTATATTTGTAATTATAAGTTTTGACTGAATTTAAAAATTCTAGTATATTTTACAGGTATTCGAAAAGTTTTATAGTGAGTCCATTATTATATAAAAAAAGTTTTTTTTTCAATTTTTTTTTCCTGAAATTGAATAACAAGTATGAAACGTTTTGTGTGCAAGAAATTTCGGTGTCTTTACAAGTACTGTGTTCTTGCAAGGTCTTGGCTGCGAAACATATGCATAAGAGTTGCATTTTATAAAAGGTCGAATTTTATGCACCCAAATTCAAAATGCCGTATTAAATGAAAGTACGTGTCCATTGAAGGTTTGTCTGCATGCAAATGAAGTATAACAAACATGAAATATCAATACATTTATGTTAACACATAATATAAGTAACTATTAATAACCTCTCTGATAGATTAAAAATAACAAAAATTAGTTGATCTTACTTGTATCTATCAAAAGCGATGACAGCATTAGTGATAGCGCCCCCGATGCCTGAGAGCGACCCCAGCACGGCGTAGATATTGCAGCCCGTCTCGTACCCCATCAGGCGCTGCGAGAAGGAGTTGACTATGAACATGGGAATCTCCAGCATCATCAGCAGGTCAAACAGGGCCAGGTTGATAACGAACATGTTACTGGCTGTCCTTAATGATTTGGACCTGAAAAGTTAATAAAGCATGTGCATTATACAGTGAAAATTGAAATAGCACGAATTCGTAGTATTATAATGACCGATGGATTAGACAACTTTTTTCCCGCAAAACTTCGAAATACTGAATTTTATTATAATTTATATTTGTCAACACATTATATTATTATTTAAATTTACGGTACTATATTTGTAAAAATAAGATATTTGCTTAGTTGCATTTTCTTCTAACCAACCCAGTTACTTCATGCGTGATTTCAAGTAATCTTTCAACAGTTGAGTGAAGAGAGAGCCCATATTTGTATATGTATTTAGATACGATTAATCATTGGTTTAACGGTCTTCAAAAGATTATTGTCACTTAGATCACATCACACTGGTCACTTCAAATTCGTAATTCTGACTGAAAGTACGTAGTGCAATCTCCTGAATTTGGGTACACATTCTTCGTATTTAGTCGCTGCCTCATAAAGATCTTGCTGACTATCATGACTCTCACTCCCATTGCCATGGCGGACAAAGCTCCTCCACTCCTCGCGGTCATATTCTGCAAAGAGAACCGCTGACACCGACGTTCCGGACACCTCTGGTATTTGGTCACTCCAATATATTGGTGATCCTCCTTTGTTCTCCTGCCCTTGACTTTTCCACTAATCACGAGCTTCTCCAGGTTAGACTTCTTGGTTAGGCGAGCAACGTATCCAAAATAATTTAGGATACCCTGTAGGCAAACAGTTGATAGCTTATTGGAGATGCCTAGCTTTTCCAGAATACACACACCACACCTTAACATCACACTTTAAGGGCGTTTATCCATTTTTTTTCCTTAGCTCATCCAAGTGTTCACCCACACCGTATATAAATATGAGGAAAATCAGCACCCGGACGAGTCTCATCTTGATAGTCTTCGATATGCCTTTGTTACTCCATATCTTTTACATTTTGCTCATGGCGTCTTTTGTCATGCAAATCCTTCTTTTCACCTCTATTGCACGGCCTCCTTCTCTACATATAGACGGGCCTAGGTATATGAAGTCGTTTACCGTTTCTAATTCTATGAGCGCATTCGTTCTTACAAAGGTTTCCTGTCGATCACCATTCTTATTTTTTTGATAAGTGGGCCTAGATTACAACCTCTACTTTAGCAAGGAGGTGTTTCGTTTCTTTTTCGGAAGAGCCGATGAGGGTAGTGTCATCGGTGTATTCGAGATTAGAGTTTTTATTTTATTTGAAACTACACACTGTGGACGTGTTTAATTAATCAACATAGAATTGTAGTTAAACGACAATCATTTATTGTTTCAAACTATGATTTTCAAATACAAAAATGCTATGCCAGTTTCTTTAGGCATATATGGTTTTCCGCTATTTTCACGACCCCCAAATAGTTTAACACAAATGATAATACATTGTTCAACTATCAATATTGGTGATACCAACACAATCGATTACTTTTAAGAAGGATCACCGAGTAAAGTTTTTAAAAATATTTTTTTTCCTGCTGAATCAATTGGGACATTCTTCGTGGATTTGCGAGGGTAAAATCTTTAGGTCACGCATATCTGATTAAAAAAGCGAGTAATGACACGATAGTCTTGTATCCACGATTACTCGACTGTTGAAATGAAGTATTGTGGTGACACAAAGATGACATATTTCTTGATCTGTCAAGTCTGGCGTAAATGCATTTTCTTGAATTCTTGCTTATATCTTGACTCCGCCCTTGCGAGTATTTCTTGCATATTGGTTGCGTGATGCCGCTTTGTGGATATTCACCTCTAAATCAAAATGAAACATTATGTTTGGGTTAAAGAATAAAAAACCGATGTCTTGTTGCTGATTATGCTCGCTGCATGTTGCTTTAACACAAAGTGCTTTTGTGTAAATAATGTAATAAAATACAAAATAAGTGCTAATTTTTTGCCAAACTTTATCTGAGGCGACGAAATATTAATAGTTTTGATTTGATATTTACCTGCGGGGCATTTTTTAATTATTGATAGTTGAACATTTGACACATTTGTACCGCATCACGCAAAATGTAGATAAGCGAGAGAAAATGCTTTTTTTTCGGAGATCGTCGCTAAGTTTTTAATTTCAACAAACATAATACCGCAGGAAGATTTTGATCCCTAAAATTATCCATTTTATCCAACACATTTTTACCTGGATTCACCAACACTATCATTTCATTCCTCAAAAGGCGACTGGTAATGAACATAAAAAATATTAACTAGTGAATTTTGTATAGCCCCGCTTACTAATTAAACCATCAGTTAGTAGCTGAGTGGACAAATGCGTCGGATTCCCCCCCAGGCGTCGTGGGTTCAATTCCTCGGCTAGATAAGTCCTCCATCATTGCACAAGCAACACCTTCAGCTTATTATGATGGCAGTAGAAGTTTTTCAAATATTCTCAAATTCGTAACCCGGGAATGTTTGTTTTTCTTTAAAATAAAAAATAAAAAAAGGAAAAATATTTTGTCAATTGAAGGTTCTCAGTCAAGTATTTTTTTTCAGGTTCTTCAAGTATCCCCGCAACGTGTCCGTGGAAGACGACTGAGGAAAACTTAACGTGGAATTTACAACAGACGGTGACCCAATGGCAGAACTGAAGATCATGAACCTGAGACCTGGAGTATTCAAGCAATTGGTTTGGGAAGAGGTTAGTTATTGAACAAAACACATAAAATTTCTTCAGTGCTAAATTAACCAAGTCCTATTAATAACTAAATTTTATCTTTCTGACATTAAAAATTAACCTATTTGATACATTATTTTACTTCATCTATGTCGATAAGTGCATGTCTGAGTTGTGTATAATTTTATTTTCAACTATACGTAACAATTAGATACCATATGTGTACTAGAGTAAGATGCAGAGTTCCTGACTTCATCAAACATACAACCCTAATGTTTCCTGTTTCTGACTTTCTACCTCAATATAGCACGTTTGTATCTAAAATGAACCCGTGATAGATTCCCAACAAGATTATTGATACCTATTACTACTAAAAGTTAAACATTATCCAACATAATAATTAGGTATGTAACGATACTCGCTTTTCCGATAAAATGCCGATACCAATACGACCAGTACACCATGGCTCAACAGATTGAAAAATTGCTCTTTATTTAACATAAAATAATGAAGTTTACACACACATATAAATATATATATATATATATATATATATATATATATATATATGTATATATATATATATATATATATATATATATATATATATATATAAGGTAAGTTGGAAGATGAGGATAAATTACATTCTTTAATTTCAAAATGAATTTATTAATTTGGAAGGCAAATATTAAAACAGAATAAAAGTAGAGAACAATATTAAAATAAGAAAGGAGAACGTTGTCATTTTATTTATTAAGGTTTAATTTTAAAAAAATATACGAAGAAAACAAACTTTAACTATTGTAATTTTAAAAATTATGTTAGAAAAAAACATCTTTTTATCGGCGGACATGTATTTGTATTGTTGCATACCCAATAATATGACAAATGGATGTTGACTTTATCCAATTTAACAACAACACCGATACTTACGTAGAGAAGATCCACACGACGATCCCGTTCCCCAGCAGCGACATGGTCATAAGCATCATGTAGATGAGGGCCAGCCCGAGGTGCCAGTACTTGGAGGGGGCTGCGAAGTTCCTCCAGTGGGGGTGCACGAGGTCCTGGTACTCCGGTGGGTAGTTGTAACCGAGCACCAGCTCCGGGGGCATCTCTTGTGGCCTGACAAATAAGATACCCAATTGTATATTATACATTTTGGGGAACGGACTTTTTATGACTCTTTATTCAAATTCGACTTTTTCGAGAATGATTGATGAAGGTATTTTTTTAAAGACTTTACAAAAATAGGACCATTCAAATATTGGGTGAGTATTTAGAAAAAGTTTTTTTGTAAAATATAGGTTTTTTTCAGTTTATTGTTAATCACAAGAAAAAGTGTAAAATAATGTGAATTCAAATTATTATTTTATAAATAAACATAATCATAAATCAATAAATAGAACAATAATTAAGCATTTGAGAGCGACAAAATATTTTAAATCAGAACTCGATAGCTGTTTTTAAAAGAAAAAAATTAATATTGGACGAGCAGCTTACCACTGTGAATTAAAAATAACCCATTTAAAAATATATATATTTTAATGGTTCTATCAAAAGCTTAGCACTGCTTTAAAGTAGAAAATAATTTCCTTAATTTTTCCCATAATAATAGTACAAAAATCTTTTGAGTGTATTTTTTCAATCATACTGACAATTAAATATAACAAATTATAAATAAAAAAAAAAAAATATATTTTAAGAGTAGGTAGTGTTATCATTTTATTTATCTACGCACTACAGAAACATCATGGCCAATTAGTAGCCGAGTTGGCATACAAGTCGGGTTCCTACCCAGGCGTCGTGGGTTCAATCCTCTTCTAGTTTATTCTCAGCTCCTTCATAATTATTTCATTATTACTTCTCCTCCATCATTAAACAAGCAATATGTTTAGTTTATAATGATAGAAGTACGAGGAAGTCAAATATTGACAGATTCGCAACCCGGGAATGTTTGTCTTTTCTTAATATTAAAGAAAATCTAAACTCATAATCACGAATTATTTTACTACCAAACCCATTATCCACTAAATAACTTAAAAGTTACGTTCACTTAAAAAAATGTCATGTATTTATTTATTAAATTTAATTCATTTTTATTGCCAACTAGTTTCATCACATCTTAGGGCAAATAAAGGAAGTACGAAATTAAAAATTAACCTTAACATGTGTTTAAATTTTGTATTTTCTTGCCCTGAAGATCATATTTAAAAAAATATATTTTAAAGTAGACGAAACTATATTTGGTAATCTATTAAATTGAACGTTCACAAATATAATGTGCTAGAAAATTACGTAAATTACTGTTAAATTAATTTAAAACTATTAATATTATTATTTATTTTATAACTTTTTTCTATTGTATTAAAAATTTTTTTTTTTTAATTGCCAAAATTTACTCACCCTCTGAAGGCTTGGGCTATCGGCCCATATTCAGTTAAGTTCATAAACATAATTACAAAAAAACTATCACAATAATGTGCAAATGGCTCAGAATAAATAATCCGAAATCGACTGGATAACAAAATGATTCCAATAATTTCTGCAGAAAATATTAAAATAACTAAACAGACTGAAGTGAGTTCAGTCCGACTTGAAAAGTCGCTTCTCACTTAATTACTGAAAGTTTTCATGCGTCTTTTATAGGACTACAGGCTTCATCGGTATTAGACCTTCGTGCTTGATAAGTACTTAATGCAATAAAATGAGGAATCAAGGTATTTATTTACAGATACCCTAACACTGGAAACAGTTGTCCGATAACAGAATTATTGAAGGTGTGTTAGGAAGGTGGAGGGATTTTAATTACGAAGCTTTCTTACCAACTGCTTTCACTGTACTAGTGTTTTATGAGATATAAACTAATACCATCTAGAAGCACAGAGTTTGATTTGGCACTGAAAATAGTTAATTTTGCAGCCCATACATGTTATAAAAGAACTGTTGATATGTAACGTAACACTTTTACATTGATTCCACTAATTTTTATCTAGCATTTTGAAAAACATAATATTACATGGTAATATTTAAATTATGTTGAAAACCAAAACTAGGCGCAGATAAAATTAAAAATTCCTTTTAGTACTTTACCGTAATACTAATCGTCAAATTAAAAAATGTTAAGTACTTACAACGTTGCATTTCCTTCATACAACATTCTTCAAACTTATTATTCGACTTTAGAAAAGATATTTCAAGTGAAAATAGAAAAAAGTTTAATTTGAATACAATAAAAAGAACACGTTGTAAAACTTTTCAAATACTTACATTCATTTTCGAAAATTCCGAAATAGAAATGAAACTAGGTGTTTTTTCATTTATTATTTCATGATTATCTATGAATTGCATTGCGTAGCTTTATTATTTCAAAACATTTTTGTTGTTGTTTTTGGCCGAAATCGCGACGCCATTTGACTATCCCCGGTTTGTGTCCGGTGGAATTGAAACACGATTTCTTTATGACTATGCCACAAAACTAGGAACAACCAAATATACAACCTTAAAAAATATTTTCAAAAGGTTTTCGCAAACGAATAATCTTAGGTTAATGAATTATGAATGAAGTGAATTTGTTTAGAGCACAATTATTGTGGCCTATAAAAATCAATTAATTTTCAAGTTATTAAAACCTTTTTTTGTTTGATGAACAATCGAATTTTTCTTCGAAATAAAATGAAAGGAATTCTGATTAACTAATCTATTAAAAAAGTAAATACTGTCTTTTTAATTGTGTCTCACTTTTCGTTGATATTTTTTTCTTCTTAAGGTACTTTTTTGAGTTAATTAGAGTTATAGTTAGTTACAAAAACACAATATAAACAAGTGGGTGCGAAGAATAAGACAATTCAGAAAAAAATGAAAATAAGTTTTTAATTTCACTGAAAGATTCAAGGTTATATATATATATATATATATTATACTAATCAAATGCCTCGACTCTATTATGATACATTTTAAAGTTAAGGTGAGTTAGTTTATTAGGCAGTGCGTGATGCCATATAAACGGTGACGCATTGATCATAATTAAAGTTATGTTAAAACATAAGAATCTACAAAATAACTACTACAGCTAATGGTCCAATGATACTGTAAAACCCATTAAATTAGGTGGGACTTTATTACATACAGGTTATAATAAATCATGCTTAAAAATAATGAATAATAGTATTATCAGGAATCCTTTAAAAAACCTTGAGTTAGGTTACTGAAATGATACCGTAGAATGCGTTATGAAGGGTACCCACCCTAAAAGAAATAACTCAGCCTGATCTAACTTAACCCAAGCTAACCGAACTTCACTTTACCTAACGCCGGGCACATTATTTAAAAGAAAAGCCCAATATATTATTTACAGGTACGTAATTTAAAAAAATGCACATATCTTACAATATTTTCAAACTAACCTAAACATGGTGACTATGTTTCCGGACAATACGTTAGTACCAGATTATTTAAAACCGACATTTTAAAAATTAGGCTTAACTGTTACTAGGGCGACCTTTTATGTCTTAACCGTTAAAGTATGTATACATTTTGAACCCAACTTATATGATTATCCAAGACATTGACTTAGTTGGTGGATAAAAGGGCTTCTGCGCCTTCCCAAAATTCTAAAGATGATGTACGGGAAGCTTAAGTAGCTTTTAGATAATCCATTTCATAATGCGTCTTAACAAATTATACAGCTTAGGTTTACAGGCGTACCCCAAGTTACGTCCGCAATGCGTTCCATCAAATAGAAATCGCGTCGTGAATGGTCGTATCGTAATTCATACCAAAGTCTAATTAATATTAATAATCTATTTTTAATAAATGTACCAATAGTGTGAATAAAAATATGTACCAATATCAATACAAAAAATTGCAATCTCAAACCGGCCAGTTTGAAATGATAAATTTATATATATAATTAATATTTATGTGATTAGCGCACACGAGTGCCAACTGCTTCCAACTATCAGGAGCCAATGAGACTATGGCATCTCCAAAGGGGCATGTTGTGAAACTGAAAAGAGCGGGGAGGGGAAGGAGAAACGAAAAAGGTTTGAAAGTACCTGGTTATACAGATTTGGTTACGTAATGATGGTCTTTCACCAGAGCGATACATCAAGTTCTATTGTCGAACGTGCCGCAAACGTGCAGTAAATGTGATTTTTTTTTAAATAATGTGCAAAATAAGACCGTTACATCAAATATAAAAATATTTAACCACCCTGAGCCTCGAATCCGTTATCTCAGAGTTCATAGCCAAGGACCTGAACCCATTGTTCATCATGGTCTTCATTATGTGGGTAAACTATTTTCTTAAGAAAAAAAATCCTGTTTATTTAAAAAAAAAACGTCTTTATTTGTCACAATCGTTGAATCTCAGAATGAGGATAATTTGAATACCCTTCAATTATTTGCATTTTCTGATCAATTCTCGAATACTATCCTTCTAGAGTTCAATTGTACCGTTTTATGAAAATGTTTTGTGACACTAGAAACATATATATTGGATATTTTATTCGGTAGCAAACGAATGCAAGAATTAGACAAATCATCGCAGTCGTCGGCGGAAATAGCTAGTCGGATCATAACACGGGGTACATATACTCATCTGTCGTATCTGCGGATGGTTTCATCGTGAAGTGGTCGTAACCTGGATTACGCCTCTTCATGAAAATATCTTAAATCTGCTTCGTAAGTTATTCCGACCAGTATTTATAAAAAATCAATAGACAACATTATTGAAGCCACTAGTAGTTTTCCCGAAGGGCAGATATTTTAGTCTTGTTTTATTTATGTTACTGAATTTTATTAAGATCATGTATCTTTTTTTCATTTTATTTTTATTTTTAAGTTAGTAGAACGGTACGTAGAGCTCCTGACTTCAAGTCTCAGTTACAACCTAATATTTAAAAAATACATATTGTGTGTCTTTTTCTATTTCATTACCTGTGAATATAGTTAGTATTATTTCAAAAAAATAATTAGGTACCGTAAAAAAATTCTGTGTTTAATCATTTTATCCGATTGACCATGTTTTTCCAAACCTTCCTTTTTCTTTTAATTTACCCTCCTATTGCCCCCCACTGCAGAATGTTTTTTAAATGGTTATGTTATTACTAATAACTAATTACATTTACTCTGGCTCTAAACGATGGGAGTTTTGTGTATTTTAAACACTAACCATAGTTTTACAATAACATATTCTAGATACGCAACTGTTTAAACGCAACACCCTTCAAAGTCGATTCTTATTTTCACCCAGAATCAACGTGAAGTATGTACCTACTATTTGTCACCACGTGAAAATAATCCTTATAATTCAATTGAATACGTACTGAAATAGCTGACATTTTTTATATTATTGGGCGGATTATTTGAAATAAAATTCACGCATGAAATATTTTGACATATCAGCACTTAGCCTCGGGTTACAGTTTGATTGGCATTTATTAGCATATTGTATCACTTTAGGACTTCTATTAAAACATGGTGTTGTTTGATGACTGTTTGTCATATAAAAATAAAAACTTATCACTATACCTTCTTCATTCAGGGAGAAGTAATAACTTGTTTGATGTTTTGTAAACCAACGAATTAACTTCGGAAATTAATCTATTTTTGACAATAAGAAAGAAAAAAAACAGCTCAGGTTATGAACAACATGAGCATATTAGTATTTCTTCTACTACCATATTATAAGCGAAAATTTTTGCTTGTGAAATGATGGGGGACTTAAGATTATAGCAAAGATTTCAACCCGCGGCGCAAAGGTGGGAACCACTAACGGCCACTAAGATTTATAGTATAGACAGTACGGACCTTCTCACTAAGCATAACTAGGACCAAGTTGGTACCTGTGAGTGTCTAACGCTTCCTGTAAAATGCAAATAAGTGATTTAATTTGTATTTTCAAGTATTTGAATTACATATTCATAGAGTACATATTTTTTATTAATTAATATCATCTCATTTTACCCCTCTTTAGCGCTCTTAATAAATGTATGCATAACTACACTATTTTCATAATACATAAATTAGGAAGGTAAAGTGACCATAACTAAATAGGGACATTTTATATAGAGAAAGTCTCATATGGAAATAATTAAATTGAAAACGTTGCAAACTTCCGTGTGTCAATTTAATTTGTGTGTTTTTAATACTAAATAAGCCAATTCCTTTATTTATAACATTGTTTAAATATTTAAAACATACAATGCATTTATTTGTACTGTGTCGGGTTTTGAATTCGCAACCTGTGGGCCCAGGGCTTAAGCTCTCACCGTTTTTCCCCACACCTATGTCAAGTTTTACTTTATTTATGGCTAAAACGATTTCTCTCACAATAGGAGAACAAATAAAAATGCAACTCTAGCGCAAACCTTGGAAAGCTTATGAGGAGAACATATTTTATTTGTTACTGGTTTTCCACAGAAAATCGAAAGATGGACGAATGCAAAGCAAAACCCGAGTTTCCACCCATTTTCACAACCCTTACAGTAGTATTTATTCTTGACAATAGATGTCGCTCTACATTTTCTCAAAGAAGTACATTTTCACGAAAAAGAACTGTAAACAAGTTTACATGGTAGCGCAAAAAACTTTTTATGTGAGTTAAGGGAAATTAGTGTGCACAAAATTATTGCAATTTTTTATTTCACGTTTTTCAAACGTTTTGGCTAAATTTCTTCGGGAAAAGCCCGAGTATTTATTATATCGTAGGTATCAGCGAGAATGTGCTAAAATATGGGGATGAGATAAAAGTAATCGCCGGTTTGCCACGTGTTCGGACAGAAAATAAAATAAAGCAATTATCCTCTTATCTTACTCTGATAGAGCATGCTAGGTCGTTTCACACAAAACCGCAGTCTAGCAATTTCACCGAAATTTCACTACAACTTGCGCGGCGCCGGGAGAAAAGAGACGCTTCATCCCTTGAATCGTTGAAAACCCGCCAAGCAATTGGTTTGGTTCTTTTGTTCCGCTATGTGAATAAGTTGAATGTTCCAGATTGGGTCAGAGGCCCAGCTGGCGCTTGTAATGTAAAACGGAACAATCCGGCTAGGGAGGTTTTCAGATTTCACCGAAACCTCAGAATATCTGATGTAGCAATGTGCTTTAAGAATAAATTAACCATAATTTCCCATGCAGAGCATATTAAACCGGAGAATATTGATCAATCAAAACCTAATATTCATTAATACATAGCTTTCATACCCGGCCTTGCCCGTGTTAAGTTCCAATTTATATCGTATCTTTCCTTTAAAACCTGAATAATAATGCTCAAATGTTATAAGTTTAGTGGGTTTCACTTCGCTCGTAACATTGGGATATAAAAATGATCATAAGTGTTAGCTGCTCTCCTAACGAATTGTTTGGTTATCATAAAATTTACATTTTTCGTTATTTTGCCTTCGATAGGTCAACATTTTTAACAACTTAATATAAACAGTGTGGTAGATACACTAAGTATCGCTCTGCTGAAAGACCACTATTTAAAATCGGAACGTTGTTTGAAATGGCTTTGGCCGTGTTTGGTGACCAGGTCTGAATAGCCAGGTACTTCCCAACCTTCTTTTTTAACATCGCCTTCCCCTTCCCACTACCTTAACCTCACAATATACCCTGATTGGGGATGCCATAGTCCCACTGGCTCCAGACGGTTGGGAGCAGTTGGGATTCTTGTGTGGTATTAAGTGTAAAAAAAAGCAATTGATTTTTTTGTTTAAGTATCTGCATTTATTTTTATGTATCATATAGAATATGTATTATGTTATTTTATTGTGACTTTAAACAGATTTTTATTTTAGTTTGAGGTGTTTCAACCCATTTTCAAATTTGACATCGTTACTATTAATTTAACGATTAACGCCATTCAGTTTTTTTAGACATTTTAATGGTGCCCGCTAAATGTTAATTCTAGGCTAGTTTCAGCTTTTAAATAAATTTACGGAATTTTTACGGCAAATTTAAAAAATCCTAATTTGTGATCTGAAAATGGTTTCGTTGCCCTCTAAATTTTCAGCAGAACGTTCTGTAAAAAAAAATTGCAACTGTTTTCCATTCGCAGTACAGAAAAACAGAAGGATTATAATTTAAAATAAATAATTACTCAATTCATTAATTTATATCGTTACTTTGAATTATGTTGTAAATTTAATAGCATCATGAAAGCTCCCTTTCGACCTACCACATTGGTTGGAATCTCTTAATAGTTGCACTTGTACAGTTAAATTGCAACAAAAATTGCTTCGAAAAAAAACCTTAATAAAGTTAGTTAAAAATAATTTCACACTGTTACTTAAAACCCTCTAACAACTAACTCATTATACCTCAAGGAAGTTTTTCAATTTTAACTTCTACCCACAAAGTAGGTTAGAAGAAGTAGGCGAGATTTTTTTTTCTATGAAAGAACATTTCATATTCATATTGCGGGTTGTTTCAAATTTTCATCACATTTGACATTGTCAAACTTCGTTTGTCTTATTTTTGTATTTGAACGGTACCCGTTAAACGTTGACTGTCGGTGCGTTTCAGCTTTTCATACCGAATTGTGATCAAAACAATTTGTTCAAAAGCTGAAACTAGTCTAGAATTGACAACCACACACCGAACATAATTTCGGGGGCGAATTTACAAAAACAGAGTTTAGAGATATACGATAAAACTGCTTTTTAAAAAATGTTTCTTTCTTTCAGAGGTTATATATTTGAGTGAATAAAATACGGTTTACAGAGTTTTATTGGATGAGTTTACTATTTCTATCACTAATAGAATACATTTTTTACTGTTAGATTAGTACATTTTTATAGATTCGCCCTTATGTTCCTAAGCCCCCGATTTTATATTATATAATCGTAATACTCTCATCATTCGAGAAGCTTGTTTATCATTGAGCTACTCTTTTACATATTAAAAAAATCTTTACATAGCGATTCTTCATATTTCCGGCAATTATTATTTTTCTTTCAATATTTTGTAAGACGGTGGAAAAATTATGCAAATACTGGATAAATAACTTACCCAAAATAAAATGAAATCTCAGCCATTGGGTTTCGGAAGGCATTCATAGCGTGGGTACGTAGGCTCGAAATCGTAAAGCACCGTTGAAAATCGGAAAGTTTTCGTTGTACAAAGCAGTTTATATTTAGTGGGCCCTCGTTGTGTGTAAAATATCCGGCCGTGTAAACCGGGCCTAATCGCGCGCTTGCCCATTCCGACGGGTAATGCACTGGGATCCGCTGCATCGTGCGCCGTGTGGTGCGGCCTTTAGTTTTGGTTGAATGCCTCAAATAATGGGTATGTGGTGACGTCATATGGACCTATATACTGAAGATATCCTTATCTCATTTTTATTCTTTTCATTTTTGTATCGGACGCTTTGAGCCTCCACCGGCTGCTCATTAGAGTGATAATAAATAATTAAATATGTTTTAGCATTAAGTGTAAATAATAATGTTAAAATTTCATGTTTTGTTGTTTCCGAGCAAATACTGCCCGGGAGCTATGTTTACGCCGCTTGGCCGGACTCATCTGACGTGCCTAGCGGCGGGGTACGCGCTATATACGTCCCACTCCACAACGATCAGAGGCTAAGCGATACAACAAGCTAGCTCCGACCCTTCCCCGGCGACGGCCGAGAGCTTATGGCGCTCTACCGGCCGTTTGTCAAACGATTTACTAGGCTGGCAGTATTTACGCCGCATCCCCTCTCTAGCGCCCGGAGGCTGGCCGCCCCGGTCAATGGACCGATCCGTAGCCAATGAGCGCTAGGCAGAGATTCGGCGTATTTCAAAATCTTATTGTTGCGTAATTATGGTTAGGTATTAATTTGTTAACTAGATTGGCGGGAATTCAGTCATCGGTACGATAAATAAAAGTACACAGATCTGACGGCTGAATTCCCCTACTACATAATTGTATAAGATAAAATGTTGTGATTATGTTAATTAAGTAGTTATAAGACAAAACATGTACCACCACCCCTTATGTAACCCCCCTAGTAATTTGTAAATTGTAAAACTTTGAGATTAATAAAAATGCTGGGAAGAAGTGGTTTATTGGAAACGAAAGGTCATAAAGAGAGCTGATGTTGGTATATTTTGCCTTCCCGCTAGAAAAATGCTATGGGAGCTACGAGCTCTCAAAGAGGAGAACTCGCAAGAAACCGGGCGTTTTGAGCGCCCGAATCCCGGGTCCAGCGGATGCTGGGCCGGGGATATAAATACAGGGCCCAAACCGGTCCAAAGCAGAATACTCCCAGCATCTCTACCGACATCATCTCTCCTGACTCTGCGCTTCTGACCGCTTCTTCCCGCCTGGACCCTACAACTTCGTTTGACTGCTTTTCCTTGGACCATCCGCCTTCTCCCGCCTTTGGAACTTCGACTTGCTGCAACCGACCCAGGCTCGCTTCGCTGATTGACTTGAAGAAACTGGCCCCTTAAAATTTATAGTCAATGTGCTGACAAAACGTCTGGTACATTGTGGTCCTTCGATTCAGGATCATCTCGTCTTCATCAGCAGCCAAGATGTCACCAACATTACGCTCAGGAAAGAGCACCCCGGAGGGATCTGCACCCGCTGAGGAAGATTCTCAAACCGCCAGCAGCACTGCGCCCCCGATTGGGGCCAACGCCCAGCCGCCTACCTCGTCGGCTGCCGCGGCAGCCCGGGCCCGGGCTGCCTCCCAGGCTGCTGAGCTAATCGCACCTTCTGACGCCTCTCCCGCTCTCACGGCCAGCCACGATACATCGTTGGATAGCGAAGCCGCAACTGCTGACAGAATCAGACAGTTACGACGTGAGTTACGAGATGAGAGGCGCCGCAACCAGAAGCTGCAGGAGGCCCTTATCTCATCGATAAACGCCTCATCACAGCAGACTCCGCGACCTGAATTCACCGCATACAGGGAGCCTGCCACCGTGCCGCCACATTGCATCACGAAGGAAGCCGACAACGACTTCATCCGAGGACTTCAACAAGGAGTCACTCCAGGCGCCATACAAGGCGACCATCACGGCGCAGAGTACCGGCCCGCAGCATTCGTGACGACGATGCAAAGCCGTACAACCCCTCTGCAGCCTCACATCAGCACACAGGGCGCCAGGGTGCAAGGCGCCCTACAAGGTGCTACAAGAGGTGCCTCAACAAGCACCAACATCGGGAGTCTGGGACCAGCACATCAGCCGTACCAGCCTGCTCAGATGACAAATCAAGGAGCCGCGGAAATGTCTACCGCTCTTTTAACACCGGAGTATGAGCCGGGAACAATCAACAATGAGAGCCTGGGACCAGCACATCAGCCGTTCCAGCCTACTCCAACTTCAATTCAAGGGGCCACGGAGATACCTACCGCCCCTTTTACACCGGAGTATCAGCCGGGTACAACATGTGCGAATTTCTCGTCTCGTCCTAGGTTGGACGAAACGGCGCGCCATACGCAGAGAATGGGTAAAATAGCCCCTCTGCAGCCTCAAATCGGCGCCTTTGACAAGCAAGGCGCCCTGGAAGGCGCCACGCTCGGCGCAGAGTACCGGCCCGTAGCATCCCACGATGCGATGCACGGACAAACACCCCCTCTGCAGCCTCGAGTCGACGCCACGGACACGCAAGGTGTCAAAGAAGGTGACACACAAGGTGTTACCCAGAGTGTCACACAAAGTGACACACACGGCGCAGAGTGTCAGCCCGCAGCATCCCACGTTGCGATGCGCGGCCCGATACCTCCTCTGCAGCCTCAAATCGGCGCATTTGACAAGCAAGGCGCCCTGGAAGGCGCCACGCTCGGCGCAGAGTACCGGCCCGTAGCATCCCACGATGCGATGCATGGACAAACACCCCCTCTGCAGCCTCGAGTCGACGCCACGGACACGCAAGGTGTCAAAGAAGGTGACACACAAGGTGTTACCCAGAGTGTCACACAAAGTGACACACATGGCGCAGAGTGTCAGCCCGCAGCATCCCACGTTGCGATGCGCGGCCCGATACCTCCTCTGCAGCCTCAAATCGGCGCATTTGACAAGCAAGGCGCCCTGAAAGGCGCCACGCTCGGCACAGAGTACCGGCCCGTAGCATCCCACGATGCGATGCACGGACAAACACCCCCTCTGCAGCCTCAAGTCGACGCCACGGACACGCAAGGTGTCAAACAAGGTGACACACAAGGTGTCACCCAGAGTGTCACACAAAGTGACACACATGGCGCAGAGTGTCAGCCAGCAGCATCCCACGTTGCGATGCGCGGCCCGATACCTCCTCTGCAGCCTCAATCATCGAACCAGGGAGCTGTAAACATACCTACCGCCCCTTACACCCGGGAATATCAGCTGGGAACCACATATACGCAGATGATGGATCAAATACCAGCTGCGAATAGTGCATACGCAACATTCCCGAGTCGTCCTACAGCGGACGAAACGGCGCGACAGACCCAAGACAGGGTCAGCAATAGAGCGGACTCGCTCTCACAAATTGTCGGGTACACGCGTACATACCTGCAGAGCGGCCGCCCGGATAATGGCGGTGAAGTATTAAAAAGTGAAAAAAAATACTACAAGTGCTTCACCGTCAAAAGTGCCACTGTCAAAAGTGATAGTGTCAAAGTGTGTGGGCGAAAACGCCACAAGTTTTCCGCCGCGATCGGAATAAATCTCGCGATGTGGAAAACAATCAAAAGTGTCCAAGTGCGTGGGCGAAAACGCCACAAGTTTTCCGCCGCGATCGGAAAAAATCTCGCGTTGTGGAAAACAATTAAAAGTGAAAGTGTCCAAGTGCGTGGGCGAAAACGCCACAAGTTTTCCGCCGTGATCGGCAAAAATGTCGCGATGTGGAAAACAATCCGAGAACTATCCGCCTTTCTCAAGGGGTTTATAAATGCGACTCCCAGATTGGGATTAGTGGACAGTGCCCGGTCGCCGCGCGCTCGCCGCGAGCAAATGTTCGCCCAAAGTGATCGCAATGAAGAAAGTGCGGTAAAAAATGTGAACTGTGCGCTGTGTTCAAACGCCTACAAAACTCGCGAGTGCCAAGTGTTCCGAGAGAAAAGTGTTCACGAGCGATGGCAAAAAGTGAGAGACGAACGCCTGTGTTACAAGTGTCTCAATTCAGTGGGAGTGAGCAGGCTCACCCGCGCTCTTCAAATACGCGGGACCAGTGGAACGCGTTTGACGAACAATACGTCACAGCGCGTGAAGTTATCAGTGCGCGGTAACAGTGACAAAAACATTTTTTCGGCGAATACGGTCGAAAACCTTGTTGACCGGCCGCAAGAAACAGTAGCCGGCAAACGGCAAATAAAACCCATGTTATTACTGGGAAAAGATAATGCTCACCTCATCGTGTCGAGGGAGGTACGTGAGGATGCGAGACAAAGGATGCTATCTCGTGCCGCCTGGATATTACACGGAGGTAGTAAACAAACCGAAGATGACGTCACGCTCAACGTCATCGGCAAACCGAACGAAGCAGATCGCCTCTCTGTGTCAATAAAACAAAGTTCCGTTATTGACTCGCCCGGCGTGACGTCAGCGGCCCGCATGGACGCAGCCACGCAAAGGGTAGAAGCCCTCACGGCTAACAAAACACGGCCCTGCGACACCGCCACGGTACGAGATGAGAGCACCCTTCTTACAAAAGGGGGCTTTCTACTGAAAAACTGAGCGTCCAACTGCCCCGCTCCTATTGGTGAAGTGCCGTCCAAACGGCGCGCCACGCCGGCCGCATCGATACGCAGCTGGGCAGTAAAAACAAGAGAAACGGTGCCTAGTATTAAACTCTACAGGCGACCGTTTTCTCTACAAAACAAAATAAATATGTATGTCCAAAAGGGACCAAAGTGAAAACATATTACGTCCAAAAATGGACCAAAAAGAAAAAGAGGATTACGCCTGAAAGAGGCGAAAAAGTGAAAAAAGATTGCGTCCAAAAATGGACGAACCGGCTACAACTCCTCCGCCATAGCGACGAGTCTACCCCTAGAAGCTGCCTGATGGAAAAAACAGTGTTGAACAGCTATTAGCCTTTTGTGACAAGCAAGTTAAAGTGTTGCACAATCGTAACCTCACTGAAAAATCCCAGGAAGGTACACATTCAACCTTCCTGGCAAGCAAGTTTAAAGTGGCATAAAAAGACCCTTTCCATCCCGCGCCTACAACTACAGACAGCATTGATGGCCGCACGTTTGGCAAACACAAACGAGCCTAACAACTAAATTTATTGTCACCCCGTCTCCCTACATGAGAGGAGCCGGGAGCGTTTCAACACACAAAAACGAGCACCACGTGAGGAAACCCTTCTCTCGGCCCCGCTGACAAAATGTCTGCGCCGGAGACCCCCCGCAGAGGAGAGCGCCCCGCCGCCTGAAAGGCCGCGCAGGACGCCGCTGTACGAGAGGGCCCCGTCAAGTCCGAGGATCCGCGCCGGAGATTCCCCCCACAGAGGAGCGCCCACAGCCGCCTAAAAGGAAGGCCGCACAGGACGCCGCTGGACCAGGGGACCCCGTCGCGTCCGAGGATAGCTGGTGCCAATGGATTAGCACCGGGGTGGGTGTATCGGACGCTTTGAGCCTCCACCGGCTGCTCATTAGAGTGATAATAAATAATTAAATATGTTTTAGCATTAAGTGTAAATAATAATGTTAAAATTTCATGTTTTGTTGTTTCCGAGCAAATACTGCCCGGGAGCTATGTTTACGCCGCTTGGCCGGACTCATCTGACGTGCCTAGCGGCGGGGTACGCGCTATATACGTCCCACTCCACAACGATCAGAGGCTAAGCGATACAACAAGCTAGCTCCGACCCTTCCCCGGCGACGGCCGAGAGCTTATGGCGCTCTACCGGCCGTTTGTCAAACGATTTACTAGGCTGGCAGTATTTACGCCGCATCCCCTCTCTAGCGCCCGGAGGCTGGCCGCCCCCGGTCAATGGACCGATCCGTAGCCAATGAGCGCTAGGCAGAGATTCGGCGTATTTCAAAATCTTATTGTTGCGTAATTATGGTTAGGTATTAATTTGTTAACTAGATTGGCGGGAATTCAGTCATCGGTACGATAAATAAAAGTACACAGATCTGACGGCTGAATTCCCTACTACATAATTATATAAGATAAAATGTTGTGATTATGTTAATTAAGTAGTTATAAGACAAAACATGTACCACCACCCCTTATGTAACCCCCCTAGTAATTTGTAAATTGTAAAACTTTGAGATTAATAAAAATGCTGGGAAGAAGTGGTTTATTGGAAACGAAAGGTCATAAAGAGAGCTGATGTTGGTATATTTTGCCTTCCCGCTAGAAAAATGCTAGCGGGAGCTACGAGCTCTCAAAGAGGAGAACTCGCAAGAAACCGGGCGTTTTGAGCGCCCGAATCCCGGGTCCAGCGGATGCTGGGCCGGGGATATAAATACAGGGCCCAAACCGGTCCAAAGCAGAATACTCCCAGCATCTCTACCGACATCATCTCTCCTGACTCTGCGCTTCTGACCGCTTCTTCCCGCCTGGACCCTACAACTTCGTTTGACTGCTTTTCCTTGGACCATCCGCCTTCTCCCGCCTTTGGAACTTCGACTTGCTGCAACCGACCCAGGCTCGCTTCGCTGATTGACTTGAAGAAACTGGCCCCTTAAAATTTATAGTCAATGTGCTGACAAAACGTCTGGTACAATTTTGATGTCAAAACCACACGAGGACATAACTTTACGGTAAAAGGTGTTTCATATACTAGCGCGTTTGGGGGAGGGAATGAAAAAGGTACAGATGATTGTTAGGGAGTACCTATCCGGACTGACTGACTTGAGATTAAGTCATCAAACTGAATAAGTGAATAAAGCACTTTAAATCCATTTAAGAGCTATAGTACTTTAAAGTTATTCTCGTTAGTGCAAACATTTTAATAGAGGACTTTCTCTCAGTGGTACCAATCGATAGATTCTGGAAGAGACAAACACGGGCTGACATTTTTAGTGTGACTGTTACGTTTGTAAGATTAAAGATACTTGTTTTAATGGGTTGATAAATATGTACATGAAAAATATATACATTTAAATAAAATACACAAACCGAATCAATAACTTATTATTTTGGATTGTTTACGATTGCGTTCAAATGTTCTAGAAGTTTTACGAATCACGCCCGAAGAAATCCGATGGTTTGGAGGCCAAGAAGTCGTGAAGCCAATTTCAAAGTGAATCGTCGTTTTTAAAGGAGGTAACTTGGAGATTTTTGGATGGGGAACGGAAAAGACACTCTGGTGGAGTGAAATCAGGCGAACGGGGCGGATGTAGAATATTCTTCCAAGCGAACTCTTGAAGAGCAGCTTTTAAAGTGAAAGCAGTCCGGGGGCGTTTTTCCTGTAAATGACACAATTAATTTTAACGGCCACCGATACCCAACTCCGCGTATAAATTTAAGCAGGGTTGTAGATACTCTCATTGTCACCCAGGTGAAAGACAACCATTCAGAATCAAAACGTTGATTTAAATGGCTTTAGCTATGTTTGGAGACCAGATCTGAATGGCCAGGTACTACTTAACCTTTTTCTTTCCCATCCTCTTCCTTTCCCCATTTCCATCAGCCTCACAACATACCCGAATTGGGGAAGCAGTTGGGACTCTTGTGCGATATTCACCTGGTATTGGCAAAGTACAGTTTAATAGTGGTACAGTTTGATAGTGGTCTTGAACGCTGAACCAATACAATAATATCAGCAGAACTTATTAATAACATTACAAATTAAATTTGATAAAACTTAAATTATTGACGAAAAAAATAAGTTAAGGAATAAAATAAAATAAATAAATAAACAAATTGAATTAATACAAAAATTGTCTATGAGTTACTCTACATTTTCAATTCTTTACTTGTCTATTAGTACTGTATCAAAATATATCTAGCTGTTAGAAATAACAGCTAGATATATTTTGATACAGTACTAATATTAGTCTAACATTATTGACGAAAACTTGCGCTAACAGTTAGATATTATTATTAAAAACTATTAGTACCTACATGCGAATATTATTCGACGCAATAAAATCTCCACACTAGCTTTTGCGCCAAGTAAACAAAAAGGTGTAAGAGTTTATGCATCGTAAACGACACCATGCGTATCTTATCATACTTTCTTACTAGCACGTAAGATTCAAATCAGTCACAAAAATGTTGGGTTTTGTCCTTCATAATTCAAAGGAGTTGACAAATCTTGTAGTGATAAGGCTGCTTTACGTTAGCTTAGTGCGTAGCATTCTCGAGAGAGGATCTCAGGTATGGGGGCCAGAAGACACCGCCTATGTACTAATGGTCGAAAAAATTCTAAAGAAATTTTTACGGTTCCTCTACATGAGAGAGTTTGGTTTTTACCCATGGCTGTTTCCAACAGCGTTTATATCGAGAATGCTGAGTATCTGCAGCCTTAGTTTGAGGAGGGATATAGCATTACTGCTTTTTGCTCATAAACTCCTGAACGGTGTATTATTAATACCTGACATTCTTGCGGAAATTGGATTTTATGTCCCTGATAATTTCACGCGAGGCCGCCAACACAGGCTTCTGTTTCTTTCCAGGTGCAGAACTAACTTACCAATGGTGATGCCCCTGGGAAGACTAACTAGGTTAATTAACTGCTTATTATTTGGATATTTTTCACACGAGCTACAAGTTTAAGCAAGAACTAGCTATTAAGTTTTAACTATATTATGTACTTCTATAAAACTGTTTTTTTTGTCTTTAAACTTCTTTTTACCTTACTCTTTGTTTAATTATGATTACCACTTTTTGTGTTTTTTGCAATGTTTTGGTGTAAAACTGTTTTTGCAAATATAAAATAAATAAAAATACGTTTTTGTGGAATATCCTATCTGAAATGCGTAATACGTAGCTCCAAGAGTCAAGTGAATACAAAAATGACTAGGTAAAATATCGGCGTCACCTAAAATGTAACTGTTATGTTAAATAATTCTCCGAATGTCACCAAAATATCTAACAGCTAGATATATTATAACGACGTATCGCATTGTCATGTACCTATTATTTTAGTCTATAAAAAGGTGTGAAGAGTGTGTGCGTCGTGCACAATATTATGGGTAGTTTGGAATAATCTTTTGGTTATACTTCTTCTTACTAGACATCTTTGTGGACTTTCCTATTCGAAACGGCCGATACGTAGCGCCTAGAATCAAGCGACGAAAATAATGACAATTAAAATAATATATTACGTTATATCTATGATATATCTCCCAATTTCTTCGTTGAACTGTTATTTTTAATAGGGGATTATTATTATTATAACCGATAGACTCGTTATTCATTATTTTTGCTAGTTGGTTTTGTGTCAATCTCCTACTCGTTTAGTTTGGCGCGTTTTTACTTATCGCGCGTGCATTCGATGTGTTTTTATGATTGAAGACTACAATTAATAGTGTAATTGTCTCATGTTTATGTTTTGTTTCAAGTGCAAATACCTTGTAAGCAAATAAATTTAGTTTTAGTAGACAATACGACGCAATATATTTTTTTTTTTTTTACTATTTTACTATTGTATTTGCAATATTAGTGCATAAAATTCAACGTCTAGACTTAATAATAATAATAAATGGATAACTTTTGTAGCACCGTTTTTGTAGGAAAATCACCCCAAGGACGCTTTGTGTACCTATATGTAATTTAGAAAATAAAGTATTATATTGGTAGTCTACCAAAAAATAGTCATCGTCGGCGTTGTTTTCAACGGTTATATTCAACAGTTAACAATCGCCAACGATAACGGCGTTGGCGTTTTTTTCAAATTATAGTTAACGCGCAGTATTTTTTAACTTAAAAAAAAGACAAACATTCCCGGGTTACAAATAACCAGAAAATATTTGAAAAACTCCTACTGTCATTATAAAAAGCGAAATATGTTGATTGTGCAATGATGGAGGACTTAGCCAGCAGGGGAATTGAACGCACGACGCCCGGGTGGGAATCCGACGCGTTTGTCTACTGTCCAGCTACCGACCGGTCAATATTGTCCATGTATTATTTACCGCCTGTCACTTGTTAACTTACTGTCGACCCAACAGATCTAATAAATAACATTATTATGATAATCATCGTTTTCGTTTACCATTGGGTGGGTTTGGGTTGGGTTGGGTTGGCAGTTGGAACTCTTATACGGTATTCACATTATAACATAAACAAAAAACAAAACGATATGTCGGGTATTTTAGTTAACCACTGTATATTCTTAAGTCAATAATCAAGCCAAACTTTTTTAAGACATTCAAATAATATTGAAACGACAGTCGTAACAAAATCCAAGGAATCGTGGAAACCAAAAGCAAATAAAAAAATAAATTAAAAATACATAAGCCATTTAATTAAAATATTGATATTTGAAGACACGCGTTTATATTTAAAAAAATAGCTTGATTATGTTTCACATACTAAAATGAGTAAAAAATGTATAAAATTATTGAAAAACTTTAAAAAATGTTGTTGCATGCGAGGTATTAAAATAGATTCGTAAAAAACTTCAAGTCTTTGTTTTATTGACGTTGAAATATTTTTTCCGACAAATTCACACTTATTTTATTATGACTCCTATGCCAACGGAAAACAAAAAGAGTGACCTTCACACTCCTCGTCTGTCATTCAAATAGCAATAAAACGTGCTAAAATGATCATTTACGAGGGGAATTTTTAATCATTTATTCCTGCGTTTCTCAGTTCATATTTGTATTACATGATTTTACGTAGTTTGCAGTATGTAGTTTATTTCGTTCTCTTAAAATATGAAAAACGACTTAAAAAAATATTTTGAATACTTACATAATAAAACGCATTCGGGGATAAAACTTGATTTGATATTCTGATGGTATGTACTTATATTAGGTTGGGGAAAAAGTAATTTCGTATTTTTCGCTTTATTTCAATGCTTTATAAAAAAAGTGTTACAATCACCCAATTTAAGTCAAATATTCACCGTTCTTTTCGATAACTTGTTGCCAACGAGAGTCTAACTTCATAATGCCCCTCTCCTAGAAACCCTTGTCCCTATTGGCAAAAAACTCGGACAACCAATTTTCACAGGCCTCTAATGAGGCCAAATTTGTACCCCCAAGCGCGTTGGCCATAGACAGGAACAGGTGGTAATCACTTGGTGCCAGGTTTGGACTATAAGGTAGATGCATAAGAACTTCCCATCCGAGCTCCCGGAGCTTCTGGCGCGTCATCAAAGATGTGTGCGGCCTGGCGTTGTCCTGATGATACACGACTCCTCTCCTATTCACCAATGCTGGCCGCTTCTGTTCGATCGCCAGCTTCAAACGGTCGAGTTGTTCACAATAGAGGGCAGAATTGAGCATTTGGCCATAGAGAAGCAGTTCATAGTATAACATTATCTGCCAATCCCACCAAACACACAACAACACCTTCCTGGCCGTCAGTCCTGGCTTGGCCACGGTCTGAGCCGCTTTGTTGGCTTTCGACCACGATCTCTGTCGCTTGACATTGTTGTAAATGGCCCACTTTTCATCACCAGTCACCAGAAATGGGTCGATTTTGTTGCGATTCAGCAGCGATTCGCAGATAGAAATTCGGTCCAAGAGGTTTTTTTGCGTCAGCTCGTGTGGCACCCAAACATCGAGCTTTTTTTAAATCCAGCCTTTCGAAAATGGTTCAAAACGGTTTTATGATCGATTTTTAGCTTCTGGGCGATGCTACGACTGCTAACATGATGGTCGATATTTTCCATGATTTTATCGACATTTTTAACGACAGGCCTGCCAGAGCGTGGTGCATCATTCACCTCCACTACACCAGAACGAAATCGCTCGAACCACTGTTGTGCAGCACGAACTGAAAGAGTATCGGCCTCGTATACATCGCAAATTTTTTTGGTCGCTTTCGACGCGTTTTTCGCTTTCAGTTAGTAAAAATGTAAAATATGGTGAATTTCTTCCTTTAAGACCTCCATACTCGACGCACGATAGTTCACGACTGAACCAACCAAGCGCAATACTGTCAAAAAAGCGTTTGTAGTATAGAACCTTAAAATATTCTTGAGCATACATTAGAAATATATATTTTCTTCATTTCATTTGAATTTTCTTCTAAATTAATATCATTTAGTAATTCGTCAAATAACTTTTGTAGCTCCGTACATCAACGACTTTAGTCCTTTTGAATTTTGTCTAAAAGGTCTTATTTGGTTCCTATTTCTCGTCTCTTATTTGTGCCTGTGCTGGAACTTTGAAACATTCAGAAATTCAGGTGATGTATAGCCATTAATTATTTTGTAGATCAAATATACGTAAAAATTGCGCTCACTTCTGGTAAAAAGAGAAGCCAAAAACCGGTTTATCTCGGCACAACCGGTTTATCTTGTAACAACTGGTTTATCTCTCCAATTCCAAAATCCATGTTTATTTAATGACTTCATAAAATATATGCAGATAATAAGATACATCCTACGCAGCAGTAATATTTTTTTCACAAAAATCTGTTTTGGTAATTCCTATAGATATTTAATTTATTAAAATGGTGATCAAGGAAATTATACTGAAAACCATTTCTTTGTCCGAAAAAAGCTCTATTACGCTCTACTATTCAAATACACTTTCCTCGAAAGTGTATTTGAATACTAAAATTCCCAAATAACAGTCACATTAGCCCTATGGCGTAGCGACAAACTTTTGAGCCCCCAGGCAAGCTCTTAAACCAGGCCTACCCATTCACAACGCAAGGTAAATACACATAAAGAAAAAAAAAAATTGACATACTAATAAAGAGTACATTTTTTGTACAATGGTCAAACATTTAAAGTATTGTTTGAATATTTAATATAATTAATTATTGATTATTTATTCAAATAATATGTAATAGAAAATGGTTGTGTAGTGTTGTCTCGGTCATAACCTAATATTTTTAGTTTCTCTGTTAAATATTCTCTGAAAACTATTAATATTATTTAAATAAATAAAAGCGTAAAGCATTAAAAGGTTAATTGTAATTTAAATGAAGAGAAATTATAATTACACCTATCGTAATAAAATGATCAATTCCAGTTTGAATTAAGGTTGATAAATAGCTGAAGCCGTATGGGACTTTCTTTTATTTTTCTTTGCCAAGTTAATAACTTCAAACCATTCTTATTTATAGTCATGAAACGAAGGGATTAAGCGACGGAGGCTGAAATTCTTGATACTCTCGTCTCTGTAAAAAAATGGACAGCCAATCTAATAGATTTCCCCCGGGACAGACGAAGAGCAAGTTTCTGAGCACGTCAAGTGGAAATGCTGTATTTGTTTTACCGCTATTTCAATGGATGGTGCGTCAAATAATAATCGTTGTTAATCTCTTCGGCAACAGTAGACACCCGGTAGACACGCCAAAACGCGTGCCCAACATTAGAAATTCACTTGAGAATGGGACATTTTAACACGTTTTTGCGATCAACAGCTTGATTGTGGAACTATTTTTAACTGCTTTATTTTTTCCATTGTTATGTCTTTAAGACTTCTCCTTAAAATTGTCACCCACACAGTATCCCCGAAGATGAAATAGGTCCCAATGGGAACTACAAGACGTTTGTTGAATGTAAAAATACTACACTGCTATTATTTTTAAGAAAAATTCCCAAGCGTCTACCCCATGGCCTATATGAGCCCAGGCACACCCCTGCATTATTCGTGAATTTGTGGATTTATTTAGTCTCAATTTTATCAGAAGCAAACTGAATCAACATGTTTCAAAACGGAAATTGTGGGTGAAATATTTTGCGAACTGGAAATTCTTTTTTAGGCGGTTGTTTTTCCAAAGAATTATGTAAGAATCTATTACTGTAGAAAACCTTTTGAAAAAAAAGCCTGATTATAATTTAAATGGTAATTTCAAAAAAAATTGTTTTAATTCCATCTTACAAGGCTTGTTCCGGAAACTACGTACTTTTATTTTTCATCTATTATCACGTTAAATTAAGCTTATTTTTTCTTGAATTCTATACATATTTGGATTTTTTTGGAGTAGTGTTAAAAATTATAACATAAACATTTTAAACTTTGGTTAGAAAACAATTGTTGAACTAATGACATACCATTAATGAGTTTTTTCGTAAATGGCACAACAAATAAAATATTATCATAATAAAAAAAAAAAATATTATCAAAGGACTCGCAATCACTTTGGATGTCTTGGTCAAATCTTCTTGAATTCAATTATGTGACGGTATACATCATAAAAAAAATATAGAAGTCTCCATTCAGTTGCCCAAACTAAAGCTAGGTAGGTACAAATAGTGACTTTAAAACAATAATTCAAATAATTTTATAGTTGTTGGGGGAAAGGGGTAGCTCTCAGTGCATTTTGAAACTGAATCTATGACTGTATTTCTACGAAGCTAACCTTAAAGAGATATTAACATCTTCGTTCCTTTAGATTAGGGATCGGGAACCGAAGATTAATACCAAAAATGGAAAAATTGAAAATCTCGGAGTTAAGCAAAATCTAATGTTGATATATATATTTATTTACATATATATATTTTTTCTTCTTTTTTTCTTCTAATAATGCGTTTGTGCTTATTCAATACGATTATGTTTAATACATTATTTTGAATCTTAAAGCTTTTTGTATTTTTTGGGTTTTATGAAATAATAAAATATCCCATATAAATAGTACTGATTTAAAAGCGGTTTGTCAGTTTCACATCTAGTCTACACATATATTTTCGACATTAATTCATTTTCATTAACAAGGTTTGATATCGTACCTAGATTAATTGTCGAGTTATGTGCCCTATTTCCTGACCTGATAGCGTGCGACAGCTGTCTCACAATGAAGGGTAAAAATACACCAACAATATCAATATTGGTCGACAATACCGGCGACACAAATAAAACATTAAATAAACTCTTCAAACCGAGCGAGTTTCAGCGTTAAATTGTAAGCACTTTGCTACTCATTACCCCCCCATCTTGTGATCTAGCAAGCAATGTGCCTTCTTCCTCCCCTTGTTCACCTACCCTGCCCTACGATATAGTCTACTTGTCCACAGCCCCTAGCTCTACCGTGCTGTATACTGTCTGTGTGTTCTAAACGGAGGCGGTCCCATTTCACGTGCTAGTGAAAATGAAATCAAACGGCAGCACGTACATACCTCCCTACTTGCATCTCTGCTTGCTAATCGATATAATGTTACAGTATAACTTCAATGTATTTTTTACTCTACGACCGCCAGAGCTTTTGTCAACACTAATGTGTATTTTGTGAATATAAAGATAATAATAAAAGCAGTTCTGGTACTCTTTCGCATAATTTTAAAACACCCTCTATATTTAGAGTTTTTTTGTTTAAATTTGTAGAACTCCATTTAAATTTTCATAATTTAGTTTTAATAAAATTTAATATTATTTACTTCTGCTAGTTTTAATTTATTTTTTTAGGGAGAGCTGTTTTGACGTAAGAGGAAAACCATCTCTCGCTTGATAATAACGAGCCAACACCTTTACATATTAAAAGTAAGGATTTAAGATTAAACTTGCTTGATAAATAAAACTAAACAAAATATTTGAAATAAAACATTAATTAATAATCAGACAGTTATCTCCTCACAACTCTTAAATATGTTCGAGAAAATAAAATGTAATATACTGAGCAGTAATAAAACGGTAAGCAATATTATTTCTTAATTAAATAATATATAATTCACTAAATTATCATAAAATGGTACTTAACAAATACTTTTATTTCATTCACACAGTGTTTTTTCTCAAACATGAGTAAAACTTATGGCAATCACATAATTGAATAATTTAGAAAAACCTTCTTTTATTAAAACAATAATAGTTTGTAATCATCAAATGGGGAAAACAGATCATAAAGTACCTCACAGAATAAGAATTTCTAGATAATTTGGTTTTTACCGGAATTATTATAGTAACAAAACAGTGAACTAAAATCATATAAACAAGTCGTTTCCATGTAGCCTAACCGCAGTTTATAATAATCCTCAGTATGTTTTTTCTAGAGGGGAGCATTTCATGCAAGAGCTTTGTGTTTTTATTATACTGACAAATTCTGTAACTCAATCACAGTTAATTTATTTTATTTTGTGCATTGGATTTATAAAAGAAGTGTCAGGCTAGTCAACTTATTTTAACCCATCATTAAACTAAGCCTTCGATATTAAAATAAAATTATTTTACACGCGTTGCATAGAAAGAGTACTGTTCATTATATCAGTGACAACTTTTACAGTTGTCGGTAAAGTCCAGATTAGTAATATTAGTCAAGCGCTATTCTACAGTCTCGTGAATAGAAGTGCGTGAAAATTCGAAGGTCATAAAAACTTATATATTTATTTATTTTAAATCTAAAGGGGAGGAAGACAGTACCTATTTTTGCACCTCCTAGTGGCACCTACCTTTACCTGGAACCCAGATATAGCCCCCCTTGATAAGGCCCCTTTGATATGCAATAATATAATCAATGCTCTTGTTTATCCTTCCATAAGCAATTTTTAAAAATCAAAAACTCTCTTGAACTGCCTTCCTTCATGTCAACTTTTCATATTGTCGAAAAATATATTTTCTAAAGATATTCGTCATCCCTCCTTTTACTGAGGATGAATGAGAACACATTTAAAATGTGAAAGTCGAATACACATTTTTTAACGAACTTTATATTCGAATTTAAACTCCTAAAATAAAGCTTTTGCAATTTTATAATAATTTAAAATTCTTCGGGTTTTGAACTCTCGACCTCTGTGCTCAGTAAGAAACCTCTTTACCGTTCGAGTGATGTTATTAATTTTAATATATGAGTACCTATAAAATGATAATACGTAGGATTCATGAGTAGCTAGCTGCATAGGAAGCGGCTAAACCCTCGAGCTTGGGGACCACAAGTAATATTGCATTAATTATGCACAGTTTCTATTCCAAGCATACCATTTTACATAATATAGTAACGTTTAGGTATCAAGCTAATTCATTTATTCGGTGTGAATAAAAAAATTTAACCTACGAAATGTAAAATAGTGTTTGCACAAAAACCTTTAAATTTCCTGCTAAACTGATATTATGTGGATAGTCTCTGTGTATCTATATACGAGTATTTATTTATAGTGACTAATACCATATTGCAACAACATCACACACATTGATCAACTGGATTGGATTTATAGTATTCTAATGTTGTGTGTTGGTAATTTCAATTTGTTAGTTACAGGTTATTATTTCATAGATTACAGATGTTACGGGTAGGTATATTACGCAGATAAAATAAAATAATCCTTGCGTTAGGTATATATGCGGCTTCATATATATATATAAATATATACGAGTTTATCAAGAGTGGTAGATACTCTAATTATTGCCCTGGTGAAAGACCACCCTTCAGAATCGAAAAGTTGCTTAAAATGGCTTTAGCCGTGCTTGTTGACTAGATCTGCATATCCAGGTACTTCCTAACTTTCCTCTTTCCCATATTTCCCCCCCGCCCCACTACCTTCAGTCACTACCTATAACATACCCAAATTGGGGATGCCATAGTCTCAGTGGCTCTAGACGGTTGGGAGCAGTTGGGACTCTCGTGCGGTATTCATTTAATTATATGTATATATTATACGGTTTTAGTTTTATTTTTGTAAATATTGTAAAGCACACCCATATTCATTTTTCCAATTATTAGTGTGGTAACGAATTAATCCTTTTTTTTAAATATTGTATGGTGAAGCCACATTGTTAGTTAGTTGACATTTAAACATTAATGTTTCACAGGAAGGCAGCACTTTGTGGTGTGACAGTATAAGTTAAATAATTAGCGGGAGCCACTCATTAACTCTTCATGAATATTTGAGAAGTCGACCAGGGTTTGCTTGTTCCCAAACTCACCAGAGCTGTATAACATTGATGATCTCCGTGGCATAGCAGTAAGCATCTTGACGTGATGAAATACAGTTTAACAAAACCCATTTTTGCTATCTCACGTTTGAATTAATCAATAAAGTATACTTACACCTCAATCCAGAGTGGAAGATACATTCGTGTCTCGTATACCCTGGTGCTCGACAACCATTCAGAATACAACATTTTATTTATTGACTAGATTTTAATATTTAGGTATTTTTGAGGCTAATAATTATTTTCCCCTCCTTCTCACGTATATTTTCAGCCTCATTATTCCTTATAATTCCTAAAATGGGAATCTCATAGTTTTACTGCGGCGGAAAGTTTAAAATTAGTTTGGTATCACATAAAAAGGGTTACAATATATATATATATATATATATATATACAAGTCCTGCTTAAGCTTTAATACAAAGAAAACTGAAATATTCATTGATAATGACGTCAAAACAAAGACAGCCAAAGTTTTTTTGTTATTTATAAACGTCTACATTGTAATTTCAATATTTCACTTGAAAAGGCTTTGTGCAAAGTGTTGAACCCACTCACTTCAGCAGCACAGTTTGATACAATTCCACAAAAAAAGTTCATTACGCGATGCTTACGTTGAAATATCAAAGGGCGGTCATAAACTTGTTTTTTTCAAAGGCGAATTACGGAAAGCATAGAGTTGAGAATTTCGCATGTGAAAAGGATTTACGAGATAAAAGAAACTATTCATTAAATAGTGAAAAACAAACCTTGCGCGAACTGTTAACATCACGAGAAGGGTAACATCAACTCGCCTTTTCATAGTCAAATCTCAAAAGAAGTAACACGTAATATTGAAAAGAGATTTTTCCAGTATACCGTAGGTTTAAGTCATCAAATGTGATGGTATTACCTTTTTGTGATTACGAGATTCTTGTACGTTTTATAGTTTGCAAATGTGGACTAACCATTAGATTCGCTTAATTTTGTATTATATGTTAGTTAAGCTTGTTACAACACTTGGAACAATTAAAACGAGATTTATAAAACTTTTTATTTGCTTTGCTCGAAAATTGATAATATCTATTCTTAACATAAGTTTTTGTAGAAAATAAACTTATTTTCACTCGTATTTTATTTTGTACACTTTCCAGGCTTTCTACAATTTGATGTGAAGTTAAGCATATAGTAATAATCCAATGTGCTTTAGGTAAAAAAAGATATGTGTTGTTATTGAATTACAAAAAATTGCTAAAAGAAAATAAATAAATTATTGTTTCAAAAAAAAAAATATAATACTAAAAATATTTTTGTATCATTCTAAGAACAACGGTTAGAATTGTTTGCATGAAAAGGTTGAATACTACCCCTAAAATGATAAAATGAAAAGAGATAACGTACAAATCTTCCACGTAATTTCTAAAGTATGTCAGCCCTGTTTTGCGAATATAATCAAACGCGGGCATGTTTATACTGCGATTGATTGATTGATGGATTCGTTCAATATATATATCAACAATATTAGTTTGCCGATTTTATGAACATAGCATACAATCTGGTATTGAAGTATTAAAATCGTAAATATTTATTTTTTAAGTGACTCTTAATAATAAACTTAGTTTATTATCTGCTAGAGAATAAAATGTTGTCTTTAATATTTCTTTATTTTAGTTTTTAAATTGTATTTTTTAAAGTGCCCCGAATATGACATACAAAAGCGATGAAATTAGAAAGCGACATTAAATATATATTTTTATAGATTTTAATATATATCTATAATATTTAAAAAAATAAAGTAATTAAAAAAATAAAACCGCACCATTCAAAAATACAAAAAAAATCTGAGGAAAAAAATCACATTACCGATCCCGATATATAAAAAAACAATAGGTCAACAAAGTTACAAATTTCTTCGAAAAAAAACTTTAATAGCTTACCGGAAAAATTAAGATTGATTAATGATGATCTCAAAGAATTCAAAATACAATTAAAAAACTACACTGAAAATAAATATTTTGGTAAATCATTACAATAGTTTATTAGTAACTAAATAAATAACGCACCCTCATACATACAAGCACAGCTTTTTTTATGAGGGCACATCTTTATAATGAAAATTTAGATTAAGAAAAAAATGCATATTAATATAATACCTTACATTATAATGTACTATATTACCTCTGTTTTGTACAAATAATAAAATAAAAAAATAATCACTTAATAATTTGAATAACAGCCAAAAAAAGACTTTGAATCTCTTAAGAATAATCTGCTTACCTACACATAATAATATGTTAAATTAACACAATCTGTCTCTCGACGAATCACCTTTAGATATACAAATTTTAACCAATTCCTGCACTGTACGACAAATTCAGAAAGTCCATTTTTTAATTTCACTCCCATGCCCTAAATCGGAAAAAAATAACAAAGAAAATAAATAAAAAATAAAAATCATAATTATAATTTTAAGTTAATAAGTGTGTCTATCTGATAGGACCTGCGAGGTAAGTATTTTCCTTTATATTTTCTTATTTAAACTAGGAATTAATATGTAATAATAGAAAATAAGATCTGTACAGCGCCCTTGAGGTGATTTTTCACAAAAACGGCGCCATAAAAATCTTTCAAATATTATTATTATTAAATTATTGGTCGGGATCTACTCGAAATACCAATTAGTTCCCACACTCATTTTTTGTTAATTTTTTCGTAGAAAGTAAAACATATTCTCGATTGTACGACCCCGAACTAACCTACATGTAATGCAATTATTTTATTCAAGTTATTTTTTTACCAACCCTAAATATAGAATATATAAAGGTCTAGTAGTTTTTGTGTTTTCTTTACCTCGTGTGTGTCGATGGCTTCGAATTTGAAGGTCTGCGTAGCTTTCGTGTAGTTTTTGTATTTCTTTCACCTTTTAACAAAGTTCCCTTCTATTTTTTTGAAAGGGAACAAAATCCGTCAAAAAACGATAGATTAAACCTCCACGCCGGTTCGGCAGAAGCTCGGTTATTTTGTTAATGTCAATGTCCACAGGCGGAACAAAGTACCCATATAAATATTATCTCTATTTTTCTGATAAAAAATGTTTTGGATTTATGTACGAGTATGGGTATCGTTTTATAAATTATTTAGTACGAAATATCCATGGATTTCAATTTGTATGTAGCTCAAAAGGTTTAAGGATAGATGTTGGAGACCGATAAACCACTCAAATTAGTATTGACTTTATGCGACTTCAAAACCTTCTTCTTTAAAAACACTTAAAAATACACAACTCATAGGATATTCTTTCAAGAATTTTATTTTCGAATTTAAATAAAACAGGACCTGAAGAATTCCTAAGCATGTAATATTTATGAGACCATAATAAATGATAATGCAATGTAACAGATTAAAAATTTTCTAGTGACCTGCTAACGAAAGAAGAGATTAAGTTAGTTACAGGTAGCTTTCAAGGTCTAAAATCGTGTTGTTGACATTGCCAATATTCATTATGCATACTGCTTTTATCAAGCTTGGCAGGAAACAGACTGGCCCTTTCTTATTTATGTAGAGGATATGATATATTATCTTTATTGTAAATAAGCCTAACTTTGAAAGGTTGCTCAGTGTGTTAGTCTTTTATTTTTTAACAATGTTCAGTCCCTTAAACTTCTTGAAACTGATTTCAAGTGAAGTCTCAGGAAATTAAAGATGACCGCCGAATCAATACACTTTGGCATTAGATTCGAGTTCAGCGTACCTTTAAACTCTCTAATCCGAATTTTGATGACATTCAAGATGGCCGCCAAAATTATTTATTTTAGAGAAAATTAACAGCAAAATAGTAATAAGAAAGTTGAGTGAAAAATATTATGACTTAAAAAATATGTGCACGTAGATCGAAAAACATCGATTCCTAATATATATTTCCATATTATTATTCTTAGAATTAATAAATGCTTCTTGAAAATTTGTTAAAACGCCATAAAATAGAAACGCTTCACGATTAGTCGAACGAACTCCTACGACAAATGTACCGTTTACGTACGATTTAATACCCCCTTATGGCGTTACACCATTTTTTACGTAAAACTTCATTTCATGGAATGATGATAAATTGCAGAAATGGTTGTATTTTTACACATCAGTATGATGCAATAGTAATACGTATTATACGTATATTATCTCCTGATATTTTATAAGGTTTTGTTAAATTAAAATCAGTAAAATTGAAGAAAAAAACACAAACTATTAAAATACGCGACTGACAGCTGGATAACGACAGTTTGCGATGTCAAAGATAAGTACCGTGTAATACCCTTCTTACGGTACGGAATACGTCACGCTACCCCCGCTCCCTACCTCTGAGATATTGCCGTTTTGGTGGCGTTTAAAAAAATTTAAAAAATGAGAATTAATTTAACTGTGAAAACAACCTCAATTTTTTTTTAAATACTTAACAAATCGTATTTATGTTAGAAGGTGGATATTGATAAAAAACAATAAAAAATGGACTCAAATTCACATGCAATTAATTTTAACCTAAAATTCCCCAATGTATTACATAATATAGTATTAACAAGATCAGAGTTGAAATGTATTCACTGGAAATCTTAGACATTTTAACTACCCGTTGGAATTAAAAGATAAATCGTTTGTAGTATTTACTTATGTTACAAACGCACAAAGTGGCGTTTAGCGCTATCCTTGAGTGCTAACCCTTTATTAATGAAATACACATTATTTATTTCCTATGTCCAAACGATTAACAGGAGCATGTGCTATCCCCTGATTGTGCGCAATGGAAATCTTTCCTTGATGATTTCATTTTTTCAGTCACCCAAAACAAACTATTTAAAAACGATCATTTTTAGCCCCATCGAGTAGTCGATATTTTCTATTAAATAGCAAAATAACAAAAAGGAAATAAAGATATTCTTGTAATTAAATACTGTTTACGGGTGAAGAAAGACCAGCCGCATGGAATGAGCTTAGATTAAAAGGGCCCCGGGCACTGCCTCCCCCGGCCCGCGTGGTTGGGCCCGTGCGGGGTGATCCGCGCGGCGTGGTCCGCACGGCGTGGCCCACGTGGTGTTTCCCGCACGCCTCTAGAACTGCACCGCAGCACGTGGAGTTAACTGCTGAGATAGAATTTACCGTGATGATAAGCATTGCCCATAATATAATAATTAACGGTGGTGCGCGCTCACTAACGCGATACTAACAAAACCCTACCGCACAGTGTTCCTCCAATTAATTTAAAATTATTATTTCTTATTTGTTATTATTACTGTATTAGTTATATTTTATTTTTGTACCATAAAATTGTTTAACCCCCTGGAGCCTGAATTATTATTCTCCTTAGATAATATTTTGTTAACAAGGTTTTTAAAAATTATTCATAAAAATAATTTATATAACGCTGATTTTAATTAGCTCTCCATGTTGATTAATAATATTCAACGATTGGTATTATTGTTTTAATAAATAAAATACCGCCTTATAAATACACGCGAGATAAAAGGTTGATACGAATGGTTCTGGTCGTGGCAATTAGGTACGTGCGTTGTTTTATTTTTAATTTTTAATTTCAAATTATACATTCTACACACAATTTTAATTTTAACTTGTCAACATTTTATCAAAGGCTAAATTTTAATAAACTTAATTAAAATTTTAGATTGAACAGTCACCCTTTATCCGAAGTGATTTTACAGAATATTTTTGATGGATAAAAATACACAAATCAGAAAAATATCACTGCATTTAACTGATGTTTTCGAGTAGTAAGGATTAAGAGTCATTGTCATTCTGCAATTTTTGTATAAATTAACTTTCCATTTATTGCTCTTTGCATTCTGTTTAATTATTTTTAGTTTTACCAAATAAGATTCCCACTGATTTATTGTATAAAGTCAGGAGCTCTAATGTTTTACATCGCTATCCCGTTATCGTTATTTCATTCAAAAAGGGGTTTATTAATATGTATTGTTGATAAGGCCAGCCTCATAATATACCCCAATTGGGTGTGCCGTAGTCCCACTGGCTCCAGACGGTTGTGAGCAGTTGGGACTCTTTTAAGGTATTCTCATCAATAGAGTCCGGATTAAATTAGGAAATTAGGAAAGACTTATCTATGTGAGCAGGTCCGTCTACATGCATGCCATTTCACATTAAAAAACATGTCGGAAACCAATATTTTTTCATGCGGCCGCTATCAGCCGTGAGCGGGTGTTCTGCTCTAGTTCATCGAGTTTTTCACTGCTTACGGGTGCGCATGTATCAATGTTTCTAGTTCTTCCGAGCGAGATCTTCCACAATACCGGTAAAACAGACTCAGCATGCCTTTGTTTTGAGTTGGCATTCGGTGTGTTTACAGTGGACCGCTAGATAGACGACCCCCCTTTTTATTGTCTCCAGCTTACCTAATGATGTCGTCCCGCTTGAAGATTCAAAGGTTTTGCTACCAGCATCTGCCGATGTTTTCAGGTCAGACGCGATTGTCCATGACGCCTTGTATAGGTCTGATTAAGATCTGATTCCAGATGAGTTGGCTTCCTATCGGATTTATTTACCGATACATACTAGTCGCCTGCCTTCCAAGCTGTTGGTTACGAAGGGTCAGTAAGTCAAGGAACGCGTTTCATAGTTATTCTTGTCTTCAACGTCTCTATTACAAAACCCTCTCACGGACCAAGGATCATCGCGAGGTCTACTACAAAGGAGTTTCAAAATACATTATGTAAACGAGTATATTTATCGATTATGCCATAAGTTTTCGAGGGAATAATATTTAACTTTATATTTTTCTTTTTTTTATATCAGTCACGATACAAAGGGAATATATTATTTCTCGTAGAGTTTGTCCTTCGAAATGATTTCAGGAAACCTGGTCCCAGTAATGCTCGATATTATGTTCTGCGGTGGCCCAGAGATATGTGTTTAGGCCACGCAAAACAAATATCACATTTGGTGCTTAGTCAACTTCTGAAGTATTACGATTTTTGTAAGAACTTGGCAAACACAGGAAATACAATGCGAATATCGTAAATATTTTATACATAACCAAACTGAGTTTATGTTTCAGTTTTGTTTGTTCCCTTGAAACATAGATTCCGAAAATACTCGAATTCAGTTATAAAAGTGAATAAAGGTATTCGTCCTACTGAAATCAAGAGATAAAGCAACATTATGCCTTTATATAAACCACTTCAGTTGGGTTTCAAGTCAACTTGTTTCGAGTAAAGACACAGCAGTGTCTTCTTTAGGTCAGTTAAACATCTAAATAATAAGTACTATTATTTATTTTATATTTTATATTAGTTACTTTGTACATTTAAGTTTACAAGTATCTAATTATTTCATTTTCTTTTTGACTAATAATATTTTAACTTAAACACTACTTATTATTTTGATTTACATGCATTTTAAATAATTTTTACAGGCTTTTTTAAATTTATTGATAGGCATAATTTTGATGGTTTCCGGCAGCGCATTATACGATTTCATTCCTTTGTATAGTAAGCTGTTTTGGGTGTTGGCTTTATTCTTTTCTGGTAGTCTAATTTCTTTGCATGCCCTTGTATTATACTTGTGAATATCAACATTGTAGATAATTTTGTCAGAAAAATACTCTGGTAACAAGTTGTTCTTCATTTTATGTATAAACATCAATGTGTTCAATGTCAGCATCTGTTTAACTGTCAGCCAATTTAGTTCCTCTGACATTTTAGCTACTTTTGAGTATCTATTTCGCCCAAGTATAATTCTCATTGCTCTATTTTGGAGAATTTGAAACCTGTTATGTTCTTTGTCGTTACACAAGAAAAGAATCGTAATCGTATTCGTAAAAACTGATAATATTGAAAAATAAATAATATCTTGTTACAAAAATATAGTTATATTTGAAATAATTTAAAATAGGTATGAATGTACTACACAATAAATCATCATTAAATTACCAACTAGATAAAAGTGAAAATCAAAACTAAATAACCGATAAAGTAGGTACTTATCCCAAGTGAACGAGAGAGGAGGAACACGTGGGTTTATTGATAACACCAAGTAAGGGGCTATACCGTAGGTTATCGAATATGAATGAATTGATTATTAATACCTAAGGGTCATTATTATCTAAGGTCGTCCTGATTTAAAATGCTCCCAAATTATCTATTATAGTACATTCAGCCAAGTTTCTAATTTTATACAAATTTTCGATAGTTTGATCTAATTAAATCCGATTGAAATAAAAAAAAAGGTTTCAACCAAATGATCACAGAGAAGTCATGATCATTCAACAAACATAAAGTTTTTTTCCAAGGGCTGACCCACATTAAGAACGCAATAATGTCACTACGTTTCGAAAACAGTTTAAAAAGCTCGAACGTACATAGTCCCAACTGGGGTTTGGCAGATAGCGAATAATCGTTAGGCGAGCTTTCGGTATATTGTTTGCTAAATGGAAGGGCGCGGGGCGCAGAAACTCAGAGATTATACAACTGTTACTAAGGGCGCAGGATCATTATCAGAGCTGTCACCAAATAAGCTTTTTGATTATTTCACCAGGAATGTTCTGATTTCAAACCTTCAAGATTGCCTTATTATTTTTAGTTCCCTTCTCTCTTATATTGACTCTTGGCATCACGAACCGACTCAACTCGCACTTAACTTGATTGTGCTGCATCTTCTTGGAGAATTCCCGACGTCTTGTTCCATTTACTTGTAAATCAAATCATATTCTCCTGATACTTCGTTCTATGTCCGCCTCTATTCAAATCATCTAATATCTTGTAATTTTTTCAGATTTATTCGATGGAAATATTTAATTTGGCGCCGCAACAGAAAGTGAAACGCAGCCTCTGTGACTCCAACGGCTAACGCGAACCTCCTCTTGGAAATACTCCGCTGAACCCGGACACGCTGGGTTAAGTCCTGGAACACAAAAAACCTTCACTTAGCATGGGGCTTCGAGTAATCCTCTGGTTTCGGGTTATTGTCCCGTGCGGGCTTATGTGTGATGATAACTAATTCAGAGGATTACGGAATAACCCTGAATTGGGAGCAAATTGGTGCCAAAGTCAGGTGAGAGTGATTGATTAGGTAATTTCCATTTTATAATTGCCAGAGGGGTAGTTGTTTTCGATTTAAAAACACTGCTTTCGTGTGATTACATTTTAATTGGTTTTGACGAAGAGGCTTTTTTTGTCCTGGGATAATTTTTAATGTTCAATAATACTTTTACATCTTCTAGAAAAAAAATCGCTGAGTTAATAGTGTGCCACGTAATTTCTATGCCTTTTAGACATTTTTTTAAATACGCTCATTTGTTTTTACCAAGGAATATAACTAAATAAACTTTATTTTTTGTAAAATCAGTGTTCAGATTAGTATACATTTTTTTTTGTTTTTCGTCTGTCATGCTAGGAATATCCGTGTGTTATGGCGGACGAATTGCAACATGTATAAATTAACGATTTAAAATTTGATGAATTATTTATGAGTACCAAAAAAAAAATTTTTTGAGTGCATTTATCTCAAATGTATTTAGGTATTGGTCAACCAGAAAATAAATTGTTTCCAAAATTGTTTTTAGGAAGGCACACCACCCTATAAATAAATCGGTGAGGGGCGTTTCCAAAAAATGGAGTAACTTCAAAATAGATCGAATTTACTTGCATTCATCCATGTTCTATCGTACTTGCTCTAAAACATTGTGGACAAATACAAATCCCTTTATTTTCAGGTAGGTGAAGTCAAAATGTTAAGAAACATAATATTTCACTAAGTATTCGTAAAAATAAATTTAGAATTTACGCTGACGATAAGCACAGATCCAACGTCTCTATCCACCGACTCTCAAATGGCGAGCCTAAAACGGCCTAAGGCAAAAAGGTGGAATGAAAATACGGATGTTCACCTCAATGTGTATATGAGAGGCACAGGGTCGAGTTTGATTTAGTAGAACTAGAAGGGTGTTCTACCCGAGGTGGTCATTTCAATTAATTCTGATGAACATATTACTATAATATAAAATGGTTTCCGAGGACTATCTCGGGAATTAACCAATTCATTGCATAGAAAAATAAAACTTGATCCTTACTGCAATGTCCTTAATGTCATTGCTGCAAAACGATTGGGAAATTTCGGACAACGTTTTACGGTTTGAATAGGAATGGAAAGAACCAGTTTTTATTGATACAAATTACTTAAATTCCGAGTGCACTCTCAGTAAATATTTGTTTTCTTTCGTCACTGATTTTTCAGAATTAATTCGAATGTGAATCTCGGACGAACCCCTCGTTTTTAACCCCGTTATTAGATACCCAACAAATATTGGGTTGGTTACCTGCTTTATTTTAGCTGTGTGTTGGGTTTTTGCAATTTTTATTGTATATATGAAGTTCAAGAACATGACCCCTGCACGGGGTTACACAATCATTAGTGTTAAGTTTATGTAAAGCGCATTTGGGTACGCAAATTGTGATTTAAAATGTAATGCTGCCATTATAATATTTGAATAAGCTTAAGTTGGGTTAGGTTAGGTTAGGAATTTGTGTGATTAATTTCTACTCGTTATATATTAATGTATTAATATTGGATGATAAAGCTGATATCGAGATTTCAGAAAGAGTCGATAGTCAAGAACCAATAAACTGATGCTTTAATTATGGTGGCAACATCCTTATTTTTCGTTATCAACAAACTTAACAGTTGTGTGACAAATTCCATTTTAGGAAATACGTGACTTATATGTTGTTGCCATAGAATAAAGAAGAAGGTTGCTATCAAAAGGCATCAAATCACTATTATTTTAGGGCTCGGTTCAACAGAAGCGTATTTTTATGCATTACATTATTATAAGCTGGCCAAGTCAGATGCTCTTGGTATTTGTATAAAACGCTAGTTTTGCGTTAAATAATACAATAAGGCAATTACTCAATCCCGCACGATTCAGAGTACAAACCATTTCAATCTGTGCCTGAAGTTAATATTTAAACAGTGCACACTGAAATAGGCCACGATGGGAGCGGAATGCAAAACGGTTCCCTTTCCAATATTCTCGATTTCATTAGAAAATATGTCGGTCACACTGCTGTTCCGGGCGCCGAAGGCTTTTATTGGAATGTACTCTTTTGCGCCTTATTTTAGCGAGATTGCTTTTATTGAGCGGGGACTATGTATGTAAAATATATATCATCGGGAAGATTTTCTTCATAATGCATTTATAAGACTGTTACATTTTGCTTTTCTTGAGTGGTCATCAATTCTGTGAATGTCAAATGACGATTTGGTTTCGGTTTCGGTTTCAATATCAAATGTTGTATTGTAATTTTGTGTTAATTTGATTTTATTGAGCGTGGAATTTTTGTGCAATCTAAACTATGGAAGATTTTAATCGCAATGGATTTAGGTAAATACTTTTTTATCGCCCTGGCGAAAGCTCACCATTTAAAAGATACTTTGCTTGAAATAGCTTTGGCCGTATTTGATGACAAGATCTGAATAGCCAGATAAACAAACTTTCCAACCTCCTTCTTCCTACGACTGGGGTTTGACTGCGGGGTTCTGCTTCCAAGTGAAGATACTGCGACAGGTCTGGTCCAGAGAGAGGGCTAGTCAGGCGGTCCAGGGGGACAGGCGATGGTCAAAAGAAAGGCAGGAGTCAAGTTGAAGGCGATGTCGAGAGCAAAGTAAAGTCAAGGTGGGTGATGCTGGCGGACGATTCTGGTGATCTAATTTCATCTCGTTTTTTCGTAATATTTGAATTACCGAGAAGCGCGATTCCGGGGTGTGGGAATTTTGTATGGGAGATTTTCATCTCCCCGGCCGGCAAATATTTTTGTGGGAGACTTTAATTTAGTTTATCCCCTTTTCCTTTTCACCAGCTACCCTCTTGACTTCAATTCACCTCTTTATTATTTTTATTAGAACCACAATCAGAGATACAATATACAAAGTTACAAAATACACCGATTTTTGAGGGCTTAGTTCTTAATTATATGTTCATCTTAAGTGCTATAATTTAGAATTGATATGTAGCGGGAAATTAGGCTGTCACAATGGCATAGTTTATTGGTTTGTGCTATCAGCTTGACCCCCGCAATAAGGTTCACAAGGTCAATTTTACATGTTAAATTAATTCAAATGCCGGGCCGTGATTGGTCGGCCGCGGAGACCCGTGGGCGCGTACTCAGTTGAACTACACTGACTCCGTTCGCTCCACCGGCTTATCTATGACGTCATAATGACGCAATAAGCCGACGAGGAAGGAAAAAAGTCTTAGCCTGAAGAGAATTAATTAACCTAAAACTTATCATATATTTTAATTAGCGCGGCTCAGTACATCCAACACACTTGTCAATGTCACCATTTATTCTTTTAACAGTCAATATAAAGCATAATGAATCTCAACATTTGTTGTCGTTTCGTATACATTTCGTTGGTGTTATATTTGGGTTTGGTTCTTTTATCAATTTAAGTTGATGCTTCTCAAAGAATTTTCGAGTCTTGAGACAATAATGGAATACTTGTGATAAGCCCAATAATTGAACGTTATTCTTCCAATTTCAACGGGCACTATTTTCTATCAAAATTCAACAGAAAATTTCTGGGACAAGTAGTTTATCTCTCGACAGCTCATTGGTGGATAAAACAATGTACGTAATCATGCATTATTTTATAGTGCTTCCACACAAACGAAGTATTGACTTCTGTAAGTCTAAACCTTAACTTGTGACTCTAATTTAATGTTTATAATAAAAACAATTTTATTCCAGAAGGTATGCAGGTAACGGACAATGCTATACATTCCATAGTTAACAATAATACAAATGAAAAAAAAAAAAAAATAACAATACACAAAACAATAGTACAAATTGTAATACATATATGTAATAACATAATAAAAATAAATTTATAAAAAATCAAAAATAAATTGAATGAAATTCAAATTAAACTTAATAATTGAAATAACTTTAATCTAACGTGCTTCAAGGTAATCTTCGCATCATCTTCATGTTTCTGTGTATTTTCTCATTTAAATTAGGAATTAGATCTGTACAGCGCCTTTGAGGTGATTTTTTAACAAAAACGGCGCAATACAAATCATCGAAATATTATTATTATTTATTATTATCGCTTGTTGAGAGGAGACGTAAGCCACTCAGATGCAACCGTGAAAATGACGTTGGTTGGTTGAGCAGAAGCTGGCTAGTCGGTGGTGAACTAAGGCGGGGAATGAGTGCACCCTCCCTTCGGTGAACAATATAGAAGCACTGCAGAACCTTGGAAGTTGCCTATAGGCATTGTTGTAGCAATCCCTCAACTTGTTCCATTGCGCTATTGGGTATTGTGTCCACAACTCAGATGTATATAGGGCAGTGCAGTACATCTTAAAAAGCAGTTTCCTGACATCACACTACAGTGGTAGAACCGCCCTGAGAGCATTCAGGCCCGTACATTAACATCTCTTCTTTGTCGTTTCATATTTTCAATGTCGTTCAAATCTTCTGTAAGGATGTGTTTCAGATATTTAAGCTGTGAGGCCAAAAACAGTTTGTTCCCTTCTAGCCAGATTGGTGGAATATTATGTGGCTCCTTATTGTGTTTAAATAAGACAATAACGGACTTTTTAGGGTTCTATAACAAGTAATGTGAGTTTGCGTATACTTCACATATTTGCACAAGCAGCACCATGTCATCCGCGTAGTTGATGTTGTTACTTCCTTGTCCACAGATATGGCGACCAATCATTGAGTCGTGGAGTTTTTGTAGGAGATCGTTTATATATACATTAAATTGAGTAGGCGACATATTTCCCCTTGCCTGACCCCGCTTTTAAAGAGTAGGGGTCTAGAAAAGCTCAGTACCAAATAGCTAGCATATTGACTACTGCCGCAGGGACATCTCATTTTATGATTTTTTTCCCATAATAAGTGAGATACACGATCAAAAGCCTTACTAAGATTGAGGGAACATCCATAAATGGTGGTTTTTTTTTTTTTTGTATTGAGTTATTGTTTGCTTTACTCCATAGATGGGCATCTCAATAAATGAAGTCCTCTTGAATCCAAATTGGTTATCCAGGGTAAATAGTTTTTCCTTTATAAGCTTGAATTTTTTTTTCAAAGAGTCTTAAAACCATTGTCGCCAAGGAGATCAGTCGGTAATTTCCTAATATAGATGCATCCAGTTGATTGGATTTCAAGATTGGTATGATTACGGTTTGAGTCTTGCCTATCGGCATGTATATGTGTCTCTGAAGGCTGTAGTATAGGGCTACTAGAATAGTCCAGAGTTGATCTCCTACCTACCTTATATGCTCGATACTTATGGCGTCGTACCCTGGAGTCTTACCTAAGGCGGTTTGCTTAATCGCGACTGCAACCATTTCAGGTGTGACATTCATTACGAAGTCATCATTGGCCGCAGGTAGACATGTTATTCTTGAAGGTTTCGTGGTATCTTCCTGATCCCCGCTTAGAAAAAAATTGTTTCTAAAATTCTTCGGCTATGTTTTTATCCCCCGTGATATTATTGACGCAAAGTGGAACTTTGCTCTTGGATTTTAGGACGTTTGACGTTTTTTGACAAAACTTTCTGAAGTCCTTGTTATGCAAATACGTGTATGTAGCTATGCTATTCATTCGTGCTTCGTTTTCAGACTATTGGCATTTTTGGAGAGCAATTTTGTAAGATTTCTTACTTGTTTTCCTTTCATCTGTAATACGACCTTCCGTAGGCTTTCCAGCTTGAACTCAGCAAAAGAATGCACGTCTTAAACGACGATATAAAATGGTAACTTTATCATTCCATCCAGGAACAATGGTATACTTATTTTTGAGTATTTTCTTTTTAAAAGCTTGCACGGCAGAGTTTCGTAATGTTTTGACCGGATTCCTGTAGAGAGAATCCAGATCAAGTTTTTGATCGTGGGTGTTACAGTTAATATTCTGACATCGTATGGAATCTGTAGGTTTATTATAAGGAATTCTTAATTTTCCAGGGAGTTATCTATTTTAATGTAGTTTTCATTTTTTTGCGTCCATTTTCCGAAATCTCAAGGTTGATTTTGTCTTGTTGCTATGATGGGTAGTAGATGCAGATCTAGTTCGACCGTTAATGGGAGATGATCTGACCACCTCGCATTAGTTATAATGCTTACACTTCTCACTGTGTTATTCAACCCCTGTGTCATAATGCACTAATTAAGCCACCTAGTGCTTTCGTGGGTATCACTTACATACGTAAATGCATCCGGGTTCATTTTTAGTGGCTTATGATTCATAAAAAAATAAATTATTTTGAATCGTTTGTCAGCGTTGTCGGCGTTCGATAAATGTATTTTCTAATAAACGAGAATTTCGGCCAAATATTCGCATCCATAAGTTTATCGTATCCTGACTCAGGGGTTCTTATTTTCAATGCTCGATACTCGCCAGATTTAGTTTTTAACTCGTATGCAACAGCTGAATCAATGCTATTTCGCTTAATAAAGGAAATCACATCTTCACAAGTTGTAGTTTTTAGAGAATATTTCGTTCTCTGCAAACCTTTCATTTCAGCAGTTTCGTTCTGTCCAATATAGTTGTAATTTTTTTGGGGGCAGCTTTTGATTTTTTGTTTTTTTTTCTCTATAAAAATCCACCCTGGTTTATTATGTTTTTCGTTGTTTCCTGAAAAATGATTACAAACGACAACTGCAAAGGATTTTGAGCAGTCAATTTGTTTTTCGGTCGGAAGTGGGCGATCTGGTTTTGAATTTGTCTCCATAGATGGCGTTACAATATCTGCCTTTAACGTAGGAGTGGCCATGATGGTATGCTGTTTCAGATGAACTTTCATAGATGGTACTGCACTATCAACATTAAGGATTTTGATTGTTTTTGTTATATAATTGACAGTTCAATTGAGACTTTTTATGGCGGAAGTTAGTAATTTAATTTGTTCTTTAATCGTTAAGTTCTTATGATGGTCGGATTCATTGGAACTTTTCGAATGTCGCTCTTAATATTAATAAGATCTCTCAAAAATGCAGTTGAGTCAATGTAATCGAATGTGACCGGCGGTAGTTGACTAATGTTTAAAACAGAAAATTTAGGAATACTGTTTAGGTCCATATCTTTCAGAATCTTTATAATATCAGTGATAATACGTTTTTTCTTACTTTCATCAACTCTCTTGGCAAATGTTTTTACTGGAACGCATTTGCACAAAACACTTGTTGCGGATCCGATGTCCTCATCATTGAACGTGTTTTCGCAAATGATCTGCATCGTTTGTTTGTCCATCAGTCGATCTTTTATTGGATAAACGCAAAAATCTCGTTGATGATAATCCCGTACGCGCACTCTCCGTTATAAGACATCCTCGGTAGGTGATTTTTCGTATTATTATTATTAATTTATTTGGCTTAAGTTCGTGGAATACGTGTTGTTGTTGCGACGCCATCTAGCTATTCATTAAGATAAACTAAAAAGTTGATGACTTTCTCATTTTCACCCTTCTGAGAGGCCAAGATCAGAAGCGATACGTATGAAATGGATTTAGCAATGTTTTGAATTCCCAGACCTGTCTCTTTTTATTTTCAACTTCCTTTAGCTTCACTACAAGGCCTGTTTCAAATTTCTCATTCGAATACTATCAGCTACACAAATAGGAGTAATCAATATAACTCTTTTTATTTTGTGGTTTTTTAAATTATTATTTCACGCTGTGAAAAGTCTGAGAATTTAGAGATTTACGAAATTATTTAAGCTTTTTTTTGCAATTTTTTTTCTTTATTATAACTTTAATGTTCTTCTAGACTTATTCATTTCTGAGAAAATCAATTTTGTAATGGATGCTGTCTACGACATTTCGAAAATCATTTCGTAAAATAATAATTAAAGAGCGCTTAATACAAATTTTATGTGAAAACAACCCTTCTAGTCTCCTTTACGAATGAATCCATGCTGGCGAATTTTAAAGAGTTTTGTTACAATTTGATTTTATCTTTTTACCCAGCTTAGTACGTGTCAGATCGAATCATATCTTAAGTTAATATCATACAAAAAGATCCGAGGGTTAAAAATTCTTTCCAGCTTTAGAGTACCTTCTCAGTATCACCTAGCGTTTATAAAATACGTCAGAGGGAGTTAAGTCTCAATATTACATCTAATATACGTATGATTTTGTACATTTTGTGTCGTAAATACGGGAAACATAATTTTTTTTCTTCGATAAGGTACCTCCAACATTCTTTGTACGTATTATTTTCTAAATAAATTCAATTTATTATCTTAGAATATTATGCGCAGATAAAACAAGTTAATATTTTCTAGTGACCCATATCTGATAGGAGCAACCCTTCTGTCACAGATAATATGATTATAATATTGTTAACTTTTGCCCACGAAAAGTTGTACGAGTAGAAAAGGATTGAATAATTGATGGGACTATGAATAATTTAAAGTCTCATTGTATCATTCTTTGTTTTCCTCTTTCAAAGTCACCTCCAATCTGTTTTGTAAAAGTACACAATATGGAATTTAAAAAAGTTAATTGGAGTCTAGACAGTTCGACGCAATTATTTAAATTGGAATTAATATTTTTTCTTGACAAGTCAAGTTACATCACGTGATTGTTCACAGGTTAATACACTAGCAAAAAAATAATTTTCTTGAAAGCTGCTCATTTATTAAAGATACTTACACCAACAGATCTTTTACATAGGTAATATTTGATATGCATAGCAGTGAAATTTTTAAGATTAGAAAAAATATAACAGAATCACAATGAGATAAAAGAAACATTGAATTTTTTGCATTGACAGTAAAGATGACGCTGTTTGAAGTATATTTGTTTCCCAACATAATGTAAGCAGGCAATATGAGCATATACGCCGTAGTTGCCTTTCGAGTTATTACCGCATAACAATATGCGCCCTTGGGGTGATTTTTCACAAAAACGGCGCCATACAAAACATCCAAATATTATTATTATTAATACAATTTATCGGGTGTAGCGCAAAAGTTACAACAGTCTAGTCATCTCCTAGCGAAAGTTGAGTTGGGGGATTTTATGATGCAAAATTGAATGAAAAATAATTCCCGAACATTAACACTCAGGAAAACATTAACATGTAGTTGAATGAATCAAATACTTGAGATCGAGTCTGACGATGTGACAAAGTGGATGAAGCAAAGAGTAAGTGTCAATAGTCAACCTCTTTGCCTATCCAGTTTTAGCGAAGGTTGGCGACGACCATGCACGCTTTGCGGTTTTGCTTCATGTTTTACTAATGCCATCTTTCAATGCCACAAAGATGTTGGTAAACTCATACGTTGTGTCATGACTTGGTTATTGCAATGGCATGTATGAAAGTCTCCCCAAAATATGCACTGACAGACTTCAGTCAGTTTTCAACGCTGCAGCAAGGCATTTTTTTTAAAATACACTCATATATCGCAACATCTTAGGAACCTTCAGTGGCTTAAATATCCTAAACGGACCCAATTAAAACAATGCTGGATGATTTGAAAGCGAAACATGACATGGCGCCACCCTACTTGTTGGGACTGTGCATTCCAAACGATGTTAATACGAGGCAAGCAACTCTCCGATAAGCATCTTCAACGGCGATAGGTAGACTCTCAGTACCTAAGCACAATCCCAACACCAATTTCGGAGACCAAGCTTTTACCGGAGCAAGTCCAACAGCTTGGAATAACTTCCCTTCACATTTGCGAAAGATCGACTGCCCAACTAAGTTCAGAGCAAAACCAAAGACTCATCTTTTTAAATTATCATACCCAAAATAACGTCCATTTGCTTCACTGGAGTTGTAATCAATCAGTCCGAGGGCTCTATTTGGTTTTGATATTGCTATTCCTAGCTACTATTTCTACTCAAGTTTTTGACAGCACGGGCAAAAACCATTACATATATTTGTAAATGTAAATATGTTAGCTGTAAGTCACTAGTTATAAATATTAGGAAGAATGTAATATTAATTAGTCTTAGTTGTGAGCTTAAATTGTAAGTCACTAGTCATAAGTTTTATTAATAAGTCACTTATCATAAGTCCTTGCTGCAAGTCTATAGTTAAAAGTTATAATTTATACGTCACTACTTATTTGTCTTGTAAAGTGATTAAGTTGAAGGTTATGTTAAATAAGTTGTAAAGCGCCCTTGATGTGATATTCTGTCACAAAAACGGCGCTATAGAAATTAGTCAATTGTTGTTATTATTAAAATCGGGATGAAGAGAGTATTTTTAATTTCACGAGGATACGGCTAGGGTAACTACGCAGTTTTTCCTCTTTCACACGTTCCCAAGGAGTTCTCCTTCAAGCCGCTCACACAGAAGAACTTCCACGCTAGTTTTATTTTATTTTATTTTTTATTTTATTTTATTAACGCCTTTAAGGCTTTTACATAAATACATTTTTTAAATAAAGGAGTACAATAGATGGGTAGAATATAACATTAAGAGAAAAGTTAGTATTTAACTGCAAGTATATAAATATAGCGTAGGTTTATACATATAATAACAATAACCTTTGTGTTCTATTGAAAACATTCAAGTAAGCTAGATTTTAATTTGGAAACAGTGTTGTAACGGTAAACATCTATTGAACCATATTTATTACCAAGTCTATGCAGTCTTTGAATGGGAGAATTATCAAAATAATTGTTTGTAGACGGAGAAACATAATATAGAGCCGCCTGCCGTGTATCACGGGTAGGTACTCGCAAGGTAATAAGGCTCGTTAGATCCGGGGCGTCCAATCTGCCATTCGCTATTTTAAAGAGACATATTAAATCGCTCACTGTGCGTCTTGATGATAAATCAGTGAGGTTAAGCAAGTTCATTAAATATACGTAATCAAGGTCAACAATTGGGATACATAACTTATAATTAATAAATCTGAGAAACTTATGCTGCACTCTTTCTATTTTAAGTTGGTGAATATTATAAAAATGGAGCCCAGATTGTAGAATTGTACTCTAGATTAGATCTAACCAACGCAGTATAAAGTAATTTAAATGAATTCAATAATTTAAAGTCTTTTACCGTCCTCAAAATAAAACCCAAGCATTTCATGGCCTTATTAGTAATTTCATTTATATGAGGAACAAAAGTTAATTTACTGTCAAAAATTATACCCAGATCCTTTATTTGGTCAACTCTTTTAAGTTAATATTGTTAATGCTATATTGATACATAATGAGATTTTTAATTCGGGCGAAAGTTATCGTTTGACATTTTTCAATATTAAGGAACAGTTCGTTACGAGCACACCACTCTTGTAACCTCACAAGATTCAATTGCAATACGTAACAATCATTAAGATTGGTAATTGTTTTGTAAATTTTTAGATCATCGGCAAATAAAAGAATCATAACTCCATCGAAAACGGTAGTGATGTCGTTAATAAATAAAGAAAATAACACTGGTCCCAAATGTGACCCCTGTGGAACGCCACTGAAGATTTCAAACTGATATGATAAGTGTAGATTGAGTTTGACTGATATTTTTCTTTTATGTAAGTAGCTTTCAAACCATCTCAAAATATTTCCGGTTATACCGAGGGTTCTTAGTTTATGAATGAGAATATTATGTGACACTTTGTCGAAAGCCTTACTAAAGTCAGTATACACTACATCAGTTTGAAGACGCTTATGCATGGTATTAAATAGATGTTCCTGATAAATCATTAAGTTAGTAAGAGTGGACCTTTTTGCCTTAAAGCCGTGTTGTTGATGAGAATTACTTTATTAATCTCAGGCGAGATTAAAGAGAGCAGAGCAGATTCAAATAATTTTGGAATTGATGATTGGATACATATTGGTCTATAATTGGAAATATCAGATTTATTTCCTTTCTTAAAAATAGAGTCAGAAAACTTTCCTTCCATTTTTCGGGAAAGGTACCAGTTTTTAAAGAAAAGTTAAAAAGCTTAGTCAGAGGCCAAGACAAGACTGACAGGCACTTCGATAGGAAGATAGGAGGAATGTTATCGGGGCCAGCCGACTTGTTGATATCAAGGGATTTCAATTTCGCTTTAATATCACAATCATCTAATATGCACTGATTGAAATCGATCTCGTTGTCGTTATTAGTTTTTTGAGAATCGAGTAATGGAGAGATGTTAGCGGTATCATAAACTTTGCTGAAGAATTCAGCAAATAGATCAACGATTTCTTGGGGATTATCAGCCATTTTATTATTTAAATACATATTTGAAGGACTACTGTAGTCATTATTATTAAGCATGTTAGAAAATTTAAATATATTCTGAGGATTGGCAACAGCCATTTCTTCGCAATTTTCGATACACTTATTGTAACATAATTTTGATATTTTTTTTGTTAACAATCTTAATTCTTTAAATTTAGAGTAATCTTTAGGATCTCGTGTTGATTTATACACTTTATGAGCAATTTTTTTATCTCTAATAATATTGATAAGATCAATACTAAACCATTTTGGGTATTTGTATTTATTTATATATATTATTATTTTATATTCTGTCCAGGATACCATTAAGTTTATCTCCTGGGTCTACATTTTTAAAGCCTCTAATATTGTCATTTTTTTCAGAAACCAATTTGTTTATATCTATCATAACCACATAGCATAAAATCTTTGTGTTGAAATAGGAAAAATGCTCGAATGGTTTGTTTTTGATGTTTTTCCTTTATTACAAATTTAGTTAAATGATTTCTATCTCACAACATCATGAGCAGAAGCTTTGAAATATTTGTTCAGTTGTCAAAAAATAAGATAAGACGTCATGTTGATCATCTCACATTTTCAATTGTTCAATAAAAAAGAAAATTAGGTAGAGTGTCGAGACTCAGACCAATCCGGATAGTAACTACTAGTGTAATACAAAATATCGTTCATATTTATTCATTCTCTACGAATACTTGAAAAACCAGGATTTAAAAAAAAAACAAGTTTTCACAAATTATTTCTATTTTATGGGTAAATTTATAATACTTTAAAAGTTTGTAGGTGCGGCACGTAATCTACGTAAAATTGTAATTTCAAGTTTTAGAACAAGAAAATGGGGGAATACTCCTAGTTTAAAATGTAAACATTGATAAAATTTCAGGAATATAGAAAATAAACAATATCACGGCATATTCCTGTATTTTGATTAAAAATTAATTATATTTTAAATAACTGAATTAATTCTAGATACACATATTAGATCCTGTCAAAAACACTTGCCATTTATTACCATGTTTATAATTATTTGCATAATATATCCTTATTACCTAGCAAACAACACACAAGATGATAAACAAATTTTCCCGAGCAAATTCTCATCTCAATTTATGTACATACTTGCGGAATTAAAGACACAAATACAATGCGGAGATATTGTTTGAGACACAATAATAATTTATCTTCAAGAGAATAATATTTATTTGAGTAAAATAATTAATAACATGCTTTGTGAGAAACAAAATACTTTGTATACATGCGGGGAAGAGAAATTTATTCTTAAGATAGAATGATATTTTAAAGCTCTTTGCATATCAAATAATAGATTAAGACATAGATTCAAAGACTTAAAACTGGTGATAATCTAATAAAACAGAGGCGCTCAATCACATGCTTTCTTAGTCAAGCTCTGACATACTTATTGTGATATTTTTTTGAAGTAATAAACAAAACATTTAATATTCGTAAAAAGCATTTACTTTGTGGCTTGCCATATTTATAAATAAAACACATACACTTTGTTTATAACCACTTTATTATTTAACATTACGTCTACCGGTTTCGAAAGTACCCTTTCATCATCAGGACAATATCAAAATTAACATAAAATATAAAATGCTGAGATATATATACATATTTAGGAATTGGAATGGGAAGGAGAAGGAGTAATTGAGGGGATTATGGGAATAACCGAGAGGCAAACTGGAAATATATCTAGGATAGGACTATAAGATAAATTAATTTGATTATTCAAAATACTACATTTATTATTTAATGATTTTTAAATTTATAATGCTTCTAAATTATCTAATTTTTTCCCTTTATTACAACGGTGAAGAATTTTAACCCCTGTATCCCTATTAAAATTATGATCCGTAGCAATGTGGTCATTGGCGAATTCTGAAAAATTATTGTTTTTTAAGCATCTTAGATGTTCAGTGATTCTAATATTAACATTTCGAGATGTTTGACCCATATAATATGACGGACAATTATTACAAGAAAGTTTTTTAAACGCCAGAATGACTTAATTTACTATCACTATCTTTAGCATTTTTCAATAACATACCTATGCTATTGTTTGTATAGAACGCGGGTTTAGTGTGGGTAGGCAAATTTCGGGTACTAAGTGAAGAAAAAATTGACATATATAGTAAATAAGATTCTACGCCTTTGGAAGGAATTCTTTTTGATATTGTTGTTACTTTTAAATAAAAATGTTTTAGTAGCAAGGGGTTTAAGTTTTTTATTCAAAATTTTGTCTTTAAAGTTTGTGGTATAACCATTATTCAAAGCTTTTTGTTAATTTTTTTCTAATTCAATTGAGAAATGATCTGGTGATAGGGGAATTTGTACTAGCCTGTGTACCATTGAGTGAAAGGCTGAATGCTTATGTGATACCGGGTGATTTGAAGTATCATAGATGGTGATATCCGTGAATGTTGCTTTACGATAAATGTTAAATTCGATTTTATTATTTACTAAAGATAGTGTTAAATCTAAGAAATTAATTTATCTTATAGTCCTATCCTAGATATATTTCCAGTTTGCCGCTCGGTTATTCCCATAATCCCCTCAATTACCCCTTCTCCTTCCCATTCCAATTCCTAAATATGTATATATATCTCAGCATTTTTTATTTCATGTTAATTTTAATATTGTCCTGATGATGGAAGGGTACTTTAGAAACCGGTAGACGTAATATCAAATAGTAAAGTGGTAATAAACAAAGTTTATGTGTTTTATTTAAAAACATTTAATACCCAAAACTAAAAGAAATATATGAACTATCTGTATTCTATGATATATGACAAAAACTCAATAATCCAATAGGAATTCCTATAATATACAGAAGGGAAGATAGACGCTTTTATTTTTGTACATATAACATAGATTAGAAATTTTAAAACCACAAGTGTAAAATTGTTTATATTTTGCAATTGATGGATTTATCGATGTTAAAAACAAAGAGATTGGTTATGATGCATATTTCAATTTACACTTTATTTAAAAAACAACAACCTAGAAAAAATAGAAAAATTTTATCACTCAAGATATTCATACCCTCAAGGCGATGGTGTCCAAATTCATATATTTACGAGTACATGTAGTGGAGAATTTCATTGCGTGACCCATACACTGTGACGTAAATGTGACTTTTTTATTAGATTACTCGAAATGATATCAAATTTCAGTTTTGAAAAAATCATGTCAAATATATTTAGTAGAATTTAAAAATGCACATTTATTTGTAAATTAATATTTTAACGTAAACAAGTAACCGTGGATTGCACGCCACTGTGATAAACATAAAAGATTTGATGACGCGGAGTAATGTGAAATGGAGCATTTTCCAATCAGACATTAAAAGATGAAATCTCAGTACCTTTCTATAGAACAAGATGGGCGATTCGATTAGGATGCTAATAAAGTAATTACGAGTGTTTACTAGAAGGGAGACATACAAACAAGGGTATCGCGTTACCTTATCTCATCCAATGGCGTATATAGTTATCCCTGGCAATGGAGGCGGATCTCGGAATCCTACTGAAGGAAACAGTAGGAGACTAACAATAATCAACAAAGGTAAAAAAGAGCAAATCTTTTTACTCAAAGAAAATGTTTTATTTTTATTTCGTTAGGGAAACTATTTTACATTAAAAGTTGACTTTTTGTTTATATTTATAAAATAGATTCCTATAAAAAGTTTTAAAACTTTATGATGACGATTTTATTTTATTTTATGGAGCAAAAACTATTGAACTGTGAGCTACCGCGTCATTGCATAAAATTTGGATTGCCATAAAATTTGCCCTGGTTTTCTGTATGGAATTCCTAGGTCAACGCAGTTATTTTCAGTTCGCAACGTTATTTCTACCATGGGTTATTATCTGATAAAGTTGTTTAAAATCTACTAAGAGTAAAAATATATTCCTCGGCGAAGCTATGTGGGAGTACCAACAAGATGTTTTAGTTCTGAAAATATATAGGTACGTTTTACAAAAGCTACTACGATAAACATTCACCGGGGTTAGTACACTCAAATTAAAAAAAAAGTATCTTGAGACATTTAAAAAAATTAATAAACTTTTCACGAGAAAAGTAAAGAAGCCAGCGCCACGGGAAGTATAAATAATAAAATCGTCTTTTCAATACCTTTTCTTACCCCTTACATTTGAGTGTATCCAGTATTTGAGATATTCCAGTGTGGGGTGGCGGGGGGGGCGCCGGAGGGGACCCGCCCTTGACACGCCGAGGGCGGGCCTCCCCCCCGGAATTACATTTCTTTATCAGATCCCCCTCCACCCCGCGAGGGGGCCCGTTCGGAAAGACATTTTGTTTAGCCCTTCGGCAATCTGTTCACCTTTTCTTGCTTGTAAGTTAGTAATGCTTCAATGATATTTAGGGAACTGCGGCATACCTGCCATGTATTGTGCACGTGGAATCTGGAAAATGAGGGAAGGGTTATAATCATTCATGTCTACTTATTTTCACGTGAAAAAAAGGAAAGTTACATTTCAGTGTCGAAGTAAAGCACACTTGATTTTCGATTATTACCTAAATACATGGCCTGTTCAAAAGAAAAGGTGAATTTTGAATTTTCGCGGGCTGTGTCTATTCGATTATCGTTTTTTTTTGTTATGTTGGTACACATAATTTTATCATATGTTAGCATTATCAGCCATTTCAGATAAGTGGTTTGTTTTTGACAACTGGAAAGGTTAGTCACGTTTTTGTGTGTTCTTCGACTTTTTACTTTTGAAAAAAATGGATCAAAGAATAAAATCCATGTTTTGTTTTTCCACAACTCCAGGACGCTCATCGTCATTAACATCTTCTCGGCCTTCTGTAAAGCGCTTGTTCCACTTATAAACACTTTTTTGAGACAAATTAGACTCGCCGAATGCCACAGTCAACATTTTAAGTGCGTTGGAGCACTTTATTCCATTTTTAACGCAAAATTTAATACATATTCTTTGATCCTTTTTTTTCAAAAGTAAAAAATCGAAGAACACACAAAAACGTGACTAACCTTTCCAGTTGTCAAAAACAAAACGCTAATCCAAAATGGCTGATAATGCTAACATATGATAAACATATGTGTACCAACATAAAAAAAATCGATAATCGAATTTACATAGCCCGCGAAAATTCAAAATTCACCTTTTCTTTTAAACAGGCCTGGTATAAAAAAAACATCGTTTCATTAGTTCGTTGATTTAAATGTTTGATCTTGTAAATAAATATAATAAGTGTTTTTTGTGAATTGTTTCTGTAATGAAATTGTGAAAGAAGAGTCGAGAACATCAACTTCATCGGTGAGCGAATGGTTTTCCATATTTACTTCGTTCCATAATTCTTTCCCTAACCATAATTAGACATTTCCATCAAATGTCACAGTTTATCGTTTTCAGTCCACTATTTTCCAAATTCATCTGAAGCTGAAAACACTTCTGATGTTTCATCGCAGCTTCGGATCAACAATAGGCAGTATGTTTAGTTAATTGTATTCGCATTTTCTCCTTCATTAATACACACCTTTTTTAAAACACATATTGATAAATCAGTTTTTACTATGGACATGAAACTAGTGCTAAACTAAAGCTGAAAACACTTCTGATGTTTCATCGCAGCTTCGGATCAACAATAGGCAGTATGTTTAGTTAATTGTATTCGCATTTTCTCCTTCATTAATACAAACCTTTTTTAAAACACATATTGATAAATCAGTTTTTACTATGGACATGAAACTACCAAGGACTAATGATGTGAAACATGTTTTTCACAATTTTTTAGCGAAATTTTGGCCTCGTAACCAATGACGTTACATATATATAGACACGTTATAGCCTTAGAATATTAACACAAAATGTGGCAAGCAAAACACACACGTTACCAGTAAATTCATCATTCAAATATCGGTCATGTATGACAAAAATATACATTCATAGAATATATGTGTATGAACGAAACAGATCCGAAGTTCGGACCGCGTTCCATACTTGCTTGTAATATTGAAACGACCTCAAGCGACGCGTGACCGTTTAGTACTAAATCGGCTTAAACACCGATCACACCAACTAGCGTGATTATTGCCTGCCACTTTGAGAGCGCTACAACGTGTCTATATATATATGTAACGTCATTGCTCGTAACGACATGTAAACAAAACCCGAGGTAATGATGATAATGTGATACCTGCACAACCCTGCGCACTGATGCTGCATTCCTTAAAGTAAATAAATTGCTACATGAAATCAAAACACTAATATAATTCTAGCCCACCACCCTTCAGTAAACGATTTAGTGAAATAATGTAATTCTCAATGCAGAAGATATATTAATCTTTATAACTTAACTTTCAACCCGTTTTTGCAATTTGCGTAAGTTTTTACAAAGCCCAGACCAATTATCCCATTTATCATTGCGGTCGACCCAAACATGGTTGATTGTGAAGCATTGTTAATACAAGTAAAGTTATATAATTCGTCAGGAATTAAAGCGAGAAAGCATTGACATTTGAAAGTTCGGAAATAATAAACATATTTTTTCCTTCTATTTTATCGTGATCATTTTTTTTAAATTTTGCAGGTAATCCTAAAAATGTTCAGTTATCGGGACTTGCAAAGGTGCAAATCAATTAGCCGTAATGATTTGCAGACGTGTTACTACGTTTAAAAGGCTTCTCAGGTTTCAGTACTTAATGTTCCAATCGTTAAAACGCAGACGTTGGAAATTTATTTCAAATAAAGCCTTTTCTTGATTAAATACCCGCGAAACCATAACATTATTTCACACTTCTATATATCACAACGTTAATAATTTTGAAGATTCCTTTAGGCGAATTGAATATTGCTTTTATATTTCGTTTATAATAACAACATAACTTATGGGTATAAGATGGGATCTCGTGAGGTCAAGCAATAAAAATGGATTCCGGAAATGTCCTTCCATCAGGAATGTTTGAGTGCTTCGATTATTCAATTGTAAAAGATACAGAATAGTGGTGAAACTATGTTGATGTCCTCCGTGGAGTAATGGTACATGACTTTAAATTTAATCGAGGGGTTGCGTATTCGATTCCAGTAAAGGTTTTTTTAATTACTATAATAGATGTTTGCTGTGCACATATGGGTTGATGTGTTATAATGGATATTTTGAAATGTATACGTTTAAAAAAATACAGCTGACAAGACAAAAGATACTTTGGTGATTCAAAATAAATCCAAATTAAAATTTGATCTCATCCCATAATTTTTGAAGGGTATTTGTTTTTCTGTAACTATTATATCTATTTTGAACAGCTGTGTTTTATATTTCATACATTTAAATACTGTATAAACTTCACTCATAACATATCTCAATGTATGAAACTTATACTCGTATATTCCCCTGTAATATCAGTTTTTTTAAATAGTAATTTTCTAATGCTAAACTGTAAAACACTGATACAGTACTTACAAATATTTTTTATGGTTGGTATTCATATTTTTTCATTCTATTCGATGCCTAAAGGCTTTTAAAAATGATCAAGAAAACCACTTAACTTTTAGATAAATCGAATGGTGTTAACCTTTCAATAGTTATGGAATTCATTATATTATATAGATAAATCGCTGTGCGAGTTCAGTACTATAACAAGTAAAAAAAACATTTTAAAAATTTATTGTTGTTTTCCGATTCCTTATAACACAAGGAATCAAAATACACTTATAAATAAAAAAAGACTTTTTAAGTATTGAACTAGCACAGCAAAATATCGATTTCTCATATTTTTATGATACAAACAACCACAAGGCTTACTATTTTGAATACTGCGAAAAATGAAGCACCGTATAATCGTAAAACATTTGGAATTTAATAATATCTTCAATAGACCTGTTTGTATCATTTTACCTATTCATAAAGAGTGCCAATATTATCTCCGTACATATCATTCAATGTATCTTTTTCGTACTACCTACATACCTCCGACCCCTGGTGACATTAGTTAGTAGCAAACTTACCGCGAACACTGTTCCATCTAGTGAGTTCGGATATTAATTAACTGATCTTGTAAACGTGTCAATGTAGTGCTACTGTATACCACCAATAAAAGATTAAAGACGATTGCGGAATATGATCACTGATCAGGTGAGTGAATCCGTTAATTATTTGTCTTTCACTTCATCCTAATTCCTCTTAGCTCAGATGAAATAATATTCTATACAGTCTACTCTCAAAAAAACCACGTCTATTCAAATTGGACACATGTGTTTTTCAAATTGAATGATCAAGATTTTGAGACATTGATTAGAGTTGTTTATAGTTAATGTTTTCATACAAATTACCCCATGTATAAATAAATAAATATATATATATATAAATATATATATATATATATATATATATATATATATATATATATATATATATATATATATATATATATATTTATATATATATTTATATATATATATATATATATATATTTATATATATATATATATATATATATATATATATATATATATATATATATATATATATATATATAAATATATATTTATATATTTATTTGTTAGGATATAGGTATTTTTTCTTTGAGGGTATAGGTAGTTCCGTTAAATAGGATTTTATAATATAAAGTTCTGAAGGAAAAGCGCATCTTAAGATGGTACCACACCGTAAAAAGTGGGCTTCAAATGTGATTAAGTGATCTACTTTAGGTACAAATCCAAATCCGACACTAATCTCGGGTAGTTATTTCATCTTGGGTTGGTCAGGGCGGAGGGTATTTTCCTCCCGCTCTGTGTGCGTATTGCCTCTCCCATTAAATTACTATTCCTCAGGCGTTTCAAATGGTGCAAGATGTATTACGAGTGTTCATGATATATACGGAGGAAATGATAAAAAAACTAAAACTTTCTCAAGGACGAGCACACAAATGGATGTAATTTTTGTGTGATTGTATTGTTAACACATATATCAATATCAAGATAACAATATTTTTTACATCAAAACTATCGTTTACCCGTGAAAAGTCACCGGATGTTACTTCACTTGCCAAGATTTTTTAAAATTACTTTAATCCACCCATTTCAAATATAGAATAATGTCTGCTAAAATACATGATACGTAAGCACTTTATTAGGTAGGTAGAGATTTGAAAAAGTTATTTAAAAACATTAATAAATATCGTTTTTAATGTTTTCGACATTCCAAATTCGAAAAGTTTACACTCGTACGTGCGTACTCATAAAAGCAAGTATTATATTGTGCAATTATAAATAATTAGTAAATAACATCATGTTCTAAAAAGGTTCAGCACGAATAGATTTTTCCTAGACGGTATTCAAAAGTAACGAAAATAAAAATGCTTACAAAAAATTTCAAGAGAATATCGGTCTTCAAATATTATTTATTCAGTTAAGCTTTTTTTAATTGGTATCTGTACTACACGAGCACCAAACGCTTAAAGCAGAAATATCTAATACAAATACCATAATAATAAAAAAAATCATTTTTTCAATGCAAAATTTTTGTTAAGTATTTTTATTGGGTGGTAATCAGAAACACATTTTTAAAGTTGAAATAATTAGCTGGTGATTACTCTTTCAGTGTTTTTGCTAACAAAAGTTCGTATATTTTTTACTGTAACTAACCAAACATATATTAGCCTACAATTGGGAATGTCGAAAAAAGTTACGGCACCCTGCGTTTTTCATTTCCACAAACCACTAAGCATTGAGTGCCTAATTTGAAAAAAAAAACTTTTATTTAATTCACATCTCAGTATTTCGTATAGTTAAAACTGTAAAATAGTCTTTACAGTAATGACCGTTTTGAACCTGTATCATAAAATATTAAACTTTCCTTATTTTTTAAATAATAAGCTCGAGATCCCTACCGTTCTCGTAGCGGTAAAATACATAATATCAGCCGCTAAGCTGCTAATGGTCGATTTTTCCACTAAAGTCTTCTTTTCCAAATTGTCGCGGCACTCCGTAAAAAAGGATCGAGGTTTTTATACTTCAAATTTAGCGAGCTGTACCAAGTTTGCTCATTTCAACGAATGCCACAGGAAGTGTGTAGGATACACCACAAATTAAAATACAAGTCGAAATTGACCACTTAATCAAAATGATGAAAACATCCAAGGCTAAATGATTCAGAAATGAGTTTGTGATGATATTTTGCGACTCCAGACCCAGTGCTATTCAGAATTTCGGAATAAGCTAAACGGGGTTCCTCGTTAGTGTGATCATATTGTTGTACATTGTAGAGCAAAATCGACAAAGGCGATCACCTTTAATGACTTGTTTAAATCCTCAAGATGTTTTCAAAAAGGACTTTTGGAAATCGAAATCCTTTCCATATTATTCAAGCTGCTTCTTTTTGTAAAGCTGCCGGAACGTTTTTCGTTTAAAACACAATATCGACATTTTGAACACAATTCCTTTAAGAAATCTTTTAAATGATTTTTTATGTGAGAGGCAAGATTAATCAACCATCAGTTTGAATTAGGGTGTTTTTTTTATATAGACTTATCTCACCTTAGGTTAATACACATTACTTATAGGTCTAATTCTTAGTAATAGGATCAATCACCATGTTCATTTTAATTATAGTAACACCTTAAGGTGCTTCAAGCTTATTGGCCGAACATTGATACATACAGGCAGCTATCTACCCTAGATATAAACCCTAGGTATTCCTCCCTTGACCTTTTATATATATTTTATTACATCGTATTTTAAAATATATGATATCGTTTTTGTGACACATGACTTCCAAATGCCCGTAGCTAATGGAACAATAGCAACCTAGCTTTGTAGAATTGTTTGAGGATAACAATGTGGGGAAATGTTCGAAGACGGGAACATGGTAGATTGGGCAGATGTCGTTGCTGAACATTGCTTCGTCAATTATTATGAATGTGGTTTTTATAACCGGGGCGTCATAATTGAAAGAATTTTCAGTCTAGAACGAAGTGCGATTAAATAAATGATGTATTATATAAATTACGAATATCTCAAAATTTTGAGGAAGTCAGAACTAGAAAGTTCAATCCGGAAAAGGTGTTATCATTTAATGACGTTTCGAAAGAAAGCGTCCATTATTCCTTAAACAAAGATTCAATAAGTGAAAATAAATAGACAGAAGTTGGGCAGAGAGGGAGGGAGAGACAAACCGATGACTCGGCGGCATTGTCATAACAACAATGGACCTCGGAGGCAATTATTCTTTAACAAACTAGTCGAGTAGCCGGGCGCAGAAGTAGTTCCTTAGAAATATAGTCACGCGCGGAGTAATATCTCACTTTACGAATCAATAAAGCGGAGAGTTTTCCTCTACACAGGAAACCTTCCATTGCAATTCAGCGGTGTGTCCTTACAATCGTTAGATTTACTCGCCAAGTGGGAACGTGCCCCAGCCGCCCGTCCCCGTCTCTTCTACCTTTCGCGCTCCTGGTAGCCGCGGCACAGCATTCCCTCTGACAGCGCGGGTGTGAGATTGTATTATATGTTCTCTTAAATTGTAGGGCCTTCTGCTATTTAATGGTCTCCGGCGCCTTTTCTTTTCCGTGATACATCTCCCAATTCGATAGTTTCTTATGTTAATCAAGAACCTACCCCAATTCAAGCAACTTTCAAAGAATTTTGGAAAATTTAACATTTTAATTATACGAATGCGTTATATGTTGATGTTCACAGAATTCCGTTTTTGTATACGTTCCTTTTTACAAAATAAGAAAATTCTATGAAGAGTTCTATTCGAAGGTTTTATAATAATAAAGTACCAACCCATATTCAATTTAGTTTCGTAGAAATAATAAAAATGAACTATGTAGTTTAGTTAGCAAGAATCAATAAAAATGCATTTAAAATGTCGACTTTCAGAAAATGACAGTAAAAACCTATTTTTTTTTTCTTTAAATAATTGGTATTCAGAAATGTTGTAAGTAGCTAGGCCATTTTTCAGCGAATAAAAGGTTTGATTGTTTGATGGAGTTTTTGGATTGTTGACTTCTTTCATATTTTGAGAAAATGAAAATCTATAAGTTCCGGAAAAATATAGTTAAATTTACAAGCCGAAAATCTTTTTATAAGGCATTAAGCTAATGGTCACTGAGACGAAAAAAAGTCGGTATCTCAAAACAATAATCAATAATTGTTTTCTCAAGGTCGAAACGTTCCCTAAAAAAACTTATTTGGCTTCATCCCTGCAGAAAGGGAAAGCGCGCTTCATCCTTGTCTCCTATTTCTTTCCTCCCCTATTCGTTCCCGTATCCATACAATATTTCTTCCCGTTCCACCGCCCTTTCTAAGGCTTACTCCGCTCGCGTGTAGTCACGACATGTGAAATGGAATAACAAAGTTTCGTAGCGGGATTATCCGAATTTGTTTTGATCGCATTCCACCTGTGATTTCTTATTGATGGCGTGCGTTAAGCCCAATCCACAGATCTTAATTTTTTTCAAAAATACGACCACCACACAAAAAACCACGTAATACTTACTCTTCAAATACAGTAAACAAGAAATGTTTTTTTCCCTTTTACCAAAATGTCATTCTATTTTGAAAGTATTTTGGAAAACCTTGGAGGCTAAGTTCCGTACAGCGGTCGGAGAGTGAATATTTTTTTGTCGCCATATACGTGTACGTAAAAAATATCCGATTCGTATAAATCATGTGAGTTTGCTAGCAAGTAAATTTTATTTACGTCATTTCATGTTTCGGTTTATTTACTTGCCGTATTAAAACCACACCTTAAAGTATATTATGATTTTTTACAATCTGGGGCAATAACCGGCATTACATTGCTTTTTGTACAATTTATCGCCATATTCGACGGTAGAAATTTTCAAGTCTGAGTAAATTAGAATTTTTAAATAATTTATGATACATACACCACCATTGTATGTATCATAAATTATTTAAATTTTAATTATTTTTGTGCAGACTAGGTTAAATCTAAACATACATTTCCATTCCATAGAGTGGCAGATACTCTAAGTATCGCCCTGGTGAAAGATCACCATTCAGAATCAAAATGTTTGAAATGGCTTTGGTCGTGTTTGGTGACCAGATCTGAATCGCCAGGTACTTTTCAACTTTCCTCTTCTTTATCTCCTTCTCCTCTTTACTACCTTCAGCTCCATAACATTCCACAATGAGGGACGTTATAATCCCACTCCAGATGGTAAGGAGTTGGGACTTTGGTACGGTATTGACTTTAAAAAAAATAGTTGCATTGTGTAATTTTTATCTTTATAAAAAAAACCAGCATAAATATGATTTTCTGCAGGCTTTTTTATCACTTTTAAAATGTACGCGACAAATGATCCAAAGGAAATTTATTCCAAATACATAAAAGCACCGAGTGGCGATAAAATAAAATAAAACAATATGATATAAAAGAAAATAAACACTGACATAAAATCTCTTTGTTTGAAAATTCTCTGATCTCTCTGAAAAAAAAAACTAAATCTCTCTTTCGCGGTTTTGTGGTAAATTTTTGGTCCGCATTTCACATTTAGCTAGATAGAATTTTACCTGCGTTCTGTTTAATTTTTATTCCCGTGTTTCAAAATAAGCTTTGTGTTTTTAAAGTCACATAAAATGTGTTTATCATAAATTAGGAAAGATAAAATTGTTTGAACGTCCAATCTATTTATTCGTTTATGGTAACTACTTAATAACACTTGAAATTAATGTAATATATATAAAAAAATAGTGTTGCTAAAATTCTCCATTATTCTTACTAATCCTTCTAGAATATATTATATTATATATTGAAAAACCTAATTATGTTGGAAAAAAATTATCAAGAGTAATAGTAGTCACTATAATTCATCTAAAATGTAGGCCTGGTAGGAATAGTGGTAAATTACTTTTTTCTATTTTACATTGTTGCAAATCATAAGAATTGCAGTCGTAAAATAAAGTTTGCCTCTATATGACCGGAGATGTAATTTCAGAATAATAATGACTAATAACATCAGTGAGGTTATAAAGTGCAGTTTTATGATAGTTTACTTCAAGGGCGCCTTACACCAAATAACCTAACCTAATATACCAGTGGGGAAAATATATATAACAGACATGTATATAAATTAAAAGAGATTGTTCAGATATGGGTATAACAGTGCATGTTCACATCAACAGATTAAACAAAAACAATTCACTAGAAGTTGAGGGTGTAAAAAAAACCAGATGTGAAGTAATAATAAAAATAAAGTGTTTTTTTGACAGTTAATGTGCTGGGCATCAATATTAACACTCCCGTTCCTAAGTTTTGTGCGATATCTTAGATAAAGGTTACTAAAATATTATATATATACTTCTCTCTAAGTATTGGGAAAAACAAATTACCATAATTACAAAGATTATACAAGAAGTTAAGTTTAAAAACAATAGTGTAATAAAAATTAGTGTTATTAAATCATTATGAAAACGCTTTAATAAGCAAGATAAAATTGGGCAACTACGTCACCCCCCTCCGAATCGTAGGTCTGATTTATACTTTCAGGTATGATAAGGCTAAAGTATTTATTATAAGGTAATAATTCTAACATTACAAATGAAAGGCATATATGAGAATTTTGTACATACACCTATAATGTTCAAACGTTTTCGATTCCAGTTATGAATTTTTCCAAGTTAACAATAATATTATGGAAGAAAAACGAAGAGACTTGTGGTAGTTTACGCAGAAAAGCGATTTGGTATGTTATTTTAATACTAAAAAAATTGACTTAATTCAAACGACTATGTTCAAACTTATTCTGAAGGGATCAATGACGAAAGTTCCTTCAAGCTCGATAAATAAACTTTATATCCGTCTTCTATGTTCCAAAAATTGCAATCCGTTCATTGAGACCAAATCGTTTTTTTTTTCAGGAGTCTGAGGTCTTCAGGCCAATGGTGGCCAGCGAGCTCAACAGTCGTCAACAGCCCCGCCGTGTTTGCTTACCAATCGCAGCTGGGTGAATGATGTTATATTGCAGGTTTGGTTATATCATTTTTCATTTGGTAAAAAGGAAGTTAAGTTTTAAGGATGCTTAGGAGCTTGAGGATTACTATATCTAGGGACGGAAAGTGAATGAGACCGTCCCACTCAATACAATCTAACTTGACGGGCCTAAAGTGTCTAGTTGTGGAATTCGCCTAACGCTGCCCAAAACGTTGTTACTGGTTCCCCTCCGGTCATGAACAGGCGTATTAGCATCAGCAGGGTTTTTTTCAAACTGGTTGATGGGGTAGCCCGCCCTCCGTGTTGGGTGTACTACCCAGTGACCCAGACAGTGTAAAGGGTCTCGGCAAGCCTCTTCCAGCCTGGCCTGTCCTGTGTAGCCAGTAGGTGGGCTGACGCATCTGTCGTCAAGAGCCGGACAAACCTCACTCCATAAACCCGAGCACCCGGACACCTCTGTTAAATCACCAAACGTAGTGAGCCACTTGGGGTGACCTACGGCGGGGTGTTGGTTACCCAACAAATTGTTCCCAGGGCGGCGATACTCATACCCGCCTACCAAAACCAACTGATCAACATTTACTAATTACCTGAATGGTGTTATATTTCGTCAATATTAAGTCTGAACATAATTTGATATAAATTTATTAGGAGAACAAAAAAAAACAAAAAAGTTTTGTAGAAATTCTCCATTTATGTTTCATGTACATATTTACATATGAGAGTTAAAATCATAACTCTATTTGAATAATCACTATAAAGTTTCTTAAGAAAAAAGTCTTTTAAGAAATTGGGTGAAAGCTGTTCACTTGACGTGAGTAATAATTAATCTCTTGTACCAATTAAACTTCTTTGTAAAACTTTTAACAATCTAAACTTTTTCAATTTGTTATTTTCCAAACGGTTAAATTGTTACGAATAATGGTCGGAATAAAGATATTAGTTTCAAGAGTTGCTGACAAACATCCGTATCGAGTCCTCTAAGCCTGATAAATTATTTACTTTATTTCGTTTGTTGAACAATAACAATTACGCACTTGTGTTCCTTTTGTAAAAAGTAGATTCGTGTTTAACAACTGTTTGAAGCTTAATATGTATTAGGCAGTTTGGTTGTCGATTAGGTAAACTACTTTGAATGGAGGGAAAACGATTGGTATATTAAAAAATAATGATATTTTCTTGGAAGGGACTTGGGACAACAAGCTCAACGTTTCTTCGTGAAATTTTCGGTCGAAGGATTTTCATTTCGAAATAAATATTTAATTTCAATAATAATTAAAATAGCCCAACATCAGTATCTACCTTGTAATAGTATTACAAAAAATATCAAGTAATTATCGCTGAAATTCATGGCAAACAATCGTACCTCGGGTCATGACTTCCAAAATACTTGTTTACACTCTTTTGAATCTGTGAAAAACATTAGAAAATATATTAAAATTGTAATTCGGGTACTCTGTTCGAGTCTCTTTTACAGAAATTGCGTTGGACACTACCCAGAGCAATGAACACTTGATGTGCAATGCGCGAGTGAGAACCCTCGTCGGGCTAGAGCGAAAAGTCTAAATAAAATGTGGTTTTACCTAACATGTAAAATACTTAATACTTTTGATAATCACCGAGATCCCCTTCACTCTACATATAGCTCAGTTCTTCAATTTGTAAATATTGTCATCCTTTCCTGGTGAAGGTGCTGGTAGAATGCTCACTTGTCACTTGTCTCCGCCAGCCGCCGAGCTTGTTCCGCTACTTCCGAGCCCGGGAGAGATAGCATGGATTTATTTGCGTCTTGTCTAACGCGAGATTTCTCGTAAGTTTCCCGAACCGCAAAAATAATTCCTTCACGGCGGATTGGTATCCCCGCTCGGTCCAAAAAAGGAACGTAGCTCCGCATGCCGCCGCAATTTGCGCGAGACTTTCGGGAATCACATCTCCCTTGGAAATCAATTACTGTCGCAAGAATCAATGCGGTTGTGTGGGCGATGTGCGATGTATTGTCAGCTTCATGATCCAGGACACACGTAACCCAATTCGCTCATTTTATATTATTTCAACTCGTTAGAGAACGAGGTGTTATCAGAATTTTACAAACATTTCCTGGGCGAGAAGATTTAGGAACTCAATGTACCGAGTGTAATTTTGCCAGATGCCGTGTGATTTTAGATTTCAATGTAAGGTTAAAATTAATACATCGTCGCCGGAAAAGCAAAAGCAGTGAAGCGTCATTTTGGGTAGTTTACGCCATAAAATTTTTTGTTTTACAATAAAATTCATTTTTTTATTAAAAACCATTTTTTTAACTAAATAATATTTTTAATAATTAATAGTTAGTAAAAATATTATTTAGTGATAAAAAAATGGTTTTTAATAAAAAAAAATCTGCGATGTAAGTATTTTTACACATCAAAATAATTATTTAACTAACTAAGTAGTTAAATATCACAAGGGTGGGCAGAAGGATATACTGCCACACAACTTTGTCTTGGCACATACTCCTTGATTGATATTCATAACATATTAAAAGCTCTCATGCGGAACAATATCGTCATTGAGCGGATCCGGACGTTGGTGTGAATCAAGCTTAAGTGTGAAATGTCGGAATGAAGAAATATTATGCCTTTTTCTTTCATTTCTTTATTCGTTGTCATCGACCAAGTATTTGGATCGGTGTTCTTTGTTTTATATGTTGCCATATTGCGGAATATTTCTTTAAAAAAATGACTTATTGATATTGTATGACTTTTTAGTTAAAAAATTAAGTAAATCTTTTTTCGTTTCTTCGAAGTGCGAACGCTGCGACTAATTTTCATATTCTAGTTAAAGTTTTATCGGATCTTATAATTTAATTTTACAGTTGTTGCGACATGCCGAAAATGATACAAATCTATTTTGCAGTACAGCTGCACTTTACCTCGGGGTTTTAGAAGTATGATAAAATATCAGTCACTCGCATTGAAACCCATCTCAAACCAATACAAACTTATAAATCATTTAATTCAACACATCAGTGTATTGTTCTTTAAGAAATAAAATACATAATAATCATTTATTTTTTTCAGGAATAACTTATTTAAAATGTAAAACAATACATATCGTCGCTGGAAAGTCAAAAGGGCTTAAGCGACACTTTGGTCAAAAATGAGTAAAACATTCAGTTTTGAACATTTTATTTTCTGCATCGAATACTCTGACTCTCGTTTGATTCTGAAAAGTTCTGTGGCCTTTCAGCCATCTAAAATATATTTACCCTTTGGGAGAAGGCTTGACTCAAGCGACACAAGTTTAAGACTTTTTTAGCTTTGTGTCACTTCAAGTAGGTCAATGAGAGCATTGAGTTACCTCACTTAACTTATTTTTCAAATTCCATCAGATACTAAGGACTTATGAATTTTATTGTAAAACAAAAAAAACTTTAAAATGCTCTGGTGGAAACTTCCTAAAATGGCGTTTCAGCCCTTTTGCCTTTCCGGCGACGATTTGTTCTGTATTATGCATTTCAGTACGTAAATTCGATGAGAGTTAGTATCAATCAATATTAAAATATCTGTTTTTTTCATCATTTAAAAAAAATGTTTGTTGATTATATCAAAATGAAGTAAGGGAAGTCTAAATCTACCGCATGAAATTTACCGGGAAGGTGTTTTTGAATAAAATAGATGTATTTATTTTTTTTGTTTTTCACACATTCTTAGTCCTTTGGCGAACTTTTAGGCTAGTAGAAGTATTTTACTTGCGGTAGAAGGTATTTTCATAATCAGAATTTTGTTGTAATCGAATGATTCAATTCTGTGATTTAAAGAAAGCTTTTATCATCACATTATGTAATGCGAATAATTTTATCAAATTAAATCTAAAAAAAAACAATTTATAATTTCATTACAATTTCAACCTGAAAGTGTGGTTCTAGGAACTTTGCCTTAGGGAATATGCTTCTGATGAGCAGACAAAGGCGCGACGAGAAAATGGAATAGTATAAGTAAATGGGTCATATCTGCCCGGGAACAGAACTACACGGAGTTGCAGTAATGACCTTTCCAATATAAATGTAATATCCACTTACGCTCTATGAAGTGGACACGCTCGTACTTGCTTCATAACAGGAAGATTTCATTCTTTAAATGATATCATATTTTAATGATTTCTAATGAAATTGTGTAGGAGTGTGGTATTTAGAATGAAAAATCTCTTCAGAAATAAACTAAGTTAATTTAGACGAGTGACACTCCTTTCGTGATTAAATAAAAACTTTAAAAACTTTCCTTCGTGGTCTTTCCTAAATGTCTTATCAGAGAACTGAGAGTCTCTAGTCAACTGATAAAAATTTTTAATTAAAAAATATATTAAAATTCAATTCTAAATATACTCGTATTAAGCAGATAAAACATAAAAGTGCCTTAAAAAAAAGTATATTTATATATTTTAATATGTCTATAAGAAGTAACTACGTAATTTAATTCATTAATGTACTCCCTCACTAAAAACGAGAATATTCTTTATATATATAATTTAGTGTCAGATAGAGGTTTATCAATACTCCAAATGACTTGATATATGGATTGTGAATACCACAATATTTAGCTATGGCTTTGGTTTTATGTAATACAGAATGTTATTAAGCTGTAAGTGTGGGAGAGAAACTAGGTTAGGAAGAGCATCTGACAAAAATACCCGACTATCCAGATATGATCCCCAGATAAACCTGAAACCATTTCAGTTAATTAAACGTTTCGATTCTAAATGGTGGTCTCTACTAAGCATATCTTATACCCTACAACGATGTTAAAATATAACATATGTAAAGACGCATATAAAAAATAGGTTTTTATTCGTCCATTCTAGAGCCAAGGAACTTATCGGTCTTTTTAAATTTAAAATATAATAATATTTGGTCTTCGAAGTAGGTTGTCAAATCGTCTTGTTCAAAAATTAAATGTTTTAAATTATGGCTTTTTATTTTCTAAGGCGGTGTTCTTAGAAGTAACATCATTATCAACGTGAAACACGTGGAGAATATTTTAATCCAAATACTTTTTCACAATGTCACAATTCTAATAATGAATTCCAATTATTCATAAGGCGCGGCGTAGTCAAATCAATAAAACTTTTTGCTCTTTTAAATTACTCATTATTTTTAACTTACGAAGATCAAAACAGAGCAAACATTTCTGATGGGTTTAGCATAAATACTTCGTAAAATTGACGCCTTATTTTCCTTGTTATTTACAGAAAGTAGGTTTTATTACTAATTAGAATAGGTTACGGTTAATATGCTCTTGCCATATTTAATGAGATTTTGAAGTAAAGCCAGTTGTGGAATTAGTAAATACCTCCTCCAATCTATAAAGGTACATCATTAAACCAAGTTTATAATTCTTCTGTTTCTCTAAACTATAATGATTAAACAATTAAGACAGCCTCCGTGGCAATTCGCAACAAAAACATTAGCTATTACCATTCGTTTTGTTTTGTTTCTTGTTATATTCATCCAAAATCAATTTTATACTGTTTTCTGTAAAAAAAAGTGTTGTGTGTCGTTTATTGAAGATTATTCTCCCATTTTTTTACCCAGGAGCCTCTTCACTTCTCCAAATTAACAAAAATTTAGAAACTTCCATACCTTACTGTGACTCTTCTTACAAATTTTTTCATACTTGCTGAAATTACAAAAAATGGAGGATATCACTGCGGAGGTCTGTCTTAGATCCTCAGTAAGTTTATAGACCCCTCTTCTGACGAAAACACTAAATGTACCTGTGAAACAAACATTTTCCAAAAAGAAAATGTAGTCCAGGTACTCCACTTACTCCACCTACTCCACCTACTCCACCTACTCCACCTACTCCACCTACTCCACCTACTCCACCTACTCCACCTACTCCACCTACTCCACCTACTCCACCTACTCCACCTACTCCACCTACTCCACCTACTCCACCTACTCCACCTACTCCACCTACTCCACCTACTCCACCTACTCCACCTACTCCACCTACTCCACCTACTCCACCTACTCCACCTACTCCACCTACTCCACCTACTCCACCTACTCCACCTACTCCACCTACTCCACCTACTCCACCTACTCCACCTACTCCACCTACTCCACCTACTCCACCTACTCCACCTACTCCACCTACTCCACCTACTCCACCTACTCCACCTACTCCACCTACTCCACCTACTCCACCTACTCCACCTACTACACCTACTACACCTACTCCACCTACTCCACCTACTCCACCTATTTCACCTGCTCCACCTACTCCACCTTCTTCTTCAACTATTTACCGATAGAAATTTATACTTACCCCTCCATTCAAAATACATGCAGATTCCTTCGCAGATGTTTTAAATGTAAAAAAAGCTACTCAGCTGATCAATGTCCTTTATGTTCGTTCCTTCTTAAATATTATTATTGCAACTGCGCTGGCTCATATACGGCCGTCGACTTTTCTTACCCAGAACAATTCCGATAAAAAAAGGGAAATTCTCGTTGATCTCTCAGAACCTGTCTTTTTTGCAGATTTCTAAACTGTTTCCGCTTGCCATAACTTCATATACTGAGACTTTATCTAGCAACTCTACGTGCAATCTTCTCCGCCCCTCAACTAAAACTTCTACTTGTTCAACTAAGTTAACACACAAAAATCCTGCCGCTAAACCACTTCACAACTCCCTACTCTCAAATCTCGCGGATTCTGCATTTTCTGACCGGAATGATAGAATTCCTAGACGATTCTAACCTTTTCCTTTTGAATGACTAATCATCGAATAGAATCTCACGCCCCAACACAAAGCCCAGTGTAGTGGAATTCTCCATTAACTCTACTAGTCTGTCCCACTCTCCCCGTGGAGGGTGTCCCCCGACCATTACTCCAGTTACTAAATCCCGATCACCCCCATGTATCAAACATTTTTTCATTTGGACTAATCCAATATTTCGACAAAAAATAAAATGAATCACACCAAGTAGGATGAATTTAACTCGCACATAGACAAATTCCTACCAAATTTACCCTCCCTCGATATATTATCTGTCAAAAATAACTATAATGCCTGTACCAGACGTTTTGTCAGCACATTGACTATAAATTTTGAGGGGCCAGTTTCTTCAAGTCAATCAGCGAAGCGGGCCTGGGTCGGTTGCAGCAAGTCGAAGTTCCAAAGGCGGGAGAAGGCGGATGGTCCAGGGAAAAGCAGTCAAACGAAGTTGTAGAGTCCAGGCGGGAAGAAGCGGTCAGAAGCGTAGAGTCAGGAGAGCTGATGTCGGTAGAGATGCTGAGAGTGTTCTACTTTGGACCGGTTTGGGCCCTGTATTTATATCCCCGGCCCAGCATCCGCTGGACCCGGGATCTGAGCGCTCAAAACGCCTGAGTTTCTTGCGAGCTCTCCTCTTTGAGAGCTCGTAGCTCCCGCTAGCATTTTTCTAGCGGGAAGGCAAAATATACCAGCATCAGCTCTCTTTATGACCTTTCGCTTCCAATAAACCACTTCTTCCCAGCATTTTTATTAATTTCAAAGTTTTACATTTTACAATTTGTTAGGAGGGTTACATAAGGGGTGGTGGTATATGTTTTGTCTTATAACTACTTAATTAACATAATTACAACTTTTTATTTTATACAATTATGTAGTAGGGAATTCAGCCGTCAGATCTGTGTACTTTTATTTATCGTACCGATGACTGAATTCCCGCAAATCTAGTTTACAAATTAATACCTAACCATAATTACGCAATAATAAGATTTTGAAATACGCCGAATCTCTGCCTAGCTCTCATTGGCCGAAGGATCGGTCCATTGAACGAGGCGGCCAGCCTCCGGGCGCTAGAGAGGGGGTACGGCGTAAATACTGCCATCCGAGTAAATCGTTCGGTAAACGGCCGGTAGAGCGCCATAATCGCTCGGCTGTCTTTGGAGAAGGGTCGGAGCTCGCTTGCAAGCGTAATCTCCTGACCGTTTGTGGAGGGGGGACGTAAAAGGCCCGGTTACTCCGCTCGCCGCGACAGATGATTTTCAGCCGCGCGGCGATAACGTGTTTCCCGGGCGGTATTTCGCTCGGGGAACAACAAGGAATTTACATTTAAACATATTATTCTTACTTAGTATCTAAACATATTTATATTGATATTTATATTTATATTGCTTAAAAATAGGCGGCCGATGGAGGCTCATATGTCCGATACACCCACCCAGGTGCTGACCTCGTCGGCACTAGCTATCCTCGGACATGACGGGGTCCCCTGGTCCAGCGGCGGCCCGCGCGGCCTTTTCCTTTTTGGCGGCGGCGGGCGTCCTTCTGCGGGGGGGTCTCCGGCGTAGGGGTCGTCTGGAGCACGGCAATCCTAACGGCTGGGCGCACGTACTCTCCGTTGCAGGTTCGGACTCGCACGGTCCTGACCTGTCCGTCCGCGGCGGGCATCGTCTCTGTTATCCGTCCGCGGGGCCAGCTGTTGCGGGGCAAGGCGGGGTCTGTGATGAGTACCAAGTCACCCGTTTTGATGGGGGCGCTTATTTGATGCCATTTTTGTCTGGCGGCAATTGTGGGCGAATATTCTTTTATCCAACGCCGCCAGAACATATCTGCCAATTGCTGGCTGATTCGCCATTGTTTCCGTAAGCAGACCTCTTCTTCATTGGCCGCATACATAGATAAATGCGGCCGGAGTCCCGCTGTCCCTAGCAGGAAGTGGTTTGGGGTCAGCGGCTCCTCGTCTTTTGGGTCCACGGATACGTGGGTCAGCGGGCGGCTGTTGACTGTGAACTCGGCCTCGGCTAGGGCCGTGAGCAGCGTCTCTTCTCGGGGGGCCCGTTCTTTGAGTGTGGAGGTCAAGGCTCTCTTGATGGAGCGAACCAGACGCTCCCAAGCTCCTCCCATATGGGGAGACAGGGGGGGAATAAATTTCCAGGCTGTTTGATGGGTACTCAGGTAGTCTTGTACTCTGGAGTCTTGACTGACGGACTCCAGCGCATCCTGTAGTTCTCTTTCAGCCCCGTGAAAGTTTGTTCCGTTATCGGAGTAAATGCAGGAAGGTTGGCCTCGTCTCGCCGACATCCTTTGTATGGCCATTATGGCCGAGTCCGTGTTGAGCGAAGCGGCGAGCTCAATATGTACGGCCCTTGTTGATAGGCACGTAAATAGGGCCCCGTACCTTTTTTCCTTGCGCCTGCCGACGGTGATTTCTATAGGGCCGAAATAATCCAGGCCGCAATTTGTAAATGGGCTCACGTGGTGGGTGAGCCTGGCGGCCGGTAGGGGTCCCATCAGCGGCGGCATCGGCCGACTCCGTCTTATTTTGCACGTGAGGCAGTCGTGCGCTGCGCGGCGTAGGTTTGTTCGCAGTTTTATTACGAAAAAACCGCTCCTTATTTCCGCCATTGTTTTCTCCGAGCTCGGATGATCCGCCTTTTGGTGATGATGGCGGATCCAGAGTCGGGTATACGGATCATCTCCGTGTAATATCACGGGTGTCCGCGCATTAATGGCCACTCCCTTTTAGCGCTTTTAGCCGTGAGTCCATCCTTAGGACCCCGTCCGGGCCTAGAAAGGGCGCTAGCGCGCGTAGCGGGCTGCCGGCGGGTAGGGTTTCTCCCTTTTGCGTAGCGTGCATTTCGGCCCGGAACGAGTCGAACTGCGACCTTTGGACCCATATGGTCTCGGCCTGGCGGATTTCTTCCGTGCGCAGAGGTCCTTCTACGGGTTTATTCGGTCCCGCTCGGCATCGTCTTACGAAGCGGAGAATCCAACCAGTGGTGCGGATGAGGCGGTGCCAGGATGAGAACCGCTCTATCTTCGGCAAAGCGTCTCCCATCGTAACTGTGAGGCCCACGTAGCTCGGCTTCACTTCTAAGGCCTGGTTGTCAGGCGGGGTGAGGCTCCTTCTCTTGAGGCCATGCTGATTCAGGGCGCTTAATGAATGCGGGGCCGCTGAACCAGCCGCCCGTGGCTGAGAGGTCCGGCGGCTCGATGTCCCGTGTACCGATATCGGCCGGGTTTAATTTAGTGGGCACCCATTTCCAGGCACCAATCTCCGTCAGGTCATCGATCTCGCCGAGCCGGTTAGCCACAAAGGCAGAGTAGGCCCCTCGGATCAGTCCTCAGCCAGCATAAAACAGTTGTCGAGTCCGTCCAGTAAGTTATTTTTCCAATTTTTATCTGGCTTTCTCTTTTGATGGTATCCGCCAAACGGGCGGCCATCAGCGCTGCCTGTAATTCCAGGCGCGGAATTGAAAGGGGCTTTAGTGGAGCCACCTTACATTTACTGGCCAGGAAGGTGGATTTTGTACCTTCCTGGGACGTTTCGGTGAGGTAAGCGATGGCACAACACGCTACCTCAGATGCGTCACAGAAGACGTGTAGCTGGAAGCCGTTGCCTCGGTCCTCCAGGCAGCCTCGTGGTATGGACACGTCGCTGTGGCGGAGGAGTTGTAGCCACTCCGACCACTTTTGAACGTGTTCCTCTTTTATTTTCTCGTCCCACCCGACGCTGGATCTCCAGACAGCTTGCAGCAGGATTTTCGACCTTATCGTTAGGCATGATACAAAGCCAACGGGGTCAAAAATTTTCATAACTATGCTTAGTAGTTGCCTTTTTGTCGGGTGGGGAATGATCTCTTCCGCGGCCGCCTCGTGGAAACTGTAGAGGAATCGGTCGCCCACGGGATCCCAAACGAGGCCCAGAATTCTCTCGTTTTCTTTCTCTCCGCTATTTATCGGCACGGCTGATTTGGCTCGCTTTTCGAGCGGCACCTTGTCAATAGCGGCAGAGTTGTTGGACGCCCAGTTGGTTAACTGGAATCCACCCTTTTCAAGAAGGGCGCTCACGTCCCGTACCATAGCGGCGGCCTCGCCGGCGGTGTCTACCGCGTCTAGGTAGTCGTCCATATAGAACTTTTTCCGGACCGCGGACGCTGCGGCCGGATATTCGCACCTTTGCTGTTCTGTTATGTGGTTCCGCACAAATTGTGCGCTGCTCGGAGAACATGTGGCTCCAAACATCATGGATGTCAGCATGTATGTTTGTGGCTCTTCTGCGGCGTCGCCCTCCACAGGAATAGCTGCGAAGCTTGATCCTCCTTTTTATCTTTATTTGGAGGAACATTTCGGCTATGTCCGCCGCCAGTGTATTTTTTTCCCTTCTCGGAAACGTAATATGTTTCCGAGAAGAGATGAAAGTAGATCAGGGCCCGTAAGCAGCTGATCATTCAGGGAGATGCCTCGGCAGCGGCTTGCTGCGTCAAAGACAACTCTTATTTTTCCCGGTTTATTCAGGTTTATCACCGCGAAATGCGGTAGATACCACTTTCGCGGGCTCTCGGCGGTCGCTTCCCGTTCGCTTAATTTGCGGGCGTATCCACGCTCGGTAAGCAAGCTTATTTTTTTCTTTGTAAGCTGCCGCTAATTGCTTGTCCTTTGCAAGCTTTTTTCTCTAATGAGATTAATCTATTTTTCGCGCATTGCTTGTTATCTGGCAAGCGCGTATTTTCGTCCTTCCATAGAAGGCCGGTCTCCCACCGGGCGGTGTCACAGGGCCGCGTAGTGGATTTCATGAGAGCCTCTGCCCTTTGTATGGCGGCGTTCACGCGAGCCGATGACGTCACCCCCAGTGAGTCGATCGCGAAGTTGAGTTTTATTAGCTCAGAGAGGCTCCGATCCCGCTGCGCCCGGCTCACCGATGATATTAAGCGTGATACCGTCCGCGGTTTGCTTGATACCTCCGTGAGATATCCATCCAAGGGCGGTACGTGACAGCATTCTTTGCTCCGCATTTTCTCGCACTTCTCGCGACACTATAAGGTGGGCATTATCCTGGCCCAGTAAGAGTTTTGGTTTCACTTGCCGTTTCCCGGCCACTGATTGTTGCGGCAGGTCAAGATTGCGGACCGTATTTGCCGTAATCGCGTATTTTCACCGTCACCGTGCACTGATAGTTTTACGCGCCGCGATGTGTTGTCCGTGGAACACATTCCGCTGGCTCCGTGTATTCGGAGACCGCGAATCGGACCACTTAACTTTAACTCATCCGCGATTTGCGCGTCAATCAGGGTGACCGTTGACCCTTCGTCCAACAACGCGTGCACTGAAACTTGCCCTGCGGGGGCCACAAACTGTCACTGGTATCACTTTCAGAAGCACTGAGTTCTGCCCGTTCCACGTAGTGTTTGTCACTGTTTCGGTTCCTTGTTCCGCGCTAGGGCGCGACGGGCCGGCGGACACGGTGACACGCGACGGATCGTGTAGTAACTTGTGATGAGGTATGCTGCATGAGTTTATCCCACACCACACGCGCACTTTACACGTACGAGCCATATGACTGCTCTCAAGACACCTGCTACACAGACGCGCACTTGTCACTATTTTCCACCGCAAGGAAACACTTTTGCCCAAAAATACCGGACACTCGCGAATTTTGTGGGCGTGAGCACATTGCGGACACTTTTCTTTATTCACATAACTTTCACTATTTTGAGCACTTTGGGCGAACACTTGCTCGCGGCGAGCGCGCGGCCGTACATTGTCTACTAGCCCCGATCTAGGTATCGCATTAGTGAGCCGTTTTTAAAAAGGCGGAAAGTTCCTGAATCGTCACTGAGTTTACTTTGTCAGCAACTTGATGCAGCCATGCTACTCTCAGCGCGAGTGGCATTTTTGACGCAATTTCACTTAGTAGGGTCGGGTTCACGAGGTAATCACTTTTTAGGCTCCCGAGAGACGCTACAATGTTTTGCACTGCTCCTGAGAACTCGATGAGGGCCTCATTTGAGGCATCTTCAGATAGGCGTTGAAGTTTCTTCACTCTATCGAGCACGAGCGTTGCGATTGTGTGGGCGCCGCCAAAGCGGTGCTCCAGCACGTCCAGTATTTCCGGCACTTGTGTCGGATCCATCAATAGGGGGCTGACAGCTTCCCGCGCTTTTCCTTTGAGCGCTCGCTGAAGGCGCATCAGATTTTCCGCGGGAGTCATCCCGCATGTCAGCGTGGATTGATGGTACTGGGCACGCCAGGCCGGCCATTCTACGGCATCTCCGTAGTACATCGGCAGGTCCTTGGCGCTTGATTGGCGCGCGATCAGCGAGGCCATTCTGCTTTCTTCTTCCGGCTGTGATCTTGGTGATCCTCCTTGCTGAGAGTTGCGGAAGGCTTCGGCCATGACCGCGGCGATTTGTGAGAGCGGATCTGCTCTGTTGTTGACCCAATTCTGGGTATGACGCGCCGTTTCGTTCTCTGTGGGACGACTCGGAAATTCCGCGTATCTTGTATTGGCACCCGGCTGATACTCCGGTGTAAAAGGGGCGGTAGGTATTTCCGCGGCCCCTTGAATTGAAGTTGGAGTAGGCTGGAACGGCTGATTTGCTGGTCCCAGGCTCTCATTGTTGATTATTCCCGGCTCATACTCCGGTGTTAAAAGAGCGGTGGGTATTTCCGCGGCTCCTTGATTTCTCATCTGAGTAGGCTGGTACGGCTGATGTGCTGGTCCCAGACTCCCGATGTTGGTGCTTGTTGAGGCACCTGTTGTAGCACTTTTTGTGGGGCGCCTTGCACCCTGGCGCCCTGTGTGCTGGATGTGAGGCTGCAGAGGGGTTGTACGGCTTTGCATCGTCGTCACGAATGCTGCGGGCCGGTACTCTGCGCCTTGATGGTCGCCTTGTATGGCGCCTGGAGTGACTCCTTGTTGAAGTCCTCGGATGAAGTCGTTGTCGGCTTCCTTCGTGATGCAGTGTGGCGGCACGGTGGCAGACTCCCTGTTTGCGGTGAATTCAGGTCGCGGAGTCTGCTGTAATGAGGCGATAAGGGCCTCCTGCAGCTTCTGGTTGCGGCGCCTCTCATCTCGTATCTCACGTCGCAACTGCTGCTTGAGTGTGTCAGCAGTTGAGGCTTCGCTGTCCGACGATGAATCGTGGCTAGCCGTGAGAGCGGAGAGGCGTCAGAAGGTGCGGTTTGCTCAGCAGCCTGGGAGGCAGCCCGGGCCCGGCTGCCGCGGCAGCCGACGAGGTAGGCGGCTGGGCGTTGGCCCCAATCGGGGGCGCAGTGCTGCTGGCGGTTTGAGAATCTTCCTCAGCGGGTGCAGATCCCTCCGGGGTGCTCTTTCCTGAGCGTAGTGTTGGTGACATCTTGGCTGCTGATGAAGACGAGATGATCCTGAATCGAAGGACCACAATGTACCAGACGTTTTGTCAGCACATTGACTATAAATTTTGAGGGGCCAGTTTCTTCAAGTCAATCAGCGAAGCGGGCCTGGGTCGGTTGCAGCAAGTCGAAGTTCCAAAGGCGGGAGAAGGCGGATGGTCCAGGGAAAAGCAGTCAAACGAAGTTGTAGAGTCCAGGCGGGAAGAAGCGGTCAGAAGCGTAGAGTCAGGAGAGCTGATGTCGGTAGAGATGCTGAGAGTGTTCTACTTTGGACCGGTTTGGGCCCTGTATTTATATCCCCGGCCCAGCATCCGCTGGACCCGGGATTCGAGCGACGTTTCCGAGAAGAGAAAATTGCACACAATGTACCAGACGTTTTGTCAGCACATTGACTATAAATTTTGAGGGGCCAGTTTCTTCAAGTCAATCAGCGAAGCGGGCCTGGGTCGGTTGCAGCAAGTCGAAGTTCCAAAGGCGGGAGAAGGCGGATGGTCCAGGGAAAAGCAGTCAAACGAAGTTGTAGAGTCCAGGCGGGAAGAAGCGGTCAGAAGCGTAGAGTCAGGAGAGCTGATGTCGGTAGAGATGCTGAGAGTGTTCTACTTTGGACCGGTTTGGGCCCTGTATTTATATCCCCGGCCCAGCATCCGCTGGACCCGGGATTCGAGCGCTCAAAACGCCCGAGTTTCTTGCGAGCTCTCCCTCTTTGAGAGCTCGTAGCTCCTGCTAGCATTTTTCTAGCGGGAAGGCAAAATATACCAGCATCAGCTCTCTTTATGACCTTTCGCTTCCAATAAACCACTTCTTCCCAGCATTTTTATTAATTTCAAAGTTTTACATTTTACAATTTGTTAGGAGGGTTACATAAGGGGTGGTGGTATATGTTTTGTCTTATAACTACTTAATTAACATAATTACAACTTTTTATTTTATACAATTATGTAGTAGGGAATTCAGCCGTCAGATCTGTGTACTTTTTATTTATCGTACCGATGACTGAATTCCCGCAAATCTAGTTTACAAATTAATACCTAACCATAATTACGCAATAATAAGATTTTGAAATACGCCGAATCTCTGCCTAGCTCTCATTGGCCGAAGGATCGGTCCATTGAACGAGGCGGCCAGCCTCCGGGCGCTAGAGAGGGGGTACGGCGTAAATACTGCCATCCGAGTAAATCGTTCGGTAAACGGCCGGTAGAGCGCCATAATCGCTCGGCTGTCTTTGGAGAAGGGTCGGAGCTCGCTTGCAAGCGTAATCTCCTGACCGTTTGTGGAGGGGGGACGTAAAAGGCCCGGTTACTCCGCTCGCCGCGACAGATGATTTTCAGCCGCGCGGCGATAACGTGTTTCCCGGGCGGTATTTCGCTCGGGGAACAACAAGGAATTTACATTTAAACATATTATTCTTACTTAGTATCTAAACATATTTATATTGATATTTATATTTATATTGCTTAAAAATAGGCGGCCGATGGAGGCTCATATGTCCGATACAATGCCTTCAAAACAATGCTCATAACTACAGTAAATAAATAAAATCCTCTCCGAAAAGGGTAATCTCTTAAAAAACTACCTCCAACCTTTGGTGGGATGAGGAATACTCGATGATAGTAATGATAGTAATAATTAGAAAAGCCAAATTTCTTTCCTATATTTTCAACATGACTTTGGAGAACTACTTCATACATAAAAATGCTGAATCGATGCCACAAACATATTATGGTATAAAAAGAACCAGGTGGTACAATTTTTGCAATTCAGTATCTCCGAACACTGCTGTCTCGAATGTTTGGTCTATGACCCGAAGATTTTGTTCCTCCCACAGTTAAACGTTCCGTCTTATCCTTAATGGATACACAAAATCTTGGAAAAATTGCTTCCCATTCTGTATCCAACTTTGATGAAATAACCTCTCCTACAGTACTCCTACGTCTAATAGTTAGCTAGACTCTTCAATCTCTTTAATTGAGCAAAAAAAAAAATGCTGCCAAAAAATAGTAACGATAAGGTCTATAAGCACATCAAAAGCATCTAAACAAAACTTCCAGACTGGCATAATTCCTAATGACCATAGTTCTCAAATTATCATTCCCGTCATAAAACGAACAAATCACATAATTCTGGATCCAACTACAGGTAAATAGCTCTTTTATTCAACCCAGTAAACTTTATCAAAGATTATAATTATTTTGTTGAGAATAAACAGCTGTTCTCTTCATCCCAATTTGGTTTCAGAAAAAAAAACCACCCAAGATAAACTAGCAATCATTAGCACTGATATTAATTTATTCCAATTCGTCAAATTATTTTTCGAATTTTCCCTTTTAAATTATATTAAAATTTAAATTCACCTCTCTTTCTCCATATATTTGAACATCTATATCCAAGAACACCTTTGATGGTTGCAAGCCAGAAAAAAATAATTCGAGATAAAAATACAAAAGAAACTTATATGAATCGCCATATCTATCTATGTTAAATAACTAACTGCGTTATAACAGTTAAGGTAGCCTTAATCAGCCTTTCCAGAATTGTGGCCTACTTAGTCTCACTGGCTCTGGGTAGTTGGACTCCTAAGTGGTATTCCCTTTTTTAAATACTGAGGTTAAATTAATTTCCAGTTTTGAGTAGCTTAAATTGCCTTCTTCGAAAAGGAGGAATTTGATTATTGTCGGATTCTTAATCTTAGTTTTGACGTAAATATATTATGGGGAATTTAAATGCACTCTGTAACGACTCAGCAAACTGCCGTCAACAAAACCATATTTTAGACCACGCCGCTTTGTATTTTACACTGCACATAAAAGTTTGACTTAGAATTACACAATACGTGTTCACCTTTCACATTCCTCACCAGTTGGTGGAAGTAGACCTGACCCCGACAAATGTTATATATTCTTACGTGTAGTGTAATCGTAACAAATAACGTTTCTTTTACAGGATAACCACTTCGGGGTCATACAATATTATCTTTCAATGTTATGAGGTCAATCTAAGTCACACGGCGAACCCCGACTAATGGCGAGCACATTTCTTGTCCGAATTGAGATAGGACGGTTTTAAAATCCATTCTAAATTGCTTTTCTGAAATTGATTTATGCTCGCGCTGATCTTATCTAACTTCCTCGGGGAGAGTACCCTATTACATTAAAGCTCCTTTATTGGGGGGACTCGCCCGCCGCCTCCTTATATCAACGCGGCTAATTTCATTTCATAGAAAATTTCTTCATTTAAAAGAGAATTTTCCGCTGATTCCAACGTCTTAATTGTATAATTTCTGTTTTGTTACAAATATAATGCTTTTATGAAGAAAAATCTTTCAGAAAGGATTCCACGGCCTTTTCCCCTTTTAAATAAAAAAAAAAATATTTAAATAATGGAATCGTAAGATATTCATGCTTGTTTGACGATAAAGCGCTAATGAAAATTCAAAGGATTTCGGGGAAAACAAAAATTTAAAGACTAATCTTAGGTTATTTTATCTCTCAAAAGTTTTTTCTAGACTCAAAGGAATTAGCAAAATATTAATCACATTACAAATATTTTATTAATCAATTCAAGGTTTGTTTCTATAAAATAAGTCAGTAAAACGATGCAAAATAGCGTGATTTAAAAATATAAAAAACGGTACCTCGGTATACATATTTTTTTAATCAATTGAACGATTGATTTTAAGTTAGTTCTCTACTTTGTCAGTAAGACAATATTAAATAAAGCACAGGTTTTGAGAGAAAAACTGTTCTTGGGGATTCATGTATTTCCTTAATAAATTGAAGATTTTTTTCTATGAAATTCATTAGCTAGATGACACAATAGAATACGGGTTTTGAGAGATTGAAAGACGGTTCCTATAGTGCACCTTTATAGTTAGAAAGGCTTATTTTAGCAGACATGTGCCTCCTATATATAGCGTTATTACGGCTACATTAGGAGCTCATTCAAGTTCTTAAGACGTTATCTGACCAGTTGATCGAATATACTGGGGCGAGCTTTATGCCAACCGAGTGTTTTCATTCACTTTGGCTCTAGAATATGTTCATAACGTATATTAATTAATCTTCATAATTGTACACATTACGGCAAAATGCCAATGTGTATATTTCTTGGTAAAGGTGATTTCTAATGATGAGAATTATCAGTGTTCATATTATATCAAAAAGATCACGAAATTATAAGTGATTTATAATATCTCATCTGTAACAGTTTTTGACATATTCCAAAGTGGAGTATATTTACTATCCCTATTGCCCTGTTACTTACTTTGTTATGTGAATAGCTCACAAGAGCCGTAACTGTCCGTAGCCATTGGGCCTATGGCATCCCAATCGGGGTATGTTATGAGGCTTAAGGGAGTGAGAGAAGGAGATATAGATGAATAAAGTTGGGAATTGCATTACTATTCAGATCTGGTCACCAAAACGTAGCTTGCAATGTCTTGACCAGCTCTAAATATCCCTCAGGTACGGCATCTATAGCGACGAGGAAAGAGAATTGCCGGAAGTCACCGAACACTTAATAAAGTGCCTTTATAGGCCACTTTTGTATTTTAATAATATACACAACCATTCTTCGGAATACAGATTATCCACGATTATCCATTATCCTCATAATAACTCAAAGTGTCACCGTGGAACATTCGACTGTCGATTTGCTATCAAATCAATTTAATCTTTCAGCGTCCCCTCTGATGCTCTGATAGACAAAGCTAAGCAGAGAAGATTTCCGCTTTATTTTATCTTAAAAACCATTCATCTCCACTAGGAGAGAGGTGCCCTGGGAAGCTGTAACTTTTTTGCGATTTACTAAAAGTTGTCGTGCTTAGCGTATTTGTTGTAATTTAACCATCGATATAAAACGCTCCTTGATCGATGATTTTAACGCAATTTATGCTTTTCGTATATGGTCAAAAGAAATTGAAGATAACGAGTATGAAAACTTAACGTGGACAAATAAATCAAGAATACAAAAAAAAAACTAAGGAAACCATTGTTAGGCCATTCGAATACATGGCTCTGTAAAATGAACCCAGCTGGATTTTTCTTGACGTAAAATTACAACATGAAAAGATTTAAAAGAGAATATTCAAATTTAAAATTATATTCACCAAAATATGTGTAGGTATGCTGAACAGCCCACTATTATTATTTTAAAAATATTATGTATAACCTAAACTAAAAAAAATATTACAAATAGTTGCGTACAATTGACTGTTTAATTAACTATTTTCATTAAAACATACTTACATACCAAAGTTTAAGTATCTTTAGTACATGGAATAAAATACGGTTTCCGAACACATTCGAAGTAGGAGTTTCTAACCCTTTAAAACACCCGAAAAAAGATTAAAAATGATACCGAAGGGCAGAAATACTGAAGTAAAATAAACGGAGAAGGAAAACTCGCCCTAGGCAACTCCTGAAAGGTATAATTCAACCTTGTTTGAAACAATATTGAGTTCTTGTCGGGAAACACACACAAACATAGTTATGGGGTAAGAATAACGCAATATCAAAACCACTTCAAACACAATCCTCTTGGGGTTTTCTTATGTGGTAGAAAATAGCCTCGAGGGTGTTTCAGTTTATAGGAACAAAACGGTTCAATTTTAACAATTCTTAACAACTTTGTATTGATGGGAATCTTTTGAAATAACTGAAAACCGACTAAACGATAATTATGGAATCGACGGAGTCAAGCAAAGCCACCTCTTAAACAATTAAGGAATGTTTTATCCAATTTTACTTCAGGGGCCATCGTTATTATCATAAATTGACCGAATCTCGTAAATTCCACTCGTTACACAAAGGCTATGAAATAATGTTTCCAACGAATTATTTATTATTTGCTACTCAGCATTTGCTGATATTTTAATTAATTTTGCCGACAGACAATGATCGCCCCTCCCTCGAGCTCCTAATTCCGAAATACGTTATTATATATCGAAGGCTTTGTTGAACACGAGCACACTCCGCATTGTTCCCCCAGGTGTAGTAATGTGGGCACAATTGACAGTTTGACGGACGGAAAATCAGATTTGGCGAAACTTGTAAACGCACCCCTCGCGGCGAATCATTCTGTGGCCAACCGACGACCGACACCCGACACCCGATCGCTTCATTCGTCCCGCACCGCATTTCTCCACAAATTTTATTGAAATTTTACAAAGCCTCTTTCGTTTTTTTAATTTGGACAGGGAGATAAAGAATGAATACCCCGACGTTCTAATAGCGATGAATAAAACATAGCCATATTAAAATATTTTATTCATATAACAGATAATATTAAATATTTCGTAAAGTAAATTCGACATTGAAAGTATTGAGTGAATGCGAGAAATTCAATGAAAGATGGACTGAATACAGTAGTCGTTAAATACAGTTCGGGTTCACAGTGGGGTTCTGATAACGCCCTCGATGGCAGAGACATAGAACGGGCAGAGGGAGGATGAAAGTGGAATGATTGCAGTAGAAAGAAGATGTCTGAGACGTATGTGTAGTAAAACCACGGACGACTGTAATTACATTGTAGAGATACTAAGATAATGCCCGGTGTGGGTGTAATGACAGTATAGTGTATATGGATAGAGAAAGCAGTGTCGGGAGAATATAAAATATGACGCGTGTGTGGATGTCTCAGAAAGACATTGAACAATTAAGTGGATCAAGTACTTTAATCGGATCTTGTCTAGAGCGGTATATTAGAAAAATATAACAAAAAAATGTTCAATGAAAATGAAATAATAACTTTGTTCAAGACCACATAATTTATTTGAATTTTCGTGACCGACCGGTTTCGCTTAGCCTAAGCATCATCAGGGTACAAAATTAAACTAAACAAAAAATATATGGTGTGTGGTTATATATACTCATAGGTACATATTATTTTATTTTATCACCTTCCCAGTTGACGTTTTGCCTCTTTCATTTGATATAATCTGTCTCATTCTCTTTGTTCCTATAGTTTAAATAATATTAATCATGTTAAAATTTAAATGTTATTTTTTTGTTTTCTTACTGTTCTCTTTTTCAAATTTTATTTCATATTGTGGTTTCCCTCTGTATGTATGAGTATATATAACCACACACTATGTATTTTTTATTTAGTTAAATTTTGTACACTGATGATGCCTAGGCTGCTAGAGCTGTAGGCGTTCAATCCTCTCTGCCTACGCGTATGGAATCATGGCTTAGTGGTTAGAGAGAAAGAATATTCGCCTCAAAGATGTCAACGCTTTTATTTTGTAAAAAGATTTACTCCGTATTGCTTTCCGCTTCGAAGATATGAGCAGACGGCGAGTAAATAAGAAGAACTAAGCAACTGGCCAACAGTTTGCTTCTGGCTCAGTTGGTCGGCCGCGGCGCTTTCTCTAACTTGGATGACTGATACTAGCAGCACTCTACACAAACCATTATTGGCGACCGATTCTCCCATAACTTTCTATGCATATACGAGTATACACAGCATGACGTATACAGGTTTTCTTTAAAATATAAACCACACCATCGTAATTATACCATTTACTTGCCAACAAATTGGAAATATATCTTTAGGGTAAAACGGAAAAATTATTCGTCTCGTAAACTCTGGAGCCATACAAACTATGCAGCCACTTCCGTTTAAAAAAAAATAGTTGGACGAAACTATTTTCAGCTCGTTATGTAGCTTACTTCATGAGTTGTGGAGCTTCTAAATATCCATTTAAACGTGAAAAAATACGACGAGACGCCATATTGTGTACAAATTATAACAATCAAATTCGAGCGTTGAAACTCGGGAGAAACTGGGTAGTAACTGCTAGAATATCATAAGTTCGTTATTAGCCAATTTCGAAATAGTTTCACAAAGTCGCATCTCGAACCCGAAACTGACTAGGCTAATTTACCTTACATTGTTTTCCACTGCGCAAATAATTTTGTAAATTTATTATATATATATATATATATATATATATATATATATATATATATATATATATATATATATATATATATATATATATATATATATATATATATAAATACTGACACTAGGAAGGCTACACTGAAGTTAACGGCGAAATATTGTTATTCGTGTAACAAGATAAAGCATATTCTATTACAAAATATTCCACACACTAAATTTTCCAACTGGGTCATAATACTGTTGATACTCAATAAGGAAATATTCACTCGAGTTGGTAAAGTTTTTAATCGATATGTAGAGGAAATGACTCATATGAATCTTGCTCAATAAAAATAATATCTTTCTTTTGTAAATTAGTTATTACTTAACCTATGTTTTTTTCACTAGCATCATGGTGGTGGGTAGGTACTAAACGTTATGATTTGATGGCACGTGTAATCGTTCTACGTTTTTGGGCTGGTTTATGCTTTTCGTAATTTAAGATTTAAGCCATAAAACCCTAATAAAAAATGAAGTAATCAGTTTAATGTCCGTGTACGTAAAAAGTGATGAAAAACGTTTTTCAAGGGTGTAAATCTAGGCGCCGCGCACTGAAGCGTTTACATTTTGTTAATTTAGCACGTACAAAATTACGTAAGGAAATGAATTTTACTGCCAGAGGCATTACGTTATATTCACAACCGTATTTCATTTTAGACCATTAAATTCTCAATGCAAAGTTTATTGTATATAACCAGACCAATATTATAACATCCCTCTGTTAGCACAATATTTATGTGTAATATATTATAAGGAAGCTAATTTTAAGCTATTCAGAGTATCTTGAGCATGTTTGTATTTTTTTAAACTGTGTAATATGTATCTTTCTTCAATAATTATCACAAAATAATAGTAAAAATACTTCAACTGGTTTAAATTTTAATAACAATGGAGATGTGTGGATCAAGGTCTCTTATTCAGTAATTTGTTTTTAGCCAAAAATTGACATCACAGGTTTGAGATCTTATCCGAAATAATATTTATTGTATATTTTATCTGAAACTACTCTTGTTTTGAGATGGATTATATTTAGTTGTTGCCGATAGATTACGTGGATTTGCTTTGAAAACCAATTTGTACTTAAAGTATTGCAAGAGCCATATAAAGAAGTTCCATATTTCAGTGGATTACAAAGATTTTCCCAGCAAGGGCAATTTTTTTTAGGTGTGATCTATTTTAAACCATCGCTGACCATGTCGCGCTCCTAGAATTGCCTGACATCTGGTGACGACATCAATAATGTAATCTCTAAAACTCCAAGGAGAAGTGTGGCCATATCGGTAGACAGGTTATGGGGGGACATTTCAATGTCTCCTGGTGTACATAGTCTGCTTCAACACTTTGCAAAATTCCACTTGAAAACTGGTAACCGTAGAAGTTGTCACATCCTCGATGGATTGATTTATTTCATCAACTGTAACATTATTTAAATTTGATTCCAAGCCATATTTCAATCAATAATGCGACAAAGAAGTTGGGCCAACAATACCGATCCTTAACACATCTAGGACGCCGAATAAATGAATTGAGAAATGCAAAAAACAGAAAAAATACGCTTTTAAATAATTAATGATTACGAGTAGATACAGTTAACTAGAGGAATGTAATGTTCCCAGAGAATTTATTTATGACGCAGTATTTGAATTTGATTCTTACACTGAAGCAAACTCCTAATTTAAAAGTAGATATATATTAATCCACATTATATTTAGTACATAACATTATGTACACCGTGTTTCGCGCTCATACTGCAAAATGTATGGGGTTATTATTCATGAAAATCAAAGGAAAACAAATTACATATAGGTACTTACTTTTTCTTTTATTTATATATTTACTTGCATAAATCAGCAAACATAATTTTTAGTACTCAAACAATTATTACTACTTTAATCACGATAAAACAATAGATGCAATCCAATTTCAGTTTAGTGGTTTCGGTTAGCATTTTATACGCTAAAAGGATTTCATTACTCGTCTTTTTGGCTGAAAATAATATAATGGCTGTTATCCATAAATTAAATTCGAAAAAAATGTATTACATAAAATTTCTTTGTTCATTTTGTCGCTCAGGTAAAAAGACATGTTAATCATAAAACCTGGACAAAGAAAAAATAATTTCTTTTGAAATTTTATTTCTTATGCAGGGCGTATCCGCCAGACTTTAACCAGCTATTCTTGAACTTATTTGGAGTACAAAAGGATAGCATTTTGGTCTTCGGCGACGTTTTTTTATTTGTTTTTTTTTCTACACTTGAAAACAACATAAAATCATTATTGGACAAAAAAAAAATTGACCGTAGACCAAAATGCCATCTACATTTTTTACTCCAAATAAGTTCAGGAATCGCCTGTTGAAGTTAGTCGAGTACGGCATGATATACCTTGTATAATACTTCCAGACTTACATTAACGTATTTCTTTCATAACATATTTCTTTTATATTTCACCGTTTTAGGGTGATTGTTTAATATCAACATAAAAGACTGGATTTAAAATTGAAATAAAAGTAGGTACCTAATTGACAGCAACGTAAGTTACGTGCGACAAAAAGGGGAAATTAGGCATTTTACCATATTTATACAATTTTATCTTGATTTTTCTTTTAAAATTAGTTACACTTTGGGGTGGGGTCCCTTCACCATCCATCACCGCCTGAAATAGATAAAACACATTATCAGGGCGTCAAACACAATATTATTGTCGCACAGGGATGAGCGATCGTCTGTTGTGATGACGGTCACTATTTATTATGTTCCCTTTAACCAGGAAATAATAAAATATGGTAACATAAAACGAATTATGAATAAACGTATAAAAATATATATTTTCTGACCTTTTTTATTTGGGTTGGACGAGATAAAAAATCTTATTTTATTGCTTAGCTGCGAAATTAATTTAAGATATTTGTTTGTTTGTCAACAAATATTCAAAAATATTTTTCTCCAAGGAATCGAATTTGCAATCTCTCGACCTGAAGTCAGTTAATGTAGCATTTGACTACGCCGTAGACTATGAGATAAGTTACGGATGCTGTCCAACATAACCTACTTGTAGATGGGGAAATGATTCTTGTTTGGATCTTAAAATTGTTTCGAATAGTTATCCTATATGAAGATAGTGAATACAATGTAGAATTTAATATCAAACGAATGCTTCGAGTCTACATTTTCTTACTTCCTTACATCGAATGGTCATACAGCTTGGGTAGATCTTTAGGCTCTTTGAGGATTTTATGTTTATTAGGAACTGGAAGATTGTCAACAGAGGTCCTTACTTGCACAATGTTATCGACATGCCTCTTGTGATTACCATAGCAGAATTATTCTTCTGTATTTTCTAGTTAGATATAAAATGGTTTTTTAGGATGGTAATAAAGAAAGATAGATTCCATTGTTCTCACAATTTGCTTGAAAAGTGTGTGGAGTTTTAGCAACCTTGATGATGCCATTCCACTTTAAGTGGTTCAATGCTTTTAGCACCCGGCAATACTTCCTTTCTAGTTTCTTCAATTCAGCCAGAACGTTGACCACGAAGCGTTGTCCTGTTTGGCTAAACATCCTAACGGATCATCCTAATGATTCTGTCATCCCCCGTTTGGCATGCATAGTTGATTGGCTCCACTACACGTCTTCTGTTAGAATTAATAATATGACGGAACACAACAGATTAGGATTGTACAATCCCACGCTACTATAATATTCGTTTACAATACTGTTTATGAATATTATCTCGTACACACAAGTAATAATATCTCTGAAAATGCAAAATTACGTTTTCTTTATCAGCTTCCGCCTTGAATTGGCAAGCATGTAGAAAAAATCCGTTACACCGCTATCGGAGATATGTTTTCAAAGTAAATTTTCATGCCGTACCGTTGGAAAGGGGTTGGTTTCGTTTGACAAGTTCAAAACTGTGGAAAGGGGAGTAAAGTATGGAGAAGGGGTAGGGGGGTTATGGGGATCTGTGGGAAGGGGGGGGGTGGAGCCGGGGGATGCTGATACTTCAAAAGGAACCCACGTCACTGGCAAGCGCGGGCGCTTTGAGGGCTCCGGAGCACTCGCGTAATAATTATCGGCCAGGGGCGGAACACAGCTGTAATGGGGGCTCATTTGTTTGGAAAATGTACATATCGAATGGATACTGATAAAAATGGCAGGGTGGAAAAACCGTATGTAAGAGGCTTTTTATGACATTTAAGTCATCTCGACTGTCAAGCACATGATTGCCTGTGTTTTAAAGTTAGTAAGTTTGAATATAGGATAATAACGTCCTGTGAATATAAGCCTTCTAATAGCGTCATTAGGTATTCATAATGAGGTTATTTATTTTATTATTTAAACCAATGGTAGGCGTGTCTCTGAAAGTAACCACATAATATTAAAAAGGCAATAAAAATATTTTATCGCTTGCTTGGCTGAGAAAACCCATTGTTATATTTCCGTTGAGCTTGATACGTAGAGTCCCATTCAACTATGTTGTAAATTATATATTTTTTAAATGTATGTGTTTTCAGAAAAAGTAATAATTTATTAAAAATAAATCACTTATGTGTGAACTGTGTATTTCCACTAAAAACCACAATATAATAAATCCTAGCATAAAATATCTCCTCAATGACTATTAACGAAGCTTGAAAAGCTTATTAATAAATAAAAATATATACTCAGTTATCGACATAAAGTCAATTATAATATTTATCAAATACTTCAGTGATTTTCTTTTTGATTAAATGTTTTTGTACAGATATCTAGGTACACTCCAACCTTTTTAAGCTTATAATATTTGTAAAGTTCTTCTGTAGACTTCATCGAAATTAACAACTAAGGTGCGTTCAGTCATTAAAAAAATTATAACCAAGGCAAATTCTGAAAATAAAATTTCGAAAACAAGATAATGAAAAGCAATTTTTATGATAATATTATGTGGGTTGGCACTTCTCGCGTGGGTTCGAGAAAATATCAATTTCAAAAGATTTTTTTTCTAATAATCGAACAAGTCGCAAGGGCGGCTGCTCAATGCGTTGGGAATAGGCGAAACACATAGGTTTTTTTTGGCTTTCATAAAAAAATGTGAAATCCCATAAATAAATAAGTCACTTGTATGATGAAATAAACGAATCCGTATTTGTATCTAATGATGTCACTGTTAAATGAAAGCCTGTGTTGAAAATTTTCATACACATATGTATATATAATTATAAATTTTCAAAACGTTAATAGCATAACTTTATTCGTCAGTCAGTACTTAAAATTCAATATATTATTAAATAGTTATTCTATTGATGTAATTACAAAAAAAATTGCTAGGAGAAATAATATTTTTTTAATTTTCACAAAATAAAATAATATAACAAGAATACAGAAGAGTCTGCATTGATTTAATTTTCCGTAAGTTTTTTCCTTTTCCAAATAAAAAAAAACAGCCAAAAAGTCCTCCAGAGGAGGTAAATCACATATTTCAGCTAAATACATGCACTAGGTATAGGGTAGTATAGGGTATCCAGGGAATTTTTGGAAAAATCTGACTTCCTGTTCCAGGAAAATTTTCACATTATCACTGATCTCTTGTCACATTGACAGCAACCAATCTCGGTAAATGTAGTTTTATTCATGATTATAATCAAACTAGTTTTGAGTTTTGGCGTTTAGTCATATGACATTTTCACATAATAATGTTCTCTTTTTTTCTTTATTTTTTTTTCTTTTCGATGTTCCGCAATATTTTGTTCGGCTTTCTGAATTATAAAAAAACTTTCTGTCATACAGTATTACATGCATTTAAAATATTTCCTGAAGTACACAGTTAAAAAAAAACAACTTCTTGCATTCAACTCAGTGCTTTTTATTTAATGATTTTATGACACAATGTTAAGAACGAAGTGCCATCCGATGAAACAAATTAATCATAAAGCATTGTCTACGGTCAAGTGTTGACAGATACAATATACCCAGAAATAAAATGTGGAGAAGTCGGAAACGACGGCTGGTAGTTTTTAAAACAAGGCAGAACATTTAAAAACTAAACGAATAACTGTATTTTTTTACACATGCTACGGAATATCATACTGTGAAACAAATTTGTGGCACAGAATGTCAAGAATAGAGACAAGAGAGATTATAACAATTGCGTTCGCGGTCTTGTTATATCAGAGTTTCTCAACATTATTTGACTCACTGCCACTCACATGGTTTGTGAGGAGATTTTTCTTCAGCGCCACTGTTCCCGTTTTAGAAAAACTCCATGGATTTTGTTTCATATTGACTACTTTTTCTTCAGGTACCCCCTATTATCGGAGGTTGACTATTATTAGGGAAATAGCCGCCATTATGCGGTTGCTAGAAAGTATAATGAAATTTCCCGTTACCTCCGACAAGTCTCTCGAATAAATAAAATAATATTAAAAATATTGCAAAACTTTTCCTTTGAGAAAAAGTATGTCGATATAAAGATAAATGCTCATAGGTATGATTTTTGCGACAGTACGTGACTCTATAACTGAAGAGTATTGTGGAAATTTGTCGAAGTATATTTAAGCGAACCTAATAAACTCAGCGCCTTCTTATTTCCCTCCGTACTGCCTTCCAATAATAATAATAATATTTGGATAATTTGTTTAGCGCCGTTTTTGTGAAAAATCACCTCAATGCCTCCTATATCTTCTGTGGCCACCGCCCCCCGTGGATCTCTGCAGCATATCCCAGAAGAACGATCTCGTCCCACATTGGGAATAACTGTCTTAAGCTTTTGAAGCCATTTTAATGTCCGACAATTATTTTCTGCAATTTCGCCGAGAAAAATAATCAGTTTTTCCGGAAATTCAATAGATGGCGGTATGAAACACACAAGGCATGTCCAATACACAGTTTTGAAGATTTACAACGCAGCGTTCTCAATTACTTATCGATTTTTGAACACTGAACACATTTACTCCGGCGAAACGCGTGAACCGGACTCACTTCCCGTAGTTTCTCAATCTACCCTTATTGATAAACAATGTTGTTTTCAATGTCTTGTAAAACTATTTTTACAGTTTTCATGTGTTGCATTAAAGCGTATGGTTTGTTTTCACTTTGAACATATTGGTTTATGTTATTAGAACACTTGTGGTATTACGTCAAATCCAATTATGGGAAATGTTCTGCGATCTACGAAAATGGTAGAGGATGGATAAAAATATAGTTATAAAGTACTTGGCGATTCAGGTCTAGTTACTTAACACGATTAAAGCCGTTTCAACGAACGCCGAACGATTTCAATTCTGAATGGTGGACTCTCACCTGTTTTATATTCTTTTCTGGAGCAAAACCCTTCCGGATACAATTCATTTTGCATTTCACCAAGTATTAAAACCATGACCTCTGATTCAGAGCCAATGACCTTATCGCTTTGTCAAGTTAGTCGTTGATCTTTAAAACTTATCGTTCATAAAAATACTTGGATAGTTTTTCTAATTTGTGTTTCATTATATTCGTACATAAACGTTACCTTTACCGTTTTTAATCAAAATTATTAACTAGTAAAAACCTTTCAAACTGACCATTTTCCACTTAGGTGTAGACAAAATCCACAATCAATAAATCTATCAACATAAAGAAGGCTGTGCGTGATATTCGTGCTGTTTGATAGTTCCACAGAACAAAATAATCCTGTTTACATTTATTGGTACTCTTACGCAATTTACCTTATAAAATATTAAACGAATTCAACGTGGAAAATAAGACACACGTGTTTTTATTGATATGAATTGGAAAATTAACAGCATAAATAGATTGAAATTATTATTTCATAGAACGATCGCATAAATGATATTATTAACAAATTGAGCTTCGGGATGGTGGCAAGCCGCCAAATCGTTACCTCACATAGATGGCAACGGAACTGATTGTTTGGAGAATTCATTGATTTTGTGATACTTCATTATTCACCTACTGAAGAGAATCGATATTATTGCCTTAGCAAATAATTCACATCTTTTTGTGAGGCCTTATTTCAGAGAAGAGATTTAAAAAAAATAATAACCATTTATTTTTTTCTCCTGAAACAGGCTAGCGGTTAACCAATTCTAGGGGAAATTCTAAAAAATATATTTCAGTCAGTCGGCGAAATGTTTTACATGATATCGCACCAAAACACTAAAAATCTTCAATTGGTAAAGAAACATTTGAATTCAATTTAAAACAGCGTAAAATGAATATTACGAGCATTTGAGCACAAGAGTATTATAGTTTGTAATTGTAATTAGATAAAAATAACTGTTTTTCTATTACACAAAGATTTATTATGTCATAATAGTAGTTAGATACTATTCGAGATCGTCCATACTCGTTTTTTGAAAGGTTTTTAATTATTTCTTAATCGAGTTTGGATAAAAAATATAACGTCTTCTCTTTTTTATTCCCCAAAAAATTTCAAAGTTCATGATATAAATAAAAAAAATGCTGAAAAAAAGGTGCAAGACCTTCCTCTTTGTGTGTGTTTTTTAAATACAGTTAATTTTGCTTTACGGTTCAATTGTTATGTCTACTTGTTTTAGTTTACTTTTTTTTTTTCCACAAAGGCCGTTACGCTTCATTAAATTTCGTGTTTAATGAGCTTCCAATGATTTTTACGTATATAAAATTTGTTTGGTATACTTTTTTTTACAAGTGCAGTTATTCACACAAATTTTCGCAAAAACATGACGTTGACAGTTGTATTTTGCAACATGTTTTGACAATATAAATCAACACCAAAATAACGAGATCTGCCACGTGGCAGCTTGTCAGCGACGAGTATGAATTTATTATACATTTTTGGCATATTATAAAATGCAAAATGCAACAGAAATATTGTAGTCTAGCATGAGCTCGTAGAGCCACCTAAATGAGCTCATTAAATGCCAATTTAGACGAGCGTGTCCCAGTTTCAGTTTGTGCGCAAACTCTACCGACTGCCACAGGCACACAGCAGGGCGCTAGTCGTTGAAGTGACTGGAAGCTCTACGTGAAATTTTACCACCCCATTCATCGCCTTAACGGCTGCTGTAAATTCGTGAAGATTCGGTAGCAATCTTCATCGATTGCAAGCTGAACGGCACCCTTTTTATTGTTATGCAATTCAATTCATAGATATATAACTCTAACATTACACACATAAATGTGGTTATAAAATGCATCGTTGACTAAGGTGCCATGTATACTTGCGTGTTTAATAAAATTAAGATTTCATCATACTTTACAACTTAGAATTTTTTTTCGCCTCCCGATTTACCCCACATCTATGGAAATGTTGATTACGGCTTGGTGGCGTTCAGTGCACAGTGCACAGTGCTCAGGCTTCTAACCGCTGCGGCTCCGGAATTCGGCGCGGATCTATGGGCGGCATGTGTGCATCGCCCCATCTAACGTATAGTATCCCGTGCCGTAATTGCCGCCGCCCAGCGATTGCGAGCCGACGAGTGCACTCTTTCGAGGCACTTCTCCGCCACCGCGAGGGCGCCAATGTGGCAGTATAAACCAAATTATTAACATCTTCAACAATGGCGTGGCTTCCTTGATGGAGCAACCAACGGACGTAGGAGACCACCCCCTTTCACCCATAAAGTCAATTTGATATTTTAATATCTATTTTTTCTTCTTTCCCACTTTATACTTCTTCACTTCGACTCAAGGATCCACTGAAGATGTAATATTTCTAAAAGTTAAGCGGGTGAAATATTATAATGTCGATAAAATATTATAAGGGCCAAGTCGTTTTACTAAATTTCACGAACTTAATATTTTTTACCTCCGGCAATAAAAACTTGAGAAAGCTTAGCGAACCATGTTATTGAGAGGAATTAACTCCTTTGTAATAATCGTTACTTCGTTACATTTCACGAGACCTTCATTTTGAAACGATTATTTACAGCATTCAAAAGCGATCTACTTTGCGCGGGCCGTAAACATACAAAATCACTTCTGTAATAGCGAATCGTGGATGACGTGTTATTATTTTGTTTGGGCTTCACCCCGCGTATTAAAGCGATGATGGCAAATATTCGATAAGTCACGATCGGGTATTAAAAACGTCCCGCCGCGGCCGTATCGTATCACGGGTGATGTGATGACAATACGTATTGATTAGGGCTAGGGACACAATTATATACTTTGCGGGATATGATACGGTCGGGGGTCGGGGGTAGCCCTCGAACTTCTCAATACGGTATCTGGCTCATGTAGCGAGGTATATTTCTAAGAGTTGCGTTCGGTACGAAGACGAGTTAGCACTTTACTTATTTTGCTCTCCGGCTCTGGTGGTCTTTAACTTATGTTTTTTTACGGTGCGGGCGAACAGGGCTTCGCAGAAAGCACATGATACAAAACTACCTCCAAGATTGTATAGTTTATTGTCTACGGCGACGCCACGAGGTTTTATACACTTATGCTCATAAGTTTATAATTAGCTGGTAAATTCACCCCACGAGACAAAATGTATATGTTAAAAAAAAAACACTCTTGTGAAGAATCGCCCTTGTTACACGAAAGCATACAACTGTAAGTTTTTTTGTTGTTTTTATGGATCGCACGATCTATGACGGGGGTACGTTGAACGCACTCTCGAGTTTTTATGTTGGCACATTTACACTGAAGTGACTTTATAGTATGATTGGATCTTTTCCCTTCTTGCAATGTATTATCTTTTATATGACAGAACAGGATTTATGTTTTTGTAATTAAAAAAGCAGCTTGTATAGCCTTACGTGAAAGTTTTATATCAATAAAACACATTTTGGGGCAGGTGGCTTCACAAGTAACTAGATATACGATATTTCAATGGTGACATTGACATTTGAATTTGAGAATTTTATTTGAAACTTTTTTATTTGACTTCTTTCTGTGATAACGTTAATCAGAATAATAAAAAAAGACTTTCTACATTTCAGTATGGTTCGTTATCAGTTGGAAAACAGTGATAAATATGATGAGTAAAATAACTGCAGTCTTGTAAAAACAAAAAATGTTACTTTGGACATTTTTGGACGTAAGTTAGTTTGTCTGATTTTTGTTTGTTAGCGTCTAGAGCTTACGTACGTCAAGTAATTGTGTAAACGTTTACAGACGCCGCTTCGAAAAAAGTTCTCAAAATATATGTCATTCAAATCGACACTGGTTCAGATACGATTGATACTAGTAATGGCTAGGTAATATAATCTCGGTGCTGAGGTGAAGAAACTTCGAAAATAAATTAAAAAAACTTTTTTTTTTCAATGCACACCTATACACTACTACATGTATACTAGATTTTAGCCTAAGGTATATATCGCCTCCCGGATGGGTGGTAATGGGAGGTTTAATGGCAAAGGAAAACTAATATTCAATAACCACATAATATACTTTGTACATATTCTTTGTTCGGTGTTAATCGTTAATTTCACACCGTGTCATGTTCTTCATACATACCAGTATGTGAACCGACATAATCACTACATAGTTTAGTTTAGTACAGTTGTTATCATCTGGTAGAGCTAAACTAATAGTTAGACCAGTTACTTAGTATTATTTTTTTCTTTTCTTTTACAATATTTTGAACCTGTTATTTATTGAATATTATTAATTGTTTTTGTATCTGCCATTCAATACTCTTTTTTAATTTTATTTTAAATAATTTTTTGCACTAATGAGATTATTGTTTAAAAAAAATAAAAATGTATGTAACATGTATGTAAAAGCCTGTAACAGGCGTAAATAAAAAATAAAGAAATAAAAAAAAAATAATTAAAAAAAAATAGTTACTTAGCACTCTTACGAGTATGAAATGTTTGGCAATATTGAAGACATACAAATCACGCTGAATATAATAAATAATTATCAGCGACACGAGTTTTGTGAATAGCACTTGACAAGAGCCGAAACAATGAGCAGAATTACACAACCCCGACGTCAGCGCGAATTAATTAACGAAATTTATGAATCGTTTTCTAAATTACGCAAGATGTCAAGGATCTCGACATTACTTCGTGTGCTCGAGAGCTTCTAGGGACCACAACAATGGAGGTTCAATAAGAGCAATTCCCGCACCTGAACGGCGAGGAGGGCTTTTCTGTTTCAAATAACATCAAAGTCAACTCCGGGTGAGATTTGCATCGCGATATCTGGAGATGTTGAAACTTAATTAACTATTAGGATATTCCCCTAAACGTCTAAACTAAGCAATTTAACGCTCCAAACCCCTAGTGGGACACTCGGCTAGAAGGTTTTCAAATTATTTTTGTAGAAACCAGTTCAGACCGAATAGTGAAATTGAGTAAAGAAACTGCCAAGAAAGGATTGTAAGAGATTTCCAAAGCGATACGGGTTATATATTTGGACCCAGAAGTGGTGGATTCTAAACTTTATACTCGCTTTTCCCTAGGTTTTTTGTTGTTGTTTAAACCTACAGAGTGAAATTGAGTAAAAAATAATGGTAAAATAATAAGGAAGGAGTGTCAGAGAGTGGGAAAGCAATATGCGTTATATATCTTGCCCCAAAGGATGAATGTTATAAACTCGCAAGTAAAAAACCATTATATCTATCAAAGGTTTTTTCAAATGTAGATTCAATAAACAAAATCAAAAGAAATTTTTGCAAACGTTGCAGAGTGGAAAATATTCTCAATTTCACTAAAATTCAAACAAACGACGCTTTATTTGGTTTTATTCAAATTATGTAACTCTTCATTGATAGCTAAGTACGAAAAAAACTAATCTTCTCCCTAACATAATTTCGAAAACGTTTAACCTTTTTAGACTAACATTTTTAGTAAGTAAATGGTAAACGAAATAATTATTTTAAATTTAATATAATCGTCAATCAATATAAATAAATACTTTAAAAAAGGTCAGTTTAAAAAGCCTTAAGAAAAATCTGTCAATTTCCAACATATAATATTAATAGACGTGTGCCTCTGGCAAATGGTTGACTTGCTCAATCTTCCGAATGCCCCCGCAGACGTGCGTCTGACTGCACTGCAATCGCATCACCCCAGTACAGGGTACACTATACTATACAGATACACAGTAACTTTAGTGGTACAAAAGTTTTGCAGATTTGGCAACGCCGCGTGCATATCAACCCTCGCGTAGTACGAAGCTCTTCCCCTCGCCGCAGCCGTTCCTCGCCCCCGCCCCCAGTAGTACGGAGCGCCGCCAGCGCCCCTAGCGGGAAACCCACCGGTCGGCGTTTTCCTTCCAAGCGGCATAACGTGTGTGAACACCGACGGAGAATCGGGCTACGCCGCATTTTCGCCGATCTTGCATTTCACTGACGTTTAAAACTATTACAACTAATCAAGTGTCAATTATTGAGAGTTAATTTGCGTAATCAGTTACTGCCGAAAGACTTCAGAACGTGTAGAGAAGTGGAAGTTGTGTGTTTTCGTGGTTGTGACAGCAAGTAAAACGTGACCGCTGCGAATACTATATAATACAATCAGCTGGCCAAAGTTCACGCTTGTTGTGTAAGAACTATACTATTCGATAGGTATGTATTACGTTTAAAAAAAAAAGTTACTTTGTAAATATTGAGCGTATAACGAACGTAGTTCACTTGTGGGTATATTTAAATGACACTATTTAAGTGGTTGATAGAAACTTTGGACAAGAATTATCTGATTGGTTAGAAAAAGTCCGCCGAGACGTTAATGCAAGTGATTGACAGGATACCTAGCCCGTCCAGCTACAAGTCGCCTGCCACTGCAAGAGCTGTACCATGCAATGATAATTCCGCTGTCACTGGGTGAGACAATCCTTATTAAATAAACCTTCAAGAAAAAATATTTATTTTTGTTGATGAGAATTTGTTTCAGCTCCAAACTAAAACTTTAGACACATTTTATTAGTTTCTTAGAATAAGAGTATATGCACAATGTATTTATTAGAAGATTAACAAGTACCAAAGCAAAAATATGACTGTACAAAAAATAAGTTCTCTACAGCAATGTGCTAATTCACTCAAAAAGTACAAACACACTTTTATTATTTAGGTGCTAATTCAAACATCGTGAATTGAATATCAATTTCAGGAAAATATCGTGGCTGAAATGTATATTTATATAAAAATTGTATTGTTGATAGGTATTGGTTATATTCCGAGACTTTTAATTGTGTAAAATAAGCCACCTGTCTAAAAAGCTCCAAATCCCTTTTTTGTTTTAATATTTGTTGGTGTTTTTTGAACAGAAACCCTCCGTCCAAATTACCAGATTACCGTAATAAAGGAGAGTTTTATTACTGGCAGCACTTAAAACCTTGATTTTATGTCCCATTAATAACGATAAATTTGCTAATACATGACAGCTATAAAGGTCTCTATATTAAAACTCATTAAATTAATATCAGAGTTTTATAAGTGTTTGTTTTTAAATTTGTTTAAAATCTTAATGTTTCGTATTATACCGTGTACTTGGAAAAATAATAATAAACTTGGGAAGGTTGGAATCTCGTTATTAATATTCTCTCTTTTCACAAGGTTTGAAGTTGCCCGGTTTTGCCTGAGTTTGAAAACTGGTTTATCGAATTCCTTATTGAACATTTTTAAAATAGGAAGCTAACGATATGGCGTTTATATTTTTTTTTAGTATGCGCACAAATAACGTAAAAAAACGCACCCCGATAGATACACTGAATGATCATTTAAAAAAACCTTCACCCTATCCGTTTTTCTATAGAACTAAGCGGTCATCAGGTTTACATGGCTGCAAACGATTCCATCATTACAGCGTATATTTGAAGATGTGTGTAGTTATAAAAAAAATATATTTCAAAGAATAGTTCACGTTGAAATTGTTGTTACGAGCTGAAAATAGTTGTGTTGACCGAGAAATTTCTAGACACCAAATGCTATGCTTATATTATGAAGCAAGTACTTACTGTTCGAGAGTTTTGCTGCTCCATAAAATTTGCACTCCATTTTTCTGCCATATAATTGAGACTGTGGGGTCATGATTCTTTCACATGAATCTCTAATGAATTGGAGTGAGTGATTACTAACAATTTACTAAGTAAATCATAATTTGTAAGCACACATTGAGAATACCGTAAGCTCGTACACAGACTAAGGAAACCGCTACGTTCACGTTTGATGCAAGCTTTGATTCCCTAGGGCTCATCGAATATTAAATTGTGTCACACCTTTTTTCCCGTGTTCAATGCGGGGAAAAAATGTCGATGCTCCCTCGAGAATTCTGGCTGAAAATTTAATATTTATTTGTAATATTATCTGGATATTTTCAACAAACAATCTCGATTGAATAAAAAATCGGTGTACGGGCTATATTAAAAGGCTTCACCTCATTAGAGCATTTTGAGTGGAAGTAAATATTTTACTAGCGAACGCAGTCAGTAATGGAAATGTAAATAGTTTCTAACGGACTCCATAATTGAGGTCTAATCAAGTGACTCCAAACCAAACAACAAGCAAAAAATCCCAGAAAGCAGACTTGAAGTATGTTTAATTATGTTTGTAAACACAAGCTTTTGTGAATCTTAACTATAAACATACATACATTGTACATGTATTACTTCATTTTTTTTTTTCTTTTTTTTTTCTTTTGAATTTATGTTTATTTTTATTTTATTTATTTTTATTGTGTGTATTACAACTTTCATTTTGTTATTATTATTCCTATGTATTATTATCAATTATGGAAGGTAGTGCATTGCACTACTCCTGCGCATACCTTCTGAAATAAAACTTTATTATTATTATAACGTGGGATATCTGTTTGATCGAGGTCAAATGGTTTGTCCTAGCGTCACGGAATTTGCGCAGCCTTTTTTGTCTGGAGTTCCTAATCAACTAAATTATTTTTCATTCGCAACATTCATTTTCATCGTGAAAGAATAAGCCGAATGGTTTCTTTTATTATGTTCAACTCTTTTAACTCTCAATAAGGATAAATTACCGGAAAGGTTCTGAACCACGAACGAAGCCGGGTAGAACTTAAATAATATACGAATACAATATATATCTGCCTTTACATCAAAATGGCACTTACTTTCTTTACGTAGGTCCTATTATTTATATTGTGTACTATAAACTTGGTTCTTATTTTATCGCTTAAGTGATTGTTTTAATGTTAATTTATCTTACAATTTCAGATTGACGGAATAGTTAATTACAAATGTAAGACCCTTACTCAAGTAACGACTTTTTGTTCTATTTTAAAAATTACGATTAGTAGCAGTTTTGTAATTTATATATACGGGTCTACCAATTGCACAAATCCTGTGCGACGAAAACATAGTTTGAAGAAAACTGTTCGTCTGGGCTGGGGTTTGAAGATGGGGCAGTACAGTAAATCATTCCAAAACCGCGTTGTTGTTTATAAAAAAAGTACATAAAAAACACTATACAAAAAAATGTATGTTCACTTTCGCGTACATTTAATGAAAGGGTTAAGTAAGGTTATTTGAAGGGAATCTAAAAATAAAATCGAATTTTATTCAATTGTTTCATGTCAGAGGAGCGGAATTCATTCAAATTATCGATTTTAAAGTCTAGCGACTCATCAGTGACCTGTGCTCGAAAGAGAACCCTTCAAACCAACGAAGTCTCCTTTTCATTATTTAGTTCTCCTTATCTCAAAGTGATAGGTACATTACGCTTTGTAGTTAACCAATTTATTCAAACATTGATGAGGAATGATTTGTTTTCTCCCATACCTCAAATCGACAGACCGTGAAATCTTGAAGAAGGTTGTTTCCATTATCTCTTATCCAACGTTTCCAAAATAATGAGTCACTTCGAATAAAGATGAATCAACAAACAACTGAAGGGATTGTGAAAGGATAAAAACTCACACAATAAAACATCTCCCAGCCTCCGTTATTATTATCCTCGTTACATGACTCAGCTATAAAAGCGGCCGTAGGCGTGGAGTGCGAAAGTTTTCTAATATCGGAAAGCATTATGATATGCATCATATTTTAGTTTGTTCAGATATTCTTGTACATGAAAAGCTATTTGAACGTTTTCCATACAAAGGCTGCGCATTAATACGAGCCCCTCGAGCATTGCATCGCCCGAGTAATGTTGCAACGTCGCGTGCCGGTATTGGCAGAAGAATCCTAGAGATTTGGTTCACTTACGATTCGAACAACTTTTTCTGTTAGCCAAAGGTTCAATTGATTCATAGAGTTTGTCATTGAAAAAACTTCTGGCATAAATAACATTGATATTTGCAACAGTTAAAAGTTCAGTAACCTCTTTATGTGGAAATAATTTAAATATTGAATTTTCATTTAATTTTGTACCCTAAGTTATTATTCTGTTTTCATCTACTAAAAGTAATAATAGAACTCTATTTTTAGAGTTTTCCATAACAGAATATGAAATTTCCATAAAAACACCGACGCGACATATTAAATTCATCAATAGATGTCAAAAATATCGACCGTGTTTTGGTCAAGGCGTTATTCCACATTTTTTGCAACAAACTTGGGTCTAGTGGTTTGAACCACTGTCACATTTAAAATCGATGATTAGCGTCATTATGATTTTTTGCCATTACTACAATAATGATTTATATAATCACCTTCGTTAACCATCGATTCTCGGCCCGTTTCAACGTCTGATCAAATTATGATCAGGTGTCAAGGATAACAGTATGACCGTTATGTTATCACTGAAACCTAAATTTCCTTGCAAACAAGTAGAATAACGCATTTGACCAAAACACAGTCGATGTGTTCACACTGACGCTAGCCGGACCCGACAGAGAGGCGGGGTTGGTATGAATGGCCGCCGCGCACAACCGAGACGAAGATGGTGTTGAAACGCACCGTTCGACTTTAAAATCGACACAGAGCCCAAACAACTATGTTAACCCATTTACATATTTATGGTTTTTTGTGGTTAGTTTGTAATACACCAATTTATTTTGAGACATCAATATTTTCATCGAAATGTCCGAACGTCTTTCATTCATAATAATAAACAACTCAGATTAATATAGAATAAAATCATATAAAAAAAAACAATTAATGATATGCAGCTAAATCATATATAACACAAAATGTGCTTATGAATAATGGTACGATCAAATGATTTTCCATATAATATTGGTGCGTTGGTTTTATGCCTGGGCTTAAGTGCTTCTAATATCGTACATTCTGGCCCTATAAATGTATGAATACCCTAGCTTAAGTAATATAATATGTACTAGTCTGAAGAAGGCTGCAACAGGCTAAAACCGGTACGGTCCATTAATAAAAAATAGAATAAAGTTAAAAATGGTTTTACGACAATTATTGGTTCTAATCTCGTTTGACTGGAATTTCTCGTGCATTTCCTCCTTTACCCTCTGCCGCCCTGGTTCCCGATAAGGCACCTCCCCGCGGACATGACGCGACACTATCAAATTGAATACGTCGTATAAACCTTCTATTAATAATTGATTTTACTTAGCGAATTAAAAAGGGGGGGGTATGAATATTAAAGGTGTTATTCGAGTTCTCGGAGCCAAATTCACTCCCGGCTAAGGGTTCATAGTTTAAAGTTTCATTGGTAAACTTCTGGAAAAGGTTAATACTTGTTTTCTCAAAAATGATTTGGCTTGTGATTTCGCTTGAATAATGTTAACTATATCGATTGTAAAAAAACAAAATTACACCAAATTTAAAAAAAATATGGAAAGTGAAAAAAAAATCTTTCAAAAGTTTTCAATTAAATCACATTGAAATTATTTCAAAGAAATCTGATTGAGGGCTATATTCTTCCTCTCATGTAGTAATTTGACAGCTGCTTGAGAAATGATAGAGACACCAAAAATTTAAATCCCGATTTTACGGAATCAGAACCGTGATATTTTTAGGAGAATTAGCTCAGCTCTATTGCTTCAAAAACGGCTTCTTGTGGCTGACTCTTTCACGTTTGCTTTTATTTTTCAATAAAAGTGGCAAGTTATTTAAATCGATGAAAATTATTTTTACCATAATTAATGAGCTGAGGCTTATTTCCTTTTATAAGGATCTGTATGTCATAGCAGCCAAAATATAAGATAATTCTGATAAGTGGGTATTCCCATTGCCATTTGTAATTTCAAAGTCGAAATGATGAGTATTTGTTTTTTCAAAGATTTGTAAAACTTATAACGTTTTTCCGGGGTGTAAGACTGGACCGAATTCACCCTAGTCTGGCATCTTCAGGCTGATAGAAATTTGAAGCAGTGGTAGTACAATAAAATTTGAAATTAATGAGATGAAACCAATCTGGTCTAAAATGAATAAATAAGTATCATAATACGACAAGATTCATGTTACTAATTCATGGTCCAAATACGTAGGTAATATTGATGAAATGATGTAAACATTTATAGATCTTCTGATAATTTCTATTAAATAATAGGAGCTTGATAGAACAATTTAACAACAGTTTGGATGTACGTATTATTTGTGATATGAGCAGAATTTTTTATTTGAACTTCGTATCACAAGTGAATTTTCTAAAATAGTGTAGCTACTTCTTCCATTGATTTCAGCCGCTAAGCGTTTTCCGATCCTGTTCAGTGTAAAGGAAAGTCTGCCGCTCGCGGCCCGGCTCAGTGCTCGGTGCTCGGTGCTCGGCTCAGCGGCCAGCCCGGGGCTATGGGAAGAGACTGAGTTATCCGCGATGCCTGAGGGGAAACGAGATAAGCACGGATAATCCATTAAATGTTTGTGAAGAATGTTGCTCCATACATTTTATTTGCGTCACACGCAAGCCCATGCTTCTCATTTGTAAGTGACACGTTTTGAGAGCTCAAGTAAATTCCGTTTTAAGCACTAAAACTCGCATTTCATGGAATAAGAGTTTTGCCAGCTTTCTTTTCTTAGAATTTGAGCAGATATATTATTACAAATATTTGAAACAAAAATATTTAAGGAAAAGAAATAAGTATGTCTTAGGTAGGTAATAATCCAATTGGACCTAACCCAACCGAACAAACCATAAAACACCAACATCTTTCTGCGTTAGGATAATGTATTATACGAGTTATTTATGAATTCATAAAATTAATCTCGACAAATTATTTTACAAGGATTCAACGATGAAACGAATTTTCGGTTTATTTTCTCATGTGGGTTACATTGTTTAAATTTCTGTTATTGATATATAAACACATTTTTACGTTTGAAAATGTGATTGGATCTTGATAAAAATAGGGCAGCATTACGTTTATTCCTTTATTTTAAAATCATTTTTCTATCTTAAAAACGAAATTTCTTGGGAAACAGAAAAAAGAGGTAGAAAATAAGATTGCCAGAGAAAATTGGCCTTAAGCTTTAGAGAGAGAGAGGCAGTATCAGGGATCACGGTGCCGGCCAAGTTATAGAACACTTCAAGCTGCTTATTCCCACATGTAAATTTATATGTTAAGACAACAAACTAGGGGCTGTGGGAGGGTCTAAATCCGAAAAGCGGTACTAACTGAAAGGGTTCATAGAACATCCCCTCTCCCCGCCGGACTGAAATCAAACTTAAGGTTTATTGAAGTCGTAAGTTTTTCTGTTTTAACGGATTCCAAAAGAAGTTTGTAATGAAAGAAGTTGGTAATCTGCGGGCCCGTACACTGGGCAAATAATGTGGGGCTGATTGTGAGAGTTATGGCTCGTCCGCCAGAAGTAACTCTCCCATGTTCAACAGCTGTTCTTCTGCACGCGATTCCCCACCCCCACCCCCCACGTCTATACGTAGTACGTTGCCACTTCAGGACTGGGATCGGCTGAGGACTTGACTGCATCGATTTGCAATGCTACGATGATATTATTGAATAATTTTATTTCTTTGTTATAAGGTTCTATCGTTGAGTTTGACCAATAATTTTATTTTTAATATTATCACGTTCCGGATTCGCTTTAGTCAATTTTCATCAGGGTTATATTAAAACTAACAAAAATACATAGAATGGGCATATACATAGGTAATAGAGAAACAAAATACAAAATAAACATAAAAACGGTGTGATAGAGGTACATTACTTGTGAAAGAGTGAGACAACATATAAAATATGCTTTATTTTGTGTTATGATGAATATTATTATTAAAATAACATAAGAAATTGGAAGTTTTACTGGCATAGATAGTTATTCGCGTGACAGGTGTTCTGCATTTTGAAGGTGTTGTACAACTCTAGTGAAGGCATTGAAAGACGATCTATGTGTTGTAAATATTCCATAGATACGTACCTATTGAGAAATGAAAGGTATAATATGATTTAATTTCCACTGCTCCGAATCACAGCTCAACAATACACTTGGAAAGTAAAATAGCTGGCACGTGTTAAAATCGCCCTCTATCCAGCTTTATAAATGAAATAAAATATTATCATTGATATATTTTTAATTGTGTATGTTTCATTCAGCGCAAAAGCTTCATAAAATGGTTTTTCATCATAAAAGAGACCCGAAAGAAGTTTTACGTAAAATAAGCATCTAATAATATATTTTTTTTTGAATCTTGGTAATAAAAAACAAACATGTTTTTTGTAAATGATTTCCGGCAGTATGTTTCCTTTGCTTTTTTCAACCGGCTTTAATATATTCGCATTTATTAACTTTCTCCTCATAACTTTTCTTTAAACAAGTTAATTTATTCGCTGCCTACTCTTGCATAAACGCTTTTACGATTTGCATGATTCCTCGGGCCCACCAGCCCACTAGCCCACCAGCCCATCAACCCACCGGCCCACCGGCCCACCAGCCCATCGGCCTACCAGCCCACCAGCCCACCAACCCACCAGCCCAACACACCTTTTCTCGTTTACTTAAAACGAATTATACCCAGAACTTTCTGATTGCTTTTTAAAAGAATGATTTTAAAACGCTAATGAAATTGATTTAATTCCAGTCATATTTTTTGTTCTCTGATACGTAAACGCAAAATGTAATTTATTCTTAAATTAGACGTAATTTTAATATTGTGAGTACGATGTACAGAAGATAAGAGTATCTACTTGACCCTGCGTTCGGGTGGTACGGTGGTACTAATAATTTATAACACCCGAGTGTAAACAAACTCGAATTAGGTTTTTAAAAAGTTCTCGTTTGTTCTACAATTTTCCTCTACGGCATCAGAGATTTTAACAAAATTCTGGTAATCTCTCACTTTCAACTAAATAATGTACTTTTTTATGATACCGCACAGAAGTCCCAAGACTCCGGTCTATGGCATCCTCATTTTTGAGGAAATTCGCGAGGCTTAAGGAATGGGGGGGGGGGGGTATTAGGAATTTTGATGGTTAAGAAGTAATTATTAGTAAGTATTCAGATCTGATCACTAAACATAGCTAAAGTCATTTCAAACAACGTTTCATATGTGAATGTTGTCTAAGTATCACATGAGTGATACTTAAAGAACACACTATAGAACGATGTGAAAACATAAAATATTTCTTTTAAAATTAAAATACGGTAAAATATTCACTAAGAACACATCCTAAGCAATATATTTGATTTAAATTACGTATTACCAACCCATCCTTGGATTTAAAACCCGCCGTCTCTGGGTCCGGGGTCAAGGACAAAACCGAATAGACGTAATCCAACGTCATATTAATAACTTCTACTGTTTATTTGTATCATTGATATTATAAAAATAATATCAAAATATTTGGGTAATGAACCCGCCACAGTAATTATGAAAACCCTTTTAGATTATTGACAATTATACGGCTGACGGAATACCGAATGAGATAAAGACCTCACATGGGTCTAGAACTTATTATTTCGATTCACTCCAATTTAAAAAGGTCAAGTGTCAACTCAGTTTTAAGCCTGTCTCCTTTGATCCCAGCGGATGAGACGACCTCCTGTTGGTGTTTCTTTTGATCCTTGTAAATAACTTCGCATTAAGGTGCCTACAACACGGCCACATATTTATGTGGAAACGATCAATATCTACATTATGCGATAATTAAATTCATGGAAAAGCTTGATATGGAGTGGGTAGAGATAAAACTTATAGTTCCATAGGTATGGATTCCGCCTAGCGTAGGTAACCTAATAAATAAAAATACCCTTATGAATCTTTCAAGTTGTAATTAAGTTGTTTATCTAAACAACAATCTTACATTTAACTTACTATTCCTTAGAAAACCTTTATTAGAATACAAAGTAGTACAAAAGTGAACTTATCGAGTGGTGATTTCTGACAATCAACCAAGATTCTTAGTAATAAAATGGCGTACTGGTCAGCTTAGTGTGAATGCAGAGATTGTAAAAAAATACAAAAAAAAGATAAATGGCTTGGACATAGAAAGCAAATGGACGAAGAAAGGAGTATGTGTTAATAAATGACGCTCCGGTGAATGACGGAAATAGTCGAAACTCCCCAAGAAAACGGCACCGTAAAATGAATGCAAATGAAGCAAGGAGTGTGCCCCGAAACGGAAACGTGTGACGATCCATCCTCTGGTTAATTAGTTGTTTCAAATAAATAGATGTCTTAAAGTGGGTATGGGACAGCGACGGGGTAAGGAATGTATTGAAAGTTATGTGATTGGATATGAAGAATCAAGATGGTGGAAGTACACTTCCAAATTACCCTTTCAAGTTCACTCAAGTTCTTTAACTTTTATTAACAAATAACGTACTTATTTTTAGGTACAAATTTCCAAGTCCAAAGAACGAAAGCTTTTGGCGATATCCTTTTCCTTTATATCGTAACAAAATTTGGCAATCTTTTTATGTCTTTGACAAACATTATCCCTTCTCCGTGCAGTATCACGATATCCGGAGCTTGGGAGGATCTCAAGTATACATTGAGAACTAATATTATCTTGTTTTTCCCTTTAGTTTGGACTTTAAGTGTATTTTTAGGACTCAACTCTCGCTGTCCCTGATAAGCATATTTTATTTCAAATACTTGCTCGAGTCGTAAAATTCATTGTTTTATTTTTAAAGAACCGAATTAAAACAAGCACAATCTTCAGTTGTTCACGTAAAAAAGTTGTTTAATGCGCTCCGAGGAAATAAAACGTTCCCATCATAAAGTCATCATTCAACCCTTGTGGAATTCGAGGAGTGCGAACTCGCTTCAAGAATATTTTCAACCTCATTTACGGACTGATAGAGTGATAAAAACTACGAAATATTTGTTTGCAAAGAAACTTTACAATCATGTTTCTATCGATCTTGAGCATTAAGCACCTTGACTCTAACCCAGAGGTCACAGGTTCAAAATCCAGCATGGGGAAAACCACAAACAATTACGCACTTTATTCGTTATTTTTCGGCCTCCCTTGGTAATGCAACGCCTCACAGATATTCACAGAGGGAAGGGTGCATGGGTTCGCTACTTGATGCGCCACATGGTGGCCGGAACGAGTCAGCGCTACCGGAAATCCGAGTTCACTCTCGTCCAGGCTGTCGCCCAGTGACACAGCGCTCTCCTACATCATAGATAGAGAGTTTCTCTCAAGTCGCTGTACTTCAAGTGCTTAATCTACATTTTATTGATTTATTTTTATTGTATACAATTGATCTTTTTTAACTCAATATTTACAGCAGGCATATATAAATTCAATGAATATTTTCCATGTAATCCCTACAATTTTATAATTATGATAATTACCTCCCTAATTGAGAAAATTCTCGTGCCTAAAGAGGGAGTGCCATCATAAGTTACATAATTTTATGGTTACTATCGTGAATAAACATGCGCACATGAAGACACTTATACACTAATTTTAATCATTGAAATATGCGTATTTGTACTCATAAATTTTATTTTTGTAGTACTATCTTATGTTATGTTTATTATTATTACTAGTTACAGTTACCAGTGAAAAATCACGGAATGTAACATGACTTTCCTAGAAAAAATATGAGTTGCTTTATTCCACCCATTTCAAATATAGAATGATGTCTGTTGAAATACATTTTCGGTTGGTACTCTATTGGATAGGTAGGGATTTGAAAGGAATGTTATAATTTCAACTAACATCAGTTCCAAATTTGAAAAGTTCACACTCGTACGGCCGTACTACTGAAAGAGGAATGTATTCATAGTTAATTATTAATAAAATAAATACATTAAATTGACCTATTCCTTTAAAAAAAAAAGAAGTTATTTCTTCTTTTCGGGCTATTCTTATTTAGGTATTCTTTAGTATGGCAGACAGAGTAATGCATCCACCGCTTTGTTTTGCTGAAATGGCATATATTTTTAATTAGTATTATTTGCATCTCGTTCCAGAGAACAAACAACCACCAGAAAAGGCAAAAGCCCGTTTTGTCGCGGTCGCACTATTCGTACTGGAATCGAACGGATGTAAATGGCAACGTAATGAATATCACCCTCCTCCCCTTTTCTCTCCTTTCCCCTTCTCGTTTTCTAAAAAATCTCTCACAACATTCCCCGAATGGGGTTGCCATAGTTCCAGTAGCCTCGAGCAGTTGGGGCTATTGCGCGGTCAAATAAATACATTTTAATAAGGTTTTTTTACAAAGTAACATTCAGAACGGTTAGAGTGAAGAAACGCGTCGGATTCCCATCTAGGCATCGTGAATACAATTCCTCTGCTAGCTAAGTCCTTCATCATTGCACAAGCAGCGTCTTCCGCTTATTATGATGGTAGAAGGAGTTTTTAAAATGTTGCCAGGTTGTTCGTTACCCAGAAATGTTTGTCTTTCTTTTAAAAAAAAAAGTTGTAAAATAAAAAGCTGTGAATCAGAAACTCGGTTTATATATCCCATTAAAATCACTCAAACGATGAGTTCTGTTGACTTGAAATTTGCAAATCCTTTTCTTTTTAAAGTTTTTAGGTCAATGCAATTGATTTAAGCTCACAATGTAATTTTCATCTTGAGCTATGGAGCTTTGGAATATAGATTTTACTTTAGAGAAAAACCAAAGACGCAATATTGTTCAATCCATTTCAATTGTTCAATAAGAAAAATAGAATGTTGAATCTTGGGTGTTAAACTTTATCTTATCTAAAAGAAACGAAACTAACGAAGGTTATTTAAAAAACAGCGTTTAATGATCCTGTTCGTCTCCTCTAACGATAAATTGAAACAGTCCCTGTATTTAGAAGTATCGTGAATAACAGAATGAGCTGGATGTTTACCATAAAGGCTAGCAACTAGAAGTTAGAATCAACCCTCGGCTAAGCAGATGATCCCTTGCCCGATTTGAGTATTGCTCTCAGTCATCTCCGGAAATGGGATTTATTTAGCTGTATATTTTGTCTGCGGTTCTACCGTTATCACTATTGATATAGCCTCCGCAGTGTCGGCCGATCTGGGTCAGCGGCAGGCCCGGACCGGTCGACGGAGAATTGGCCCGTTCGATTCATCGCTATCAAACTCAATATTGACAAGAGTGATTAATCATTAGGTTGTCGATTAAACTGGATAATCCGTATCCCACGTTGAAGTTCATAAGACGGAATCACAGCAATCTACTTTTGAAAAGATTTTTTAAACTTATAAATTATGATTAACGTAAAATACCGATATACAGGACCAGAAAACGCATTTCAGCTCGTTCTCTGATATAATCAAGTTTGATTTACATTGCAATTGTTTTGACTACGCACAATATAATATAGTGTGTCAATTTACACGACCAACAGATGCATTTATTAAAAAGACAAATATGTAAAAACTAATGCAAAAAACATATATCTGATAACAGGGTTAAGAGTTTCGGTTCTAGACCGGTGGTCTTAGGTTCTAAACGCGGTGGAATTGAAATAAAATTAAAATTATAAAAGAATTCGTTAAAATAATAAAATTTAAGAGGAAAAAAAAGTAAAGATATTGTTCTCAGATATTGTAGATATTACAAACACCAATCCACCTTGGTACCGTGAGACCAAATCCGTCTTGGTGACGAAGGTGGAAGAAGCCTTGTAAAGCCTCCATTCGACAGTGGATCGATTATGGCAGACCGTCATTATCAATATTATTCCAAGTATCATTAGATGCTGTCTCGCGGTTTGAGTTTCTGTAAATGTTATTCGATACTTCGTTTGTGTTAGAACAATAGGTTGATGGTTAATTATTCAAGACGAAAATATACAGATTAAGAGTATTCTTTGAGCCCAAATGACCCAGTAATAATTATATTTAAATAACTATTTAATTTCAAACATTTTTCCAGAATCCACAAACTAATCCTTGTTGATTGTGTAGAGCTATCAAGCAATCGTTGTTGTCAATGTTTTTCATGCTCTTATCTATAAAGCAAAAAATTAGCAATGTTGCAGAGCTTTTTTCGTATGCAATTTTCCACTCAACGCTACTATGTTCAATTTGCATCGCCATTTTTATTGTAAACTATGAAGAATCGCTAAAAAGGGACAAAATACCATATTGTAAATCCTCAAATATATTTTTTTCGAATAATCAAGAAACTGTGTTGAAAGCTGTTTTTAATAATGCGTGTATTTAGGGGCGAAATTACCTCAGTAGTAATAAAGAGGAAGCCCACCCCTGCGACACATTCTTCCGTGCGGTGCCTCGGGCCGCACGGGCTTATGAGATGTTGGCCCGCCATATTGGAATTCCTCTTATCGAACGCATTATTATTTCAAGACGTCTATATTTCCTCTGAATACTACTGCTAGTATGTTCCTTCGTATATACTCGTACTTAGTATATTCTCTCCATCGATCCGGATTGTCCACAGCCAGTTGTGTCGGCGGCTTTGTGAGAAGACACTGCTGATTGTACGCTTTCATTGTGTTTTATTATGTTGAGCTATTGGATAGAAAATATAAGTTGGAAAATATTTTGAAATGTTTCAGAAAAATTCCAATTTTATTATTCAAGTATCCTTGACGTATATATCGTGAGGTAAAATGGTAAATACATTTGCTACAAAAAAAGGTTTTAACTCGAGGAGCGTAGTTTTCCGCCATTACAGGTTGACACACTTATCATTATAGGCGGCTGAATAAAGAACTCTTTTTTTCTTCACTAATAACGCCACCAATTGCAAAGTTACATATGTCGATACGTAACAAAATTATTTTACATGCTACTAGGCTGTTTATCGATACAAATGCATAAGAATATTCCTTTATATCAACCCCCTGAAAACATATCTTACATCTCTAGAGTGTTCCTCCCTAAATAATACAACAATAAGAAATCATCTATATTTAAGCAATAAAGTCAAAACCTGTAAAGTTATAATCTGTTATGTTATGTTAATGAAAATCTTCTTAGTTTTTTTTTTTCAATTTTATCATTCTTGACAGTTTATCCCATAAATCTGAACCTTTCACAGGCCGCTATATCTTTGAGTAGCGTCTTTCGTTTATTATTAGATTCTCACTTAAACTATATATAGGTTAACTTAACGTATTTTGAAAAAAACTGGCACTTTAAAAATTAGTAGTATTTTTATTTTCGTTTAGCTCCTCGGCGTAAAAATGACTGCAGTCTTTATAATGAGTTTGGAGACTTGACGTCGAAACGTCAATATTAAAAGCCGCGAAAATTTGACGCTAAGCTGGTGAATTATGACTGCAAAGAAAAACTTAGGGATTGTCTATGGAATCATTGATCAAGGCGATTATACATACTTGGTAGACGAAAGATACGGCGAACAGAGAAGGGGCTGTGAGGCGTCATAAGCTAATCACGTTTATAGGGGGTTTTCGTGTACTCGTAAGTCGCAGTTACAAGCGAGCTTTCCAAATACAGTAATTTTCGGACTCAACAGTGAGTTCTATGGGTACTTACTTTGATATGATGATGTTTTTGTTCGTGTTTTTATTTGACTACTGGCTTTAATTCTTAATTTTGTACGCGTTTTGAATTGTTGTAAACATTATTGTCATGTTCCTCAAAAACGTATTTCCCAATAAAAATATATCGCGAAAAAAGAAACAGATTAAATCTTTACGGACTCAATATACGAGTGTGTCTGTATAAGGAAGTCCTTCCGTACCTCTAACATATCGATTTAACCAGTGTTTATGCAACCTTCGTTTCATCTTTATATTTAAAATACTAAAAGTACTGAATAAACAAAATGATGTTTTGTTTTATATTTTTAAACTTGAATAAATAATTCAAGCCTCTACAATCTCACGATGAAAAAAAAGTCACGGGCTGAAAATAGTTGCAGTTACGTAAAAATTGCCGAGAGAAAAAGTGTTAGTTGCCAAAAATCGTAAGTAATTGAAAATAATATTCATTATTTTCAATGAAAATATGAGATCGATTAAAATGCCACTTTCTAATAAGGTCCCAATGGCCGAATTGGTTAAGGCGTTACTCCCGGATAGAGTGGAGTATCCGAGTTCGAGTCTCGGTTGTGGCCATTGTCTTTCTATTTTCTGCCTTTTTCTATTTCATATTTGTGTTTTAGATTATTGATATTATTTTTCTAAGACATCGTCAGTGATTATATTTCGGACTGAAATCAAAATTTTAAATAAGAATACCCGTTTTATGGTAAAAATCTCAGATTTCCCGAAAGTGAGTGATAAGTAGCTGAGAAAACAAAATGGCAGCGAAACATTGTAAAATGTGTTCTTACCTTGTTTTTTAAAATATTATGATGCCCAATCCGTAGGTCTTGATTTATGTGGTCGTATATCACGGTTTTTCTCTCGCATTGATTTGTCCGTTTTTAGATAAATAACGATTATCGTGCTCGTTTCACATTCCCCACTTTTTTAAAACGGCTTTGTTCTTTATGCCATATTTTAAGCTTTCGTATATTAGAATTGAATGAAACATTAACAAACACGCACATAAAAAAATGCTGTGATCAATTGTCAAGGAAAACTGCTGGCTAAATAGCTGGTCTTTAGGATAGTCATAGAAATTGCGAAATTTCTAGGAATTCACTGCTTAACGTTATCTCTTGTTATTTCAACAAACTACATGCGATATATTTTAAAGGTTCGTAATCATACTGATAGCTAACTGCGCGGAAGTCTATTGACGTTTTTCATATGTTGTACGCTGACTTGAAAAAGAGATAAAATATTGTGTTCGTATATCAAATAGAAGGATTTCTTAATCCACTTCAAACTTTATTTTCTACTAAGAATTCCAAACGGTGGGTATTCAGATACGCAAAAATACGTGCCAGACTAAAACGAAATTGAGCAAAATTCTAAGAAATACGCGCTCAGATGGGTGATAGATTTAGTAAGCGAGCGTAATATGTCGCAAAGTTGCAACTAACATTTACTGCCTTTAAAATATGTCAAAACTGAGATAATGCACTTTATAGTTTTGCGTCTTCACTACGTGTTTAGAAACACATATTATACGATATTTAGATAGTAAGCAATCACTATGTATTTTGACACATTTAATGAAAATAAATAATAACTGACCACAAATTTAATTTTATTTTTTATGACCGATTAAAAATTTTAGAAGCACTAGAAATAAAGAAAGCCATTCAAATTAGTAGTAATTATAATCAATAAAATTTGTCCAGTAGTCCAAAATTAGGTATATTCCTGTAAACTCATAAAATTTATCATTATTCTTCAATCACCTTCTCAGTTGACGTTTTGTCTCTTTCAATTCATATTATTCGACTCTTTCTCTCTTTTCCTTTGTTATAATTTGAATGTTTTTATATTGTTTTCTCATTGTTTTTTTATTTTATTTTTAATATTTTGTTTTCCCTCTGCATGTATATATATATATATTCATATTTTTTTATTTATTTTTTTATTAAAAAGAAAGACAAACATTCCGGGGTTAAGAATAACTTGACAATATTTGAAAAACTCCTACTGCCAGCAGAGGAATTGAACGCACGACGCCCGGGTGGGAATCCGACGCGTTTGTCCACTCAGCTGCCGACCGGTCTATAATATAACCGCACACTTGCGCTTAGAGCTCTAAATAGTGGTGCTCTTTGACAGTTTAGCATAATTCAAACAACAGCAAATAAAATCGTTTAAGAAGGATGTGGGTTTATTTTAGTTTGTCAGGCATTTTTCCCGGTGTTCTTCCAACTATATGCCTACTCTCCAACGTAGTGCCTACATATATGTTTGAATTTCTACATTGATTAGAATTGAATAAATTCATGTTTGTCTCTATCGTATTTTATAAAAAAAATATCAAATGTATTGTCCAGCTAAACTATTAAGTAATGAAAATATGCTTTGATTGAACTTGTCAGAACTTATGCCTGTACAAATTCTAAAGTTAAGTTTGGTAGCCACCTTTGGTTTGCGGTCAACGTTTGTGGAAAATCTGTGTTTATTCTACCGGTATTTCAACGGAAGGTGGGTTGAAGAATTTGGGTCATTGATCATCTCGGTACCGGTACACATACGAAAGATACGCCAAACACGTGCTCAACATTCGTACATAATTTATATTTTTTGTATGGCAACCGTTTTTTAATAAGTTTTCGTGTTTAACTGTTCAACTGTGGGAGGATATCTTGACGGCACTTCTGTATTTTCTTTCCTACAGCATGCGTCTCTTCAAAACCAATATTAATTTATTCTTCTCCTTTAATTCATTCCTCCGCACAGCATTCCAAAATACGACTTGATACATCTAGATATGTGTGGAGTTAAAGAAAATAAAAAAATAAAGTGACCAGATTTGAATAGCCAGGTATTTCCAATCTTTTTTCTCTTCACTTTCCTTACTGTTCTTAATTCTTTTCATCTCAAAACATTGGTTCTGAAAGTTGGGACTATTGTGTGGTCATTATGAAAGAAAGCATGTACCATAAATGTGCATAATAAAACTAGAACTTAAGGCTAGTTTTATTATACTTTCACAGCGAAAAGTTGGCCCATAGTTGACCTTTACGTTGATATAAAAATTACCAAAGCTTTTATGAAAATGCCAAGAAAATGTCACGCTTTACTTCGAGGTTCAAATAAATTTATCGAAATGGCGTAAAAATTTACATTGGAAAGTTCAAAATACCTTTGTGGAATAAATAACAAAAGATTAAGTATTAAGTAACAGTTTTAAGATACATTATTATTGTGTGCTTTTCTATTTTTAGCTTTTACACATGTTGTTGAAGAACAAAGCTTTAATATAAATATATTGAGATTGAAAATTAAACCATATATTTTGTTGGTATTTTCGTTGCAAAAATATTTACAAGTCTTAATCTTTTAATAAAATCACCCACGCCGAAGTAAACGGGACCATATTTCACGGATCGCACCCGCAAAAAAGAAGTTCCGACCGTTCCGTATAGTCGATCCCACTAGGTGTGCATTTTTTGCGTGAACGTTCCCTTTTCCACTACATTGCCTCATGATTTCCTGGTCGAAGTAATACGTTTAGTCCCTTTCCCCTTTTAATCTACTAGTAAACATAACTGCTCAGTGCACCTTAAAGGGTCTTTTATTTTCCCAACCTAATCTTTTTTTAAATTACCGGGTTCCTATCCATTAGATTTGTTAACCATTTGTACCTATTGAAGTTTCAACGATATTTGAATTGATAATAAAAAAGCCTTTATTACCTTAAATTTGTGGAGGGCATTTTTCTGTTATTTCATTACAAATGCGCTTTACACTAAACCTATTAAAACCATACATTTAGTTAGTAATCTGTTCTTTAGTGTTCATTCAACTTAAAATTACTACTACGGTATTTTTACATGGTCCAAATCGTGTGCTGTGTTATAAATATAAATACTAGTTCTACTTAAAATAGGTAGGTACTTATAATAAAAACAAAAAGACATATTTTATAAGTAAATGTGAATATAAAATATTCAAGAAGGTAAGAACATATTAAAGCTTGAAAAAATAAAATGTAAAATATTCGGATGTTAACAAAAATAATTGAACGATTTTGAGTAGGCGGTAAGCACACAACATGAACAATTTTTCGCACAAAATTTTTTTTTTTAAATCACGGAGGCTTGAAAAATATGACTTATTACCGAAATGATGTTACGTTATAGCAAAATGAATTATGTTTTTGATTTCGTTTGTATTTTCCTACCGAAGAGCGAAACGAGAATAAAATTAGACCGTCGGTAGCGGAGTGTGTACAAGTCCTCCATCATTGCACAAGCAACATTTCCCACTTATTATGATGGTAGTAGGAAGTTTTAATATTGTCAGGATATTCACAACCAGGAAATGTTTGCATTTCATAAAAAAAAAACTCATATCTATTTTAAAATAAACTTATTCAATGGCGTTCTTGAAATATATAATGTTTATCGTAAGCATCAAGATGTTTAATTAAATTGTGTAATTTTAGTTCGGCCTTGGTTCTCCAAAGAATCTTACATAAATTAAAAGTTTGTTATCCATTTATAGAAATAAATAACTGCGAATTTAATTCGATGGAAATACTTGCGTCTGAGCCGATAAATCAGTATTTGAAACAATGAGAAACCAGTCGTCTAGTAGTAAGTCTTCGCGAGTCTGTGAAATCGAAGAGGTTTGGTTTATTTGGTATCGCTGTGGTGCCCCTTGGATCAGCGGGTTAATAATTATTACACTCTCGGAAGGAGGAATTGCTTTCTTTCAGCGGCAGACTTTCAACGTGTTAACTTAAGCCATCTATTTTCATGGATTAACCCTCTGCGAAGCGTTGAACCGTAAAATTGGCGATCGCGTAGTTTTTACGAGTCAGCCGCGACAGTAACCTTATTTTGAAATTTGCTGTTAAAATACCAATTGATATTGGTTTCCTTAATGCATTCCGGGATGTTGATTAACTTATTACTGTACCTTCTAACTGATTTTAAGCATATGTTAAGGTCCGTTGAACTTAAAATTTCGCAATAAATCAAACAGTGTTTTCTTTCTGTAAATTAAATGGTTGAAATTTTGAAAAAAAAATTGTGAAAACAAAAGAAAAAATAACCTTGTATAAAACCACGGATATACTCGTATATACATATTTTTACGACTGACTGGTTTGCTTAGCCTAAGCATCATCAAGGGTACAAAATTAAACTGTACAAAAAATACAAAGCGTTCGGTTATACGAGTATATACATACAGGGGGAGAACAAAATATAAAATAAAATAACAGAACAATGAGAAAACAAAACAAAAAAATTTAAATTATAACAAAGGAACAGAGATAAAGAGACAAATAATGTGAATTAAAAGAGACAAAACGTCAACTGAGAAGATGATCAAAGAATAATGATAAATTGACAGGAAATATACCTAATATTGAAATACTGGATTATTTATTACCATTTTTTACACTTAAAATTGAAAACTTTATTTTTAGCATAAAGTAAGCGAAATCTAATTATTTTTGGTTAAATGGGAATGCGTAAAAAGTTCTTCTTCAAAGGGGATATTTGTAGGTATTAATTTGGCGATTGGTGACATTTATAAACAAAGTTTTCCCACGATATGGTGTTTAAATATTAATTGTTTGCTTTATGTAAAAAAAACACATGAAAATTAAGAATGACTTGTCAGTAGTTCAAACAAATACTAATTTTGTTAACGCAAATTTAAAAATATAAATTTAACCGTCTCATAACTTTTTGATAAAATAAGACATTCATGTCTATCGAATTTCTTACTGAATTCAATGGATTACAGACGAAATGTATCCCGACATTGTTGTTTGGAAGAATATTGGCAAACAATGAACAGATTTCGGCATTCTATTCCTTCGCTTGTCAGGCCTTTAGTGATCAGTCTTGCCGTATTCCAGCCTCAGCGATACGGATAAGCTTTCATTGAGTAACTTTCTTATCTTAAATTTATTCAAACAAATAATATGCGAAGGCAACCTGAATGCACACTAAATGGAAATATTTTATCACTCACTTTAAATTTATAACTGACATCCGTGAAAAATCAAGGGAAACTTTTATTCACTGAAAGTTGAGAATTTGAATTATATTTTATAATAGTTTTATTCTAATAAATTATAATAAATGACAAGGCATTTATAACTAGGAATTATTGTTTTATTCCGTAAGTACTTTCCGAAATATTAAGAATAAACCAAAAAATGTGTTAAAAAATAATTTAAAAAACTCAGAGTGAAAGCCGGATAGCAACTTATAGTCATTTATAAAATTGTCTAGACGCTGTCGGATTTTTGTAGAAATAAAAAAGTTTTTTTCCTTGTTATGTCGGTACGTATATACTCATACATATATCTGTATTTTTATTCAACGATGATGTCGTCGATCGTTCACGTTCAGTTTTATAGCACCGTTTATTAATAAAAATCACCTCAAGAGCGCTTAACTTTGTGTTATTAACACTAAAATAATTTTGTTGATTTGCTAAATAAAACATTAGTTATATTTGGCCGTGCTGACCCCCAAGTGGCACCAATGAGCCGTTAACTGTTTGAAGGTTGATTTTGTGCTGATTTAACCGATACGACTACTACACAAAGGTTTATTTAGTTTACAGGTAAATTAGGTTTAAGGGTAATACAAATAATATAGCACGGTATTGACGATGGGTACTGCAATTTGCAAATGGTTATATTTGTTATACCATAGTGTTTCATGAACATGAACTAGGAGAACTTGTGCTGAGATGTTCACGTACACACTGTTGATAAAAGTTCACCTAAGAAAAAAACAACAATACTACGGATCGTCTTCAAAATATGCCATTCAGCTACTAAACGTATAGATACAATATTTTAAAACCTACAAGACATTTAGATACATTAGGTTGTAGCCTTGGTATTTCATCGGTAAAGTTTGAGAATAGACACGAGCACCGAGAGGGAGATAGAGGGCACACGGCTTATGAATTTTCAATAGACGAAGAGGCTTTTATGATTTGACTTGAGATTCGAAACCGCAGGACAATAGTATGTACATACTTGGTGAAATATGTAACCCGCCACTAGCTCGTGCTTCTACTTGTACGTCTACCTACCACCCGCTAGTCCTAGCCCGGCCACCTACACACTACTAACTGCTAATTCTACGTTCTACACACACTCGTGGCGTGGAGGTAGTCTCTGTACTTGATAAGTATATGCCGCAGGTTTGTATTATTTCTTGGAGGCCTTCACACTTCTGGCTGCTTCAAGTAATCCCGCGTTCAACTTGAGAAAGAAACTTCCTAAGGGAATATCCGCTTCAATTACAATTACTGCCAGCTTTGAACAATTGCCTTCTCACTTAGCACGAGCTAATAAAAATGACTAAGCAGGATTACTGTAACATAATGTATCTCCATTATAAGTTTCGCGAAATTTTATTGATGAAGAGGTGTAGCAATTTAAATTTCAAAACGAAGATTTACCGAATTCAAAGTAACGGGAAAGGAGATAAATTGTTTGAAAGTCAAGTTTGATAAATTGACTCTTCCAATATTAAATAAAAAGTTTCATGGGAATTCGTATTTGAAGACTATGGTGCAAAAAGGGATGTTTTTGTGGAAATGTTTAAAAAGGCAGGAGCTTAAAGTTTCCAAATATAATGAAAACTACTTAAAAACCTCAAAACAACTTGGAACTAAATCTGGTTTCTTGGTTATTATTTTGAACGTGATTTTATTTACATAATAAAATTGCAATTATTTACAATAAAAAAATAACCTTACACCAAAACGTAACAGTATCAAATCTGTTAAGATTCATAGAAATAAAATATTTCTTTAGAATTAATTATTTTTAGTAAGCCATTTCTTGCGATTGTACTAAACTATCGGTAAGAGAAAGCTCTGTGAATTATCCCCATATTTTTGCTCTGGATAACTAAAAAAATCACCCACTTTAGCAGGCTGGCTGCACCATAATCTTTATTTTACGATTTGTATTTGATTTGAACACTTTTAATGTTTAAACGGTTAATATAATCACCAGGTTACATTTACATGTGCAAGTTGGGTGACCACCATTCGTATTGTTTTTTTTTTTTTAACTATTTGTATCTTGCTTTGCTTATGTTTGGTTTTATCTACTTAAGGTTGCATTTAAAATTTTACACACTTCCTACTTTTAATTCATTACAAAGTTATTTTTGAGAAACCATGAAAAATTCTCGTCAATATGAAAGCTTTATGTTGCCATGTTGAAATAATATATTTCTTTATTTATAACAATGAATATGTAAAATCTCAAGGAATCAATCGACACAACCAAACTTCGTCTTCAGATCTTTCATCTTGCGATTATGCACCGCGTCCAGAGAAGGTTATACAAATACTTAGAACATTTCGAAAATTCGTAGTTGTTGTTTCTATTTGTTAAGTCTGAAACAACAAGTGCGGGTTGTTTCAATTTTTTGTCAATTTTTGAACAAATCGTGATCAGCTAAAAAGCATAAGAGTTTTGTTTTTATGCTTGTTTTGTATCAGAATTTGTTCAAAAGCTGAAACGGGTGTAGAATCGATGTTTAACTATTATACCTAATCGAATCTGATTCCTTCGTTTGACCAATTTATACGTTCTACCGAAATACTCGTATAAGCCCGAAACCAATGTGGCTTTATAATCTTCGATAATCCTAACGAGGATACGTGACTTTTGATAGCGCTGTATATTTCAGTGTTATCAAAGTATATAACGACATTCTCTTTTCGCTTTATTTATTCTTCAATCCGAAAGCCTTTGAACCACGCCATACACAATTTATAAAATGCTAAACGCCCCGTAGAATCCTATCGATACACGACTTCCTGTATTTCTTTGGCCGTAAATAACGGACGAATCGCGGAGTAATCTAAGATAGGAATGCCATTGACCTCCTGCAGGGTTACCGTTCCAATCAGCCCTCTCCCCCTCGGCCTACAGTGAGGGTGGCGGTGTGGCACCAGCACCCCCAACACCCGGCACCCCGGGTGGCTGGTGGCGTGGGTGACGCTTAGGTGAGCCAACCCTGTATCTCTCTTAGAACAACTACTGACACCATTGAGTTAATGCTCGCAGCCACTCTAGCTAGCGGCCAGTTTTTAATTTTCGTATTTTCGTCAAGAATCGAAGAGAATCTAAGGTAACTTTCGTCACATTTGACACCGTCACAATTCAATGATTAGCGCCATTTTGATTTTTTTACATTTGAAAGGTCCCCGTTAAACGCTGATAGTCGGTTCGTTTCAACTTTCGAATAAATGTGTAATCACTATTGGTTCAATATTGCTCGAACGGGCCTAGAATCAACGTTTAACGGGTACCATAAAAAAAAAAAAATAACGCTAATCGTTGATTTGTGACGAAAATTTGAAATACCCCAACCTTTGGGTGTGAATAATTTACCTGTACCATGCTTTTGTTTTGCAAAAAATAGTTATAAATAAGACGCTGGGCTTTTTATTTCCACCGTAATATTAATAGATTTATAAATTAATCAAAAACCATTTTTGAAAGTCATTATTGTGTATTATATACCTATTTCTCTATCGGCAAAATGAAAGCAAGTAAGGACATACAAAAAAGAGAATTTAAATAATCATGTTTATTACATAAAAGAGTTCTATAAATAAATACAAAATCAGAAAGTTTTTCTAAGGGATTTTAAGGCCCTTTTCTGTAGCTGATATAAATCAATGAATAAAAAAATATATATTTGTTCACAGTAGGTTGAAAAATCGTTTTATCATTATAAATATTTAAATCAAATAGGTTGGTACTTATTGTCTGAAAACATTAAAATATTTATTATTATTTCTTCACAGCTGAAGTCCAATAATAATAACCCCGAAATCAAAGTTTTGAATAAACTCTCCGGCATTACTGCCTGACAGAAAAAATCCTAGACGTAAATCAATATTCCTAAAAATGAAGTGTACTAAAGAAGACAAATAAAGGTTCGAGTCTCTGTGGATTTTATCAGTGGGTAGCAGTTGGGAGGGGTACTCTGATTGGTATTCAAAAAGGCTTGTGGATGTGATGAGGCATAGTAGTACATTTGGATCAACGTCTAGCCATGTTTCCTGATTGAGTGAGCACAGACTGGCCTGTAGTAGCAGCACCAGGGCGCAACCTATCAAATTACCGCCTCGTGGCTTAATAGTCTGCTCTGCTATTTCAAGTTTATGAAACCTTTGTACGATTGTGAGGAAAACTTGATTAGATGCATTCACTAGTTTTATTGTAACAATTAAGTGTCTCAATTTTGTTTGCATGTTGAAAATGTACATTTTCATTTGAAAAATAGAATTATTTATATAAAAAAGTTTTCATACGTCTGTTGTTCTTATAAGTCATTCTTGATTTCCTGATGATGTAATAACAGTATGAGTTGTCCTTTACTTGAGAAGTTACTTTAATGTATATGTATCAGATATTATTTTATTTGTTAATTTTGCAAATGATTTTTTAATAAATAACCAAAAAAATAATATTACGAGTATTAAGCGAATAAAAGACAAATAACCACAAAAATGACATGAAATAATTTGATAATCTTCGCCACAACACATTTATAAACTAATTTTTGATATTTTTAGTTTTTTGCTTGGTCACTCGACTGAAAATAACTAGCCAGCCATTATTTTACTTGAGCTAAGAGACAGAAGGAGGATAAGAATATTGCAAAACGGATCCAAAATCTTGCAGTGAACATTAAAAAGATTTAAAAGAAACGAAAAGCTCTCAAAGGAAAGGATTTTTCTAAAACAGGTAGAATATTTTAAAACACATACATGACTAAAAGTAAAAAGAAAAAGATTTAAAAGCTGCTATCGTGAAACGACTGGCCGCTACTTCAGTGATCCTTCGGTTAGTAAAGAGTTAGAGTCAAGACCCTTCAGCAGGATTCATAGTTCGCGGCGCAAAGTTCATACACTCGAATGACAGCCTTTTCCATTCTGCCAGGAGATATCCTAAGGTGAACTTCAGTCTCGGACATATCCGGCAGACATCATTGTGAGGCACAGCGCGGAGAAGATTTAAAAGGGAATAATCTTTACCCTTCTAGCTTGTAAGCGGGAACGTCGACTAAATTCTTCCCCACGGTGAGTGATTTTAATATATATAATGGGAATATAATGGGAATATATATAATGGGAAGTAAAAACATAAACGTATTTTAAAATTTTTGGTTTTATTCAAATAATCTTAGAATAAACGAGTACTTTCGCATTCCTTTGTAAAGGGAATAAGAAATATCTCCGTCCCATTTCTGTAATCGAATACGAAATGCCAAGAACTCCAAAAAACTCTCAACAATAGATCAAATTAACGCATTAGTTCAATCAATCTCTCTCAGGGGCAGCATGAAGAAATCCCTGGTGAAATATCACCTTTCAGCGCAGACAGTCATCTAATAATGGCTCGGTCGGAATCAATGACATTCGAAACGTCTGACTTTTTTTATCTGCAGCAAAAAAATACCAAGTGCTTTTATATCCCATGATATTATGGAAATGTGTTTATATTGAAAGGAAAATCAATCTTGCGTATGAATATGAGATAAAATATTCATGTTTTATCAATTTTCACGTGTGTGGATTTAAAGTGGGACACGACGTGTATTATGTAAGAATCCCGGTTTCACGTGAGCTGGATTCACGCGTATTGTCTTTATTTTTACTAGAATTCCTTCTAAGAATTGGGGGAGTCTTTTTTTCCAATTTCATCAGCGCCGCTACGTCAATTTCCGTTCAAATAATACGACATGTACGAGTATATACGCCCGTAGGACGGAATATTTGCCCATATTTTATATTCAGAAGTTTCGATTTCTTAATGAAGAATCATTCCGCTATTCGGGAAAATTCTTGGAATTCAAATATGTTAAAGATTTGAAATACGCACGTCTTCATTTACAGGCTCATTTTTTATTTGAATACCTCCAAGATTTTTGAATTCCATGGTTATTACGATTAAGCATATTTTTATAATACAATTTTGAATGTCGCACTGACGAGATTGACTTGATTCTTAATTAACTTAAGTCCGCAAGGGAACGTTAACGTTTTTCTTAGGAGTACTAAAATTAATATTTTATTCTTTCACCTATTCTTTGATAAAGATCAACGCATAATACAATTTTTTTCATTTCTTTAAATATGTCAAACCACAAAGTGATTGCTTTCTACGAAAAAAAATATATTTTTTTTTTAGGACACCACTCTTGGGCTATTCATGTGACACGAATATGTATGGTGCCTCCCGTATTAGTCATTTTATGATTATAATAATGAACTTACATAAATTTACAAATTATAAATGTTTTTGCTTCATTAAAAACATACATTTACGTATACTAGATAAAAATATTTCTTGCACAATAATCATTATATCTCATACTCGCAACCTCTAGTTTCAAAGTAAGCGGTCATAATCACCGGTCAATTGTAGAAGCCATCGAAAGTAAGAAGGATTTATTTTTTTAATTGGAAGGTACAGATGTACAAACTTATCTGCGCACCTTTGATGTACGAGTAGATATTATTTTTACGTGTACAAAAAAGTTCACTAGTTCTTTTTTAGTCTCTCGCAGAGAAGTCTTTTATTCATTCGGTCGTTCGTTGTAATTAATGTATATTATGCAGTGCCGAATAAAATATTTTTCTGCTCATGCTTTAACTTTACTGCTTATCGCTACTTCACATATATATATAAAACCAAACACAAGAACCTTGTTATTTATGGTGAGGAACAGTTTATTTTGAAATACACTGTGCAAAAATTGTAACAATTACCTTAAATATTATTGTAAAAAAACTTATATTAAATAAAAAAAATAATATATATTTTTTTTTTTAAAAGAAAGACCAACATTCCCGGCTTACGAATAACCTGAAATTTTTTGAAAAACTCCTACCGCCATCATAAGAAGCGGAAGATGTTGCTTGTGCAATGATGGAGGACTTGGCCAGCAGAGGAATTGAACGCACGACGCCCGGGTGGGATTAGCCCGACGCGTTAGTCCACTCGGCTACCGACCGGTCACCTTTTATTATATTAAGATGGCTTCGTAGCTAGCACACGGTATGTATAATACCTGAACTTTGTCGTTTCGGTGTACTTGCCTGGCGTAGTGGACACCGTGAGAGCTAAGGCGGTACCCCCAGCACTTACATTCACTTCGGTTGGCCTGACCCTTGCGATTGTCTGTAATGCGTATAACTCCGGGCGTAATTTTTGGTGAAGGTAAAAGGTACAGGCAAAGGTCCGAAATAACTTAAGACGGTCAGAGGAGAGAAGAGAATAAGAGACAGGAAAAAGGAGAGTACAGATGGAAACTTGAGTTGAGATAGTAGCGATGGTTGTTGAGGTCTACTTCGTGTGGTGGAGGTCAAAGTAGGAATCTGAGGATATTTCGCCAGTCTACGGTGTTCACACATATTCACAGATGTACTTTCGGGTAAAATAAGAGTCCTCAATCATGTGTTCTTGCCTCAATTGTGCAACATATTCGGAAATCAGATATAGTTTAGTGAGGTCGGCGTCTTCCGAGGATTTACTGGATGCGATGCGGTTGGCCGGAAGGTTTGCAAGGTCGTCAAGAAGTAGGGTGGTACTGTTCACTACATTTTGGTTTCCCTTGGGAATTCCTGTCCCTCATCTTACAGTGTAAGTCGTGATATTTAAGAAGGCAGAGAGCCGTAGGGAGTAGAGGGAAGAGATTCACTCCAAATCATACCTCGGAAATTGGCAATATAGTCAAATATGATCAAAAATTGTCAAATATAGATAAATATAGTTAGGTTAGTAGCCCAGTTGACAAATCCGTAGGGTTCCCACCCACGCATCATGGGTTCAATTCGTCTACTTTCTAAGTCTTTCGTCATTGAACGAGCAATAGTTTCCTTTTATAACGATGGTAGTAGGAGTTTTTCAAATATTGTCTTATTAAATAAATTGAAAATCATAAATTTTGTGAATAATTATTAAAAGGCCTGAACGAGTCACACAATTGGAATATTTATTTTATCATTTCAATTATTTATCAGAATAATAGTACTTATAAAAATGTGTTTACATTTAGCAAACTAGCCTATAGCGAAAACAGAACTGTTCTTCATCGAAATAATTCAGATGGAGAAAGCGAAAATGTTTTCAAAAAATTTAACACTTTCTAAGGATCGTGCGTTTATTACGTTTAAAGCGAATGAATGAAAAATTTAATACAAACATTTAAAAAAAGTGTAGTTATGGTTATCATTTATTTCTCGTGTATACTGCTGGTGAGGAATGGATTATCACCAACGAGATGCTTTTACAGATATTATCACAAAGCTCTGAGGAGTTGTTTAGCGTTGTGGAGTTAATCCAAAACTACTTCCATGTCTATATAAGCCGGGGTTTATTACTATCAAGGTCTGCGCAAAGTTTTTGCTTTACCGCAGGTTTTTTAATAATCTAAGTCTTTATTTAGCAGCTAACGAGAAAGTAAAATGACTTTCCCCTTCATTTTTTGTAAATAAATTTAATTGTCGTTCCATCTTATCTGCTTAAGTAAAACTTGAGATCAAATTAGCTAACATGCTTTTCAAAATGTTTTATATCATTCTTTCAAGAGTTTTTTTTTTCATATTCATTGATCAGCAGGGGATGGCTCACATGTTTTGTAATTTTGTTTGATAAACCGAGTTTTTTTTTCTATTCATTGAATTTGTGTATCCGCCAGCTAAGTTTATTTCCTTTGATTTTATTGACAAAACATTTTGCTTAGTGATGAAGTTAAATTGATATTACTATAAGAAAGCATAAATATTATGGTAAATAAATCAAGGTAATAAATATACATGTTAACTTCCGGATACATAATTTGCTAATTGACACTGAAAACAACGGATATCCATCCATTTTATCGTATGTATGTTAAATCGGTACTGTTTTCAAAAGCACATTACCTTTCCTAAAACCCAAATTGTGAAATAATAAACAACGCAAAGAACGACGCCGACAGATTGGTATTGGGAGCAGGTATGACACAATAAAGCAACGAACAAATCAATATTTGATTAGGGGTAGCAATCTTTCGCGAGGGAAACGGGTTTACGTCCACAAAGCCGAGCAGCAAAAGCTCGATTAGTTAATAAAACATTCGCGGGTGGAAAAGACAAAAAACACTGTTCATAAAAGTTATTTGTGAGCTAATAAAGATTTTTTGCTAACCAGCCTTCAACAACTCCCACAATACTGATTTCGGTAAAAAGCTATGATGAAAAAACTGCGGAGGATATGGGGTTGTGGAAACAGCACTTCAACCTTTTTGTCCGACCACCACAATACGGGCATATGCCTTGACGGGTATTCTAAAGTAACTAACATAATAAATATCTTAATTTACTGTATCTTGCCGAATAATGAAAAAAAAAACGATTCTTCGAATTGGATTCGATGTAACAAGTTTGTTTTCCACTGAAACTGTTTAACCAACCGTAAACAAAAAGTTGTTATATTTATAATGTACTAGTTTTATTACCATGCTTCTAATATTTTTCTTATCACAATAAATTGAAAAATGTGAAGCATGCAAGATGGCTTCCAATTTTTTGATTAATAATTGAGAGTTAAATAATATAAATAAATCACTTCATTAAATTCAAAGTTAATAACATGTAGTGATTTATTTATCATTTAATAATGTGATTTTAACGCTAATAAGCTCCTGACATATTTAACGTTGTGCGTTGAATAAGCTGTTCAAATTTCATGATGCCCCTTCACCCCGCTCAAGACTTTTTTTTACTTGATGCAAAAATATTTTTTGCTTTATAATTGAGATTATATAATGCCATTTTGAAACTCACATTAAAAAATGGTATTTTAGAACTAACCGTACTTAATTATTCTGATGTTTTCAACACTGACTACGCAGCAATAAGGAATATATTCAAATATAAAAAAAAGTAAATTTAAAAGATATGTTCACATGATATACAATAACTATTTGTTTTTCATCGCCGCTCCGTATTCTTGTTCCGCGGCTATACCTACAATCCAGGGAATAAAAATGAAATTTTGCACGTCCACGTAATCAACAATAAAATATCATTCCATTTCCCCTGGGATTGTTTTTTTGTTGGCCTAGCACCGAGAAATAATACAGTTAAGAAATAATTTTTATCTTTTCATAGATTTCACATTTTTCTGTGTTATCGTTTGATTATAAACTGCGTTCTTATTAAATTTTATCTTTTCATAGATTTCGCGTTTTTTCGTGTTATCGTTTGAATATAAGCTGAATTTTACCTTTTGCTTAGCATTTTTGTGTTATCGTTTGATTATAAACTGTGTTCTTATTAAATTTTATCTTTTCATAGATTTCGCGTTTTTTCGTGTTATCGTTTGAATATAAGCTGAATTTTACCTTTTGCTTAGCATTTTTGTGTTATCGTTTGATTATAAACTGTGTTCTTATTAAATTTAATCTTTTCGTAGATTTCACATTTTTCTATGTTTTCGTTTGATTACAAACTGCGTTAGTATTACATTTAAAATATTTTCATGAATTTGTTCAATTTTAAACCCTAAAAAAATTACATTTATAATATTAATATGTTTTAGTGAAATTGTTATTGTTGTAAAAGTTGGTTGTTCATTTGATCATTTTTATCATTTCCATTGGTAGGCGGCAAATAGTTTGTGCGTTTGGATTGTCGGTTTGGTTTTAATCAATTAATTGGAATACAATCAAAATCGTTTTTATTGTTTGCTATACGTAATTAATTAAGTGAATTGAATGATTTTAAATACCCTGGCGTTTAGTTGATATCCGTTTGTGATGTATTCACCCTTTGGTGCCCAAACACAAACATGGAAACACAACAAAAAATATATTCATCGGGATGACGTATTTGATGAAAGATTCACAGTAGGTACTGTAAGAAAATATGTTTTTTTTTCTCGTAAATTATAAAGTGTCTCCGTAAAAAAATGTACTTAACTGAATGCAAGGTTTGTATAATATTTAAAAAAATATATATAATGATATTATTTTATGAATTAGTACAAGTCGATTTACTTTACTAAATACGTTATTTGATTACACATATAAAAAAAATTCCATCAGAAATCACTACAATAGACAATATTCGTCAATTTCAAAAATAAATAAGAAAAACTGATTTCCAAAACCATTAATGTTGGTATATTGTATGTACATTTTGTTGTAAGGCTATATATATAAAAATATATTTTAAAAAAATTTAAGTTTATAAAATGTCATAAAAAAATATGTTATAAAAATCATGTCTGTATATACACTAAATCTTTTATATTAGAACATACAACGATGTGATCTAACTTAAGATAAATAAATAAATTCAAACTCGAACGTATACTCTTAAATTAAAGGTGATAAAAATAATTATTTCTAGACAGCTTATTTACTATAGGACATATATTACTGTCAATAATATACTATGATCCTTATTTTAAACCTCACTTTTTAATTTATTTTACAAACATTATTGTACTTGTATATCCTACTATGAACTATTTTATTTTTGTACAAAATGTGATTTTTAATAGCCCGATGGGTAAAACACTGACGTACTACCGTTTTAACAGGATAAAATATTTCTATTCACAGTTTAAAACTTATCAAAAATAAAATCCCTAATTTCACGGTAAAAGCCTAGTGGGTGTAATTAGATTTTTTTTATAGTTTAGTAGATAATCTTCTTGCATGGAGTGAATACATAAATTTGTAAGAAGTTTGTGAAAATGAGGTGTGTTTTTACAAAGTGCCTTAACGCATATTATTCTTTAAGAACACAACCGAGGTAGAAAGACGCTTGCTAAAATTATCTTGTAAAATGTTCCTTAATAAGCTAGTAGGGTTGATCAAATGACATCACCCTCCGCAGGCAGCCGCGATTGTATTAAAACCCATTCCCCGTCAGCTTATTCGAGCAACGCCGGGGCATTACAACGCCAGTTTACACGTAGTCCTATAGCGAACTCTTAATACATTTTGATGTGGAAATTTTGCTCATCCGCATGTATGGCTACATTCCACATGTTGGGTGCGGTCTAACGTGTCACGAGGGAAGCAAAACGTATTTAGAAATAAGCAATCCTTTATGAGGATTGTTTGAAGTTGTCAAAGGCAAGCAGTTCACAGCGGAGTTCTTATAACAATACTTCCCCTGATGTTTGGAATTGAGGCGTGGAATTCGAAGACGAATGATAAATTTAGATTGAAGACAGAATAAATAAGGTTTTCAATGTGTGTGGGTTGTAAACCTATGTGTTATCGAATTATGAATCAGGCGCCTCCGTACAGAATGCAAAGCCAAAGGATGGATAAGGAAAGGTTAGGAGAATATATATGAAGTACATGTTGATAGATGAAGTAGTCAGGCACTTTCCATGAAGCTATGGCACAAAAAATTAGATCAAATACTTTAATCGCACTGTGGATGATAAGAAAACTTATAAATCTAAGCAAAGCATATATACTAGCCCAGAGTTACAGGGCGTTTCATCCTTATTACCTACCCGGGGTTTGATATGACGGTAAATTATTCCGGATACGTTAAAAGAATGTCAGCATTTTAATTTAGTCAAAACAGTGTTGTATTTTATTAATACATAAAAAAAAACACTTTAATATGTTTGGTTAGATATTCGTTCGGCAGACAGAAAAAATAAAAAATAGGTAACTCTCTACCACCGCGATCAGTGGAATTCCACAAGGATCTCTCATTGGTTCTATATAGTTTCCTATCTATCCAAATAATATTCAGATACTGATTTTAATTGAGTTTCAATTTAAATATTTGCACATTATCTAATTTTATTTAGAACCCTTCGAAGTATTAATTAATTAAATATTCTCCGAAGAACGCCATAACAAATATGAACACAATCTTTACACGCGTATTTCTAAATGTCAAATAAATATTATATTATAGATTCCCGAACCAATATTTTGTTTAGCTATTATGAAAATACCTTTTTAAGACATTTTCTATCTTTTACCATTATACATTTTCAAACATAACCCATACCCCAGAGATTTACAATAAAGACACTCGAAAGTTTGGCTTCAACACAAAAATATCTACAAGTTTTAAAGAAATTAATTGCATTAAGCTGTTTTATTCTTATTTCTAAGAAGTCAACTAGAATACCGCTCTGATATATATATTTTTTTTTTTTTCAAGAAAGACAAACATTCCCGGGTTGCAAATAACCTGAAAATATTTGAAATAAATCTACTACCATAATAATAAGCGGAAAATGTTGCTTGTGCAATGGTGGAGGGCAGAGGAATTGTTCCTGCGGCCCAGGCGGGAATCCGACGGGTTTGTCCATTCCGCTACTGACCGGTTTTTACGTTGAATATTTATTTCCAAGCCATTGAAAGAATTTAATATATTTTCTTTCGTTTTATAAATAAATAAAAATATGTAGGTATCAACGTTGACAAGTGGAAATATGTTTACGTAATATCTTATTACTCTTGTATTAGAACATAACACGCAAAGAATTTAGTACACGTATATTAAGAACGACTCCCAGGCTGTATTATGGCGGTGAATTTACCTTACATTACTTCTACCATTAATATTCAATGCATACATTTGATTATTAAATAAAATAAAAGATTTCAATATATTTTGTTTAAGAAAGACAAGAATATTTTTTTTCGTTTTGTTCATTTATTGTTTTTGTACTGTACATTTTTTAGTAAAATATTATTAAAACCTTTTCTAAAAGGTACAATTGTACCATACATATACATTATGTTAATAATCTAGTATTAATGTAAAGTGTTTGTTGCATCATTTAGTATCTCGCTCGTTTTGGTAAAGCAGACCTTAGATTATTTAAGTTTACTGCCGACTTATTGAATTATTATTGGAAAGCTCTCGAGGAAATTATTTTGTAGTGTTTTCATTTTGCTGTTATCTTTCTTGTTCAGATTCAGGTCACGCTATTGTTCGTGGAGTTTTATTATCTCGGGCTATTATTCTAACTAATATAGAGCACTTGGGTTTTTCTAAAGCGAATACGAAAACCAGTGGCTAATTTCAAATAAATAAAAAAAAAACAATAAAGAATATCGATTGGTAGTTGGCGGGTAACTCTCTATCAATATTCATTATGCAGAAACCACAAAACCAATGGCAATTTAACTAATGATCCCTTGTTTTCAAAATCAAATGAAGATAGTACGCAGGAAGTTCAAATAGTGTAGAACTTAATAGAAAGACAAAATGGTTGGAGTAGTTTTTTTCTTTCTTCATTTAAGATAAAAATCTTTCCTAATATCAATTAATTTCATTAAGCAACATAAACCAAAATTTTTATGCGTGATTTTTCACTCTTTTTACAATATTCACGTCATTTTTACCTATATACTTCTGATAAAACCTTCTTCAAGCGACGATTTTTTTCATTTTTGAGAATAAATATAAGTTGAGGAGATCAAGTTTGATGAATTGGGAACAGAAAGTTTAACCCTGGGATCGAAGAGACCAATTTGAAGCTAAGGTTTTGGCGCCTGTTTGTTTCGATAAATGAGACGGAGCATTATCGTGGTGGAACAGAAATGCATCTGTACGATGTTCGATTTTATCCATTTCATAAAAAAAGTCAAACACTTCTCCTTCAATCTTCCGCCATAAATAACCTAAGAAACATTTTGCTCTCAAATTTTGACACGATGCTAATTAAGGTTGACAATACACAAATAAATCTGCATTTAGTCATTTACATGCCAGTTCTACGAACTGTTTTAACTCCCCTCATAGTGTATTTACTTGTGAGTAAATTATTATGGCATTAAGAATATAAATACGTCCGGTTAAAAGGCCATTATTGACACATTTATAAGGAAATTTATCTATGGGTAGGATTATTGACAATTTACAATTACATTAAAGAATAACAGTAGATATGAAAAAAAAAACTTAATTACAGCCATACGTAAATTTTACTACAATTAGACATAGTAGGTACGTTTATTTTTCTAGGGGCAGAATTTTATATTCTGTTCGAAAGGCAGGTATAAAATATAACGACACGGGGTAAAGTTGGTGTGCTAGATAAGTGAAATTGAAACATTTTAACTATCGTGTAATTTTTACACGATGTTAACCAATTTAACTAATTTTATGCATGATCAACGTATTGGTGTTAGGTAATAAGTGTTAAGGCTATGTGTAAAAACGAGAAGATTCCCAATAGTTTCGAATACAATGAAATTTTCATTTTATGGTACGCAATTTACCAGTAAAATGAATTTTCGCGTGACGAGTACCTATTTACTCGAAAATAGCTTTCAGCGTGGGAAGGGATTCTTCGATTATATAATTTGGAAATAAATAGGCGTAAGCTTTGTAATAATATATTTCAAATACTATAGGTCTAACCAACTTCTAGGAGGAATATTTTCCTCTTCGACGATTCCAAAATATTCTCGATGGACAATGTTGACATTTTAATTCAACCAAACCATACATCAAATAGAAATGAGACTTTTTTACCCCTTAAAAACTTCTCTCTATCGGATTTCAAACTACTAAACATTAAAAATGTGTACGATTATTTATATGAAGATTAAATCACTTTATTTTTAAAGAGTAAATCACGCAATTCGTATTAATTTCATACTACTAGTTACTACACTGCTTTGTCTAAGATTGTGAAAAAAGCAATATTGCGTCGTATTTTAGTATTTTAACAGTTAAAGGAATATTTTAAACTTCACCATGAAAAATAAGCTTTGAGCTTAAAATAGTTGCATTTACCTAGACAGACAGCTAACTAATTTTCTTGACGCCAGAACTCACCATTCGAGGATTTTTTCACTTCGGAAAACACATTTCTGTTTTACGTTCAAAACACACTAATTATATACGATTACCTTTATATGTAGACAGAATCACAGACCTGTTTGTACTGAAAAAGTAATATTTACTCTATATTAGAAGGTAAATCCTTCTTTACGCGACAAGAATAAGAAAATATTCGATTACTTTAAATCAAATCCCGTATAAAACACCGCAAAATTTCACTTTCCAAGAGCGCTGTAAAAATATGTCTATGATATGATTTACTCTGCGCGCTGTTTTCCCCAATCTCGTATCAGAAAAGGGGAAGGGCGGAAAAAAGGTTCGGGGAAAAGGTCCGGGAAAAATGAATTTGCTTTGCCTCATTTTTTGACATGTGCTTTACACTTGATCTTCTTTACAATGATATAAATGTTTACTAGAAAACATCGCGCGTTGTGAAACACGAAACGGAATATTTTCCCAAACGCAATTCACCTCGTTCAGTGTGTTATATTACATATTGAATATTGATAAATCTATTAGTAATAAACAAACAATAATTTCGAAAATCAGATTTGTGTAGTTGTTTGTAAATAGAAGAGTATAGTGGATGAAGCAAAGAGGGTTTGCCAAGACAGAGTTGTAAAAAAAAAATTATCATTATTATTTATTATTCATTGAAATGGCGGAAAATTCACCGGTATTTTGTTTCTATACTGTTTTATTCCCAAATGAACGAAAATAAATATCTAAATGAAATTTCTTCATGAATAACAAACAAATTCATATGTTTCACGACTATCGGTTTAAATTTAAGCATCATTAGATAAGTGAATTAACAACTGTTGAAAGTATTCTGTCCTTATGTTTTATTTTGTATTAGCTTTAATTACCATGAGAAATGTGTTTCAATACTCAGAAATGTAATAATATGGCGTCTTGTCTTTAATTTGATGTTTCAACGCTTCATATCACGCAATCACTTTGCACGGTGAAAATAGTTTCGCTTACCTAGAAATCCCGAGCAAAAAAAACTCTCCAAATTTCTCTGCTTCAAGCAAACCGATTTCTATTTTACCTTTATGATATAATTTCAATCTAAAAAGTGATTATTTTCCACGACAAACAGTTTTATTTCACGTAAAATTCAACCCTTTAGTCCTAACTGTAATCAAAAACTATAAAAATAACTCAAACACGGTAATGTGATGGAATGTTTTTACGGCTTAGATAACCAGAATACGTGTTATAATAACAGATCCATTATTCATTATTCTCCGCCTGTCGCAAGTAATTAACGTTTTCAATGTTCAGAGAATTAATGAAGAACGAGATTCCGGGGAGTTCCATCAACTAATGTATGAAGATTTGCTATTTCTGTGCATTTGACGAACGTTAACATTAACGCGCCGTGAATTCGGCAATGTTAACATGGAAAATAGAAAAGATTTCATAGTAACGCCTTATAATTTTAAAGCTTTTTTCTTTATTTTGATGTTTTACTCAGTTATGAATAAATGCATATAAAGCAATTTTATTACACGTTTTTAGAGAAATAGCGACGCATTTTTTTACTATGCCTTTTTCACTAAAAATCACACGTCACGGAATATACACAGGTTGATTATAATTACTATACTCTAATGAATATTGTAAATAAAATCGGCAATTTTGGGTTTACCTGAACGTTTATCAGAATGGTATAATATTTACAGATAAAGATTATGGTGCATTTTTGCCACTTTTTTTGTGCCAATTCTGCCAACCCAACCAATTCAGTAAGTGTAGTTTTTAATTATTGCATACTTCTCTAAAACTGTTAATATACTTATTTGTATTTTTTTTCTGATATATTTTTTGGGAGCTAAACAAAAAATACAAAGTGTGCGGTTTTATATACAGACAGAGGGAGAATACAATATGAAATAAAATAAGAGAACAGTGACAAAACAATAGTATAATATTTAAATGGTAACGAAGGAACAGAGAGAAAGAGACAGATAATACGAAATGAAAGAGGCAAGACGTCAACTGAGATGGTGATTAAAGAATAATGAAAAAAATATGAGTTTACTGAATGTACCTAATATTGGAAGATATTCAAATATAAATATAGACTTATCTCTGATTCTGGTTGAAAGTAGTACGTGAATATACAGCTAATATTTGATCCTTCTTAAATTTCGATACTAAATAGTAATAAATATTACAGTTATCATCTACTAAATAGTAATAATTATCAAGTGATGGATATCACAGTTTGCCATATTATTCAGCCATTATAAATATAATATTTCATTACAGACGTTAAAGTTTCGCAGTGTAACTTTATTTTTAGATTCTGGGTTAGTGGCGGCTCGTGAGTTTTTAGTGTGCTAGAGTGTCAAAATTGAAAAACACGACATTGTTAGTGTTGTTGTAGCCGAAAATGTTTTTTTTTTTAAGATTTTATTTTTTGTATGAAGATTTTCAGGATTTTTCAGTTTTGGTGGTGCACTGCACGGATTTCTGAAAAACCTTCCTACAAAAAGTTAAAATTTCGAAAAAATATTTAAAATATTTTCGGCTACAACAACATCAATGATGACGTTTTTTTCAATCTTACCACTCTAGCACACTAAAAAGTCACGAGCCGCCACTGTTCTGGGTTATTTCTCCCTCGAATGAAAGATAGAAAAAACTGTTTCTCTAAGATATATTTTTCTTCGTTGATTAAAAAAAAAAAAATATATATATATATATATGTATATGTACACATCTCGCACCTTTCTTTTATTGATTACTTGATTTAATCCTCGACGCCTTGCCACAACTGCAACCTCTCCGTAACCTGTCAGGAGGCGCCAGCCGTGGCACTCAGTAGAATTGGATATCGAGTATTAAATTATTCTCACACACGTCCATAAAAGGCCTCGTTCTTCCTGACAAAGTGGTCTTAAATTGCCTGCGGGCTGTTGTATGGCGGGGTGGTGATTTAGGGCCGGCAAGACGAGCGGGACAAAGTTTCTTGGATAATTACAGCGTTACGTGAAACTGGAGTAATTGGGAAATCTATGGCTGGAGTGAAGCAGAAAGACTAGTGATGTATACCTTCGAAACATTTTTGATAATCGAAATATTCGTCTGTAGATCATTTTTATAATCAAGTAATGTTTCGAGTTAATCGCCTGATCTGAGACGATAGCACCAATTATTTTGTGGTGTGAAAAAAGAGACGGTGTAATTTTTTATCCTAAATAACCATTTCAGTCTAACACATAAAAAAATATTGCCGTCTACGTTTATAGGAATCACAAATAAAGCGTTGTTTTGAAAAATTAAGATACTTTTGTATCAATTTTATTTTCCGCAGTAATTGTGCAGTTGGTTTTAATATACGTACCTGGCAGCGCCCATATATTATATTCTGAAAACAACGTTCATATATTTGTATGCTGTGGTGGGAACGGACCCGCAACCTACAGACCTCGAAATAAATACATAAAAACCATGTTATTATATTCGTCACTACTATATTTGATCAGTTAGTAGATGAGTGGACAAATGCATCGCGTTCCCACCAAGCGTCGCGGGTTAAATCCCCTACTAACTAAATCTGCAAGATCAGACCACATATGTAAGTACTTAACACAGAGAATACCGAGTTATTTATTTAAAAAAATATTTGTTGCCTTACTTCTTATTAACTTGAGCATCAAGTAAAAGTAAAAAAGAAATTTGTTCGTAAAAAAAACTTAGAAGTTTAAAAAAATATCAAATTAACTTCCTTTGTGCGTATGGCGTTAGAAAGATTATGGAATCTTAATGGAAAATATTTTTCTTTTATATCTGATCAAAACAATGTAAAAGCAAGACCTTTTCTTTTATATCTGAAAAAGAAAACGCTGAAACAATGATTTAGCAGACAACAGTAAGCTTTTAATATTATAATGAATTTCTTTTAAACCTAGGATCTTTCATAAATTAAAAAAAATATTACAATTTAAATCTTATTTAAATATTTGTTTTAAAACAACAAACTATGTTTCAAATTATGTGCTAGATTAGATTTATAACCTGAAGAGTGCTCAATTCTCTATGTGTGCGTTCAATGATTTATAATATTTGACTCAATGTGAATTTTTTACTTTTATTTATTGTGTTTATACACCCATAAGACTTTCAGATAATATTTTAATGCATAATATTAACAAACAGTTATAAAAAAATATATTAGTAAAATAAGAAAAGTAAAAAAGAATTATGTAAGTAGAAAAAAAAGAAAAAATGAACTAATTAAACACAGTGAAAAACACTAATTAAAACAGTAAACATAGAGGTGTATCAAAATGTTGATTTCTTTATTTTGTCATTAGTTAAATCATGTTTAATAATAGAAAGATTTTGAAAAAAGAAATAATTATATTTTGGAAAATAAAAATATATAAATGATAAGGAAAAGTAAAAGCAAAGAAAACAGTGAAAAAAAGAAGAAATATTTAGGCGAACCAAAAAAAATAATTTTTAGACATATAGTATGTTCAAATACTGAATCACTACTAAGTATCTACTGTGAGTACTTCTAATATAGTAGTAGAATATCGTTACTTTAATACAACAAAATAACAATGATTATAATATGGTATTAGTAAATTGTCTAATGAATAACAACTGAGAATAATTACTCGTATTATCACAATAATATTCCAAACAAATACTTTGTGCGGCCCGAAAGTACACAAAGAAAAAATCATTGACCAATAATTTCTTCGATTTTTTTCTGCTAATCAAGTAGTTTATTTTTTAAATTAAAATTTAATTTTAGTTTTTTCAAAAATGTTTTCTAAAATTTTCGACTTTTTATCCGTACAAAATGTGTATTATTTTCAAAAATTTTCAGAGGATTCGATGAATTGCATTAACAGAATTCGAATATCTTTTTAACAAATTTGTTGTATAAATCCATTCTGTGGAATGATGCTCAATTGCCGAAGTTAATAATAATGACGTTCGAACATTTTGAAAAGCTGGATACACTTTAAATATTTTTTATTCGTTCCGACAATTTTGAATCTGAACATCTCGATTCGCACCAAAATATTGATTATTTCGAAATATTTCGATTATGCCCAACGCTGCGGGGGATTCCGCCGCCAGGTATATTAGCTTCTGACAGCACAGGTACACGATCCTAATATGATGCCTCGGCATGGTAATCACATGAAATGCTGATGCCAATTTTGAATGGTAATAGCTGCGTTAATCGGGATTTGCTACAAGCAGTATTAATTATTTCACAGATCCTGAGTGATTACGGGAGAAAGATTTTCAAGCTTCTTGAGTTATTCGAATTAGGGCGTCTGATTTTGATGTAAAAAACACGTTTAAAAAAGAATTGTCTCCGGGCTCTTTAGTGTTGTGGTCCAAGTGTTTGGTTTTTAGCTGGGCAGTTGCGGAGAGAATTCTTTACACAATATAAAAATGTTTTTTGTAATTAATTTCTTATGTCAATTCATTAAAGGGATTAGAAGTGATAAAATACATAAATATGGTAGGTACATAGAAAGTATGAAAAATAACAATACATCTTGTAAAAGGTGGAAAAAAAATAGTTTAAAAAAATCGGTGAGACTTGTTCAAAATAGAAATGTTTAAAAAATTTAAAAAAACATCATTTTTTTTTCACTAAACATATTATGTATTTACACAACAACGAAATAGAAATTTTTGCCAATAAAAGCATTAAATTTGCTCTATAATAAACTTTTTAAAGTAATACTACTTTTTTATAATTGCCGGAAAACCATTGTATTTTTTTCCACCTGTCGTAGAACTTTTTGAATTATTATTTTATTTGGGTTGAAAATGAATAAGTTTTCTTTAAATTTCGTTTCGCGTTTTTTTTCTTCAAGTGTGTTTATTTGTTAATAATGATGGTGATTAATGAACAAATGTATCGTGTTTATTCATGTCTTGAATTTTAAGTTTTTTAAATACAGGTTCATGTTAAATTTGCTTAATTCGTATTAATAGGAGTGCTACCAGTCTGGGTGGCGCGATATTTGCTTATTAACGAACTAATATATATATATATATTAGTTCGTTTAATATATATATATATATATATATATATATATATATATATATATATATGCCATAATTGTAGAATTAAAAAAAACTTTATGGAGTAATTTACCGTATCAGGTATTGTATTAAATGTTTATGTATTTCCTATTCGCCATATCCAATTCGAGTACCCTTTCTTCATTAAAAATGATCATTATCCTCGTAACAAAGTTTTTGCCTTAAGAGGATTTCTTTCTCATTAAGATTAACCGATGGGGTATTTTATTTTAGCGTGAGAGTCTCGACTAATGCTGGTGAGAATTCAAACTTTAGAATTCCCGCGGCAAGTACTCGTAGAAGAACGAAGAACGGTTTAGTTTTTGTTCCGAAGAATTCCTCTCGGCCAGTAACGCCGCCAGATGTGAAGTTCCCCATACTGATAATGCGCAACGCGAGTAGTGGAACAAATCTATAGCAAACCACATGCAGCTAGAGTTCCCCTACATTCCTACACCTTTATTCCGCCTTTCTGCTCTTATTTCCTCGCTGTGGAATATATATCCGAGTCCTTATTCCGCCTCTTTTTGTCCGCCATCCGTTCTTATTTGTGCACTTCCCGTTCTTTTTAAAGCCTTCGCAGAATCGATCGCCACAGGCCGGGGAGCGGAAGCGGCCGAATCAACTGGGACGCGCAATTACTTTACGGGGATTTATTTAAAGGTAAACAACACGCCAATTTATGGCGAAACTTATACTACATTTCCTACGAGCTTTTTTGAATGAAATAATATTTTAAATCCCGCCCACTGATGATTCAAGGCGCCAGAGAAGTGTCTTGAACGGTATTTGAAGGAACACATTTAGTTTATTTTTTAATTAGAATAACAAAAAGGGTGTTTTGTGCATTTGTACAACATGGGTACCTATTAATTATGAACTACGCTAACGCAGGTATCATTGGCTTAGGAGTTTGATGTTTTAAAGCAAGTAAAGTGTGTTTAGTGCTTACTAAAGAGATTATGAAAGTAGGTAATTATCGCGATCGGAATCAAATACGGGATCAATCACCAACCAAGCGACTTTTCTGAACCGCCGAGATTGTGAAGGAACATTAAAAACGCTAATACTTGGTTTCAAGTTTTGTCTGCTAAAGACCGTCATCTTTATTTACCGTAAGCGAACGTATTTTTAAAACAAATCGCAGCTTGATGGTGGTTGGAGGGAATCAAATCTCGGTCGCGGCAATAACCCCTTTCCCTTATGCTTTTCGAATATTTTTAATTGGATACATTACGTGAATCTAAATACCACGGCTGTACGATTTTATTTCTAAGCATTTTCCCACACATATATTGTTATTATTTAAATCCCATTTATTTGCATTACCATGAAACCGAACTGGTTTTTCATATGGATTAAATTTTTTTATGGATTGTAAAGAAGATTTTGGAAGGAAGTCACTTTGTTTATTTGTAAGGCTATTTTATATCCTATATATCAGTGCTTCTACAACTTTTTCGTATTCGTACGGCCTTCTAAAACCCGAGATAAAAAAAATGACTTCTCATTTTTTAAAACTATTATTTAAGTACTTGACTAATTAGTTAGGTAAGCTTTGATGAAAAGCAACTAATTACTAATCCCATTTTGGAGATTTGCGGATATTTTAGTTGCTGCTTATGTTTTCTTTAAAGTTCCATTCCTACAATAAGAATCAATAATTATTCTTTTCATGTGAAATGACGACGTATAAACGGAGATAGGTTTTAAGATAGAAAATGCGAATCTTTAAATATGTACCACTCAGGTCTTGGTTTGGGTAATTTATTGTTATTATAAATCTAATGCAGTTACTGATCGCCTCAACTCGGTATCATCATAACTTTTTCACAAATTAAATGCAGACAGAAAACGATGTGTTAAGATCATGACAACAGAGCTTCCCATTTGAGAGATTTTACCGCTACAGCACACAGATTTTTTGTTTAAAATAAAATGTGTGAGGTCATTAAAAATATAATAGTTTTTTTTTAAATATTCAATGAATTATTTGGCGGCATTGTTGAAGGATCTTTGAGACCCAAATCCACTGGAGTGTGGCAGATCCTAGTTGGAGAAGCACTGTTATACGCAATAGACAGCCTACCGAGGGGAAATTAATCATAGGGAATAGTTTTTCAGGATATCCCGCAAGAGGGAGCGCGTTTTTGTTTAGAAAAAAAACACTTTGTCACCGAGACGGCCACAAACCTTCCGGGACAGAAAAGAATAAGCTTAATGGAATTAGTCTTTTGTTTAAGGCTTTGAAGGAAAAGGTGGGATAAAATAATGGCTTCTTCTGTGTGAAACCGGAGGGAGATGGAATGTGGGATACAAAGAAGACGGCGATCTTAAATCATCGAAAAAACGTAAATGATTAATATTTTTTGTTGTTTTATATCTCGAATATTATTTATTTTAATATTATTATATTTTCAACAAAATAATTTAATTATGTAGAAATTAGAATTGGGTTTAAAGCATTATTGTTTAAAAAAAAAAAACCCAGTAATTAATAATACAAATATGAAACAGAAAAGCTAGAAAATATTGTTTTTTCAATTTTCTCGTTTTTTCGATTAATCTCCACTCAGCATTAAGTTGAAGTGACAACCATAAAATAACACGAAAAAATAAGAATAATGGTATTCAATATTTTTAAAAAGTGTCTAAATAACTTTAAATGTAGTCAGATAATTCGGAATAGCCAAGTATTTCCCGCACTTTTACCCAAATCGTCGCCCACAATGCAAACAGGCGTATCTCATACTTAGCAACTTTCCAAGAGAGACAAAAAACTCTGTTTTTTGCCAGATTCTCATAAGTTTTATAACATGCTTACTTTAAGGGGGTCAAAAGACAAAATAAATTTGCGAAGTGTTAGAGATGTGCCGGTTTACGACAACATGAAGGATGGATATTGAATCATTTTGGAACTTATCTCATTCTTGAGGTTTTCTGAGATACGTCTGTTTGTGTTGTGGGCGACCAAATGGATGCGCTATAGTTTCACTAGCTCCGGGCAGGTCTGGTGCTAATAACACGTGAATTAAACTAAAATAAAAGACGTCAACTTTTATCATGGTGTGACGAAAAATTAATGGTACTGGAATAAATTCTTAAATAATATGCTGGGATGAGCTGAAGATTTACAAATGATATGAGAAAAAACATCTTTAGTTTTTTCTTAGAAAGTTGTCAAATATTCGTTATTTAAAAAAATAATTGTTGTAGTTTTCAGCATTCTTCGATGAGTTTTTTTTTAGTAAAATCGTGATTTATCTTTTTACGTATTTTTCAGAATCACAACGCTAATAATTTCAACCAGTTGAAAGTATTTCGGCAGGGGAAAATGATGTATTTAACTTACATATACTTATTTTTAATAATTAGTACTATTCCGTGTGTAGTTTCTGTAAGGAAATTTCATAATTAGCCGAAAGAACACAATTTAAGTGATTTGGGAAAGCACTTATAAAAACGTATTTGAAAAAAATAATTAAAACGAAAATGATGTGCTTAAAATTACGCGCTTAAAATATACCTTTATTTGTCAACGTACTTTACGAAAGCAGTATAAACATTTTTCTAAAGTCCTTCAATTTATTCAATCGTCATCCAATAATGACAAATTACTTCTCGGAGCTTAATAGCAAGAACCCATATGATTATTAATTATTAGCCCTACTCGGGAATTGAACTCAGAACATCACGACCTAGATCAAGTTCCACCACGTTCTACGGTAGCGAATTAACATTTTGTTCCAGAGTTAAATGTACTCTCAGGTTTGAGTGAACTGTTATAAAAATGATGATTTATTGAAATAGTAACAGCTACGTTAAGAAACCAAATCTGAGGAGCTATATTCCTCATATCCCTTCTGTTACTTTTTATTTTCCGTCTTCAAATTCATTCTGCCTACAACATTCTTAAATTGGGGATACCATAGTGCCTCTGGATTTGGGCAGTCATAATTCTGGGCTTTCGTCAAACATAACATATCAAGTGAACTATAACAACTGTGAAGTGTGTACAAATATGTCAACTGCATGAAACTGTAGCCAAACCTCGAAACTACATTCGAAGGGTGAAACGACTGTCACGCACAACATCAAAGAACTTAGCAAAAGTTAATCATTATAAACATTTGTTTTGACATTATGTAAATAAAGTTGTATGGAGTTCGAAAAACTAATCACCAAAACCATACAAAACCTTTCCTCGAATGTTGTTTATTTTTAACCCGTAAGTTTTAATTTGACGTAACTAATCATTTTTATCTAAAAATATTAAATGTTTTGTCTGTATAAAGAATCAGCAAAGTTTTATTTTATTTTGAGAATTTTCGATGGGAATTCTTATAGATCCGGGTGCTGGGAGGTGGGTGGTAAGGGTGGGGAGGGATGGGAGGGTACTTGTAAAGTAATTCGGGGAAACGTCCTGCCGTCTGCCACACGCCACAGAAAAGAGCCCATTTCCGGTGCCTCCGCTCAAATGTCGCATTTACTGATGCGTCGAGATGTCGCCCCAGAGATATTGTTTTAGGCCACTTAATTTAACAGAACACAGAATGGCAATGAATTTTCACCTTTTTGTCTTAAGGTGAATAGAAAGTTGTTCTTAAAATTTTCAGGTATTATTAACAAACGAACATAAAACGTAGTTCAAATTTATTGACAATAAAAGAGATGTAAAGATAATTTAAATTGTGCTTTTTTTAAATGCATCTCGTTTCGGAGTGCAAAATACTCCCCGAATCGCCCTAGTGAAAACAAGTATATTCAGTGGCAACGTTGGTTGAAATGGTAATGCATATAATCGGCGACCGGATCTGAATAGCCGGGTACTTTTCAAACTCCTCTATTCCTTCTTCTTCCCTTCCCCACTTTCTTCACTATCACAATTTAGGATGCCCCAGTCCCACTGTGTGAATGTGGGCAGTTAGACTTAAGAGAAACCGCGTGAGCGCTGCATCATGAAAAATGAATACCGGAGAGATATTTAAAACCAATTTTTTTCCAGTTTGTGTGGACGTCGAAGTTTTCCGTTTTCGAAAAAGTAAATATTTTTAGCTTGGTTTAGGTAAGTTCAATTTATTTAAAACATGATATTTCAGGTCTCATTTAAAATATAAACTTCAGTTTATACTGTACGAACATTCATAATATTATTTTGTGTTTTAAATAATACACTATTTATTTGGCTACCCACCCGTAAAATTAATCAAATTTAGTTTAACCGTCGGTAGGTGGAAAAGCATTCTGAGGAAGACAGACAATAATAATTCTAGCAATTTATAACTGTGGCGATGGTTCGTTAATTTGAATATATGTAATCTCCAGGGTAATTTAACATTGTTATTATATTTCAGTCCTTTGGAAATTCCAAAAGCGCTTAGCTGGAACACCATCTCTTGGATGAAGTATATCTCATCATAAATTGTGAAAACTCATTACAGAAGTTCAGTTAACTGTTCTGTTTTTATTACGGCCATTAAGCGGGTGCATCACCTGGAGTTATGCTTAATTCGGCATTTTGTTCTGAACTACAATTAGTCTGAAATTAATTGGGGAGGCTCTAATGAAGCCTTTGATACAATTTTAAAATGAGAACAAAGCTTAGCTGTGAAATGTTTTTATTCATAACAAACTGTTATTGGTTAAATTTAAGATTAAATTTGTAAGGTAGAATTTTGGTTTTCAAAAAAGATTATGAATATTTATAAGAATTATACCAGTTTTGAGTCGGAAGGTAAACTTATTTGCAGGTTAATCTGAAAAGTAACTGATTTATTACATTGGAGTTTAAGTGTCAACTTCCATAGAAGTAGGAATTACAATTCCATACGAAATTTGAGTTTCAGAACCTTCATTAGGATTGATTCAATTACTCAAATCCAGATTAGTATTTAATGCCAAAATTGAACGCTTGTTACAATATAGAATCTGGTATTTATCATAAAAAAAGATTATTTTGATAATCAAAACTAAACTAACAGATGAAAACCCACTGCTACTTATTCATAATTTTTTCAGTAGAGATATTTCTGTTTTTTACCAATGGATGGCGGTGTTAAAATAAATTAGTAAATGCAAAAAAAAACAATATTTGTTTACAAAAGAAAGTTACTTTGAAAGTTTTTAGTTTCCGCTCCTTACCGCGGCCGATGCGTTTTTTTGTGACAGGGTGTCCCGCCGGGCAAACACGTGAAGGCGAGAGATGTGTCATATTTTCCTTTAGCCAGCTAACAGTTTATTTTTGACAACTACGTCAAAAAGGATATAGTGAGTCCATCGTGTAGTAGCGTGCTCGGAATTGAATTGCAGATTTTTTTTTGCGTGTAGCTAAAAATTACGATTTTTTCACGTGTGTCGTATCTGGCGAGTGCTGTCTGCACATAACTAACCCTACTAATATGATCAAATTTAATGCAACCATTTGGTTCTGATGACCTCTCAGTTAACATTTAATTTATAAGAAAAAAGGTTTTTCTAGTACCCCACCTTAGAGGCTGTAGCTCGATTTTTTTAATGGAACTGTTCTCGTACCAGTCACGTAAGTTTTTGAACCTTAAGGTTATTCGTTTTTTTTTTGAACGCTTTCCATCTTCTTTCTTCTTAAAAGCAAGTTGGATAATTTCATACAAGTTGCTTCTCATAATGTGACCAAAATATTGGAGGTTTCCTCACTTATGGCACGTGTTTATACAATGTCCTATGTAAAAATAATTTCACTGTGTAAGTCGTTGGTTTCGGATACAAAACATATCTAAATGAAGGTGTTTCTGAAAATAGGTTTCTATTCGCTATTTATTTTAATCAACTAAGATAACGAAAGGCTTCGTCCGGTAGAACCACATAAACAGCGTAATCACGAGTACCTACAACGTGAGAACATTTAATTAGTGGTTGCCTTGCCTCGAGGCGCGGCATAATATTTCTTACCGTAGGACAAGCAAAACAAGAACAGTTAATTATGGCGTGTACTAAAAACCGTGAACCTTGTTTACAAGGCGTAGCACTTCAATGAACATCGACTTAATAATTAACAAAATTCGTTGATTATAAGACCCCCCGATAATAAGATAAACCCTTATTTTATACCTAGGTTTATTTTGTTTTTTAAATCATAAGTAAAAAAAAGTAAGACAACGGTGACAATCATGCAACTAGGTACATTGAAAAGCAATAAATTATTTACGTACTTCTGTGTGTAATATCACTGAGTGTGAATATTCTTCAAATTTAGATTCGGTTATTGATTATTCTGAATAATATTTGGACTCTGGGTCGTTGATCTCCACGTTTTCCAATAAAATATTATCTTCTGTGCTATCGAGAACGTTAGTGATACAGCGTTTCTTAAAGGAGTACTCCATTATTGACTCTGGGATTTTCTTTCAGGCAGCTGACACCCCTCTTCCGGCGGTCATCATAACCACATATAATTTCGATTGCATGACCCCATTGATGAATAATAATAAAAAAGTATGCAATACGGTATATAAATTATAACATGTTAGAGGTTTTAAGAAATCTCAACTCTACCAAATATCTTAAAATAATCCATTTCAAAACCTTACTGGGTGGTATATAAAACCTTCCTTATGTGAATTATTTATTATGGAAAACACAATAATCATCTTTTGGGACAGCAATGTCATCAGCTATCGGAAAGTTAAAGGAACCAAAGCGCAGTCAATTCGACGAACACGCTTTCAAAGTATCAACTCATAAAGCTTGAAATAAAATCCCAAACTAAATAATACGAAAAAAAACCTCTATTCAAAGAGATATTAAAAAAATCACCTCTTTGGAAAAATGATCGCCAGTAAAAATTTAAGTTTAATCATTTATTTGAGAATTTTCCCGCAGTAACTGAATTTTGTAAGAGAATTTAGTTATTTTTGTCCCATTAATTTTAGGAAATTGATTCTTTTTCGTTTTTGAGAAAAATCTGAACCCTTTCAGAACCCGCAAAATTTGTTTATTCCAGCTTTCGTTTATTTAATAGATTTGGTCAGTTAAGTTATTTAAGTGTAGTATGAAAGCAATGTTTTTTTCTAATTTAGAAGAACGTACTTTATTTAAGTGAATATGACAGAAAAAATACACGGTAGCAATTAATGAAGCATTATTATTTAAATAATTGGGTTAACGAGGGTCTTTATATTTACAATTATCGGGGTACGTATTAATGATGAACTGATTTCGAAAATTGGTGGTAATATTGAAATCTTCTGATAAGGAGATAATTTCTCGTTTCCTTTCCTCAGCAAACTCTATTGTACAAATGTCGCACATTGGTTGTCATTGTCTATAATGTACTTAGAATATTAAATGTATAATACTTGGACTGTACGGTAACTGACTAGTCTAACATCGTACATTATGAAATATCACCACTTGAGGATACAAAGATAGAGTGTTTCCCCAGCTGTAGACGTCTATTTTCAAGGTTTCGCAGAACTGGCTCTATGTTTAGTGTGCCATACAGCACTACATTACATCCGTGTATAATTTGAAGACTATTATTGTATATTATCAGTAGGAATTTAAAGAACATTAGTTATTGAAGATATGTATTTTTTAGTTTTGAACATAATACCTATTTAATCATTCGTTAAAATGTATGACTTTTGCAGTGTTAAACCCTGTTCATACTTTATTCCGAGAGGTTATTTTGATTAACGTTCACACTTTTAATTTTCCTTCTTTGCCCGTTTCCGTTTCAAGAGTTTCAAGCCTTTTCCGTTCCGCGAATTGAAAGGGAACAGCGTATCTGGAAACTCGCGCTCGAAGGAAAGCCTTCATTATCTGAATTTTTATTTGAAGCCTCGCAACCATCATGAATATCGATTGTGGTTGACCCGATTCACTGTAGTTTCCAAGATGAAAGAGAGTTCATAAAAGCACGACGAAGATTGTGAAAATTGTAAAAATACAATGGAAAAACTTGTTACTATGACACACAACATTAGTATAAGATATGTGATTTCTACAACTATTCAAAATGAATTCCAAGCGAAACGTGAAATATAGCACACCTATTCGGTAGCCTGAAAGAACGCGGAGAAAGAGTGCTTGTTCAATTTGATAAAAAAAATACTTGTACAACAAAGGAGTTTTTCGTTGGGAGCATTTTGTCTGAATTCTTATGTTTAAAGCGAAACATTCACACCGACGTCTCTGTAAAGAAAGGAAATCTGAAGGGATTTTCAGAACTCTTTTTCTTAAATGACCCTCACCCCATCACTCAGCCGAGCTTTCGCGGCGGATAGCGGGACACTAAACCTCATAATTCTTTTAAAATGTTTGCTTTATGATTTAAAATAACAAAAAAACACTTTTTCTATTAATGTACAAAAAAAACAAAGAAACCTCAATTTTTGTATTACGCTTCTTAGAAAATTAAAAAAAATCTTATTTGAAAAATTTCCGCTGAAAGCGGGACTCAAGTTGTTGGAACTAGCTCGGATTATTATCAACTTTACCATTTTAAGTCAAAATGAAAAGTGTCATCTTCCTCCTTACAGGCAATTTGATACTTCCATCCTCGTTTCTGCTCGAGGCTCCCAAATTCAATCCATTTAAATACGAGGTATTCTCCGACTCGGTTGTTACTTTCAAATCAACGTTGACTCCTATTAAGGGTTGTCGGTTTTTCATCCGTGAATTCATTACAACGTTTCAATTAACTTAAACACACGGTACAATTACTCTCAGCTTATAGAATTAGATTATGTTTCATCAAAATAAATTACCAACCAAGCCACTTGATCAAAACATACGCCTATTTGCGTCACTCTAAAAATAAACATTTAAATTGTTTGTACGGTTAAGAAAAATCTTTGTGAGCCTTTTTTAGTAATGAGTCTTAAAATGGGACTCGATACCGGTGCAAATAGTTTTCTTTCCTTACAGGTTGAATAATAAAGAATACACACTTCTTGAATATATCGTCGCTGGAAAGGCAAAAAGGCTTAAGCGACACTTTGGTCAAAAACGAGTTGAATATGCAGTTTGGATCAGTTATTTTTCTGCATCGAACGCTCTGAATCTCGATTCTGAAGACTTTTGTGGTTCTTTCTTTAGCCATCTAAAATATATTTACTATGCGGGAGAAGGCTTGACTCAAGCGACACAAGTTTGGAACTTTTTTAGCTTTTTTGCTTCAGGTAACTCAGTGAGAGCATTGAGTTACCCGAGTTAACTTTTTTTTCAAAAATCCAACCAAGTACTGAAGACTTATGAATTTTATTGTAAAACAAAAAAAACTTTAAAAGCTTCCCCAAATGGTGCTTCAGCCCTTTTGCCTTTCATTTCTTTATAAATTTATACGTTTATAATTTACTGTTAACTCACTTGTGTTTGAGAACCAACACGATAGATTGTCACTTCGTGCGTAAGATGTCCCAGAATAGCTCTGCTAGGAACAATATTTAATCTAGGAGGTTGACGTATATTCATTTATGGAAATCCTTATAGTGGGTTAGAGAAGAAATACGAAGAGAATGAAACATTTTGTATGCATGAATAGTGACCGTGAATTTTCTTCTCTCATTTTAATCCGACGCCCTCCCAGTCCCTCTCGTTTCAATTTCTTGAGATAACGTAATGAAGTTTTACAATAAAATTGGACCAGCGGAAGAATGAAGCATGAGTATTCAAAAAGTTTTTATTCCGTCTGCTAGAGAATAGATGAATTTAATCAGTCGTTCTCAGCTCAGCACTTGGAATTTTTTATTTAACCTGAGTTAGATCTAGATCCTTAAAAACCTTTTCAGGAATAAAAAGTCATTTATGTTTTTTATGAAAATATTTCTTTCCGTTTGAAAAATACAAATTTTCTCATTTTAAAATTTATCAGATGTTTAGAATCTGTACATTACATTAATATGCTAAATTGCCTCGTTTTTAATTATTACGAGAAACACAACTTCTTTCATAAAATTATATTGAAAAATGCTTTGTACAATGCTTACCACCCCGCTTCAAACACCAACATATATTATGTAGTGTAGTCACCTACTAATGAACCGCACGACAAAATGCATATTTCGTCATTTTATTTCTGAAGTTAATTTATTCTTTATAACTTCGGGCCACCCATTGTTCATTGCTCATAATAAATTATACAATTGTTAGCAAAAGAAGAACAACAACTAACAATATTCAATGGTAACTTTCATTTTAATGGAGTTCCGCTTTGAAATGGAACGAGCCTAGCGGAAATTCTGTAAATATCTCTATTCCAGTTTGTGCTCCCTTTGGGAAATAAATTGCGGGATGTGATCTCTGCTGACTGTCGACTGTCGACTGCCGAACTACGGATGGCTTGTTTTTACCCACGATATTTCCGGTGGGATATAATATTGATAAGATTTCACAATAAATGTATAAATTTAAAAAAGAATGTCTGATAAACGCAAATGAAAAAGGTTTAAAATAAAATGATAACCTTATGATTTTAATCGGATTGTTTCACTTATGACAAAAACCATTTTGTTTATTTAATTAAAATTCGTAATTAGGTTTAGTACTTACACAATTCATAATGATATTATTATCCTTTAAGACTTTGATATCTTTAAATGTAATTAGATCATTTTAACACTTTACTCAATACGGTTTATGTATCTAATTGATTTATAGCATCTCTTTATTTAATTACTTTGATTTATGTTATCGTTTTTGCTTAAAAGCAAAAATAAAAAATTTTTTTTTTAGTTAATGAATGTAAATGTAATGTCACAATATAAACGGTTATTTTTTTCTATTTAAATTCTAAATGTTTATTTTCGAAAGAGAGCACACGAATTATCTATTTTTAATTAATAAAAAAAACATAAAATACATCGAAAAATAAAATGTGGACATTTAAAGTTTTATTCATAAGTTAACATTCCACCATATCGTGAGAAAATAGCTGATTTATATTGCGATTAAATCGTGCAGTCAATAGAATTTTGAATTTCTCGAATGAAAACTCGTCAAATGTTGTTAATCCGATGGTTATAAAATTTCCCTAAGCGGATAGAAATAGTTTTGTACGAGAACCCACCTCCGCCGTAGTACGCAGAAATAGGTTAATCAATGGGGAAAACGAATAAATAAACGATGGCAAAGGAATACACTCACAAGGCTGGGACATTTAGCGAAGTCTTCACAGATACACGACCTTAGGCGAATGTACACAGAACCGATGGCAACATAAACATAGTGGTGTGAAATTTGTCTTTGGGAAGGCAATTGCTAGAAAGTTTTCAAAACGTCCGCCATTTCATGGAGAAAAATCATCAGAATCCAAACAATCAGGTTCAAACCCCGGCGAGCGAAAATAAATTTTATGAAATTAAAATTGTGTTATTTCACATTTAATTAATATAAAGTATGTTTGCGGCTGTATAATTGTTATATTGCGGGTATTTAAACTCTCAGTATTGCCCTGGTGAAAGAGCACCATTCAGAATCCAAACGTTATTAGAAATTACTTAAGCTGTGTTTGGTGACCAGATCTGATTGTGTTATTTCACATTTAATTAATATAAAGTTTGTTTGCGGCTGTATAATTGTTATATTGCGGGTATTTAAACTCTCAGTATTGCCCTGGTGAAAGAGCACCATTCAGAATCCGAACGTTATTAGAAATTACTTAAGCTGTGTTTGGTGACCAGATCTGAATAGCCAGGCACCTCCCTACCTTCATTTTTCCCTGTCTCCTTTTCTTCTCTACTTCCATCTGCCTTGCAAAACATCTCAATTGGGGATGCCATACTCCCACTGGCTTCGGACAGCTTGCAGCGGCTGGGACTCTTGTGCGGTATTCACATAAAAAATACTTTAAATAATAATAAAGTGAATTAATGCAATCAGCTTAGGGTTCAAAAATATGCATGGGTAATTTATTTTTCTGACTATTCTCCTATGAGTATTTGTGGAGCCAGGAGCCCATTGAACCCAGAAACTTAACCCTTATGTGACTGAAGAAAACTACGCCTTTTTAGAATTGATATGAAGGTGTCTTTTACAGTACATAATTTGCTGAAATTTGCTGGACCACTTTTATGAGGTAATACATTTTGACTCAGTTCAAGACTTGACGAAGTAGATAGGAATTTCACCCAGTACCATCTTTTCTTAGGGTTTTTAATTCAGTACGTGATTAAAAATAGTATTAAGGATACAGGTGATGTACTTCAAACTCAACAGTACATCATATTTATTATTTAAAATAAGATAAAATGATTAATAAATGTGGACAAGCTTCAAATTCCATATAAAACACGTAAGGGTACCCGGGTACCCTTTCAGTCACATAAAGGTCAACCAAGCTATTTTCTTGGTTAACCTTCCTAGTCTTTGTTTACCTTCATACAAAAAGTGATGTCGTGGTTATGTAACTCCATCCCAGTGCTGCATCCTGCGAAGTTGTATAATACAACGAAGAACACAACGCATGTAGTGCGGTGCGCGCTAGAACTAACAAGTGTGAGGTTTTAAATTATTTCAAAGGTACGGCTACAAATGGTTTCCCCTTTTCAAAAAGCGACGGTGATAAATATTTACTTAGCGACAGGATTATTTATTAAGGAAAGTAAGTGGCGCCACTACAGGTTTCGTAACTAAGAGGCTGTTGATATGTTTCAGGTCGCGTATGTGTCACATGTGAGAATTTGTTATATGGTTTCCTGTATGCTTATTCCTTCCTGCTAGGTATCATTTATTTATTTCTCCCCAGCGCTTGTGATGGTCACGCTTACTTAACTGTTCTGTTTCACCTTCGCGTCTCAATAAGTGGGTTAGAGTTTTTCCCGAAAATTACATGTTATGTCAATCATACACCTGCGTCAAATTATATATAATCTCATAATTTTGTAAACAAACATTTGTTTAGGAGGTTAGTTTTGAAGTTGTAGAAACTGGTAGACAGACATTGATGTTTTTATCCATCTGTATTGAATAATGTTTCTTTTATGTGAACTAAACTCCTATAATTATAGTGAGTAGGATAGTAATCGCTGCAATATTTGAACTCGAAGCTTCATCCGATTCCGACTGATTCTCATCGTTCGAGCATAAAATAAGAATTTTATTTGTGCTAAGGTGGAATTTTGTAAAAGCACATTTAATGTGTTTTAAAATGAAAACTTGTCTTTACCTTAAAGGTTCACACTCTTTGGACATTTGAGAAAGCACCTTAGAAATAACAATACTAATTAGTATCTGAATATTAAGGGAGATGGTGGAACAACCAATGGAAGCCTGTCTCGAGCCTCGAGGTATCTCATCCGACGGGGGAAGCTCGTGCCTATTAGTAACCTTGTACCGTACAATTAACAATTTTCAAGTAGGCATGTAAACCATCAAAGCGAGTACGCTACTTGTCATGTGACATGTACTAGTTAGACTTTAAAAGCTTACACTAAACTTGTAGATCGTATGGGGAGGATGTGTATTTATTTATTACAAACGAATGCGGAGAATGTTTAATGTTAGAGCATTATTCCCATAAAGCCAGCCCCCGCTGATATTTGCAGCAGGAGTGTATCTAAGAATAATATTTAATTATTCATTTTGTAAGGGTAGATTATTTTACTACTGTAAAATCAAGGTCTTTTTACTCTAGCGACATTTACAAATTACTTGATTTTTTATTAAGAGTTGCTTCAAGTCTATATTCGATGGCGCTTATTGTTAAAAATGTGAAGTGCAAGGTGAAATTTGATCAAAATATAGTTTTTAAAGTTAAAAGCAACATAATTCACATTTGTATCGATGTTTATGTAATGAATTTTAGATAAAACATTTATCAGTCATCTTGAGAGATGATTTACAAACGCGATATATGTATTCGCATATTATTAAACTTTACGCTACTATTTACGCATTTTGCTGTTTTATTTATCCATTTATTATAACGGGAAACCCAAAAAAATTGCATGTGATGTGATGAATGAAGTGATTTCTTTCAAAACGGCGCTATATAAATGTTCTTTAGAAGGAAAAATGATGATATTTTCAAGGTGTAATAAGACAATGTTTTGAAAAAATAACACCCTTCGTCGAGAATTTGTGAGAATTCAAAGTTCCGTCAAATATTGGAAGGGAATCGGTTCTAGCGACCAGCATTATTTAAATCCATAAGCTATAAATAATTTCATAAAATTTATGAGAGCCTCACAAAAAAGGTATTGTAACATTTAGCCACTGTCTAATAAATCCAGTAAAAGTCTAGAAAAAAGGAATTCCTTTTAAAATACTCTTGAGGGTAGAAATAATTTGTAGTCAACTACGACCCTGTCGGCCGTGTGCGCCCCACTTTCCGCAGATGGTAACACCTCCCTTTAACAAGCCTGTTGTAAAGTTTAAAACTGTGACCCGGCGCTATTTTCCCGCGTAGCGCCCTTGTTTTCCACGAAAATGGTATCCAGGAACCCAACTCATTAAAGCTCTTTTCCAGAAAATACGACCCCGAGTAAAAAGTAACCCTCCTTCAATATTAACTACAATAACTTACAGCTTACAACTTTCCCCTTTAACAAAATGATTTTGGAAGAGCTTTTTCAAGTATGTATTTCAAAGAACGAATAAATACCAATGCATCCGAGAAACCTATTGCTACATAAATTTTGATCTCTAGTTTAGCTACTGAATAGATACGCAGGCACTGAACCCAGAGGGTTCATGAATTTTCATCAGTTAACATATAAATTTCAGGACCTTTTTAACGGTGCGTTAAATTTGCATGACAATTTGGGAAATGTTTATGTCCTTCGATATGGCCAGAGATAGTATGGGTAGGACTTTATATCGTCACATTTTAAGCAAATGGTTCGCGATAATGGGATTTCCTGATGAACTCAATTTGCCAGAGGGTTGCTACGGAACGACGGTGGAGCGATATATTACAAGACCAAACGCAGAGCATTGATGCCGCTGAAGATTACATCTCTGATTGTACGGAGCACAAACACAGGCCTATTATTTACTCGGGAAAGATTGCTCTCGTTATAAAATAAACTAACTTACGTTCTTTTAATAAATTAAACTGACTTGGCCTAGGACGTCTAGGTGGATAAGCTTCACCCTAAGCACAGATACTTTCTTGTGAAAAATGGTTTGTTTATTTTTTTATAATTAGGTTTTATTTTTTTCTCCCTAAATTCAAAGTTTGTAACCATTCTTTGTGAAAAAAAAGTTATTTCTGTTTTAGAAAACAGCGTTATTTTTATGTCAATTCTATCGAGCTCACAAATCGTTAGTTTTTCACAGCTTCAATGAACTATCTAAAGATGTATTCAGGGTAATTTTGATTTGGTCTAGTTGACATTTTTTGTTGAAATTAATGCTCGCTTGGTACGTCGACTAGTGCGGAGATCCGGCTCGGCTCGGGGCGGCGGGCGACGGGCGACAGTGCGACTTGTAAAACTCCGAGGAATGTAAGAATTTCAATTATGTAAAGCGCCCCCGCCTCGGAAATGTAAAGGGCGACATGGCGAAGTAAAACCGACCCGGTTGTGTAAATAAACAGAAATAAAAATTCCCGAATAATAGCGGAGGGTTGCTCTAAATTATGGAACCTAAATCCCCTTAACCTTTGAAATGAGTCACTAGAATTGTACGGCAATTGGATTTTAATTCGTATTTAATCGAGGAAAAGAAATTGATACATTTTTTTAAACAGTAATCAAAATTCTCTGGGCAATTAAAGTTAGTTTTAAACTATGGAGTCTGAGAACTCAACCAGCTAGCTCGTTATGGGCTTGGATCACGCCGGGCGGCCTCTGAGGGAGTGTCGTAAACTGACCTTTGATGTATATTTTTTTGTGGAGTATATTCAAATTTAACCATTCGTTCTTTATATGTCTTATATAAAGTTCAATGTCAACGTGAAAACAACGTTAATAAGCGAGATTAACTGAAAATGAAACTGAAAATAAAACCGAAATTGCAACTGAAACAAAATCTTAAACTGATTTCTTCTCAAAAAACCTCTAAAAATACTATTATTACAAAGCTTCATAGTTTAGTTTATTAAAAAAATATTAACTGATGGGCATAAACTTTTTGAATAGATAAGAAACATGAAGTAATTAGCCAATTCGAATAGAAAACTTTTCGTATGATGGGCAAAAACTTGTGTCATGTTGACATTGTAATTTCTCTCTATTTCGATTAAACAAGTTTCTTATTCTGACCGTCTCCATTCAATAGAATATTCTGAAAATCTGTATTTTCTAAATATATTTAACCTTTAGCCTAGTGTTCATTTCTATTTGTATAAATCAACGTTCAAGAAAATGGCATCCGATCTAAGACAATGGATTGCGATTTTTATCTTTAAGCATAAGTAGATAAAATACCTAAAATACCCTATAATAACACGATTTATTGCATACGATAAGAATACCTTAACCGCTCTTTAGGTCTTCGCTATTCAGATAAAATGCCCTACGTAATGCCTGCAATCCATTGTGAATCCTAGATTAAATCATGAAAACTCTAGGTAAACGATGAAGAATTCAATTTTCTATCATGCTTTTGGGAAAATAAATTTCATATTGTACCTAATCGTAGACAGGCATGCATAATATTATCAATCGTAGATACTCGGATTATTATTCTTAAGGGTCCATTTACCGATTAGGCAGTGACTGAACCTCCTATTGATACCTTTATTATTTTACATAATGGTTTCATCTAACGGAAATAACTTTTTAACTGTTTTATTTATGCATCGGTGTTTATGTCTACAGCAAACGAAGTGAAAGCTTGATTTTTGTAATTGACAAAAATGACTTGATTTCGTCAGTCAAACAATAAGTACTATAAAATCAAGTAACCACTATTTTATTAAAGCAATGATTAATACTGTATTTAAAGGGTTAATCTGAAAATGACATGTTAACTACATTAAATAAATATTAAAAAAAAAAAATGTTTATACTAGATTTCCTTGAAGTTTTTTTTTATATTCTCAGGTTTTCTATTAAACTTAGTGAACACAACTCTCTCTAAGAAAAAACCAAAAATGAACAGTCTACGGATGGAAATGCAATATTCTGATATTTCTTTTTCTAGAGTCAAAAGCTTTTTCATTTTTCTTGTAAGACGTTTTTCTAAGGAATCCCATGAACAATGCAGTCATCCAGAGTTGTACGGTGTTCTGCCCAATATGAATATTTTCCTTAAATACCCACCGGATGCGGCGGAAACCCCATTGTTCCTAATAAACAAAAGGCTTTTAATGTGCAAATATAAATACTGACGGATAAGTCACCATGCTCTTTTCAAAGACATTCCTTTATTGTAACAGTCACAACAATCACACAAAACAAGAATATTATTGCGAAAAGGATCACACTATGTAGCAATGGCGGTAGGAGGGGTCCAACGCATCAATTTTCCATCAATACGTTGCGGGTTCAATTCTTTGCTTGCTAAGTCCTCAATTATTTCTCAAACGATATTTTCAGCTTGTAAAGATTATTGTAAGATGATAGAAATATATTGCCAGGTTATTCTAAATAAGATAATAACCTACCACAAAATATGTTATTTGAACAAATCAAAAAAAAATGTTATTAAACGAGCTCTTATTAAAACCACAATAAAAACAAGTGTCCTATGTTTTGTATAGTAAAATAAAAATATACTAGATATTTGTGGTTTTTTACTTTTCGTAGAGGTTTGATTTGTTTTACCCGGCATGTGTTTTCATTTAGGCACACCATTTTCTAGATTAGCTGTCGGAAAAAGGAAAATCCCGTAAGTTAGATCCTTTTTACTTCATATTAGGTTTTTATTGAAAAGCAAAGACTTTTGAATTTGAAATTGAGCATGAACATCAAGCACCTACCCACGCTTTTATCTCATTTTTATCTTTTTATTTCATAGATACTTACATATAAAAAACACGGTTCCAATATCTGAGCACTGAGTACTTACTTTGTACGAAATACGAGCGTAAGTCACGAAGTGAGATTTTATATATCAATATAATTTTTATAAGCCGTTGAAAAGAGTTTGACCTAAGGGTTGGATTACTTTTGATATCTACTGAAACATTCGTATTGGAATATAATATTCAGATATCTCTCATCCCCTTAGCCATTTGGAGAACACCCTCCGCTCTCGGCTGTAGCACGGTTATGGAAGTTATTTTAAGCGATTCTTCCATTCGAACGAATATGATTTCCCCGACTATCTTTGATCACACAAAGGTATCGAGAGGATCCCGCCAGTGTAAAGCAATTCCTTAGGAATACCTATCCTCGCGCAAAATTAAATTACGAACATCGTTTAGCCACTGAACACGGAGATATGAGTGAGAGCACAGTGCGTTATTTTGTTTCCATTGTTATGAAATTACTGTCTTTTGACGTCGTAATATATTGCCAAAATTGTGATAAATAGGAAAAGCTGAAAAATAAACTTACTTATCTTAACTTTATAAAATTTGTATGCTGTAGTAGTAAATCTGTCAAACAGCGAGCTCTGACCACGTGAAATTTCTTAAACTCTTTTGCTTGGAATTTATAAATCCATAAAACTATTTTTAGCTTTTCGTGTCATTTATAACATGAGCTGTGGAATTGTTTTTCAGTGAAATGTAAGGAATATAAATATGTCCTTTTTAAAAATCATGGGTGAAGCCGGTGGTAAAATTAAAGTTACATATTTTTTGAAAAAAAAAAACATTTTTTATCAGTATCGGTGTAAAATTCGTAACTGCTAATGACATCACTAATACAAACTGAAGTTTAAACAAGTACCAGTGAAGATTTGGATGCTTACAGAGCGTGTTGACCTTTGCATATTTTTATTTCTTTCAAAAAAATATTTCTTCAGTCATATTAATAGATAATACAAAACACTTTACATTATAAAGTAAAGTTTTATACTCGTATATTTATATTATATCTACATTTTCACCATAAAGACCCTCATAAAAAAGTTGAGGTTGTGTGTATGAGGCGGTGTTATTTATTTAGTTACTAAGAAACTGTTATAATCATTAGTATATATTTTTTATTTCAACATTTCGGTGTATTTAAAAAAAATATTTTTTGATTTCTTTGAGATCATCATTAATCAAATTACCTAACGTATTCCTAAATATTCACAAATCTTTTTTCCTACCTGCTGCATTGTGTCCGCTTGGGCCCAGAGTACATAGAACAGAGTGCGGGTTACAGAGGTTACAGTACAGTTAAGGTACAAGTGAATTCAAGCCACTCTTACAGTAGCTAGTGTCTAGCGAGCTCGAGCGGTGAAAAGCAGCCATAATGTGATAAGACCGGCGCGCGAGCCGTCTCATTATCAGCTTTCTCATTTCAAATATTCTTTTAACGCCCTCTGAATGAGTTAAATTGTCAGAAAACCGGCTCAAATAGATACGATCTGGACTTGATAAATGAGGTGAAACATTACGGAGAGACGCTCTCTCTCTCGAAGGTTTGGGGAAGAAATCACCTGAAAAGGAATCAGGAGAAAATGAAAGCGAGTCGTGATTTTTAGAAGTTCTTCTCCGTGCACTGAAATTCTCTTAATACGTATCTTCAATTTAACTATAAAAGATGAACTATTCGAAAGAAAAGCTTTTTATTCTTACTGTATTGAGTTTTTATCTTACCTTCCCTATCGATTAAAATGTTTGGTGATATTTAAGTGGCCGGTATTTTATTGCTCATGACCTGGAGAAAAACTATCGAAATGTTCCATATTATTCATTATTAAGCTTGGTATTCTATCCCTATGCGCCTTTGTTTAGTTTCTATTGTGTGCCATAATTACCTGTTTTCTTTTTGTTTTCTAGCTTTGAGAAAATAACAAGTGAAAAAGAGTGATGTTTCTTGCAGAGAGCACTCCTAGATGTATTAAGCCATTAACATAGACGCCTTGCCACCATCTATCGCTCGAAATTATATTTTTCCTTGGATCTCTGAAAATATCGTTACTACTTTAACGCCTCGACTTTTGTTCCTTCCCTTGTTGAGAGCTTTCTCCGGTTGTTTCGGGTTTCCGTACTAAACACCAGAGCTAACAAATACAATAAAAAATTGCGTATCCTCATTTTATGTTATATGAAATAAATTACATCATTGAATGTTGAATATATCAGTTGTGTATGTGCATTATACGAAAGGCAAGTAACTTACTTCTTTCATGGAAACACTCAAAAAGATATTGTATCGATCACAATATATCAAACAAATTTATCAATAAAATGTTTTTGGTACACTCAAACATACAATTAAATTTATTTTCAACGATTTTTTTTTATTAACACCAAAATCGTATTGAAAATTGTTATTTTCAATATCTTTTCGTCTGGTTAACCCATCAAAGTTTTGGGTAGTTACTATCCTGTTCAAATCGCAACTTTAAACTGTTTTCACGTGTAATATACCTCTAAACACGGCGATTATACTATTTTCGTTTTGGGAAAGTGCGTTATCGGGGTGTAACTAAGTAAGGGTAATTACGCAATAAATAACGAACATTCCCATATTGTTTAAATGTTAAATGTTCTCGTTCTGTGTTTACCCAGCGACGTTATAAGCGCGGGAATAAGGCCGATTAAATTCGCTGACAAACACGCAATTGATTTAGGGGCGGCACAATCCGCACCGAAAATGTAATTCAAGCCTTTCTCAAAGGCGGCGATTGTACCTTAATAATAGAAACGTCACGGGCGAAGGCGGTCGCGGGGAGACTCCGCTAGCCGCCGCCGCCAGCCGCCGCCGCCTCCGCCGCGGGCACGCCGGGCGCGGCGCGGAGAGCGACAGAAGCGGGTGGAGACGAATGGAAACGATCGATTCCAACCAAGGTACTTTATAATGTTACGTTGGCAGCTTGCTGTGCTGATGCCATGTCCGTCAGGTTACCTACCTTTCCAAAATGATATACTACGTTATACTTATGGTAGATGTTGTGCTGGAGGCATCTTGCATAATGCTTTGCGGTCATGTTGCTCTAGGGCCATGGCGCAAAAGGGTCGCGAAGAATAAAAATTAACCGTGGCAGGCGAATACCGCCGCAGATCCGTTACATCCACCCCATTCCATGAGAAGAAATCGGCGAAGCAGCGAAGAAACGAAGCGATTCGGCTGGAGACAGTCTGTCTAAACCACTACCCGTGGTGGGCCATGTTTTCAAAGTTGCCTTTAAATATCATAACTCGACGTGTGCGAGTTGGGAGATAGAGAGACGAGACATCTGGGGTTCGCCATCAATCACAATCAAATGGGTTTTGTATAAAGCCAACCGTCATTTATTTTATATTGTCTTGACGTATTGTTTCACAAAAAATCTACGCAATAAAAATACTATTTGCCAACCCATAAACGAATTACCATTCTCACATTTTATTTTCATCGCATTTCATATCGAAAATCGTAAAAAACGGATTTATTTCGTTATTTTTGCGATCTTGTTGGAGATCAAGAAAAGTTAGAAATAAAAGAAGTCCTCGCGATACCCAACTTCCACATGCAGTTTATAGTATAGTTATTTGTACAGGGTGTTTATTTTATGCGTCGCGACTAACTATTGGCGCCAGCAGACTTCTTTCTTATCGTACATATCTTCAAAGCATCAAAACATGTTTCATTTTTATGCCAAAAAGTGTTTTATAAAAATTGAAGAGAAAAATAACAACAGTAATATTGCTTCTTCACATTATAACGTAGACTGTGCTAAAACCACCAGAAAAAAAGATTCTATTCTAGTTGTGAAGTTATTTGATGACAATTAAGGCGTTGTAGCGTATTCAGAATGAAGGGGAATAATAATGCGAATCTTCCCTTACAGTCGCCAATTGACAAACTCGACGCGGCGGCTTGGAGGTAATGAAGTTATGCCTAATTAGTCCCCCCGCCTTGCCAGGCCGCAGCCCACGTCACAGGTCGTCCCATTATTGCTAACCACCGTAAAACACCTCCTTAGATTGCATACTTCAAATTTCAATCTATCTTTATCTCTAGGCATATACAATCCATTATTATAAAACATTCAAAACATTATATATACAACCTGACCTCTATACACCCTTAACCTTTATATAATATATTTCTTCTTATATTCAGTTTATTTCATCTTTCTCCGTTTTTATATCTTGTTATTTACATTTATAGGATTAAGCTCACTTAAAAAAAAATCTTATGTTAACATCGAATTAAATGTTTATCACTGTATTATTTCACCTTATTATATCATTTATATAGCCTACTGAAATGTCTTGACCAAGAGTTTCCTAGAGAGAGAGACATGGAGAAATCCCTTTTGCATTATATTTTATCAAGATAAATAGAATAAAATAAAAAGTGCATTATTATTTCCGTAATAACTCGGAGTACGAAAAGGAATAAGAACAGTTCCACCCTGGCAGGAAGGCATTTGCATTCCGCGCGCGGTAGACCGTCGCGTCGCTGCGGAGAAACGCCTCTATGCATTATTATCATGCTGATCCCCGCTTGTCGAGAGATGTCGTTATTCTTTATTTACCTAATATCAACCATCACCCCTGTTATTAGAGTGACAATGTCGACTTATTTGAGATTTTTCATCGTAAATTGCCCCATTTTGTGAAACAGTGTCTGCTTGCTGAGAAATCATTTTCAGCACAAAGATTAGCGGAAGTTTCAGAAAAATTCAAACTTTTAGAGATACACTACAATGTTCTAAAGGTCATCATTATTAGAAGAGTAGGTTTTCATGTTTGTTTGGGATGACCACACAAAAGTTTAGGAACAAGTTAGACTACGACGCAACTGAAATTGAAGATGTTATGATGCGAAGAGAACAGGTGGAGGAAAATGACAAATGATAGATGAAGGTTTGGAAGAACCTTTAATATAGTTGGGGTAATGAAGGGTAATACAGACATGCCATTTCTAAATGGTGCCTTTCACCAGGGTGATATCCAAAGTCATCTTCATCATCAGCGCTACAACTCCTGGAGAATCAAGGCCTCTTGGTTTTTAGGTAGCACACCAATCATCACTCAATGTGCATTGTTATTGCTTTTTATTAACAAACAACAATAACTTATGTCATTTACGAGTGTAAAAGATGCTACGAAATAACTACTTCTACTTTTACTGAGACTCTTACGTCTCGTACCTATATTATGTAGATTTTGTTTAGAAAACAATTGCGTAAACACGAGACAGCTGACAGGCAAACCGTTCCATAAATTGTATCATAAATCGTATGTAATGTTAAATGAAATACATCCAAAGCCTCTTACTATAATCGCAATTAGTATTTGAATTCAGTAAGCGCATACTACATTAAAGCACCCACCCATCTTAGTTTTCTTCACTTCGCAATAATAAATTACACACAAATTACTGCTTTACCCGCCGCTAGACTTTCTGACCTTACAAACGGAAAAGTAAAGGTCGTGGGATTTAATTATGTCATAAAGATACATTCTTTTTTATGAAGACTTTTAAGTATCCTAAGATAATTATCATAACCTTAGTGATGCCGCTTGTAATTCACGGTAATCTGAACTTTGCTAATCGCAACCCTTCTTCAAAGTTTTTCGAAACAAAATTTTCCAGCAAAACTCGACCATCTAACCGCAGATAATAAAAAAATACCCTGTTTTAATCCCGCCGCAGGAATTACAATTCACGCAAGCTTTATTATTATCACATGTTTGGGGGTAAAAGAGAACGTGGAACGTAAAAAAAAGTGTTAATTACGTTTTACGACAAAATTTAATGAAATTAACACTAACACGTGGATTACACACACCTCAACATATTTTTGGAAACCCTTGTACCAAAAAATGAATAATTCTACATTATTTTTTTTATATAGAACAACACAATTTTTGTATAAAGTGAAGTCCTCTGTGGTGTAAAGGAAAATAAGTGATAAATTGAAATTCGTTACAGGAATTTTATAAGCAGTTTGTACATGTGGCCAGCTTTACCGTCGAGTTTGGGTCTGAGATTTGAATTGAATAGCGTGGAACAAACCATACGGTATCTCGTATTTTTGCATATTAAATTTACGTTTGAAATCTCCGTAGCTCGTGACGAAAATGGCTATGCTATTGAATTGTGTGATTGAAAATAGTTGCGTTGACCTAAAAATCATGACAAAAAAAATTCGCCAAAACTCACTGTTGTTGGCTACTTTATACAATTATTTTTCCACTTTGTTAGAAAGAAATATAAATATCACAAGTTGCGCATTGGGGTACAGATTGGCATTAGTTAAAAAAAATCTGCAGTAATAACATTTTAAGAGAATCATTTTTTTTTTGTTTGATAATGAAATACATCAAAATTATTTATTTCAATTTTATTTTTATTTTCACTTCTTGTAAAGATATTTTACATAAAACATTTATGTATACATACATACGTGAATGAATTTTTATCCTCACTCAGAGTGGTAGAAACATTTTGATTTCTTTATAAGGAACTTTTGAAAATTCATTTCTTTCATCTAGAAATTCGCTTTCATGTCTCTGCACGTTAAGGCTGCCTATTTTCCGTAAAGAATGGCAATAAATGATTGCTGAATTTAAAATGGAACGAAAATGCCACAACAAGCTTTATCTTTCCATACATCTGAGTTACTGACATGTCAATTGTTCGTGTTTAACAGTTTTATATGCCGACCAGCGTTGAAAAATGTAGCAAGTTAATTAAACCGTAGAAAACATTAGACACGAGTGAGTAATTTTTTTATGATCCACCTTGAGAAATGGTATTTTGAAACTTAAATTAATAAATACTACGGGATTTTTTTTATGAACACATTTCTTAAACAAAAGAAAGATGATACTTTTTGCAGAGAACATAAATTGAAAGTGCATTGTGTTTTTTGTTGCTTAGATGGAACGTTAACTGACGAGGTTAACTGTCAAACTGAGCTGTCAAACTGCGTTCAATTTTTGACATTTATGATCAGAATAGTCTGCCAAATCACCGTGAATAGACTCACGTTTGAACAACGCTACTAAATTATCAAAATTTACTTTAGAAATCGGTCGTTGATTTGCGCAACTCGTATACGACTTTGTGATTTTTATGACACATAATCGTTTATCGGATCAAGACATCCTTTGAACTGCGGATGTATTTCATACCGCATACTCTCTAAATCATGCAGTTACATCGAAACGTTGAAGGAATATGCGTACTAAAGAGCACATTGTCGCTGTAAACGAAATTGTGAAAGAAGATCCATATTTATTGATTTGTCGTCGGTTACAATAATTGGGGCTCTGTCCATCAATTACGTGGAAAAGTTTGGGCAAAGTCTTGGCCTGCACCCACAGAATATCCAGTTAGTGAAAAAATTGAAGCAACAAAACTATCAAATACGTCGTTCTTTCGTCGGAAATTGACCGTTTGTTTTATCGCGATGAGGCTTATTTTTGGCTACATGTCTGTATATGTCCTGTTCAAAAGAAAAGGTGAATTTGAATTTTCGCGGGCTGTGTACATTTGACTTTTTTTTTGTAATGTTGGTACACATATGTTTATCATATGTTAGCATTATGAGCCATTTTGGATAAGTGGTTTGTTTTTAAAAACTGGAAAGGTTAGTCACGTTTTTGTGTGTTCTTCGATTTTTTACTTTTGAAAAAAATGGATCAAAGAATAAAATCCATGATTTGTTTTTCCACAACTCCAGGACGCTCAGCATCATTAACATCTTCTCGGCTTTCTGTAAAGCGCTTGTACCACTAATAAACACTTTTTTGAGACAAAGGAGACTCGCCAAATGCCACAGTCAACATTTTAAGTGCGTTGGAGCACTTTATTCCATTTTTAACGCAAAATTTAATACATATTCTTTGATCCATTTTTTTCAAAAGTAAAAAATCAAAGAACACACAAAAACGTGACTAACCTTTCCAGTTGTCAAAAACAAACCACTAATCCAAAATGGTTGATAATGCCAACATATGATAAACATATGTGTACCAACATTACAAAAAAAATCGATAATCGAATGTACACAGCCCGCGAAAATTAAAAATTCACCTTTTCTTTTGAACAGGCTTCGTATATGTGTTTTTTAATAAACACAAAATTACCGCAATTGAAGAAACTAATAAATTGATGAAACTTATAAAAAAATCCTCACAGACTCAATTATATGCACTAAATAGACCGTTTGGTACGATTTACTTTGCTGGTGGGAACATCGAATATTATTTCTTCAAAAATGAGGACTGATCTCGCGTTACGGTTAATGGAGATCGTTACCGGATCATTATTTTTTGTTTGAAACTATGGATGACATTGATTCGGTACGAGATGTGGTTTGCACAAGATGGCGCTACGTGCTATACGGCGACCGTATCTACTTCTTGAATTAAAAAAATTGGAAATAAGTTGATTTCGAGAAGTGGACCTGTCAAGTGGCTTGCCATGTGCGATTTGACACCTATCGAATATTTCCCGTGAGGCTACGTGGAGACACTAATTTATGCTAATAAACCAGCAATGATTGGCGTCTTAGAAGCCCAAATTGTGTTTATCATGTGTGACATAATTAAAAAGTGACCCAAAATTGGATGTTTGAAATGCACTTTTTCAAAAACAGTTGCAGTGGCCATTTACCAGAAATAAATTTTAAATGTTAATACCAAGTATTGATTTTTTAAATTATTTATTTATTTCTTAAAAACCTTTTTTTACAATTTTGAGTTCTATTAGGCTTAAAAGGACATCACTTAGATATTTTTGTGTACACAAATTATGTTTATTTTTCCTCGAAGAATTATTTATTTTTTCATTATTAATTAGTCATGGTAATCCATGAAAATGATGATTGTATCGTTTAACTTTTAAATAACTTTTTCAACCCATAAATTAAAGCGCGCAATTTAGTTTGATGAACAAACAACTAGTTTTTTTTAAATTTAAACCAAATGCTTTATCACAATGTATAATAAGACAAGTTGTAACCAACAACCTATCAATCAACACTGATATGATAATATTCATTTGATGATGACACACTCTTATTTTATAAATGTATCAATGACTATGGAGATTGATCATAACTATAAGTTTGAAAGTACGGAAAAGATAATACAAAAATCAAGTTTAAAATAGTGAAAGAAAAATACATAGATTAACGAATACATAAATTAATAAAGATCGGCATTGATCATTCCGAAAACAAATAATTATGTAAATCTAACTAAACCTATGTACCATTTTTTTGCCTAGCAAACGTCACATTTAAGGAATGGCTAGAACAGCTGGTTAGGCGACGCACTGAGTTTTGATTATCACACCTGAGTTATGGCTGTTTGGTAAATGCTTGCAGAACCTTTTAGCCTAAACTTGAAATGGCGTCCAAAACAGATTTTATCTACAACACAATTTATTAAAGCAGATATATTCATTATTTAAACAATGCTAATAACATTCGAACAATATGAAATAGAACAAGACGCAGAAAAAAATAAACAAATTTTAGGTTGCAACCGAGACTCGAACTCGAGACCCTTTTTCTATCTTGAATAGACGCACTAACCAAATGTGCCACCGTAACCTATTTACTTTCTACCATCAATCTCATATTTTTTCCAAAAATTATTTTGTCAATTTTATTTTTTCGGTTTTTGCCATACATCTTGTAAGTAAAATTCCATTGGAACATAATCGCAAACATAGATGACGTCGTCTTGGTGAGGATTTTTTTTGACGTAGATCTTTGACTTTTAACACTAGAATTGATATTTTAAAATTAAATTAACTTATTAAAGCTATGCGCTTCATTATGATATTAATTATTCAAACAATTTAAAACAGAAAGGGCATGGAAAATTAAAATAAAAGATTATTCTTTTGTAAAAGTAATCACATTGTGGTTTGGCATAACTTTGTGAAATGAAACTGAGAAATGACTGTGTTTTTAACCAAAATATTAGCTTTCGACCAAGACCTTGACGTGAGATATTCTCTTGGGAATCTATTTTCTTTTTTCTTTTCGGTGTTTTTTTTCTATTTCATATTGTTTGAATAATTAATATCACAATGAAACGTAAAGCTTAAACAAATTAGTTTAATTTAATTACAGTAAGCACATTTTATTAGTCATAAAATATTTGGTTGTAATGGCCATGTATTTCTGTTTTGCTAGAGTTATAGCATTTCACTTGTATTTCGTTAAGATACAGAAATTAACTCCGACTTTTGTTAAACAACCGTATTTTAATGTGTACAGACTTCACCATAACTGACATTAAGTTCACGAGATTCACATTTCCAAGAAGAGGTTTTTCATTGATGGGGAATACGAAAAAGACACTTTTACGATTGCCGGCATCACGACAGCGAAGTGGATGGTATTAGAATGGATGACTGAGTGGGCGGTGGGGGTGTTGGACCAATGGGGTGGGAAATGGGGATCTAACCATACTGCACGCTTTGTCATCTTCAATTGAGAAAATTCATGCGCTTTTGCACTTTCTAGTTCGCAAATTTTAAGTGGTAGAGATTAACTGACAATTTCACATATCATTGTATTGGAATGGAATAATTTTTACGATATTATATGATTGTTAACACACATTCGTTTCGGAAAAAGAAAGCATTTAATTAAAATGATCGACATCGTTTACTATATTTTAGAAGTATTTAAGCAAATACCACGAGAATACATCTATTTGACTCAGAAACATTTTTAAAAAAATTTGATGCGTATTAATATGTGCGGGTATCTAAAAAGCAATTATCTGGCCAAACAATATATTTTGAATGCCAGTAAACTTTATTTTATTTTCATCGGTTTTATTGTTTTTAAATCTTTTTCTTGAAATGTGGCTTAAAAGTCTATTGGCCGCCATTCCGAGTAGTTAAAACATCAAGCAGAATGATACTTTGAAATAAAATACGTAATGACTGAATTTGATGACTGTTTTATCCCACAATCAGTACAAAGTCACATTCGAAGAAGTATAATTTTCCCGCTTCAGCAAATACTTTTTAATATTCTTTACAATTTCAAATTAATGATGTGAGTTACTATTTGGGAAACATTCATTTAAAAGGATCTCAATGATGCGATAAAGTGAATGTTGAATTCCTTCAACATGTTGAGTGAAAAGAGGTTATTTACCAAAGTCTCGTCGAGGCTACAACATTGGCGTAGAGTCTAAAAGTATAGACCCAAGTTCTGATAATTGCTTTGCTTCTTTTTCATGCAATTTCTAACCGCAACTCACTTATTGTTGCAACTTCTGAAAGTCTCGGAGTTTAAGGCATTGTGTTGAAAAACAAAATGGAAAATCCCCGAGTTGATGTTTTCCATTACTCCTATAATAACACGTTGAAATTTACGCTGTACTTTACCTTTTTAAACAAACAGCTTGAATAATGTAGTCGGTAAATTAATACGGGGTCCTTGGAGCTAATGGTTTAATCATTCAAATTTTATTAGTGCAAATTTATGTCAACGGGGCTTTATCGAACAATTTCCTTACATTCAGCCAATTATCAAGAGCCGCCTAATCAATATTACTATTTCCATAGTAAGCCTCTTCAGCTGCCGCATTTGCATGGCGGGGGTTCCCACAACATTTTCACAATGAGGCGGAAACAAACAACACAAGACGTTACTATGAGTCACATCAATGATGAAAACCGATAGATAATACTTTTTTTTTCTAGATAGCTGTGGGGTACATTTTCAGCTCATTTCATGTTTCTAAGTCTTGAGAAAATTTGTGTGCTGAAGCAGCTGAAACCCTCAAACAGTGAGTTTTGCCGTGATGAAGTTTGCAGAGCTTTTTCTGTCCAGAAGTAACATATCGTCACGGTTGTTGTTCGATCCAAAAACTGCGATAAACGCCGAATACGTTTCAGCTTCAGATGAATTGTGAAATTAAAGTGGACTCTAAAACGAATGCTACTTGATGGAAGATTTGATTGTATATCTGAGGTCCTTGACGATGGATGACGGATTTGATGTGTCCTCCAGAGACGGATGCGATGCGAATGACGAAAGACGAAAAGAGGCGATGTCCCTGGAGGCCGACGAGCGATTGAAGACGAAATGACTGTGAATATACCCGCTGTCTCGTCAGGTGCGGGTTGTGTTCCTTTTGCCGGTTGGTAGCGACACCGTAGCTGGTTTGTTTTATAGCTATTCACAGATAATGATCAAAGAACAAACTGACCGGGATATAGGTAGGGACTGGATAATAGACAAAAGGTGAGAATCTACCAAGTTGTTTTATTTAAAATCCAACAGTTGCGTTTTCCTTTTGATTTTCACTCGCAACGCACTATTAAATCATAAGCTACGAAGCATCGAAACTTCCATTTAAATGTAGAAAAGAAAAACGAAATTGTATTGTTTTTTCCATTTATTTTATTTGTTGATTAAGAAAAACCTTTTTTTAAATGTGTTTTTTAAACACTGGCCAAGCCGGGTTTTAAATCATCATATTATTATTACGAAAAACCCAAAGGAAAAGAAAAGTTTTGATAATTCTTCTAATTTTTCACGAATAAACTTCCGAAAACGTTTTTTTTATTTACTAAAAGAGTAAGATAGAAAAGCACCCAAAGTTTCTTCCACCTATCTCATTTAATGAGAATTTTAGGCAAAAACACAAGCATTGTCCTTGTTGGCTCATATGTGTTTTCAAAATATCACTTAAAACGATAAGATTACTCATAAATAGGGTTCAAAGACAGTAAAATTATGTAATTATTTGTGTTTCCACGTTTCCTAACATAACAATAAAATAGATTTAACTCTAAGTAGGTATATATAACTTGGTCATCTTTATACTAACTTATCTATCTTCAGTTTGCCAAACTCGATTTTACACTTTATTGTTTATCGTTTCAATTCTAATTTCGCATGAGAGCTTTTTGACTAAGTCAAAACATTAAATTTACCAGGTGTAATAATTTGTTAAAATACGTTCAGTGTAAAAATAAATACCAGCGGGTCACCAATATTTTTAATTGTTGTCATAACTGTTTTGTAATCAATCAACGTTTTGGGTATAATTTACCTTTATCTTGGCAGTGTAATTTAAATGTTGCACCAAGTTTTTTTAATTTTTAAAAATATTATTACATCTAAAGAATAATAAAAAAAAATGCCATCTTTATCTTCCTGTCAATTGCTGACACATATGGTCAGTTTAAAAAAAATATAACTCATTATCATATCTTTATCCTTATCTTATATTTCTTACCTTGCCAAAATAAGGGTTAACAATAGGAATACATTAAAGCATCGGGATGAAATTATAAAATCTGAATCACCCACGGTGCAAGATATTGTAACGGGTTTATTATATTGCAGGAAATTAAATTTACTTTATTATGTTGTTTTTAAAAGACTTCTGGATTATTTATATGTCTGGTCCCACCCGCAGAAGCGAGCGCACGCTTCTCGTGTAGGTAGAAACATTGAAAAGTTGGGATACTTTAGGTTAATGGCCACAAATTTCTAAGAAAACACTTTCCCGCCGTTCAATTAACTTAAACATTTTCATAGGCGGGTACTTGTTTTTTTATTTTATATATAATATTATGTAAGGAGTACCAAGACTAGGAAAACGTTGATTTTTTTAATGTCTCCGAATATTGGGCAGAAGATCAACAAGTTTCACGCCCCCCGATAATACAAAAACTTGTGGCACTACAACTAGGAATCCAGTGGGTAGCCATATATTCAAACATAAACATGCACAAGTAAAGTAGCTTAAAAATCTGACATTATTATTTGTTGAACCATAATTACCTTATCAAGCATAAAATGTAAAATAAAGTTACATTAATAAAAAAGCATACATATTATATATTCTATAAAGCACCCGTTCCGCCATACGAGAGAAGATGAAAGAAGTAAATCGTTTTCTCGAGAACTAATATTTTACAACAAATTTCAATTAGCTACGTTTGAAGAACCATTTCTTTTTTCCATATCTTAGGACATAACGCTTTTGAAAAAACTTTAAAATTTTCAAATTTTTATAAAAAATTTTTCCTACAACACAACTGTTTTTATGAATAGAAGTAAAAATTTTTACGCTATTTAATCAATTTTTCGTTTTAAACTTTTTTTTACCAAATTTCCGTCTGAGTAACCAATTAAAATTCATGAAAAAGTGACTATTGGGAGTCAAACTGTGAGCGACAAAAAAACTATTTATTTCTCACACTTTTTGACGAACAGTTTTTTAAAATTTTTAACTTAAAAAAATAGCGGCGGGCTGATAGTTATAAAGGTAATGGGGTGAAAATAGGGGTCTCGGCGGTACTGTGAGCATAATTTAATACACCCATTATACCTGAGGTAAGAATGGCCGGGATAAAGACACGGCTCTCCGCCCGACTACGACTATAGGGGAAGGTTGAGTCAGCCCTTATACTGCTCGCAGTAGACTGGACCCTTCAAACGAACGGGAAAAGTATTGGTAAACCTATGTACAATGTATACAAACACACATATTATATAACTTCTGTGTTTGGGTTGACATGTTTTCAAGGCGTTGTTGTATTGTGTTGGGCCTGCCACGTTTTCAGATTTAATCTCTGCGCAATGTACAGAGCTCGCAGATACTATAATGCCTAATACGACTGTTACTGTTGACCTGTACAAATTACAGGTACGTCATACTGTTGAGCACAAGGCGTAAAGCGAGGAAAATATACTCGAATTGCAACCTTGAGAACACAGACGCGTAAAGGGTATGCTTTGTTTGTTCTACAATTATTTCATTTTACAGTGCTCCGGATAAGATTATCCGGATTAGCTTCATTGATCTATTTGACACTGGTGTACAGCTAGGAAAATTTAAACCCAGCATTTGTACACGGCTAAAATTGTTGACATGGGTGACGTCTTGTGAAGTTTATCATAAAAAAAACGGAAAAAAATCCACATCGAACGGTATGTTTTTTCAACTTTACTCGTTAATGACCTTTAAAATATCTACTAAGGACTATATTATTGTGATTGAAAAAGGGATAGAAATTCTTCGAATATTTTTTGGAATAAATTTACAAAATAATTGTTTATCTGTCAATATACTTCTCAATAATTGAATTTACCGAAAAAGAGACAAGCATTTAAATTTGTATCTATGCTAGAAAATTGATTTATTTTAGTTTTATCATTAATTTCATAGTTTGATATATTTTATATCTTTGAATATCTATAGTTCGATGTTTTACTCCCCACTTCACATTGTGTTATCCTTAGATAATTATATTTCTTAGTTGATAAATTGTACGAGATGAATTGAATACGTCCAGCATATTGAACTATAAAACTGTCTACGGCTTCCTCTTCGTAGTCACTTTTGTAGATAATTTTTTTGTTGTTAAAAAACCGTTAATTTGTTAGTATTTGGTGAAGAAATATTGATTCCAGCATTGACACTATACTTGATTTGTCTCATATACGCATTGTACAGTTGTACAGGCTACATAGAGTTATTATTCTCCCTTGAATATATTTTTTATTTGTTCTGAGTGGCGCTAACGGTTTTTTATGAAGAACATAATTGTTGGTTTTGAAGATGAGTCTTGGTTCGGCGTGGCAACTTGTTATAAAGTGCATAATTGTTTTTGCTTTTGGAAATGCGTGAGCATAATGTAGCCTCCATGTCGGCTATGATCATCGCAAGGTTTCAAGTTATACCATTTTATATATGCAATTAAAAAATGCTTACAATATAGATAATTGTTTAGGCATAAGTTTCGGGCAGTAAAATCATTTTTCTTACCATTTCCATTTCATAAAATCAGTCAATCATGTTCTAAAAACGAATTAGCTTCAACCGATGGGTAATACTATCCCGCTGAGTCTACTCCACCGGAGGCTGTGTCTACCGCCCAGGGCCAGTGTCCAGTGGCCAGAGTCCAGTGGCCAGTGGCCAGTGTTCAGCCCACGTATCGACAATTTGGCCATAACCCATCCACGACCCATTTAACAACTGCGTGATTATGTGGACGTCCGGGCCATCTGTTTCTCGTAGAGCCAACCAAGCTGGCCAACTCGCCCCGGGGCTCGCCAAATTAAATACACACACGTGACGGTTAATTGAAATCGATACGAGAGGAAAACTAGCCGATTAAAAAATAACATTAATTTTATGGGGTATCTACGTGTTTTTGACATCCGGATGAAAATATAGTGCAAATATGGACAAACTTTCAATTGCTTGAACTGTTTTTTTTTCTCTAGTGTGTTCGATTTGCAAAAAATATCGCTTTCCTAGTGAACAATCTTAAAGATTATATAAATCAGCAAACCTGTTCGTATGTTTGATCTGAACCATCAAAACATTCTTGGGCAGTAGGCTCTGGCGTCCTGATATTCGCTAACTCAAGTTTGATTCGTTAATTCAACGTACATAGAACTGTATACAAGTTTTGGTAAGGTAAAGTATTTTTATAGTTATATTTTTAGGAACTATATATCTATTTTAAATGAAATGGGGGAATCAAATTTTATTTTCTGCTTCGATGAACATACATGATTTGATGAAACTTGACATTAAGGAAATGGTTAAGTTAAAGTAAACGAAAAAACTTTTTTTTTTTTTTCTCCTTTAGTAAACATTACATATTATATAGCGCAATTAAGTTATATTTCATCCCAATTACGATATGCTCTAAACAAAAAAATACAATACATATTTAATTAGCTCATCTATTTAGGGGTGCTATTTTGTCTTTAAATTACTTTTACATTTGTGTTTATCTAAAAACTGTTTAACTGCATAAGAGTCCTAAAATTGGAAACATGCATTTCACAATACGGCTCGCCATTTCCAAGCAACGTGTGATTCTGAAACCAGGTAGATGATCAAGAACTACGACTTGGTTTTTTTTCATGTAGACCACAAAAAGGTACCAGTGTAATTTTTAACCAATTCATTAGTACACTCTATCTCATTATATAGCCAACACATTTAAATAATAATTTTTGAACTAAAAGTTTACATGGTTGTGTTTAATTTTATTTCTAACTTTAAATCGTTAAAAAGTGCACTCAGGTGTGAATGTGCTAATATTATTAAACTGAAGGAAATAAAACAATTAAGGACAATACGTTTTTTTATTTCAATTTTACTGCTGGGGCATAAAATGTAGTATAATCGCAGTGTGTAATTGAACCAAATATTTTGAATAACAATACTTTTTCTATACACATATTAAAACAGTTATTTAAATAAGCGAACGTTAAAAACGTTAAACGAATATTAAAATGTGTTATTACTAAATGTTCAAAGCGTGCGTTTTTAAATAAACATTTTATTTAAAGTGATTTGAAGCTTTTACTTTCAACGACATTAAGAAATAACAACAGGGTTAGAAACTGCTCCATGAAAATATTTTACCGTCTACTAGCCAATGGGACTATTTTGGCATATTTTATTTATCGCAAGGTATGTTGTAAGCCAGTCACTGGGAACTTGTCTGCAGGAATAATTCGCCCGAGAGGGCTTTAAAAACCAATTTATTTATTCAGATCTGGTCACCAAATACATGTTCATAAAACTTAAGTTTGAATGTTAGAGTTGAAGTTTGAAGTTTTTCTATGAGGCAAGGTCTGAAACCAGTCATGAAAACACTATGGTTACGGCCCTATTCGTTTTCTGGTTATATGGCGTTATACCAATCTTAGGAGTCATGTACTTTTTAATTTCCAAGTTTACCTCAAACAGCGTTCGCAATTGTGTAACTTAGTAAGCAAGCTCGAACTATTATAGATTTTAAAAAATAATTAAAAACGCTACTCACAGTTTTTGTGATTGAAAGATTTTACAAAAAAATCTTCCATCCTGGTGAGATACCACCAATCAAAATCGAAACGTCGCTTAAGAAAATCTTTAGCTATGCCTATTAACTAGAGAAAATTGTCAAGCATTCCTCAACCGTCCTCTTCCCTATCCCTTTTTCTCAACAAGCTTCCTTCTGCCTCACAACATTTCTCACACAGGATGCCAAAGTATCACTAACTTAGGGCAGCTCCAAGTATTGAACAGAATTTAACATTAAACAAAAAATAAAAATTGTCATGACATAATATTTTAAGAAGATAGCTTTAAAATACGTTTTGGGGATTATTTAAGTTTCCTATCTTAGGTAGTAACATGTTTCTATTTGATTTTTTTTAAATAGCAAACTGGAAAACTTATATTATAAATGGAAACTTATCTGTACAGCCGGAGTCACTGCTGTACGATAAAATATTCTTCAGTTCCCTTTTTGGCTGCCAGGTCAGATAAATTATTGTACTTACTATTTGCTATAGATCATCGAATTCAAAATGGTATTCGAACTAACAGCGTTGGGTGGGATATCGTCCATTGTACTTCCATTTATGGCATTAATCTCTGTTAACCGTGACCGCAGCATCTAAGGTTGGTCCATTCGGTCCAAAACCCTCATTAATGCAGCCAGATCGACCCTTTTTTCACAATTTCTGATGGCATGTAACAGTACCTTAATCGCCTGAGACTCTTAGGGCGCCTGTCCAGAAATGATTTATTTTGGTAATGTGTTCGGTGCCGACGTTACATCCATTTTCACTTACACACTTTTCGGGTGAAAGCGTCGTTGATGATGTGTCGCCGATTTTATTCCTAAATCTATGTCGAAGGTTCTATTAATCAAGTTCATGATACACCTTTAGGAACGTTTAGATCCCTCACTTAGATTACTGCTGGAGTTAACAGGTTGGATACATTTTATTATCAGTAACATTACAATATATATATATAATTAAATTTTAAAAATCCCAACCATAATGCAGGTTATTTGTTTGCACATCCCACTAAAAACTCTCGAACAGTGAGCTCTGGTATAATTAAATTCGCAAAACTTCTCTGTCCGTTCTTAGCTCGCATTTCTATCATTTACATATCAATTTTACTGAAAAGAAATGAGACAGTAAGTCATGTTGTTTCTTTTTTATGTTATCTATTTTAGTTCACTAAAAAAAAATTGTAGGTACATAATTAATAAAGAAATCAGAAATAGTTTTAAGCAAAAGTCAAAACGATGCTTGTAATCGTGTGTAGCTATGTTTAGGCACCAGATCTGAATAGCCAGTTTCTTTTATTTCCTGAACTCTCTCTTCCTTCCAACTTTGCAGCTTTCTACGAATAGGGCTACCTCAGTTCCGTTAGGTTTAATATGGGAATCTTCCAATCTGCTTTCTACCAACTCTTGCGCAGCATCACATAAAAATACATATAAGTAAATAAAATCCCTCGAGGGTTGAAGCTCAGCGCTCGAAACACGTCCTTTGTGGCAGTTTTTCCGTCACATCTCGGAGGGAGCACTGAGGGATTCTATTGACAGCTCCTGGCGCCTCTCTCCTATTATACGGGAATGCCTTGTCTGTTAAATTTTGTTGTTGTTTCAAACAACATTGTTTTGACATGCCTACGTATAATAATATTTATTGTGTTTAAATTGATATTGTCTCACGTCAAGCAGCAAAGCGAAAATGTTGTATGGGAGATAAAATGCTTGTTGTCTTTGAGAAAACATTCTCTTCACTGCATACACTTGCTGACTTAAGTCTGAAGACTTGAGAATAACAAATAAACATTATTGTAACAGTGTCACGACAGCTAATAGGCATTACATTATATCCCAGTGTGGTAGATACTCTCAGTATCGCCCTGGTAAAAAAACCATCATTCAGAATTGAAAGGTTGCTTGAAATAGCTTTATCCGTGTTTGATGATCAGATCTGAATAGCCAGGTACTTTCCCACCGTTCTCTTTTATATCTTCTTCCCCTACCCACTACCTTTAGCCATTCTCGGCTATTATTATTTACCAAAGTATTTTGAGTTGATGTAAATATATAGAAAAAAAATATTTCAAAAGATTTATTTATTTATTTTTGTTATAACTCGTATTTTTGTATGTTTTATCATTTAATTCGTGCTAAAACATATTAATATATGTGCTGTAATTTATGAAAGAAACCAGCAAACTTCTTACTCAAAGTCAATTACCGAAACCATAACGCCATGGAGGTCATCATTTTAGGGCGACACTTTGGTCAAAAATGAGTTGAATATCAGTTTTTTTCTCCACATCAGATGCTCTGATTCTTGTTTGATTCTGAAGATTTTTGTGACCTTTAAGCCATCTAAAATATATTTAGCATTTGAAAGAAGGCTTGACTCAAACAACACAAGTTTGGGACTTTTTCTAGCTTTTTGTCGCTTCAGGTAACTTAGTGAGAGTATTGAGTTAACTTTTTTTCATAATCCAACCAGGTACTAAAAACTTATGAATTTTATTACAAAACAAACAAAAAAAACTTTAAAGTTCTCTGGTGTAAACTTCTCAAAATGGCGCTTCAGCCCTTTTGCCTTTCCGGCGACGATATGTCGTGACTTAACCATAAACACCCAAAATCATCCATATTTTTTTCGAACCATTTGGAAATTGTAAATTCTAATTCTGATATTGGACGAATTCATCAGTCACCGACCGGTCTTAATGTTTGTTAGTTTGACAATCTGCGAGTTTTGAAATGGCAGTCTGTTTACGCACGGAAAGTGATTCAATGCATATCAATTCATCTGTGGGAACGGAGCAGCCGCTCCTCCGTGAATTTGATTAATTATTTTCAACTTGGATGTAAGCCGGACAAACGAATCAATTCCTGCTTCCGCTGCGGTGGGTGGGATCGGTTTAATCGCCTAAGCGGAATTGATATCAGATAACACGCACGGTCTACCGTTGCACAAATTTTGTTTTTATTTTATTATTGTGGTTATGTAAAAACTCATTCACTTTGAAAATGTTTTAGTAATATAAAGATTGTTTCCTACTTCCGAATCAATTAATTTGATTTAATGTATTTGTTAAAAAATATATAAGTCTTTCAGCAAAAATCGCAAATCCACTTCCCCAAAGATAACGGAGGTCATATTCTTTGAGCACTCGAAGATGACCATTGATTAATGTCGCGGGAAACGAATATAATCGGTGACTGATTTATCAGAATCATTCACATAATAATTATGCAGTATAATATAATTATAATTTAGTTTCATCGAAGAATTGAATCATTATGCGTTGACAAGTTGAATAATTTTTTTCATTCTTTTTTTTAATAAAAGAAAGACAAGAATTCCCTAGTTACGAATAACCTGACAATATTCGAAAAACTCCTACTGCCACCATAATAAGCGGAAGATGTAACTTGTGCAATGATGGAGGACTTAGCTAGCAGAAGAATTGAACCTACGACGCCCGGGTGGGAATCCGACGCGTTTGTCCACTCAGCTACTAACCGGTCGGTAATTGGTGATTATAACACACATTCATAAAAATATTGTAAAATTTTCAAACTCGTTTCAGAGTGGTAGATACTCTCAGTATTGCACTGGTGAAAGACCACCACTCAGATTTGAAACGTTGCTTGAAATGGTTTTAGTCGTATTTGGTGACCAGATCTGAATAGCCAGGTACTTGCCGACCCTTCTCTTCCCCATCTACTTTCATTCTCCCCTCTCTTCAGCTTCACGACATACCCCAATAGCGTATTTTCACAAACGAGGGTTACTTTAAAAAACGTGTGGAATATTCAAAGATTATTTTTCTGAATCTGGTCGTCTCATTTAAAATGTAAATTAAAAAATATGTAAGTCGACTAATCGATAATTCCTAAGCGGTCCGAATTTAATTACGACCTAGGTACCCTCGCTGGTTGCTAACACAACTGTCATCGGGACCCGGAACTGCTTACGAACGTTGGTCGATGTGACGTCACAGACGCTTTCCGCATGAACAAAACGTTTTGCGGGAAATCACAATACGCACAATTTAAACCACTGTCGAAAATTATTCACTAACATACAAATAAAATAGTTATACCATTATTTTCAAAAATAAAAAAGGTAATATTACCCTATCGGGGATGCCATAGTCCCACCAGCTACAAACAATTGAGAGCAGTTGCGGCTCTCGTGCGGTATCCACATAAATAAAATAAAACCTTCATGTAAAATATCATTCAGGTAGCAATATCACAATATCAGTGTAAACAGTTAACATAGTTTTTCATCGTTGCCTATATACGAGGCCTGTTCAAAAGAAAAGGTGAATTTTGAATTTTCGCGGGCTGTGTATATTCGATTATCGATTTTTTTGTTTTGTTATGTTGGTACACATATGTTTATCATATGTTAGCATTATCAGCCATTTTGGATTAGTGGTTTGTTTTTGACAACTGGAAAGGTTAGTCACGTTTTTGTGTGTTCTTCGATTTTTTACTTTTGAAAAAAATGGATCAAAGAATATGTATTAAATTTTGCGTTAAAAATGGAAGAAAATGCTCCAACGCACTTAAAATGTTGACTGTAGCATTTGGCGAGTCTACTTTGTCTCAAAAAAGTGTTTATTAGTTGTACAAGCGCTTTACAGAAGGCCGAGATGTTAATGACGAAGAGCGTCCTGGAGTTGTGGAAAAACAAATCATGGATTTTATTCTTAGATCCATTTTTTTTTAAAGTAAAAAATCGAAGAACACACAAAAACGTGACTAACCTTTCCAGTTGTCAAAAACAAACCACTAATCCAAAATGGTTGATAATGCTAACATATGATAAACATATGTGTACCAACATAACAAAAAAAAAATCGAATGTAAACAGCCCGCGAAAATTCAAAATTCACCTTTTCTTTTGAACTGGCCATGTATAACACATCGCTAATTGTTATAAACACTCGATCAAAAACTTACAGTGTGTCTCAGTACTTAAATAAAGTAACTTTCACTAGGCACTACGGTCAACTAAAACACGAGGAGTTGATTTGTTCCGCATTTAGCGCATGAAATCATGACACATTTCTCCGACTAACAATCCTGCATCCCATTGAACTATTTACTAAGATCTGACCTAAATGTGCCAACTATGTATCCTCCGTGCCATTACTTGCCGTGGAACTTCAAGTAGGTACGCGATTTAACAAGAGACGGGCCGTGGAACCTTGCCCAAATATTATAATATTAACGCCGTTTTATTTGCGGGACACACAATACTATGTTAATTATTCAGCAAAATATTAAAATTACAAATACAAAGTTGAAATTTAGCTCACATTTATTTGTTTCTTGTGTGGAAAGCGCTTTTCCGCATTGTTGTTTTGATTCAAATTTATTAAAAAATATTTTTTTATGAAGCCTTGTAAATTTTTTAAAAAACATGGCATTTCGAAACCAGTAAAAATCTTATTGGAAGCAGGTGGATTTATTGTTTTTGTGTGCGTGGGTACAAACCTGAGCCCTAACACATATGCGATTAATTCTCAAATGGTCTGAATTAAAATGTTGAAAAGATGTCTCTAATTAAATAACCTCTTTTTTAAATTGAAATTATACAAAAATAATACAATTTTAAAATATTAAGCGAAAATACAACGCGTAGGATAAATAATTAAATGTCATCGCTGGAAAGGCTAAAGGGCTTAAGCGACACTTAGGTCCAAAATGACTTAAATGTGCCGTTATGAACTATTATTTTTTTCTGCATCGAAAATTCTGACTCTCGTTTGATTCTGGAGACTTGTAGCCCTTCAGCCATCTAAAATATATTTACCATTTGGGAGAAGGCTTGACTCAAGAAACATAAGTTTTTCAGCTTTTCGTCGCTTCAAGTAATTCAGCGAGAACATTGAGTTAACTTTTTTTTCAAAAATCCAACCAGGTACTGTAGACTTATGAATTTTATCGTAAAACTAAAAACACTTCAAAGTGCTTTGGTGTAAACATCCCAAAATGCCGCTTTAACTATTTTGCCTTTTCGACGACGATATAAATGCTCGTAAAAAATATAATTATTTAAATAAAATATATTTTTGCAGGTATGTTAGGTTTTTTTGCAGTGTCAGCTGTTACGCCTTCTAGAGGCATTGTTAAATGAGAGTCAAGTCACTGAAACGATCTATTTATAGATCTCAATACCTGAACAATCTGATAGTATTAATACTCAAAGAGTTTAGTATGATACATTCCATTAAGCAAATATTATATGTTTTCCTTTCCGTTAATCACTTTTCCGAGAAATGAACATTTAATATTAATGATACCACCCTACAAAGTTTCCCCATTTAAGTGTTTACTGATAAGCTGTTAACGTATTGTATTGTTTAAATTGTTGTTATTCCCAATAATGACGAGGAGTCACTATCATTAGAGGGTATTTGTAGTTTCTCAATTTATATTATTGGTTAAATCTGTTGACTGTTTGGTTTGGGAGAGGGAGCATTGGAATATCTACTAGAGAGTGGAAATCATCTTCAATTGGCCCGTCTTCATTTGCCTTTCTACGCCTTGCCTTGTCTTTGTTTTTTTTAATAATGTTTATCTATTATTTTCTTTAGTTATTGACGAATTCTTATTTAGAAGATTATCTCCCAAGTTCGAAGTTCTTAAAATATATGTAAGAACCAGGTAGAAAAGTTTTTGTAGTACCTTAATTTTCATTTTTGTTTTGTAATACTCATTAGAAAGAAGATAAGTAAACGAAATAGAATTATATTTTCGTGGAAAGCAATCACTTTGTGGTTTGACATATTTAATAAAAATGAAAAAATAACTTTGTATAAAAATAAATAAATATTAAAACTGTGGTCTTATATTAAGTTATTACTTCATTTTTATGAAAAAGATTTAGTTTTGTTGATTTTGAATTGATACATTTATATATATTTAGTACCTACCTAGTTAATTTGATACAGTTTCTAATAATAAAAAGATCGTATTTCGTGCGATGATGGTGTTGTAATTTGTAATGTACATGGTTGGTTATGCAAACGTGTTTAATTAAAACTTTTAAAAAATCTTTTATTTTTCAAACGGCTCCTAATTTGCAATTCCTACTACCAACTACAGTGCTTTTCTGCTCCGGCGCTCGTTCCCACGCCTAGCGTCCATGGATGAAATGAAAGAATCCATGTTCATTTTGTAGTGTTGTGCAGATGTTCGAACTCGTAAACTACCGACTAAAAGCCAACTACATAGACTACTACGCTATGTACGAGTATGTCTTCATCTAATAGGCGGCGGAAGTAGCGAGCGTATCATTACATTACATTATGGAACGATGCTTTGTAGGTAAAAGACAATTTAAGATTTAGAAAGAGACAAAAATGTACGGAAGAAATAAGCAAAGCCTCTGAAGTTGCTTTCCCCAACTTTACTTGGGGCGGCTCACTGGACGTGTTCCGTTTGCGTCCAATTCAAATCATTTCCTTCCAGTAGAGCTTATCTGTTGCAGTTAGTTCGAAGGCATCACAAGTTACGTACGAGTTCTTGAGCGGGATACTTTTTGAAAGTTGATGAATCTTTGAAGCATTTCTTTTGACCTCCGTGTGAGCTTATGCACTGAGTCAGGTGGGAATACAGTGTTACAGTATCTGTTACTAAGTAATATGAAACGATGTGATATTAAATATGTGAGATGTGATATAAGGAACACTTAACGCAACGTAATGCAATTCGAATTTACATTTACTTTATGAAATAATCTCGAAGGAATAATATAATAACGAGAGACCTAATATTTTTAACTTGTATTTACAAATTAGTGATAAATGACTTTCTCCGGCTAAAGAGCGAAAGACAAAACAAAGTTAAGGTATGTAACCATGTCCACCATACGCTCGAACTTCATATCATTCATCGGAATAACTCACATTAAATAATGGTTTTTGAGGATGTTTTATATATTTCAGTTTATTGAAATATTTGCAGTGGTTTTGTACAAAAAACACTTTGCAGCTATTTTTTATGCATGAATGTACTAATAGGATCGAAAAAAAAGTAAAAATATCACTTTTCACATTAAGTTATTTTACAGGTATTCCATCAGTTTTTAAGATTTTTGAGAGTACTTATAAAATTTGGTATTTTTAAGTGATGTAATAATAATAGTATTTGGATAATATGTATAGCGCCATTTTTGTGAAAAATCACATCAAGAAAAAAAGACATAATATTAGCAATAAGCTTCCATCATTAATAAATCCTTAATAGATACTCAATAAATCATTTAAATGGTATTTTTAGTATTGTTTTATTACGATAAAAATATATGTATTCAACATGGCCGAATCCACACAAAATAGGGGATTTTATCAACAATGGCATCCGTAAGTGTATCGTTGTCTCTCTCTATCAACTAACGCGGGCGGGAAAATGTTTGTTTTAGAAAGGGACATTCACTATTGCATCTTAATTTGAAATCCTAGTTTAGTAGTCAGACCAATGTCAATAACTGATTTATGGTTATTCACAAATATAAACCTCCATAATATATAGTTCATACGAGGAAATAATCGTTAGAAAAATAATTTTTAGTTTTAGTTTTAAGTTTTAAAAAACCTTGTGGATTTTTTTTTCACATATGCTGCTGTTAATTTAGGTTTATTTTTGAGACGTTCTCACTAAAAAATATTAATTAACAAGTTGTTATAGGTGCAAAATTACGCGATATTATTTGACTTTAATCTGAAACAGCAATAAAAAAAAACTAAAGAATGTCACTCAATTGTTTTTGTAAAATATATTATAGATAGGTATATAATTTGTTTATTGTTTGAATATTATGTTTTATTATTATTATCCATTGTTCAATTTTTTTAAAGTTCACTTCGTACGTTTGTACGTTCGTACACACGTGCTCACAAAAGAAATTATTTATGGTTAAAAATAATAATAAGTTTTCTTTTATTTTTACATTCATAGCCATATTTTATGAACTTCGCATTTTTAGCAACGATACTGAATTTTATGAAACATAAAATGCCAAAAATACACCACTATACACTCTATCTATTATTTCATTTAATATATTATTTAGTTAATTGCCTACCGTATATAGTCTCTCATTTTAACTCTGGATATGCACTAGATGAAATGTACAATGTTACCGAATGTGAAGTAATGATAGTACCTACGTACTACGTACGCTACAAAATACTACGACCAATGATTACGTTCGCTATAAATACATTAGAGTTCCCCATGTACCCACAATGTACAATGATGTAGGTTTATAAACGGTACCGAAATAATGTTTGTAAAATAACCCGTACTAAACCATGTAGCCAGTGTGTTGGTATTTGATCATGTTTCGTTGCCTCGTACATTTATTTGCGGCTGTTCGTTGCTAAACTGAAGAATGTTCCCAACTATTTGGGACGTCACGTTTTATATCGTTTAGCGGTTCCACCAAATTTATGAGCAAGTTAACAATGCTCTACGATTGTTTATTATTGGGACGTTCATTATTTATGGGTTCGCCACTGGAATCTAAGCGAGATCTTCATTCCTTCCAGCATTACCATTACAGATACATAAGTATACATCTTGTTAAATTATCTTAAAGGTTAGTTTCTTCACAAAAAAACATCGTAGGGCAAACCCATCTCTACTATTCTCGTTATTAAATTCATCTCTTAGATATTCCACATTCATGCAACTTCTAACCCGAATTCATGTGCGTACACTGAAAATATTTGTATAAACCATCTTACATAACAACTAACAGTAGAACATTAAAAATTACATCAAAACCAAATGGTTATATTTACTATGAGACCGTAGTCCGATTTATTTACCACTACGCCACGGGGGTTGTATTATTTTATTTTAATATAATTGTTGACTGGTTTCGGTAGCACCCTTCTATCTTCAGGAACATATTAAAACTGACCTAAAACGAATTATAAATACTGACAGACATATTTAGATTTTGGAGTGGGGGGATAACCAAGGGGAAGGAGTAGACAAATTGTATATGGGATGAACAGAGCGGTTTGGAGGATACATGTTCAAAAATGGACTGTGTGATTACTTTAGTTGTTTATTTATTATAGTATTAACATTTTTTTTTTTATGCTTCTACATTATTTATTGTTTGTTGCCCTGTTCATTCCTTACACCTCTTACCTACCTCATATCCTTGATTATCCTCTCATTCCAACACTTAATTATCTTGATCAGTAATTATATTTTGTTTTAATACTGTCCCGAAAATGCTTTGCAAAATCGGTTGACATTTACGTTAAAATAAAGTGATTAAAATAAAATGATGTGTGTTTGGTTTTTTTTAAATTTTTGGAAAGTTTCAAAGTGAATGCTTCTTGAGAACATTTGAAATAAAAACATTAATAAACATAATAAAGAAGTAAAACTTTGAGTCATAAATTATCATAGGTTGTACCTTTGCTTTGGCGTTTTCTTTGCACAGCCTTTTCTAGGTTTTATTTTATTTTATTGGTGTTTTAATTGAACATTTGGCTACTCATCAATAATTGTAAATTATGCAGTATGATTTCTCTTCATTTTATAATAGATCTATTTAATACACGTAGTACAAAGTATTTTACGGAAAACTATCTATACTCGTATAATAAATAGTACACCCGGCAAAGTGATTACACTGGCATACGAATTATTCATCGTTAGGATTAGATATCGAGTATTAGATTTCGCGGAGATTCCCCTGAGTGTGATTATAGCCAATATAAAGTGCTATAAAGTAGGTATACGCGATTGCAGTTTCCACACTGTCCGGGAAAGTAAAGCTTCGCGAAAGCTCGCTATCACCGGGGATATAAAAAGATTTTCTCAGAAATATATTTTATTAACACCTACCTACATTGTTTGTATTTAGCTTTTGGATTACATACGTCAAGGTTGTGGAAGCTTTGTGAAGCGGTGGATGTTATAAATAGCATAATATTTATTTATTGTTAAGTAAATACCACACAAGATTCCCAACTGCTTCCAAACGTCTGAAGCCAGTGAGACTATGGCATCCCCAATTGAGCTGTTTCGTGAGGCTGAAGATAGTAAGGAGGGGAAAGAGATGGGGAAGAGAAAGGTTGGGAAGTACCAACTATTCATATCTGGTCACAAAATATGGCTAAAGCCATTTCAAACAACGTTTCGACTCTAAATGGTGGTATATCACCAAGGAGATACTAACATTATCTACCTTTGGAACGTACCGCAAACATACCATATATTATTTTACGTTTAAATTTATTTGCGCATGCTGGGATTTGAACCCACGACCTCTGGATTCGTAGTCGATCGTCTTAAGTACTCGATCACGGAAGCTAAACAAAGCTGAACATTACAATATATGATTTACTCGTGACAGTACAACTATATTAACTACAGTAGGTATTTTGTATTTCCTAAATATATATATATATTTGTTTATAAGAAGGTTCTAGGATTACCTGTTTCATGTGAAAACCGCAGAAGGGTCTCAACTACCTGGAGCTGGTGAGACTTTGACATTCTATCACTCTACGACTAATATTAGGGAAAGTTGAGATAGAATTACAGTTCGGACGAGTATGAGAATGGATAGAGGAAGATTGAAAGAAGTTATTTAGCTGAAGCGTGCATTGATTTTTCATCAAAGGTAAGAGGTATTTTTTAATAGAATAATTTTAAAATCTACAGTTTCGAATTGAGTACATACATAGGTAGGTATTGCATAAATTATTTTATTAGCTTTATCAGCTTTTGTTGATTATTGTGGCGATATACATAAATGGGTAAACAAACATGTATTAGTTCAATTTACCCGTCATTTTGGAAGTCTGCCTGTCTTTTTCGTGCTTTGCGTAAATTTCACGTAATTTTTATTTAATAACTATTTTTTCATAAAAGTTATGATAAAATCCGTGGTCTTATAGAAAGTCATTTTTCCATTTCTTTAAATATGTTAAACCACAAAGTGATTGATTTCTATGAAGAAAATAATAAAAGAAATCATTTATGGTTTTATTGAAGAATCCTTAAAAAATGATTTACGAGCCAAAGCAAGAAATAAAAAGTTTTTTTGTTTTGTACGTCTGTTTTTTTTGTATCTGTTGATTTGAACAACAACATATAAAATAACATTTATCATCTGTTTCGGCTTATTTAGACGCTGGGGCTATAAATGTTAAAAAATTATTTTTAAATGTTTTGATGTTAGAAGTGTAATTTGAACATAATAGTTAAAAAAATTTGCAATGTCAAAAATTATCCCGATAAAAGTCATCATAAATTAGATTTTATTATTTATAGTAGGACCGTTTTCAAAAAGTGTGTGAATGTGGCACACGCAACTCAAGTATATTTCGTAAAATATATTTTTTAAGACAAAAATTTTGGGTTAAAATATTTTTAAACCCTTTCCACCATCATAATAAGCAGAACATATTACTTGTCCAATAAAAGAAGACTTTGGGTGGAGATCCGACGCATTTGTTAACTCGGCTATTAACTGGTCAAAAAATTATTAATAATAATCACCGGTCTAGAGAAATTAATTATTATCGTGTGATGGCCATATAAATGTGACTCTTAGTCTTATTTAAGTTGTATTTTTTATTTTTTTCTGTTATACGTAGTTGCTGCTTAGTTATTAATTTGTAATGCTTTCGTGTTATTGTTCTACGGGAATAATTTTATTCCAATTCCTTCCAATTAAACTGTAAAACAATTTTTCCCATACATATATATAGATATAATACAAATCAAACATGTTTAAAGTAAGAAGACCGTGATTTGCTTCTAGATATAGCTTTTAACTTAAAAAAACATCTTCCCTACTCAAGACGATGATGAAAATAGTAAATTGTGTAGGAAAGTTCTGGCGTAGCTTGAAAGCGGCACAAAACATTTTCTTGATCTCACCGAACCGATTACAAAGTTAACAACAACTTTTCATTAACTTTTGTCCAACTTTTGAGATGCCTTGTCAATTTGGTCAAAGGGGTAATTAAGTTAATCCATACCTTGCCAGAAAATTGTTGCCCACCTCAACATCCAGTTCTTCTCAGTTTCAAACTTTCCGATTACAGAGCCGAGCTGCGGCAACTTCGTGAAATGGCGGATCACTTTTCCGGGAGTAAAATTCGGCAAAATTATATCTGTGCGGAGTCTGTTGACAAGACCCCTTCGTACCTTTCGGTTGTTGTAACACTGGCTCTACAACAACAGCGTTATATTGTTGGCATGGTGCACACATTTATTGAGAGCGACTTAGATATTCAACTCAAAACTTTACGTCAAAGTTAAGCAACTTTGATTATAAATATTTGTAATTGATTTATATTTGTAGATGATTTATATAAATATGTGTTTAACACATTTGTATACTATACCATCGATATGTAGATATAGATTCATATACTCAACACTCTTATTCTTATTTAAGCGGTCGTGTAGTTAGTACTCGTCAGTAATTTTTTTCTTTTTTTTTTTGTGTAGACCTACAAAAACAGTGTTTGAGTAACTTAATTAGAAAACACAATGCCTGGAACGCTGTCAAAGCATAGCGTTTTTTTCTTTCTGCTAGAATAATTAAACCGGTGAAACCATTATCAGAATTAACCTGCTCGTCTCTCTATCATGCGGGCTTGGAGCGAAATCTCCACAGTGAAAAACTTTTGGCACAACAGAGGCTACAAAATAAATTAGCTCTTTTGTTTATGTGAAGTAACTTTAATCATTTCAGAGTTCAGATAGAGTCCTTTTAACTTCTGGCAGGAAACATTTCCTCAAATCGTATTACACATTTCATAAATCCGCTGCGAGTACGTCCCTCTAAATGAGGTTCCATTTACACTCCCGAAAAATACCCGTTCATAATAGAGCTCAAATATTTGTATTACGAGACGTGTTTGATCCAGAAGTATTGTGAACTGTGAACCGTGTAGGCTGCGGGCTATAGGGCTATGGGGCTATAGGACCATATGACTATGGGACTCTGGGTACTCTGGGTGGCCCCGGAGATTTGTAGGCCGCGACAGCTGTCCCCCGATCGGCCCAGTAATATGACGGCCTTGTTCCGCGCGAATCACAGTTCGTGTTCCCAATACAAACACGTCCCCGATGCTACACGACCAGTTCTGGCCTTGTCACGGGCTTGTCGCAGCTGTAGAAAGGGGCGACAAGCACTTTACTTTAGTTTACATAATATTATAACATTTTGATCGAATAGACTTTCGGCTTTAGAAACATAATTGATGCTAAGCAAATGTAATTTTAGAACAGAAATTCACACCGAAGCCAATTGGCAACGTTAAAAACTTCTTAGAAGCTTTTGCCAACTTCTTATGACTTTAGAGTAGAAAATTTCTCAAATTTACGTACGCAATAATCAGGCCTAAATGAATAAAATAAACAACAGTTGAAAGAAACCTCTTAACGAATTATACCAATTGAGCAAGGCAGCACGCTTCTGCAGAAACGTTTCGTAGCGATACGTTAAAACTTCATGTAATTATCCTTACGCGTAACGTTTTCCAACACTGAAAATATTAATTAAGTTTTGGCTCTACTGAGATTACTCGACCATAAAATACATTTATGAAAAGCTCCGCACGTGTTTTTGTTCGTAGTCAAAAAGCTCCAGTAATCTAAGCAAGACCAGGATTTGTTAAAATTTGGATCAAGGATTTGGAAAGCTTTAAAACTCACCAAGGACCCAAAACAGGCAGCGGCGGTGCAGACGTGAGTCGGTACTTAGTGATGTCGCCATGCGCAGCCTGTTATACTAACTTACCTGTGCGTCTCTTTTAGTTACCTACATCTTACGCCGTAGGTCAGATGAGCTTACGGTACTTAAATTATTAGTTTTTATCTTGAAGTTTTGAACTTAAATAATGCTTTTTATTATTCAACATCGCATCTGCAAGTTTGCCTCATTAAACAATAGATATATTTTATAATGTTAAAAGTTGCGCTACTGCGCTAGTTTTGGACACTGCGATCTAAGATTGAATAATATTGTCTTTACGCGTAAGTAAAATAAGGTTTAAACATAATATATGAATTACATACTCGTATATCGGTGTTCCTCACGGGCCCGTTATACACTATCGGTCGTTGACAAATACTATTGATGGGTATTATAATGTCGTACAGGTATTAAAAAGTGTGAGCATATAACTTTAAAAGTACCACAACGCACTTTGCATCGTAAACCATTACGAACCCCGAGTGAACCGGCTTCTCAGTTTATACACTAAACTAAGAAACATTATTTCTCAATCACGTTCCGTATTTTCCGTTCGATTGCGGAATTGAAGGAACAAGGCCCTACACGAAGGCTAGGGGTAAGGCGATCGATCAATCATAGAAGTTTTGCTAAAAGTTTTTACGGATAATGACACGCTGTGTCATTTCCTAGACGTTTACACAGCGTTTGGAGTTAGATTCAAGCCTCGTTCTTGACATTAACGCCTGCCTTGCAACCTGTTCGAGAAGTAATACATATTATATGAATACTTTGAGCACACTGTCATCTATATTAAGACAAATTGCTGGGATCGATAGGGTGGAGCAGTATGGCTGCTAGATAATGTGACCGATTTGCACTAAATTAGGCGTAGTTCTTCTTTTATGACGGACTGAAAGTCTGTGTTCAAAGATAGGATATTGTACAAGAAGGAAATCCTTACTATCTTCAACGCCACGTGGTTTTGATTCAGTGGCGGGGAGCGTGCAGAACCTATACCGTTTTGTACTCGGTGATGATGGTACTAATCGGACCCATCATCCGTCATTGCAGTACACAGTAAGCTCCCCAATGAAGGCTAAATACACAATCATTTTTGGATTGCTGCTACCTAAATGTATTCTTTTGACATGCAAGTCGACGTTCTTAATATTAACAGTTGACTTTACGGCAAAAGTTTAAATCAAATGATGATTTTTTTTTTAAAATATGAACCGAAGTTTTGCTTATGGTAGTACCTATCTTTGCATCTGTCCTCGTAAGGTAAGCGATTTATTTGTGTAGTAAAAAAGGCGCTATTTTGCACACGTAGATGATTACAAACATGATTTGTCAAAATTGTCTTTAGACGTTCAAACAGCTTACATAATTCATATGTTAAATTAGAATTAACTTTAAAGCTTTTATGCTCATTGTATTTCTGATGTTAATTTTTGAAATAATATCAATTATCTTCAACGTAAATATGAAACAGAAAAAAAACATAAAATAAAAGAATAACGGTCACGACCGGGACCAGGACACGAACTAGGAACCCGTACTCTATCCGGGAGTAACGCTTTTGCCAATTCAGCCACCGAGACTTTATTAGAAACTGCCATATTGATCGATCTCATACTTCATTTGAAAATTATGAATATTATTTTTCAATTTTGTATAGCGATTTCTACCTTATCTTAAAATATTTCGACGTAGTCACTCGTTCCATCCACACATTTAGAAAATTCAGCTCTGGCCGGGAGATATTTCAACCGCAGGCCCTTTATTCTTCTTCCTAGAAGTAAAATGAAGAGGGAATATCAGTTTTCCAGTGATGGCAGTATTACGAATTTATATATTGTGTACATAAAACAATAATTGTTCTGGAAAGATCATAGTTCAAAACTTTGCAACCATTAGCAATCCTCTGCTAAAGCAATCCTCTGTTAAAGTTCAACATTTAATTTATTTGATATTCAAGGAGAATTTCTCAAAGCGTTTTTTGTGGCCTGCTGCTGCGGTCGACAAATTTCACAGACTTACAATTTTATTTCTTAAAGTAGATACTTTTGTAAGATAAGGTGTTATTTTCGGAATAAAACAATATGTTCTTTGTGAACAACACTCTTCCAGTTATCATAATTTTCTACCAGATTATTCCTCGACTACAATACTTGGCCAATAATCAGCCACACAGGTACTATTCCTAATTTAGAAAAGTTGATCTGTGGTCGCAAAAATGCTCGCAGAATTTTTGGTAAAACACGTGATCGCAAAGATGTGGGTAAAGAATTATTTTCGAAGAAATGTGCAAAGAATTGTGGACGAAAAAATTGGTCGAAGAATTATTTATGATCGATGAATTGTGGTCGAAGAATTGTAGTTGAAGATTGTGGACGATAATGTTTGTCGAAGAACTGTGTTCCAAGATATGTAGGCGACGAATCATGGTTGATGAATATTGTGGGTACAGAATTGTAGTCGGATGATTGTTGGGCGAGGAATAATCCTAGAACCATTTAGATCTTAATAAAGTAATCTGAGTTATGCTCATATTATTTGTATTGAGTGGCAAGATAACAAACTAACTAACTAACCATAACGCCGTTTCCCGGTAGAGGTAGACAGATAATATGGACCACCACACAACTCTGCCTTGGGTCATACCCCTTGCTTCATTCGTATTTATCCATCGTCCCATACATACTCATCCATTGTTCAGATTTTTGACACGATCTGACTCAAGTATTTGATTCACTTGGTCGTACCGTGTCTTCCTTGAGCGTGCCCGACTTCTTATAGGATTATTAAAATACCTTCCAGGAACTGTGTTTGGTATGTATGTTTTTGTGATACTAAGAGGGATCAAAGTTCTCCGCAAAGGCTGTAGTTACAAGATTCGTTTGAGATAACCACAATGGCCAAGCAATATTGCTTTCATCAGTGAGCTTTGTGGCATTTAAAGTACATGTAACCTTCCAACCGCATAAATGTTTGTCTCTGAGGTAAAGCATTGAGATATTTCATGGGAATATATACTATAGTATTGTTGAGGCGTGTGCGTGAGGGTAGAGCTTCACACACCTACGGGTGAGCATTCAATTTAATATGACAAATGTGAAGCGTGTTTCTTTCTCGGGGCTTGTCTAGTAAAAATAAAATTTACGATAAATAGAGCTTTTAACCTTAGACTAAACAAATTACAGCACGTATGAGATATATCTGGCAAATAGGGTAATAATGTATTTCACCATTAGAAAATATTTTAATATTTTATTTAGAAAATTAAATAATGCGATTCAGGTGGAACAGGGGTTAGCTTTTCAACACTGGATCGAGAGGCAGCGGGTTCAAGCCCGGCGTGAGTAAAGAAACTAATAATAAAAACATATTTATGGGTACTAAAATATATAAATAATTACACGGCAACTCTGTAAGATACCCTCAGTATCACCCTGATAAAGAATGAGTGAAAATTCAAAAGTTGGTTGAAAGTTTTTACAAGTTCTCTCCTTAAGCCATTAACACAAATCGTAATAAAATTTTAACCGCTGAGCAGAAAATCAGTTTGTCTGATTATCCAAAGCAGCGAAAAAATTAGAACGATGAACTCATGTGTCATGAAATTTGCACAGTTTTTTGTCTAGAATTTATGCTTAGATCAATTCCATCACGAACTGTGAAGCTTTGAAATATTTATATAACTGTCAAAAAATGTGACGGTTCTTGTAAGTGTTTTATTTTTCAATCGTTCAATAAGAAAAAAATATTTAAAAAAAGAGTTCTGAAACTCGGGTAAGACTAGTGTCTACCTAGTAAAATAACGAAATAAAATAAATCTTATTCAATCAAAAAATACGTATTTATCGAAGTGTTCAGCTTAGATTTGTCTTAGTTTGCCGTAACAAAATAAAAAAAAGTTTCCTAATGTATCCATTCACACGAGGATAGGTATTAGTAAGCCATGATTCAATATTAGATGAAACTTTGAAGGTAAAATAATGATTATAATGAAATAATGGAAACAGCATTGAAATTGTTAAATTAATGTCGATTCAAAGTTGAAGGATTTATAGATAATGATTGCGAAATCAGAGGGTAGGTTCTTAGTGTTCAGCATGATACTTCCATGAAATTCGTTCGTTTATAAATTCTATAGAATTGCGCGATCTAAAGTTGTTGCACAATACTCGAGCAAAGCCACTTAGATATGCCAGATTTCTCGGAAATGCAACGAAGCTTTTGTTTGGTACTTTTGCTGGACGGGTCTTTTCATGTAAGCTGGCCCCGAATGAAATGGCATTTCTTCAGCGGTTTAGACGCATACATAATGATGATAATACCCCGAACATCTTTAGATAGTGCCGTTATTTTGTTGGGAGCTGTTAAGTGGATTTGATATATTCCAAATGCCGGTCTACATAACGATGAAAGAACCACAGAGATTATTATGCGGGATCATTAATTATGCAGTTTATCATTATATATTCATATTCAATATTAAAATTGAATTTCGATTAGTTAATCTTGCCCGTAACATAATTAAAATCTCTCTTGATAGAAAAAGCGTGTATAAAACGACCCCATTGCTAAATTGTGACTGTAATTGTATTTTTGGGGTGCAGAACCATCTTATGTTTCCACCTTTTTCTGGAACCAACGTTTCAGGTGACCTTCCAGTGTCCATCTGTTCTTTAAGTATACGTCATAAAAATAATGCAGTTATTTAGACATATTGATTTTTGGATGGAAATGGGTTTTGAAAGGGAATAACATTTATAAATAGAACATATATACTTTGTTTTTAACCACTTTTTTTATTTAATATTTTGTCTACCGGTTTCGGAAGTACCCTTCCATCATCAGGACAATATTAAATTAATCTGAAATACAAAATACTGAGATAAATATACATATTTAGGGTTGAGTAATTGATGAAATTATGGGAATAACAGAGCGGTTTATTGGAAAAATATTTATTTTTTTACTTATTCCCATAATTTCATCAATTTAATATTGTCCTGATGATGGCAGCTCGAAACCGGTAGACAAAATATTAAATAAAAAAAGTGGTTAAAAACAAAGTATATATGTTCTATTTATAAATATGGCAAGCCACAAAGTTAATGCTTTTTACGAATATGGAATAACATTTCTTTGTACTAATAATTTAATATTGGTTGACAGTAAGATTAATACACATTAGAAAATATGTATTCGGTGTTTTTTGAAGGCGATACATAGAAGGAGAAGAGAGAATGTGTAAAGATATGGCTATCTATTTTTTAACCTTACGGTTATAAGTTAAATTTATATGAGCAAGTTGCAGTAGATATATATATTGTACAACTATGATATATTGCAGTTTCAAGAACCGACCTGCGAGTTTATGTCTAACACCATTCAAACTAACGTGGAGACGTGCGGCAGTCTTAACGCCGATAAAATATATATCTCGAATACAGCCATCGTTTCAAAAATCTCAAATACTTTCTGCAGTCATGCTACGTCATGCGCAGTTTTTTGATCGCGGGCCAGCGCGACGCTGACACGCGGCGGTCATTTATCATCAGCTTGGATCGTTTATTGTGTTTACTCATCGTGCAACCAACCCACCCTGGCCGGAAGCTCTGTGCTTTGCACCCTGTAGCCCGTACGCTAGCGTGCACACTGCAGTGTGTACCACCCAGCGGCTCGCGCTGATACTTCCATCTGTATCGTCGAATGGCGTCTTTATCTGGAACTGCCCGTTCAATGGCGCAGTGAACAATAAGTTCCTTTAAATTGGGATGAGCTGAATGAGTAAACTCAGCAGCGGTTATGATTATGGTTATGCGATAAGAACAGTGATGGCTGATGACTGTTTTCCTATCGGGCGCAGAAATCATATTTTTGTGAAATGGTTTTTTTTTTGAGCGCCGCACCAGATTACTGTAAATCTCACAAATCAAATAGTCACATTTAATTATTGAAATAATATCATTAATCTTCAAAGTAAATATGAAAAAGAAAAAGTCAGAAACTAAAACCTTATTCGAAACCGGCAATTAAATCGATCTCATACTTCATTGAAAATTATTAATATAATTTTTCAATTTCTTTCGATATAGGCTGCCATCTTTGTAATGGTATACAAAGCTCTATCTGAGCACATATTGTATACCTAGATAGTGTTTTAGATAAACTATTTATTTTTATTAACGGAAGATCTTTTGACTTCTTACAAAGTCGAGAATCAATATAAAATTAGATTTAACTTTAAAGCGAGAAACTTGAAAGGGACGTTACTCCCGGATAGAATACAGGTTTTCGAGATCGAGTCTCGGTAGCGACCGTTATTCTATTTAGTTTCTGGCTTTTTCTGTTTCATGTTTGCGTTGGAGATTATGGATATTATTTCAATAATTAATATCAAAATAGAAAACATAAAGCTTTAAAGTTAATTCCAATTTAATAGTCACTTTTAATTTAATCTTGTCATCCTCTTGTGTACTCTATTTAAAATTATGTTCATACGTATATTTGTAAATGGAAAAAAAAACTTACGTATATGAGATTTAAAAAGTGTACATAAATATGTGAATATCCTACAAGACTCTCAACTATCCGGTGCCAATAGGACTATGGCACACTTAATTCCTCGTGAAGCTAAAGAAAGTGGGAAAGTAAGGGAGATGCGAAAGAGGAAGGTTGGGAGGTACCTGGTTACCAAACACGGTTAAAGTTCCTTCAAGCAATGTTTCGATTTTGAATGATGGTCTTTCGCCAGGGCTATTCATAGAGTATCTACCACTGTGGAACGTGCCGCAAATGTGGAATAACACACTGTTTTGAAAACAGACTTGAACCGGTGAATTCTGGATTGATAGTCAAGGATCTTCCGAGGAACCGCTCGAGCACGGAGTTCGTTGGCAGAAGATGGGGTGGAAACCCACAATACTCTATCTGGGTAAACATCACTTCATTCACACCTACAAATGTTCACGTGCGTACCCACTTATTTAGTCTTCCGACTTTCCATTTCCTCTTTCCAGTGATCTCCTTACTACTGCTCATGTATAACGAAAAACATGTTGATGTCATTCTGTTTCTTCGCGGCGTTTAAAATGAATTCAGGGAATCCTTTGTAATTTACATAAATTATTTTCTTCAGATACTTCGATTCTCATACTAGATATATATATATATATAAATCTACACATTATGTGAATCGTGTTATTTAATTCTTAATAAATCTATTATGAATCTTTTGTAATATGTAGCAAATAAGAAATCACAGTTTAAAAAAAAAGTTAAAATGCATGATCAAACTATTACCAAGTCACTGTATAACTACGAGTGCATAATCTCCTGGAAGTTTAGAAAATAAAAAAAACAAGTGCATTTTGTAGGTTCTCTTATTATACGATTTTCGAAGTTCCGTCTGTATCTCGAGATGGTGGACTGAATATTGAATAGCAGTAGAACGTTTCTATTGAATATGGATAAATACCTTTGCTCCCAATAAATGAGTTTTGGGAATTCTAAAATACCGACTGATTACAATCGGTGAATGTCGAATGTAGAGCAGAGGCCTATTGATCCAAACGATTTTCGCAGTTTGTATTCAAATAGCGGTGGGAATAGTGGTATCAACGTTCAACAGTAGCGTGCAATTACGATACTAGTTTTATTGTCTGTATTCTTATTGAACAAATGAAACATATGGAACACACATGATGGCACCTTGTCTGGATTTTTAAATTAATATATAAATTTATATTAATTTATCGAAGGAAGCAATCACTTTGTAGCTTGACATTATAATTTAAATAAAAAATGTTTTAGTTTTAAGCCACTTTATTTATTCACATATAACATTCGACCGGTTTCGGTTAAACTTAACCTTCTTCAGGAAAGTATATATATAAACTATAAACAGTTTATATATATACTTTCCTGAAGAAGGTTATGTTTAACCGAAACCGGTCGAATGTTATATGTGAATGAATAAAGTGGCTTAAAACTAAAACATTTTTTATTTAAATTATATTTATATTAGTTACTTGTACATTCAAGCTTACAAATTATCTATTTCCTTTTATTTATTCCTTTTGACTTAATAATAACAAGTTCAGCGCCCTTGAGGTGATTTTTCACAAAAACGGCGCTACACAAATGATCCAAATATATTAATTTATAAACTACTTGATATATAAATCATACATGCTATATGATTTTTACAATTTCAAAAAAAATGTCCTGCTATTGCTTACAAATATGTAACATTGTTTGGGCTAGTTATATATTTTTTGTCTCACTTTGTGTATCTAGCTTTTGTTTGTATTATTTATAATTAATTAAGTTTGTGTAATTTTATATTTGATGTATCCTTTGTATTTGCTTTTGTTTTTTTCAATAATTATTGTACACTGAGTTTTTTATAACTGGATTGACCAATGTATTTTGTGTGGTTCTTACAGGCTACTTTATATTAATTGATTGGCATAATTTGGATGGTTTTCGGCAGCGAATTATAAAATTTAACCCTATTTAAAATAAGATATTTTGTGTTTTAATTTTTGACAAGTAAATAACGTTTTCAAAGATAAAGGTTCGTAATGATGGATAGAACATGTACGACAAATAGTTGTGTTAACCTAGAAGTTTATCTTCGAATAGGTTTTTGAAATTTGAGTTTTCTAGAGTGCTTTTTCATTTCTAATTTTTTGAAATGTATTCTTTAAATTTAATACAAAACTCATGCTTCTTATACTCGTATATTCAGTGACTTGAATATATTCATTTTTTTAATAAATATATATTTTTAATAGTGAATACCGCACAAGATTCCCAACTGCTCCTAACCATCTAGAGCCAGAAAGACTATGGCATCCCTAATATAGGTATGTTCTAAGGCTGAAAGTAGCTAGGAAGAGAAGAAAATGGGGAGAAGAGTAAGGTTGGAAAGTATCTGAATATTCAAATCTGGTCACCAAACACGGCTAAAGCTGTTTCAAGCAACTTTTTGATTCCGAATGGTGGTCTTTAACTAGAGCGATATTTAGAGTATCTATCACGCTGGAACATTCCGTAAACATACTATACAATATGTAATCACCAGGCCACGGAGGCCGTCATATGATTTAATGAAAAAACAGTTACCAACAGAAAACAAAACTTTTCAAATATTTATAAATCCAAGCAATTATTTTTCCCCACGGAGAAAACACATTATAAAACAAAACTTCAACGATAAGTATTAAATCTTCTTAACAAGTTATAAATAAAAATTAATTTGCGTTCGCTCTCCCGCATGTTTCCGAAATCTACGCATATTAACATAAAATTTCTCAGAAGGCATAGAAAATGCTTTAAGGTTCAAGGGAATCGTGTTCTATGAATAAAGATTTTCCCGTTTGCACATTTAGTGGATAAACCAGTGTCCATGCGAGACCTATACATTACGATTTACAAAAATGTTAAATTTAAATTTATTGCATCGAAACGCCAGATATTATCGTTCTATGCCAAATCTACGGTTGCGACAAAAAAATACTTGGTCATATTTCTAAGTTCACCTTGCAAACGCTAGCTTCACAAATATCGCTGTTCCAGCACAATTTAAATATGAAAATTCTGCTCATATTTGCTCTAAATATTGCTCGTTAATCACAAAATCAACTGGAGTTATAACGATTATGTTTATTACGATTCAATATTATTCTATAAAATAATTTTCGTATAATTTTTATGCATAATCACAACACCATCATTATAAGTAATTGATGCAAAAAAAAATGGACACAATTTTTTAAAAATTTAATTTCAAAGTACATGAAAACATTTTAATTATGCCCTTATAAAAATAACCGATTTTGAAAAAAAAAAGTTTCAAAACCTTTTCCCATGATATGGGTTTGTACGCCACAGGCTTTTCCAAGTAAATTAAATTAAACGCTTTTCTTTCGTAAAATTTTTGAATGTTTTCAAAACTAATTCTTTTGACTTTTGTTGGCAGTGCCAAGCAAGGCGATTTATAGGAGCAGTACGCTTCCTGTAGTTCTCAAGCAAGAATCTGATTTGAAAAACACTTGTTTTAAAAACTTTAATTTTTTTACATTTTTTAGAACGTTGCATCCTGAGCGTGTTTACAAAGTTTTAATTAAATTAGAGCTAGTAGTTGGCGTTAACAGTTGTAGGTTTAAACCCGTTGCAAAAATGTTCATTTGCACAGAAAATTCAACGAAAGTTTTTGCTATCTTTTCTGTTCACGGGTTTATGCAAATGCGTATGAAGATTTACTCTGGAGTTGTTACTTGCAGTGAGGAGTTAGTAGTAGGTAATCCAGAATACAGAATGTATAAAATATGTTAAGTCAATGCGCTTTTTAGCGGTCGATCGTTGCGGTCACCATTTACTAGACGGAGTATGAGACCGGTCAATATTTCCTAGCGGGATTTTCTGGTGAAATAAAGCTAGTTCACTGACTTATTCATATATTTTCTTTCCCCTTGACGTGAGTCAAATCCCTTGTTTCGATAGCTATATATTATACATATATTCGTATCTAGATATATTCAGAATAAAGACAGACACCTACTTAATGTTGTATAGTAATTTACTATTGAATACTCATACTAGTGTATAATATTGTCCACTATTGTTCCACTGAATCATAAACTAACTATCCTGGAAAGAGTGGTATGATAATTCCAAATTTGTCATAGCAAGACATGTAAAAAGCGCTTTAGTACCTAAAACATTCATCCACCAGTGGATTGGGTAAAGCTTTAAAAATATTGTTAGCGATCATTGATTTTATTTCACCCCAATAAAAAATAACAAACAGTTAATAATAAATTAATCTTATATGTATGTATTTAAAAACCTACTGCAAACCAAATTTAAAGAGTAGCGTATTGTTAACCCCAAAAATAAGACATTATAAAACAAAACTTACGAAATTGCAGGGATAATATTAACATAGAACTGTTAATACATGCAAGAAATAATGACTAAAACAACAACAACTGTCATAATAATGGTTGGTGTTGAATACCTTTTCGCTTAAAATGTCTACTTTGAATACTAGTCTATTCGAAAACTTACCTTTCATCGATTCAGCTGTATATTTTTGATTATCATATCAGTAATGAGAAGCCTTAAAGAAATACTTATTGATGGAAAGACAAAATAAAAAAAGTAACATTTAACATCTCATTGCAGATATTATTCGCACAAAAGACGTATAAAATAGGGGTGAAATATTTTGCACCAACCGAACTAAAAAAAAAAGAAATATTGTCGAATCCCTGGAGCAAGTAATTGGCTTCAAACTCTTCCAGCTATAACTAAAGTTTTGACAAGTGGTATTTGAAAATTAAGAAAGTTCGATTATTCGAAAAAACCGAAGGGGAGGGAATTGTTTGAATAAGCCGAATAAATGTTCTTAGCGGAGTTAAGCGCCCCTTCGTTTGCTCGTTGCAGTACCTTCCTTAGGAATCAGCTATCACGTTAGATTATATGTTATACCTGGCCGTTCGTTCTTCCAAAGAATGAACGGCCATATTATAGTAATAATAGTTCCATTTTGTTTGGGAAAACATGCAGTTATACAATAAAATTATTTGATAATCTTTATGGGTCGCACAATCAGAGTTAAACCAGCAACGAAAACTTAGGATTGTGTGTATTGGTGCATATGTATACAATTCCCACTACCTTGACTTTCGTAATTTAAGAAACAGCATTTTTTCTTGCTTACGCCAACTTTTGTTTAATTTGCGAGAAAGAGATAAGTGTATATCTTGATCGGATTTGAATGTTCGTTTTTTTTCTATTCGGTTAGTTTTAAGTGTGTTTTTTATGATATGAATAAAAATGACATTTTAAAATTTCATTTGAATTTTATTTTTGAAACTCAAATAACAAGTTAGAAACATGCTATATGCAAGCAATGCATCTGTATGAGTAGTGTCTTCAAGTCAATGCTGGTGGTGATATCTATACGTGGTTGGACTAGTGAAGCCAACAAAATAAAATATTATTATCAAATGAAATTTGTTGAAAATAAGTAACAATAATTCTAAATCAAAGATAAATTCAATAAAAACATCTAACATTTTGCAATTATCATAAGTTATTGTCGTATATACAAATAATAAGAATTTTTAACCAACTACTGTTCTTTTTAGCTCTTCTGTTTTCAGCGTTTTGTGACAATTCCATCAGGAGCTATGTGGATTGAAAATATCCATTATACTGTTAAATAAAACAATAAGCTGAACTGAGATCTCAATTCTTAAAATTAATTGGCAAGTAAAGGTAGTATTTAAACTCTAAACCATAATAATAGAATAAAACCATACCTCTGCTGAAAATACGCAGAGAAAACTTTATGTAATTTGAGCAGGTTTAGTTTAGTTTGTTTCCTCTTAGTATAATATTGATAGTGAAATGGCACTGTGCGCTACCTCCTTTCGCTAACAACTAACAAGTTGTACAGAAAAGCCGAAGTATTATTCAATTAGAAATGTATAAAGTCTACACAACATGCGATATGAGGGATCGCGGAATTGGTGAAAATCTTATTTAAGGGCTGATTTATGGCGGCCCTTTAGCGCGTAAAGTATCGCGATCCTTTGGCATAGTGCGTCGTTGTACGATAATTATTTAACGATACCACATACTGTTTTATAAATAAGTGTTGAGGTTCACTGACGCCATAAAAACGTTTTGATATGTTAGTTAATCTCACGCAAGTGTGATTTACGGATATTTACAACGTACACGTCTAGCAGTCAATAAAATAAGGAAATGTTGGTAAATTAATGAGGGACTACTTACATTTTTAATAGTTTTGTTCATGTAAGAATATAATTCGATCTAATTTAGTATTGATTCTTCAGTTGTGGTGGTACTCTTGCCATACTCGCCTACCGGAGGTTAGACGTCAACGTATTTTATTTAAAGACCGAACCACCCGTACTTCTCTAGAGTAGTAGATACTCTGTGTATCGCCCTGGTCAAATACCATTATCTGTAATCGAGACATTGCTTGAAACAGCTTTAGCCGTGTTTGGTGACCATATTCGAATAGCCGCTAGGTACTTCCCAACCTTCATCTTTCTCATATCTTTCCCCTCCCGACTACCTTCAGCGTTATAGGATACACAAATTGGGGATGCCATAGTCCCACTGGCTCCAGAAGCTTAGGGGCAGTTGGGACTCTTGTGCGGTATTCGCTTTAAAAAAAAATAGTTGATGTAAGTATGTATTTGCGAGAAACTCTTATTGACATTTTTGCGATTCATCCAAGAGCAACGTCCATTTTTTTGATTTCACTCCCATGCCCCAATTCGGAAAATAAATAAATAAATCAAATTAAAAAAAAATTTTAAAAATTTTTAAAAAATCATAATTATAATCTTAAGTAAATAAGTGTGTCTAACCGGTGGGACCTGCCAGGTAAGTATGTTCATGTATATTTTCTTATTTAAACTAGGAACTAATTTCGATGGGACTCGCACATAAACAACATTACAAAAAAACTCACCAAACTCACGTTCTTCATTAGAAACATACGTAATATTCTCAACAAAAATGATCTGTATAAAGTCTACTATGCGCTTTGCCAATCACGTATAGAATATGGAATTATTGGATGGGGATCTGCCTCAAACACCCATATGAAGCAGCTCGTGAAAGCACAAAAAAGTATTATAAAAACAATCCTAAAGGCCTATAAGAACTCCGTCAAAAGAAATTTTTAAAAACTTTAATGTTCCCAGCATCATAAAAATATACACAAAAAATGCTCTACTTAATTTTAAAAGAAAGAGTGAGTACCTTGTGACCAATCACACTCACACTACAAGAATAAAAACCTTAAATAAAATCAACATTCCAAGATTGAACACATCTTTTGGACAGAAAAACCACAAGTTTCATGCTGTCAAATTATATAATGCTCTCCCAAAACATATAAAAGATACCACCGAGATGCAAATGTTTAAGAGCAGCATAAAAATGTGGATCAATAACCATGAAGACGAGGAAATTATGAAGATTTTGCAGTAATCGTAGAACCAGCGACAACAACGCAGCAACCTACAGTCCCCCTCGGAACAGGAATCCCTAGTGAGGAGGACTGTGAATAAAATATTATTTGTTTTTCAACATATTTGTTTTTCATCATATGTTTTTTCAAAATGTTATGTTATATTGTAATTAATAAAAAAAAAAAAAAAAAAAAATAAAAAAAAAAAAAAAAAGAAAACAAGATCTGTACAGCGCCCTTGAAGTGATTTTTCACAAAAACGGCGCTATACAAATCATCCAAATATTATTATAATAACGGTTTATTTTTAAAAAAGTAGTTAACATATTAATTGATAATTTTTTTCAATTAACCAATTCTATCTTCTTTCATAATATAATATATGCATTGATAAAATATAGAGCAAGCCATAGACATTTCAGAAAATGTTGATATTCCGCACATAATACTACGAAGCTATCAAAAGACTTTGGCTGTCATTCAGTGGGATTATGCGAATCGATTGTTGAAATATGCCATCAATCATGGAAATTTAAAAAGTTTTTTATTGTTAAAATTGATGATGCCAACTTTATAGAATATGATCGGCAAGAAAAAAAGGAACATAAGCACTACGCGAGTTCACGAGTCATCAGTCTTCTTCGTCCGCGATCTTGCAAAATAGTTTTGTCTTTAAAGTTTTCTATTAGTTTTCTACGAGAGCAGAAACGATATTAGTACGATTGTGAAATTCTCTTTTTTTATTCCATTGTTATATTCTTTGCATGTAAAAGAGAAAAAAAAATAATCGCCTACTGAGTTCAAAGTTCATATATCGCCGGTTCACGGTTAAGAAAAGATTCGTTCGCCTTAGCGTTGCGTATCGTTTTGTAAAATTATTTGCAAAATTGGCAAAATGTACCTTCATGTATATCAGATAACTGTTATATAGGTAAGGCACGCAGAAAAATATGACGGATATGATCAAATGTGTTATTAATAATATAAAGAAATGAAAATTTTCTTGATGAAGATAATAGTAAATATTATTTTTTATGATTTTTTACTAAAATTTAATATTTTTCTCAAGGGTTAGCACCCAAAAATACACACTTGTTGGCTTTCTAATACAAGCATTACTACAAATGATGTATATCTTAATTCTATGCGGGTAGTTAGGCGAATGTCTAAAGTTTCTAGTGAATACAATTTTTAAAGTATAATCTTTATTATTATTTATGAAATGCATGCTGGAATTTAAGGTAAAACGTTCGAAAATGGCTGGGCTGGTTTTCAAACTGCGCCTTTTATTGAAATTTTAGTATGTATTTCGTCGAATTTAAAAAATTACTGCCTAATTTTTTTTATTTATTGGAAACCTTAGATATTTTCCTAACTGCCCATGTAGATTTTACAGATAAATCATGTGCAGTATTGCTTGTATTGAAAATCCGAAAAGTGACGTTAAGCGGCATTTTTGGATGCTGAGGCTTAAGTAAGAAAACACCATTATTGAGTGTTTTAATAAACAATATTATACGTGCATTATTAAATGTTTATTGTTTAAATATTAAATATTTGCAATCAACATATGATATTTACTTAATAATAACTACTGCATAATTTAAAATTGCATGGCCGGTCATCAGTGATTGGCTGAGTGCAATTTTAAATTCAACATCGTTTAATAATTATTAAAGTTTTCTAATATCGAGTTTTGGGATTGAGCCGTATTAAGTGCAGTTTTCATTATCCAACGGATGTTTTCTTTAAATTTAGAAGAATATCGTAATCGTGGTAAATAAACACTATGATGCATTATTTTTTAGAATCATAAAGATCGTTGATCACGCGTCACCCTGTGTGTCATTATTTTAATCTCGACTAGAGACGATTAACGTTATGCAGCGTGAAATTTTCTTTAATTTCGTTAGCGGGTACCTTTTCAGTTTGTTGTCATCCGCAGAATGCACTGAAAGTTAATTATTGCACCTGATGAGTTCTTGCAATAATTCGGAGCGCGGGGAAGGGGCCCGCCCTGTGATTTATTGGCCAATAATGCTTTCACAACGACAATAGGGGCTGGCCGTCATAAACAACAAACAAGTCAAGCGGTGGTGGGACCTTTTGTCGGTCCCGGGGATCGGGGGGCCTGCGAGACCTGGGGGACCTGCGACCCCCTCCCTCTGTATCCTTAACCCTCCACCGTCCACAGGAATGGGGTGGGCACGGGACAATTTGTGCCGCCGCTATGTAATAACGATTTATGACACCACATTGTGAGAAACATGACATTATTCACAACGATTATGTGTCTCCGATCGTAAAGGCTTGAAATATTACGACACGCTGTCTGGGCGGCGCTTGGCCGGTATCGACATTTTTGTATGAAAAATTTCAGGATAAGCTTTGCATTTGACCGTCAGAGAAGTTTTTAGTTTCATAACTTTAACAAAAATATATAAATAAATGTATTATATTTTCGTAGAAAGGACCACTTTGTGGTTTTACATATTTAATGAAAAATAAATAATAATTTTGAATAAGACCAGAGATTTTTTTTATGACCGGCTGGTTTCGCTTAGCCTTAGAATCATCAGGGTACAAAATTAAACCAAACAAAAATACAGTGTGTGGTTATATGTACTCAAAAATACTGAGGGGGAACACAATATAAAATAAAATAAAAAAGAGAACAGTATAAAAATAAAAGAGTAAAATTTAAACTATAACAAAGAAACAGAGAGAAAAAGACAGATAATATGAAATGAAAGGGGCAAAACGTCAACTGAAAACGTGAAAAAAAAATGAAAAAAATCAATGAACATGTAAGATGTTTAAATAACTACGGTTTTTCAGAATTTGCCAATAATCTTATTCAAAAAGATCATGCCTTCAATAAAATCACTGGTGTTCATATTCTCCAAAAAAAACGGTCATGGCAACAGGTTAAACAATTTAGAAGCACTAGAAACAAAGAAAGCCATTAAAATTAATAGTAATTTTCTTAAAAATCAATCAAATATTAGTTATATTTACCGTAAACTCATAAAATTTCTCATTATTTTTATCACGTTCTCAGTTGACGTTTTGCCTCTTTCATTTCAAATTATCTGTCTCTTTCTCTCTGTTCATTTGTTATAATTTAAATTTTATTATTTTGTGTGCTAACTGTTCTCTTTTTCATTTTATATTATATTGTGTTCTTCCTCTGTATGTATGAGTATATATAACCACACAATATGTATTTTTTATTTAGTATTACTTCACAATCTGTATTTTTGTGTAGTTAAATTTTGTACCCTGATGATTTTTAGGCTCAGCGAAACCGATCGGTCGTAAAAATAAAATGAAATCCGTGGTTTCATACAAAGTTATTGTTTATTTTTCATTAAATATATGTAGTATGTAAGACATCAGTAACAAGGACCCGTACTAATACATTATCTACGCACCCTAGTTTGATTATCTTACTATAATAATAATATAAGTGATAACTTAGTGAAAAAATCACTTTGAAGATACTTTTTTTAACAACATAAAATATTTAAAAGTTTGTTAAATTTCCTTCAAAATACTAACTGTCCTTTAAATTTCCATTTAACAAGGCGTTGGATTTCTCTCCTTGCTTTATTGACAATAATAAATAGGCTTCTGTTATACCGACCTGACTTAAGTATTTATTCACTCAATGTGCCATGTATCCTGGGGTGTTGCCACTTATTTTTCAATTAACTGGATAGTCATTTATCCTTTAGACACTTCTCTGTTCGTTCATTCGCTCTTCACTTTCAAAACATATTTGCGTTTCTTTCTTAATCTGTTTCGGTTAAAAAAATAATAATTCCACATGACGCCTTAATGCTTACTACTCTAGTGACGCTACTACCTATAGATTTTCAAACTTATCTGTTCACTCGGCCAAAAATAATTAACGAACTTTTTTATCGCAACTTTTTCTCTTTATCTTAAGTAGCGACGCACGCTTGACTGTACAGAATAGTTTATACATCTGTAGGTAGCTGTGAGAGATGAAAAAAATTTCAATATTTATTCAGTCGTTTCTTCTGCTTTTTAAATAAAAGCTTTTTATTATAAGATATTATTATATGTTGACTTAACGTACCTGCACAGTTTTAATTAAGAGATCTCAATTTTTTGGACCAGTCATCTCGAAAATTGGACTTTTAAGTTAGCACATCTCGGAGCCTCCGATCGCGTTACTCATTTTCCCGTAGTGGCTGTCTTCTATGCAAATATTTTTTTGTCTGCCATCCCCTAAAAGAGGAAAAGTTTTAATCAAGATGTTTGCCGAAGGCAGACGGAATAAAACTAATCCCCGATGTTATAGAATCACTTTTTCAAGACTGATCCTTCTGGATCTAGATTATAGCGAGCTAATCCGAACCCTGTACCCAGAGGCCTTATGTAAAGGTACATTATATGATAAGGAGATTCAAATTTACAAATCGTGAGATTATATTCTCATCTTAATTTAAGGGAGCGGATTTTTTTCGTTGCGAAGCGAAATTATTATTTGCAAGTTTTGCAACCAAGGTACTTTGTGACAAATACTTGATACAGAGTATCGTATCCTTATCTGATCAACAAACGTAGTATGTAAGTACATGCGTAGGCCGTTTTGCTTATTATATTAGGTGCTACCCGGCTTCGCCTGAGCTTCAACACCATTTTTACAAAGTCTTATTTAACAAGTGAAAAATATGTAACAAATGGCATCTTCGCGACTTTTCTTCATTTTTCACAGTTTAATGTTTCTTCCGAAGCTTTATAATTCTTGATTGGAATAATCTAGTTAATAATAAGCAGTAACTTTCATGACACCAGAGCCTTTCGGTCGCGAGTTTTTAGTGGGAAATTCGAAAAAAAATTCTTCTTCAGTTGAGTAGCAGTTAACCCCTCTTTGAGCAGTACGTTCCTTTACCACTTTATGGAAATAAATTTGATCAAGAAGAGTTTCCGTAAGCTTATCGAATGATGTTTCATTTAAATATCGCATTCAGTTCTTGAACTACTTCAAAAGAAAAAATACATAAAAAATCGTCCCCGAACCAAATAATCTTCTATCTTTGAAGTTATTTCTCGAGAAAGCTTTGTATTTTAAAGATATTTACGTATAGTACATTGGTTACCGACTTCGCAAAAAACACGTTAAATATATTAGGTTATATCAAGTTTTCCCTGGAAATGAGCAACAAACATAATTTAGCGAACATCTATTCTAATAATTCCAGGTTTAAGTAATGGATTTCCACACCATTAAATCCGGATCGGCGGAACGTAGGACGAAGGACCGGAGCAAGGCTGGGAAGGTTGCTGGGAGGGAATTAAGGGGGTGTTACAAAACACGAGGAGGGGAAAACTTAAAAGGGCCTGCGGGTGTCGAGGCGTGTTACTAAAACTATTCAATTAAAAAGTGAGGAGTTTGGAGAACCTTCATTATACGTGGCCTTAACAATCTATTTAGCCCATTCCCTCGGGGGCGAGCCCAGAGATTATCAATATTCTGTAAAGGGTTTGGTGAAGTGGTCATTAAACGTTGTCTTGATGGAGCTCCATACAAAACAGAAGTGGCTTTCTTGTTTTTATACCTGGATATGTGTTTTGACATTATTTCATTTATGATTTAAAATCATATTTAATGGATAATACAACGTTAAAATTGTTTTTATTTTAGTCTGACAAATTAATGGATATTTCCGATGTCTGCGTGCTGACTGCTTACAGTACACGGTTTTTCAAATATAAATAAAAATTAAACATATTCTATTACTACACTAATTTCTATATCACACACTAACAAACCTCACACAATCACATATTCACACCCACTTGCCGACTAACCTGCGATCACTCCGTTTTTTTCTTCCCAAATAAACTTCGTTTTGGTTCATAATAATCCACTTGCCAAATAAGATTATTTTGCTTTGCTTCATTACACACGGCACGTCACAGCACGTTCAAATATTGAGGGAAGATTTCCCTAAAATCCTTTATGACCTTAAATCCAATAGGTATAAAATATACCTACAATATCTGAATAATTTAAATTAAATTTATCATTTGTAAAAATTAATATAATTTACGATGCAGATTTTGTCTGAATTCGGACTGAGTCGGCCGCCATCATTTAATTCCCAAAGTATCAGCAAGTGCCAGGTGCTTTGTATGTTAATCAAGGATATTGTTTTCATAATGTTCCCGCTCTTTGCAAAAAGCTGCTTGTAATTTTCGTTTTTTTCCCACAGAGGTACATTTTTCAAAAGTGTCATCAAATTTAAAAATAAACCGTCCGGTCCAAATGGCCGATCGTTCCGTTAATGTGTTTTCACCGCGGGTCAACAGCCCTCGGCGCTTTGTGTCCACTTCTCATTTCATCAAACACTCGTCCTGCCGGGAATAAGGGGATGCTGCGGTTGAACAGAGAAAGTTATTATTTAAGGCTCCGCAGTAAAATGCGGTGGCTGAGCGCCGTTAGCCGCGTTCAAGTTCCGGAATGCATCCGAATCAAACGCTTCTACAATTTCCACATCCGCTTTACGGCACATAAAGATCACGAATAAAACAACGCCGCCCGCCGAGGATTTATTCCATCTTTCAAACCAAATCCCTTTCTCAACGAATATCCCAGAATATAAGAAGCAGTGAAGTTCTGAGAAAAGTTTGCACTCTTATCGACGCACACATGAGTAATCCAAAGAAAAAAGATGGACAAAAGTCAAATAGGGAATTTCTTAAAAACTATAATATTAAGTTTTTTCTCACAGTTTGATAGCCATTACTTTACAAAACGGCCATTTTTGGAATATCCCGCCTTACCATTCGCCCCACAGGCAGCCGCTGTGGTCTTAGTCTCACCCAGTTTGGCAGCCGCAAGACTTTTTTCTTTACGTTTTTGTTTGGAATACAATATTCATTTTGTTTTTTGAGTTAGTGTTCACTGGTTTTCTTAAATAATCTTTATTAACGCGAATGTAGAAGATATTTACTGTAAGGTAACATTTTATTTATTTTACTTGTTTATACAATTGTATTTTTGGGGTGTTTTTTATGCGTCATTATTTTTTTTTTAAATTCAGCTTAGTATTTAGAATTTAGGAGTTTATGAACGTTTTATGGTGCGAAAATTCTTATTATGGTGCAAGTTATAAAATTTTACTATTCACTTTAAATCATAGCTGCTCGAAATTTTTACGCGAACACATTATTTGTGAAGTTTAAATAAAAACGAGTAATTAAATAGTGGCGCAGTAATTGTTTATTTACAAAAACAAAAACTTCCTTTACGTATTTTGAAAACATTTGAAAAATTGTGTCTTTGTAGCCTCCCCCCTCCCTCCTACAAATTCATTTAAAAAAATATTTAGTACAGAATATTTATTGTGTTTTTGTTATTTACTGTCATTTTTAATCTTATTAACAACTATAACTATCTAACAACTTTTAAATCAGCACTGGAATTGTTTACCGATTGATTTTTTTTTTTCATAAAATCCATTAAAAAAATTGACAAAAAGTCTGAGACAAATACCTTGTGTGCGGTGCCGATCTGAAAAAAAAAACTTCCCCCAAAACGTTACTTTTTTAAAGGCAGTACGCGCTCAAATAGCTCTAATTTAAGTATTTTCTCTTCCGCAATGAAGTACTTAATCAGTTATTTTGCAATTTTTGTTTGACAATGTTACATTTCGAACCATATTTCCTACAATAAACGCAATGCAGAACCCCATGGGAAAAAACAAATATCGTTTATTTATGCGCACAATATTTATCTAAGAATCTAACATAACAAACAGTAGTAATTATATTTAAAATGTAGTAACGCCGATTAAAATATTATATTAATGTTTTTATTTCATTGAAATCAGATTAAAAATAAAGCTTATTTCAAATAAACTAGCTCTATTTTCCGAAAGCAAAGGTTTATTTATAATTGCATTTAATTTATCGATGATATTTTTGTAAACATAATATGATACATAAAATATCAAATAAAAATAATTAGTAATAAAGTATGTACAACTGTACGATTTTGAATTTTTAAATTCGGAACTGATGTTAGTTGAAATTATTAAAATTTAAAAATAATCTTTTCAAATTCTTATCTAGCTTATAAATTACCGACCCATAATGTATTTTAGCAGACATTTTTATATATTTGAAATGGAAAAATTAAAGCAACTAATATTTTTTCTTGACGAATCAAGCTACATCCCCTGATTTTTACGGGTAACAAAAAGTAGTAAATAATCAACTCAACCGATATAAAATTTAGAAGATTAAAAATAATACAAATTCCATTTTGGTAAGGAAGAGAAAATGAATTTGTTTTGTTTTCTAGCTTCTCCGTTTCAATTGAAAATCTTCACTAGGGGAAGGAATGGTTTTCCGAACACGTATTGGATATCTCATCAAGACTCAGTACACATTTTATTCTTCTGGCATTCTTCTTTATCAATTATTTTTTCTTGACGAAATGAAAAAAAAATCCAAGATCGTGCCGGTCCTCGGACAAGATAAAAATGATCTCGGTCGTAAAATGCGTCGGAATTCCGTAATAACGGGAATAACCAATCTAGTTAAAGTCAATCATCCGAATCTAAGCCAGTACTATGTTATTTATATGCACAACGTGATCTCAGTTCTTATTGTACTGTGAAGGGGATGAAAGCAGGAATCGACTTAATAAAATATAACTATATTGAGTCATAAATGTGGCACTTCGACTCCTTGAAGGTATGGCATGGAAAAATCCTCTCAAGGAATTCAATAAAAAGCGAACTTAATTTGGCAAGTTACTCTGGAATTCAGCATTTAGAAAGTAGGTGGACAAATTCGCAGTAATAAATTCTACTTATTAAATGAATTCCACTGACTTTCCCGAACTGCCACCGGTCGCTCCCCGGGGAGAGGAAGTAACGGAAAGGGGAGGGGTGACGTCACACGTCGGCCCTAAGACATCGGATTAAAGTCAAACTTTTATCATCGTAAAAAATGGTTTTCATCCACGTTAATTGGAATTCCGGATTTAACTTGATTGGAAGCTTGGATTCATTATTTAAAGCGATTTAGAATTTCGGTAAAAAATGTCTTGAATGTTTTTCTCACTTTGGCTCGAATTTGATCTGGGTAGGTTTTGTGCTGTAAGTACCCACCTAAACGTTATATTGAAAACATTCTTAAATATTGATATTAATGGAGATTGATGCTTTTTAACTTTAACCTTTTATCATTAAATACAAGATTTAATGGAAATCTTTTCCCTCACGGCCTATGTCATACCTTGGGTGTGCTGGAGGGGGGGGACTATTTTTAGGGAAAAGTTGATTTGAACTTCTTGGGTTGTAAAAACGATCCTTTATCAATTGACTAATTAATATTTACCCTCTACAAGTGTTGAACACGCATTTGGCGTGGCAAAAACAATCACTAAATACTCAAAAAATCTTCTAAAATAGGGATGCGATAGTTCTACCGGCTCCGGTTAGTTATCAATTCTTAGATCGTAAAAACGACCCGTTCTCATCGGGATAAAGGCGGGGTTCCACGGCCTATCCTAAACACATGCCACGCCAGATTGCACTGCGCCTGTCGGACGATTGCTTCCGTTGTTGGGAAGATTGCTTCCGTTGAAGGAGTATAGATTATCGTTTGGATCCATTTTGGTCCTAATCGGACATGATTGAGTTTTTGAAACATTAACAAACAAGAAGAAACTCTTTGGAAGCAAACATCCACTCTTTATTGCCAAGTCCTCCAGCCTATTGGAGTTTGTTATGATAACGGTAAAGAAATTATAAATGCATGTAGCAGTTGAATGGAATCTCTTGTTACATCATGGTACGAGGGTCAGTTGATGATTTCCCGAAACTGAAAGAACAACAACATTTTTTGTGATCAAATTTTCTACATAGTTTTATTCTACCTCGACACATTCAGTCTAACACTACTCGAGTGCCATCAAACTATTTTGGTAGTACGGCTGCTCAAGCCCTCCGTAATAACCATTTACAACTTCCATATTGTTCTAAAATGTATTTCCACCTAACATAATTATTATATATAAAGGATGTTTTCTCTATTATGAAAAAAAACTCTTACTCAATTACTTTGAATCCTTTATACAGGATGAAGATTACACGATAAATACATCTGAATAAGATCTTTGAATGGATGTAGAATATTGAATCATCATGTTTACAAAATGAAATAGCAATATACTTTTATTGCGTTCAAAGTTAATCCAGTTAATCATAAAATTTAATAGAATAAATATTGAATAAGAATTTTATTTATTTTATACTAACAAACAATTACCGTATAATGATTACATCAAGAAATTAATGCAAAAGTGCACATTATTGAAGAAAAGCCAACATACATTTTTTTATTATTTGAGAATAATATGTACTTTTAAAAAAAGTTTAGATAACCATTTCTTAAGGATATTGCATAGGCCTCGATTTGTACCATTGGAATGTAAAAGATTCGAAGAAAATTCTAAGCTTTAACCGTGTACTGGTATTAGGGTACAAAAGGAGAGTTATCCCGGGCATTAGGATTTGCCGCTACCAGCTTACGGATTTCTTTACAAAATGGTTAATATAAGCGTGCGTCGCAAAAAAATATCCAGTCATAATCAAAGCAATAAATTGCGCCTGGCATTTGTTCGGATCGGATAAAATTTACGGCAAACTTCTGCGGGCAAAGTAAATATTAATTTTCTCACGTAATTTACCCCAAACGCGAGCGAGTTTACATAAACTTGGCAAACTACCCGGGGGGGTGGCGCCACCCCACTACCACGCTGCTAGCTAGCAACCAACCAACCCCTTGCCCACTCGGCGAGCAATGCAATCGCGGCACCCCCTTCCCCTCTGCTCTCCGACAGCTAATTAGAGCCTCCGCCTAACCCCACTATCGCGACTAAAAGCCTTGCAAGTTTCTTTTCCATAGAGCATCTGCGAAAATTCAAATGTGAATGCTTAAAACACCCTTTTAATTTTAAACTTATTTTCCTGTGAATGGAAGAAGTTCCCTTTACAAGATATTCACCAACTCGCAAACGGATGTCTGCTTGCACACAAACGTTCAACGGTTTTAAAATATGACTGAAATCTCAGCGAAATACGAGTTTTTTAAACTTCTGCAAGGAGGGATATGAAATGAAAAGGCACCCACATACACACCCGCAACTACTGCAAATGTGGAAACAGAAAATGATCACAATGTTCCAAAGAAACGTAATGGTCCTAACGATGTCATCAACTACAAACTTCACCTACATCCACACCGTAAAAGAGGTTAAGAATTATCTTTTGTATTTAAAAAAAAAAGTACTCTGCGTTATCTCACTCGTTAATTTGTGTCCTTCTAAATGGCCATAACTAACTTCACTGATCCCATTATTCTTTTGTAAGAACGTATTATCTTTTATCTATCTTGGAATTTTCACTTAAATTGAATACGACTTACAATTTATAATGAATGTTTGTGCAATAATTTAACGCAATATAAAAAATCGTGTTGTTTTGGGAATAAGGAATATTATCTGTACCCTTCGTGAATGTCTTTGTAGTCTCCAATAAAACTGATGTATTATTCAGGTTCATTAATTACTACGCGAATCAGCAACTTAGCCCAGTGTTTTATTTGATAGGTACGCGTTTGGTTAGTACCGTAGATACCACACTGATTAGAGTTAAAATTTGATCTCAATTAATCCGAATGTTATGGATAAAAAAATATAAAATATAATAGGATAATAAAAAACACATAAAAACAAATATACAAACAACATACAAAAATACTTTTCTAGCGGGCATAGAGTGAAAAACATTCGTGAAAACGAGACTCGTTATGGTGACCGCTTTAAACAGGTTGCAAATACAAAAACTACACAATCACATTCTCACAACATTCCCCTAAAATAAGGAAGCCGTAGTTCCACTGGCTCCGGTCAGTTGTCAACTTTGCGGTATTACATAAGGAAGGTCTGGATTTAACGCGTGATAGATCACAATAGTTCCGAGTGCAAAGTGCGTGCTTATAGCAACGCTCCATCATCCCTTGTAAGAGTTTCAAACTAGAGATAGGTTGATAGAAGAAACCCCAAAGAGAAAATTAGCCCGGAACACCTCGCAAGCTCATAACTCACCCCCGCAAGCCCACTCCGCTCGTTATACTCTGTCACAGTAAGAACTTTCGTGCTTTATTTTTCACGTTACTTAGGTACCTACGGCAAGTGGATATGGAAATATCGTTTTCATTATAACAGCATAATTAATGGCGGTGTAGCGTTTTGTAAATGATTTATGCTTCCACTATGAAGGGACTGTCTAGACTCGGAGTTGTTTATGATTTTTTTTATGTTCTCTCGCAGATAATTCGGCGAGTTAATGGCAAAATCAAGTTACCGAAAACGGAGTTTAATTACCTCTTTTCAATAATTAGAAAATGTGATTTATTTGTTAGCAGTCTTGCGAAAGGGATCAGTACTATTGCTTGTCAAAATAGCGATAATTCAATCCAATGATAAAAAATAATTTCACTTAGAATGGCTATGAGATTGAAGTAAAATTATTTTCCAAGCATTAAGGTACTTACTTATTGCACGCGTTGATTGACAGTTTTCTTTCATAACATAACCTGATTTACTATGCGCCGTCACTCGAGTTTTGATACTATTTTTTCTTATAACAAACAGTTGGTATTTATAGATCTTAACATAATATTGACCATAACACTGCTAGATAAAAATAGTTGCTATCACCTAGAAATACCACAGAAAAACCTAAGAAAATTAGCAGATCACCGTTCGGGAGTTTTTACTACTTCAGAAAAACAGTTTTCTCCTTTATAGTTGAAGTTTAGTACCTATTTAATTTAAAAAAATAAGAAGTTGAAATGTTAATAAAAAGGATAGTATTTTTTTTTCTGAAGTGAATAGATAAAATGTGAAGCATATAAAAACACGTGATCAACACATAAAAAAGATAGATTTTTATAAACAAAACAATCAAAAAAGAATACTGGGATTAAGCATATTTTTTAAATGCATATCCGGCGGAAATTTAGCTTAAACTATGGACATATTCCATTTTTAAGCTTACTGAGAAAATTCAATTTGCTAACCTTAACTCAGATGCATTCGTACGCAAATGATATTACGTTTCGCAATTCGCTATTCACATGAAAATGTTCCCTTGTGTAATATTTTGGGTGTGTACCAAATTAATGCTTGGTATTCCGCGCACCCATTTTTGTGTAATTAAATGTCGTTGGTGTACGATCTATGTCATAATAATCACAACATTACTTAGGATTAAACTGACTCTAATGGAACGAGGCATACTTGAATTTATCTTATTACGCGACATCTTGAATAGCTGAATGTGTTATTACTTGTTATGTGAAGATACCTTCAAAATCGAAGTATAAAAGGCATTCATCGCGAATAAATGAAAACACAAAAATGATCCATTGAAAATATACATTGCTCTGAAAATTTAACAGAAAAAAATATTCACCGTTTAAACGAGTAACTTGTTGGATCTGTTAGTTTGTGATTAGTTATTTTCAGAGGGAAAACCTGCCAAAAGCAAGTGGTTAACAGCGATAACATTTTGTATAAAACTTATGCCCTTTGTACATAATCCTGATGGGTCCACGTGGATAGAATAACATATCATTACAATTGCACAATAAACTTTTTTATTAGACGTAGAAAAAAGTTTATTTAAAGTATTTAAATATGGGTTTTGCAAAAATTTTACATGCGCCGGGCGCCGTTTGGCTCAGGGCCTGCTCTGCTTGCACTTTTCTTCTGAGAAATACAGTTCAGCCCACAGACGCAACTTACTCCGCATCGATCTCAGTGCTCAACACGAGCCTTGTGTGTTTATTATGAACATGATAAACAAATTTTAAAAGTTTATTTTTATTCTAGCTACGAATTTCAGCCAGCTGAGCAGTTTGCCAGGGGTGTACAAGTTGTTTTTTTTAAACTTTTGTCCCGAGACCTCTACGCAGGCACATTATATATTATATACCTACATTATTTGTTTAGATACATTTCGGAAAGTAGAGCAAATTTACTTTAAGATTCTCCGTTTGAGATTATTTTTATTTGTGTTACGTGCTTAGATTAAAATAATAATAATAGATAACTCCCAATTTTCTTTTTTTTTTAAACTTCATTAAGCATACTATTGTTTTATAAGTATGTATCTACCTATTTGTAATGTTTATTTCAAAGACTTTTCACTCAATATTTTCTTACTGTTTTATTGTGTCAATACCTCAATATTTATGCAATATTTACCTACTAAAGTTTACACATAATCACTGATTTTTTGTGTAAACTTTAGTAGGTAAATATTGCATAATTATTGAGGTATTGATACAATAAAACATTAAGAAAATATTGAGTGAAAAGTCTTTGAAATAAACATTACAAATAGGTAGATACCTACTTATAAAACAATAGTATGCTTGATGAAGTTTTGTCAAATGATTGATTTTATTTTGCGTTTAATGTTGAGTGTTTAAATCACCGATATTATGATTGCTAATACAAACAATTTAATTTTTAATCCATTTTCTTAGATATTCTCCAATCTAAGTATTCCTATGTTTTTATCTTACAATATTTAAAAAGGCTGTTCCTTTATTCCAACATTGATATAGTAAACATCATTCGTACCATCTTTTAGATCACTATGTTCTTTATACGAGCATATCCTACTTCCATTGAGGCATGCTCATGTTCAATGCACTCGTACAAGATGCATATCGGGTAGACGTATGAAAACAATTTCCACAAAAGGTAACAATATACCACAAATGCACCTATTAATCCTGGACTTTCCGATTTGCAAGCTATTGAAGTTTTAGTATTGAACAGTATCGAGTGAACTAGAATGATGTATTGCTCATCGCTTTACAGCAGTTTCGTGGATTCATTCCGCGTAAACAGTATAACTTAGAACCAACTCATCACTCATCCTACTGTTCATGAGCGCAGTGCCCACTAAGGATATTGCGTTGCAGGCACTAATTGGTAAGGAGCGATACTCCACATCTTGGGCGCCTGCCGTACTTAAGTACTTTATTTTAATAATGTTAATATTACAGACTTGGTTTAATTATTAATGTTCCATATAACTGCCTTAAAGTCAAATAGGTAGGGTCTTTGAAACTTAACAATGACCATTCCAAACATTAAGAAATTCAAACTGTAAGCGTTCACGTGTAACAAGTTCATATACTCTCACAACACACCAAACTTATAATACATTGAACTCATCATTGTGTGCTCCAACACTGTCTTTATTGCATATAAATTGATATCGCTTGCAAGCTGACATAAAAAAAAAACAATTAACTCTATTACAATTTCTTCTGGAGTATCCCTAAAGTATCACAAAATATTAATTTAAAGGAATTTCTCTATGGTTTAAAGTTATTTTTGAAGTTTTGTTATCCGGCAGAGGTGTGATAATATAACTATTGTGTTTTGTTTACTTCTGGAATCATATAAAAATCCTCTCAACTGAAAGTAAAAATAGATGAGTATTACTCCAAGTAGGTTTTTTAAATTAATTTTATTTCAAAAGTTCTAAAGTATATATATAGCCTCATTACAATAATTAATACGTTAAAAAACATTTCTTAATGTGATTACACATTTTTTGTGCTATTTAAATACTACATTCACCTGACAAACACAGTCTCCACAAAGTAAGCTATTAAAATGTCTAAATTGAAGGTCTAATTTGATAAAGTACCTATTTACTGCCCGCATAGCATCTTCAGTGATGGTAGGCCATGAGAAAAACCCCAGGGCCTCTTGTGCTGAGTTGGGTGGGTAACTTAACAAGATAAAAACTCTTCAGGTGTTTTTCAGTTTTTGAAATTCCCTTTCTTAGATTTTTCAAATAATAAAATCATTCGTACCGGGATATATTTTTTACGTATCATCGTTGCTGTTACAAAATGACATCCCTTTATATGTCAAATATCTTTCTTTATAAGCGAGCAATAACTTTTATTTTGCGAAATAGTATCTGGTAGAAAAGTACCCTGTAGAAACATGGTAGACCAAAGGTATTTGGATTTTTCATATTAAATGTGTTCATTGTGTAGATTCTTCAATCTAACCACGTGTGAATTTAAAACATAAGGCTTTTTGGTAGAACTTACCCACTTCAATAAGGATTATCGAGGGTACGACCTTTCGTCATTATATCAACGATATCGTCGCCGGAAAGGCAAAAAGTCTGAAGCATTATTTTGCGAAGTTTACACCAGAGCCCTTTAAAGTTTTTAAAATTATAATAAAATTCATAAGTCTTCAGTTGTCATAAGTTCAGGTTGGATTTTGTAAAAAAATGTAACTTAATGCTCTCACTGAGTTACCTGAAGCGACAAAAAGCTAAAAAAAGTCCCAAAATTTCTGTCACTTGAGTCAATCCTTCTCCAAAATGGTAAATATATTTTAAATGGCTGAAGGGCCAGAATCAAACGGAGTCAAAGCATTCGACGCAGAAAAAATAACTGATCAAACAGCATTTTTAACTCTTTTTCGACCAAAGTGTTGGTTCAGACCCCTTGTCTTTCCAGCGATGATATTTAGGCAGGTACTCGTATGAGATGAATGATAATTTCAAAGCAAATTGTTTGGTATCTGGGTACAACCCTGCGAACACCGGAGAGTAAAAGCGACTTTGCTTGCATAAACCAAATTCGCAACGTTTTCCCACGTTTAGAGACTTTTAAAATAGAGGTTTTGAAACTAGGTGTCGAGAACAGCTCATAAGCCTAGAGACGAATCTTGGTGGCTTGTGAAAAGTATTTTATATGGAAAAATTGAACTAAAACTTTCGTTTATGCAAAAAATGATAGCTAAAGTTCAAAGTAGCTGACTCCACCTGTGGTTGGAAACGACTAAAGTGTTTCCATTTTGTTTCATCGCTCCCTGAACCTATCCTACATACACTATATATTATGAAATTTAATTTTTATATAATATCGTCGCCGGAATGGCAAAAGGGCTGAAGTGCCACTATGGGAAGTTAACACAACAGCACTTTAAAGTTATTTGTTTGTTTTACAAAAAAATCATTAGTCTTCAGTACCTGGTTGGATTTTGAAAAAAAAGTTAAACTTAAATAACTCAATGATCTCACTGACTAGCGTGAAGTGATAAAAAGCTAAAAAAGTCCCAAACTTGTGTCGCTTGAGTCGAGACTTCTCCCAAATGGTAAATATATTTTAGATGGCTTTAGATAAAAAAAAGAACTGATCAAATTTGCATATTTAACTCATTTAAAAAAATCAAAGTGTCGCTTAAGCCCTTTTGCCTTTACAGCGACGATACACATTTTTTGATTAATATATGTCTGCTAAATTTAATTGAATAGTTCTGAACAGTTAATCAATATATTAATTAAAAATTTGGCCATGGATAAGTTGCATTGATCCTTTACTCGTATAATCTTAAATAATGATTTTTTTGGGAAAATTATCAGCAAATCAACAATAATTAATACATACAAGGCCTGTTCAAAAGAAAAGGGGAATTTCGAATTTTCGCGGGCTGTGTACATTCGATTGTCGATTTATTTTGTTATGTTTCTGCGCATATGTTTATCATATGTTAGCATTATCAGCCATTTTGGATTAATGGTTTGTTTTTGACAACTGGAAAGGTTAGTCACGTTTTTTGTTTTTTACTTTTGAATGTTTTTATTTATGTATATAATAATAAAATAAAAAAAATCATACCAATTACAAATTTTCCTTTGCTGATGATAAATATCATAAATAAAGTGTGACAATATACAGTTTTAATTTAGTAACTTAACTAAGTTGGTGGGGAGAGAGGAAGGTAAAAGGAAACATGGGAATGGGATAAAGGAAGAAGGAAGAAGGACGGGAGCAGATGGGAGATTAGTTTTAGTTTTCAACATACTTATTTTGTTTATTAGAATCTTTGAAAGTAGGGAGCAAAATAATGAGTTGCACGAATCACCACTTTTATTTTAATATTTTATTGGTAATATTATTTCGAGGGTTTTTGATTTTACTCACTGTTACATATGGAGATTTCCGTATTTGTCACAATGTGCGCTATTACGGATTATTCTCAATTGATATCTGAATGCAAATAATTTTGCGTTACTGATCCATTTATTTTAAACTGTTAATTACTCTGTAATTATTAATTGTTTCTTCAATAAAATTATAAGCCTTCCTGATCCCTGATTAAAAAAGTAGTTAGCGAATTTTCGCATTAAGCCATCAATTTCCAAAAATCCTATTTTATTTTAGTTAATTTAAATGTCGTGGGTTCAAACTCCATCGTGTGCAAATGTGCATTTAATAAATTTATTAAATTCATATAAAATGATAAAAGTATATTTGCGGCACGTTCCATAGTGGTAGATACTCCAAGTACCTATCTGGTGAAAGATCATCATTAAGAATCGAAACGTTGCTTGAGATGGATTGAGCCGTGGTTGGTGACCAGATCTGAATAGCCAGCTACTTCCCAACCTTCCTCTTCCCGCATCTCCTTTATTTCCCTACTACTTTCAAACTCACTGGCTCTAGGCGGTTGAGAGCAGTTGGGAATCATGTGCGGTATTCACTATAAAAATAAATTAAAAAAACATCCACTAACCCCACCTCCAAAATTTGATAATTTTAATCAGGGGAGTCGCGAAGTTTGCCATTTTATAGAATAATTAGCGGTTCAGTAATGCTTATGAACCCTTGATCGGTAAAATAAACACTGCATGTGTATGCATACCTAAATGCTGTGTATACGCGGCAAACAATATATTGCCGGCTTACCATCAATTTCTCATTAGACTCCGTATGGTTCATCATTATATTTCGCTTCTGTATCTCGTTAGAAGCGCTCTGCCATTTTGATTTATGAGTCGTCATGTTCCCGCTCAAAAACTATACGTAAGCTTTTTAATTGAAATGTTTGCTTTGTTTATAGAAAACTTGTTGAAAAAAGTTTTATGATTGCTCTCTGCACGTGACAGGGAGTAGATTGAACAGCGAAGCAATTTTATCAAATGAAAGCAGTGTAGATAAGTTTTGGATGTTTTTTATTATGTAATGACCACTCAAAAGTTCTAGTTTGATGAAGCGAGCAGAATCGGTCATCTCTAATTTTAGGTTGTTGCATAAGTCCGTTGGGTTTTTTTATAATATCTAAACTAAGCGAAGATTATAAATTCTCTTGCTTTGTTTATATTTGACTCACAACATTCTACCATATTTACGATTCTACGCCTGATAAAAGTATTCGTAGTTTTAATTCGATGGTTTGGAGCTGAAGGTATTAACTAACTGGTATTAAAGCGCAGCATCTTTTGTAGAGAGATAAAGATAGCAGGTTAATTATTTTTATACTACTAAAAACATCAGTAAATATTTTATTACTAGCTTTTTTTTATAGTTAATATTGCACAAGAGTCCTAACTGCTGTCAACCGTCTAAAGCCAGTGAGACTATGGCATTCCCAATTCGGGGTATGTTGTGAGGCCTGGAGGTAGTGGGGAACGGAATGAGATGGGGAAGAGGAAGGTTGTGAAGTACCTGGCTATTCAAAACTGAGCACTAAACACGGCTAAAGCCATTTCAAGCAATGGTTCGATTCTGAGTGGTGGTATTCAACCAGGGCGACACTTAGAGTATCTACCTCTCTGGAACGTGCCGCAAATATACTTTATATTATTTTACAAGGATTAAATGTGTAATGACACGTATTAATCATATAAAAGTTATTTGTGCGCGCCGGGCTAAGCCCACGACCTTTGGATTCGTAGTCGAGTGTCTTACCACTGGAGTACGGAGGCCGTCAAAAGCTGTGTTACCCGTGAAAAATCATGGGATGTAATTAGACTTGCTTTGAAAAAATATTGGATAACTTTATTCCACCCATTTTATATATAGTATAATTTCTACCAAAATACATTATAGGTACTTTATTAGGTAGGTAGGGATTCGAAATGTTTTTATTTTATTAGATAATTTCATTTAACATCTGTTTAAAATTTAAAATAACACACTGATACGTACATTAAATAAACGATTTTTAGTTTATAGTTCTGGGTAATGATCAAAAGGTAAGAGAAGCGCGAATACTGGAAAAAAGACTGGTGACAACGTTTTAGGTAAAATTATCTCAAATACTTTTACATGGTAATATGCGGTACCTTGTAATGTTTTTGAAAACTTGCTGTCCAGCTTGAAGTAATAGAATAAAGCTTTAAAATGTTCATGGGGCTAAATCAGGTAAGCGACATTAAAAAGGATGTGTAAAAATAATCATACAAAGCAGTGTCCGGAAGAAGTAAGGCATTGTATCCACTCTATTAAATCTAAGGAATAAATTCCATAATTTTTGTAGGTAATGTGATAAAAAGGTTCTTACTTGTGCTAAATTCATATTCGTAAAACCGAGTTTGTTATAATTTACAGGCTCCGGACAGTAAAAATGATGTACATGAAGTTAGGTATCCATATCATATGAAAAAGTGTGGCCAAGATGTTCTTCAGTAAGCCCCAAATAAATATTCTGAAACAAATTTACCGCCCTACAAACAAGAAAAAATGTTTGTAGAGAAACCATTAAAAAATTGGATTTATGTGATCGAGGTAAAGAGTTCGCGTAAGAATTTAAACACAGACAGCGAACCCAAGGAATAGGAGAAGGTTTTTTAATGTAATGAGATTTTTCGTAAATTTATTTTTTATTAAGAATAGAATAGAAGAAAATAATTAAGTAGAAAAGCATTAAAATAATAATCAATAAAGCCTTTGAAAAGCTTCAGCTTATCCCTGGTTAAAGAGCAGTGCACATCACTGCCGCCAACAACACCTTTTTTACGTCTAGACCATTACCCATTATCCATTACACCAGTAACTATCACCTTAATGCGTCAAATTCCCCTTTAAATGGAGCGAGTCAGAATACGCAGACGATGAAAATTGTGAAAAATGCTCTCCGAGGTAAAGTTACGTAATTTGTGGATGGGATATAGGATAAGATCGCCAGAGGTATGACTGTGGAAAAATTCTCTCCGATGTAAAGTTACGTAGGTTGTGTATGGGATATAGGATAAGGTCGCCTGAGGTAGATGAGTGTGGAAAAATGCTTTCCGAGGTAAAGTTACGTAGGTTGTGGATGGGATATGGGATAAATCGCCTGAGATAGATTGGTGTGGAAAAATGCTCTCCGAGGTAAATTTACGTAATTTGTGGATGAGATGTGAGATAAGATCGCCTGAGATATATGAGTGTGGAAAAATGCTCTCCGAGGTAAAGTTACGTAGGTTGTGGATGGAATATGGTATAAGATCGCCTGAGATAGATGAGTGTGGAAAAATGGTCTACGAGGTTAAGTTACGTAGGTTGTGGATGGGATATGGGATAAGATCGCCTGAGATAGAAGAGTGTGGAAAAATGGTCTACGAGGTTAAGTTACGTAGGTTGTGGATGGGATATGGGATAAGATCGCCTGAGATAGAAGAGTGTGGAAAAATGGTCCACGAGGTAAAGTTACGTAGGTTGTGGATGGGATATGGGATAAGATCGCCTGAGATAGATGAGTGTGGAAAAATGGTCTACGAGGTTAAGTTACGTAGGTTGTGGATGGGATATGGGATAAGATCGCCTGAGATAGAAGAGTGTGGAAAAATGGTCCACGAGGTAAAGTTACGTAGGTTGTGGATGGGATATGGGATAAGATCGCCTGAGATAGAAGAGTGTGGAAAAATGGTCTACGAGGTTAAGTTACGTAGGTTGTGGATGGTATATGGGATAAGATCGCCTGAGATAGATGAGAGTGGAAAAAAAATATTGAAATAAGTTTGTCGGCCTCGCTGTGAAACTTCCAGGTGAAGTCTTATATCGATCAAACCCTACTCCCTCCCCTGCTTTTCCTAACCCCCCTAACCAACCCTTACACCACAGCAGGCTGGAGGTACCTGCTTGCCCAGCCTTGTCTTTTTGTATCACATAAATAGCCCCAATCAAAGTTCATACATCCATTATATCGATGGCTGAATTCTATTGTGTGAGACGTCTGAATATATGAACAGTAAATATTTGTCATGATCCGATAGACAGTATCGTGTTACCTTCGAGTTATATTTTGAAAGTGTGAACTCAATAACGACAGTTGTAAGAAAACACTCTACTCTACTCTAGATATAAATCGGCGAGGGGCGTACCCCCATAATGGGCGAAAATATTAAAATAGAATAAATTAATTTGAAATCGTTTCGTTCTATAAATTGTAGAAAATAACCCTTTATTTGCAGGCAGGGTGAAGTCAACATATAAGAAAACACAAGTTTAAAATATTTATTTTACACGAAATGGTTACGAAAAATTGGAAATTCATACATACGTTAAGCATAGATTCGACCTGTTTATTGACTTACTGGCGGGCGGCGACTGAACCAAAAGCGACGTCACTCATAACGCTGGACCAAAAAAGTAAAAATCGCACGGCAGAGAGAAGGGGCACATGGTCAAGTTTTCTTTAGCAGGCCAAGAAGGTTGTTCTGCCTGAGGCATACATTCAAATTAACTCCTGATGAAAGTATTCATAAAATATGAAATGTTTTCAGAGGAATCTCGGGAAGTAACTTATTCATCGCATAGAAAAATAAATTCTTGTCCTTTATTGCTGAAAAACAATTTCAACGTTTAGAAATCGTTTTACGGTAACAATGTAAATGTTAAGGGTCAGTTTTTATTCATCTTAAACCTAAAATTTTAACATCTCCAGTACATCCTCTGAAAACATTTGATATTCTTGTTACAGATTTTTCAGAATTAATTCAAATTTAAATCTCGGGCGAACTCTTCGTTTCTGGAGTGCTATTTCTTCGTAATTTATAAAGATAAAAAAAAAACTTAAGTTTGTTGTTAATTCAACACAGCCTATTTTTAAGTTGTTACAGCTTTAAAATATCGACGTTAGTACTTAATTGAAATGTTAATAATGCTAATAGACATTTTTCGTGCTTCGAAAAGTTCTGCGTAATTTTTTGAATTTAACGTCCAATTATTGAAAAAAACTGATCTCAAAATAATCATTTTCAAGTTATTACAATTTTGAACTCAGCTATCGATTCTTGTTCCAAAACAGATACATCAGTGGGGGTCCCGAGACGTTTTTTCTTTTAGACAGATTTTTTCCCCAACTGGATTCAAATGGACACAATTCTCGGGAAATTATCTTCATATAGGATTACCTTTGTTGATGTCTTTCCAAGCAATAAGATGGAGTTTAAAATAAAATCTTCATAAAAAATACTTTTGTTGATGTCTTTCCAAGCAATAAGTTGGAATTCAAAACAAAATGGCCTGTAAATACTATCCGCCTGTGTATATGTTAAAAAAAAAAACGTATCTAAAAATGCCAACAAAAACGTTGTTTCTTTTGAAAAGTTCTGACACATCCGCTGGTACGTATTATGTACAGCACACACGGCCCAAGGGTGAGATGTTTGTTTGAGACACGTGAACCAAGAGGTTGTTTAATGTCAGACCGAATGAAAATACGATTTGTATGACTTCACTTACCAAAAATATTTACCAAATCAGTATCATGCGCGAGAAGAAAGTAAATTTCAATGTGCTCTATGACTCAGATAAAAGTACTTTCTCAAAATGAGACCTTCTTTCACTGTTCAGGAAGAGATACGTAGTCAGAAATCTTATTATTCGTCGCTTTATAAAAAAAAAATACCGCTTTGAACGGAAGTATAAAATAATAACATAAACATGGACGCGAGAGGCCTTTTAAACCTACGAGTATTTTATTTGTTCACTTCATGAGGGGCTAAACAAAAAGAAACTGCCGAAAGGATGTAAAAAATCTTAAATATTACGAATTTCATTTTCGTAAGACTTTTTTTCTTTTTTTTAACCACTTTACCACGGTGAAATTTAAACATAATAAATCAGTATTTATTTACCTTAATTATAAACCAGACATCCTATTAAATGAACAGCATAAATTCCCTAACTTGCCGTCATGAAATTTAAACAAATTCTTCTTTCCAGAATTCTATTGTATTAAACTTTACAAAATCATTTATGTGTTTAAAATACGACATAATGTCTTGTTATTTGTTCTAATTTTTTATATTATTTAATAATATTTTTTTAAAACCTTGTTTAAGTTCGAGCGGAGCCGGGTAGTTACTAATATTAGTTTGTAAATTATATTTTATGTCTGTGACATAACAATTACTGTCCAATCCTGCAATCGTTGACAGATATAAACCACATTCGTTTAATCATATTTTAGGATTTTTGTACAAAAACAACCTTCTTTCTTGCAATAAATGCGTATTATATGTATGACCCTAATCAATTTTTGAATTATTCGAAAAATTCATGTATTTTTTTAACACTGAATTTATAAAAAAAAAACGAATGAAAGGTAGTAATTTTCTTAGAATAAAAAAAAATAGGAAGGTACCTAATCAAATTTTCAAACGAATTAAATAACAACTTTGAATTTTTGAGACGTCCTAAAAATATCCCATTTTTTTAATGAAAGTAATAAATCATCGGGCATAAATTATACTTCACTAGTAAATTATACAAAAAAAAAAAAATTCCTTTTTACGGCTTGGGTATTCAATTTTTGTTTTCAAAACTTATGGAACTCGGTTACTTTTATAAGGTACATTAAATAAAGTTTTTTTTAAAGATGAAATTTTGACGAGAAATGGAAGATATTGAAGGATATTTTTTAACCATTAGTCAGGCTCGGGTGTATGTATATGCATCCTCAAAAAAAAAATTGACATTTGAAAGCAATGGGTTTTAAAAACCCTACATAATGTCATTTTCAAAGTCGGATAACTTATTTACGGTGTGTCTACCTGACTTTAAAATAACTTTTTGTGGGTTTTGTAAAACCATCGCTATTAAAAGGCCAACATTGTTTCTTGCGTAGAATATATACTCGTACATACATTGACGGCCTGCATGGTCGAGTGGTAAAACGCTCGACTACGAATCCAGAGGTCGCGGGTTCGAACCCGGCGTGCGCAAATAATTTTTATATTTATTTAATATGTGTCATAACACATTTAATGGAAATAAAATTGAATACAGTATATTTGCGGCACGTTCTAGAGTGGTAGATACTCTAAGTATTGCCCTGGTGAAAGATCACCATTTATAATTGAAACGTTGCTTGAAATAGCTTTAGCCGTATTTGATGACCAGATCTGAATAGCCAAGTACTTCCCAACCTTCCCTTTACTCATATCCTTCCCCTTCCTACCTACCTTACCTTCAGCCTCACAACATACCCCTGGGGATGCCATAGTCTCACTGGCTCTAGACGGTTGGGACTCTTGTGCGGTTTTCACAAAAAAGCCTGTCTCAGGGCAAAGAAACGCTTTGATGGTTTGTACATGTAGAATGGATGAACAACGAAAGGAGTGTTAGGAGAATATATGAGGAGAAAGTCACTGGTAGGAGAAGTTCGGAACGTCCAAGTAATTGCATCAAAATACTGGAGTCGGGTCACATTAAGTGTCAGAATAACAGAAGACCAATATGAGACGATGTATAAATGTGCATGAAGCAAGGAGTGGTGTCGAGATAAAATTGTGTGGCGGTCTATCCTCTCTGCCTACCCCTGCGGAGAAAGGTATTGAAATTTCAGACTGTTCGGAATCACATAGAACGAGGATATCCCCATTTAGGGAATTTAGTGAGGCTGAAGGAACTCGGAGAGGGCAAAGAGTAGGGGAAGAGGAAGGTTCTGAAGAACCTGGCTATTCAGATATGATCACAAAACGCTTATTAGGCCACATCATTAAATCATGTAAGCAAAAAAATGAGTGGTGATCTCTCACCAGGGCGATACTTAGATTACCTCCAGGCTCTGAATCGACATGCAAAGTGGTTTTAGTGAGAATACGATTCTATAAAACATTTTTTCGAAAAAATAATTAAAAACACACGTATTTGCGCATGCCACGGTTCTGAGACGGTGACCTCTCGGTTAAAAGTCAAGGAACTTACCGCTCTACCATCAAAATTGACAATATACATTGTACGATTTTGGAAAATCATTTAGAATTTGAATATGAAATAAAGTTTTTTCAGGTACCTAGCCTTTACGTATTTTTTTTTACATAAATACAGTTTTTTAAATCTTTTTTATTGACGGATTTTAGGATAGTTTCAATGAACAAATTGAATAGACTTATAAAAACCCGAAAAGTAAATAATGTCATAATTATGTAGTTACCTTTACATTTGTTCGGTTGGTAAACTTAAAAGTTATAAATGACGAAGTTTTCCCAATCCCCTATTGTTCGGCTGACCTACTAATAAATTTTATTTGTGACAATATTGAAAGAAGAGTAAGAATTCGTCTAAAGGAGTTCGGTCGGAAAATTCAATTTCAAGGACCCTAAGAGAAACATTTGTAGAAATATATCTTGGGCGCTTATAACTTTCACGGCCTGTGAGGAAATACGAGACATCAAAGAAAAAATAATATCAATTTTAATAACTAAATTATTCATCCCGAAATGTGGAAACATAAAACATAATGTACGAGTATTACTTACGTTGTAAGTAGTTTTAGAGAATAACACTTGTAATATATTTTTTTTATTTCTCAACGTTTTTTGTACCCTAAAGACTTATAAACTATAAAAACTAAACAAAACTAATCATTATGCCGTTTCTCTGTAGTGGTAGGCAGAGAGGACGGACCGCCATACAACACTGTCTTGGCACACACTCCTTGCTTCATTCATATTCATAAACGTCTTCACATGGCCCAACTCAAGTATTTGATTCACTTGATCGTGCCATATCTTCCTCGGGCGTTCCCGATTTCTTCTTCCAATAAAACTCATTCGTATAATATTAAAAACATTGTTTACGCTAGTCGAAGCCTTTTTCATGCATTTTATAAATCCCTTCCATCCATTTTTTTAATTTTTAACTTTATTCTTTCATCGATATTGAGATAATCATCACATTGAATAAGTAAGTTTTTCCGTAAATATTGAATCAGTCCGTGATTTTAAACCGCTTTATATGAAATAATCTGAAACTGTAATTTAAAAATGGTTTACGCAGAAATTTTACGCAACCAAAATTGAAATTTGTTTATGTAAGGAAAAGGGTGATTTATGCCTACGAATAAAAAGCAATGGTAACATTACAAAGCGAAATACTCCAATACCGAAACTATTAACCTTTTTTCAGTAACAAGTAATCAAGAACGAATGAAAACAACCGAGTCTAACTTCCGCATCGCGTCGGCTGGGAATTCTTAATAAAGGGAATATGGGAGAGATTGCCCTTCGGAAACGACATTAATTGGGGATACAACACAAAGCATGTTATTCTAATTGCTTCAGAAAAAAGGAATAACAATAAAACACAATGGGCATAAGTATTGATGATAATTTTTTTATGCAAAACTCCTGAATTTTATGTTAAAATCTGTATTAAATACCCAATCATCATAAATATGCCTCTTTTTAAGAAGCATCGAGCCCACACAAGAGGCATGCTTTATGGTTTGGATCTGAAAATGCCAGAAAAAATATCCCTTTATATTTGAGGTTGTAGGCTTTGTAGCTTCTACTTGACCGCATTTATTTACTTTGAAATAAATTTGACAAAACAAACATCGAGAAATTAAGAGAGCCTCCCTCAAGACCTAGAAGAAAACCGGCGGCATTCGCTAGGAAACTTTTTGTTGTATTTTATTTTAAATGTGAATACTGCATAAGAGTACCAACTGTCCAGAGCCAGTGGTAATATGGTACCCTCAATTGGAGTATGTTGTGTGGCTTAAGGAAGTGAGTTGACAAGGAGATGGAAAATAATAAGGTTGGGAAGTACCTGCCTATTCAAAACTGGTCACTAAACACGGCTAATACTATTTCAAGCAGCGCTTAGACTCAGAATTTTGAAAATTCACCAGGGCAAAGTGGGGCTATTGCTTTTTCGAAAGAAGGAAGGAAAAATGGTGAAAGGATGGTTGTTAAGTACCTACCCTACTTTCGAGATATGGTTATGCTACTAAACATGTCATTTCAAACACGTTAGACCAAGTACGTGGCGAAAATTCGAGTATTTCAAGAGTCGTGGCAAACATTTCATTGTGCGCCCTGGGAATCAATATTTCTGACAATAGAAATAAAATATTATGTTTTTCACAGTATTCAACACCTGCGGGAAGTAAAGGTATAGAAAGGTAAAGGGGGGTTTTTGTGTTCCATCAAAATCAAGAGGGGACCATCCGCTTTCTAGAAACCCTCTCCCCGAGCTGTTACTTTTGACTTTCAAGTTGTTACCACCAAATAATAACCGTTAATTTCTATCTTAATTTATGATTGTGAATGGCATACTATGGAATATTGATTCGGGACCCAGAGTAGATATTTTTTACTATTGTACGTGTTTATTAAAACACCGCCATATTTAAATAGCCTGAAATGCTCCAGAAAGACACATAATGATCAAATACGATGTCATTAGTCGTAATAACAAAAGAAACAACGTATCTATATTTGAATGAAGAAGTGTGTAGTGAGACAGAGCTTTATGGATTTTTATCCCCTCTGCCTATTACTGCGGAGTTAATTGTACGATGGCTATTTAATTATTAAATTAAAATTAATTATTTTTTAATTGAATTTATACTATTTAATGGTCTGATGAATGTTTTGATAGTTTTCGTGGATGTTGCGATGAAAATAATAGACTTTTACGACATCGCGTAGGTTGGTAGGTTACAAGTTATTAGCGAGTTCCCGGGTTCAGAGCCCTAATAAGAAGACGTATCGCCAACTACAGAGTAAGAATAGGTACGAGCGAAAACACTCTTGTAATGGCAGCACTGGACTTCTTGCAGGGTCCCGTTAATAAACAATGGAGTCAATTTGTGATGTCTTGAAACGAAGCTTAATTTTAGTTTTATTATTTTCTTATTATTATTCAATATTATACTTTATCATGTTACTTTATTTAATTATCTTAGTATTTTTAAAATATATTTTATGAAACGTATGAGATTGCACCACCCTCCCTGAGATCTAGAATTAATATAAAAATAAAAAAAATATATATTTTGCAGTGGTGCAAGTGCACCGAGCGTACCGATGTTTCAGCTTAGTCGTACCAGCTATGTTCGGAGACATAAATAAAAGTGATAAATTATTTTTGATAATATAATTAACAAGCACAATTATGTTAATAATTTTGAGGGAAAACGGTCTTGTACCCTTTTTGAGCAAGCATTCTACCAAAATGTTCCCGGAATGTATTAATTCACAATTAGGTGGGAATAAGGTTAACCATAAAACGTGAAAACACGACGCCAGCTTTTAATAACTCTTTATTTTATGGGCAAATAATGTTCTTAAAAGCTACACGAGCATTATGTCCCTCGAACAATTTTCGCCGGCAAAGATAGTATCATGACTACAAGAATTAGGAAATTCAAATTCCTCGTGCGTTTAGGCAAACTTTTAACATAAACAGGGCCTTGGCAGCATCTACTTAGTGGGTTTTGTAGTTTGGTCTTGATGGGATATACACCGCACCCGAAGGATTATTATAAACAACGGCGGTTCGAATAGACGGTAGGTAATCACAATTACTAGGCATATTCTCAGTCGGCCAAAGGAAGTTGCGTTGTTTATGTGGAACTAGCATTGCTAACTGCTTCCACCCACCTCCCAAACGGTCGAATACGAGTATGCCAATGCGATTAGCAATCAAAGCTACCTACCTCAAAATACGTTTACCACGACTCACACCAATATTAAATAGTGCTCTGAGAGGATTACTATTTTTTCATTGATGTACGGGATCTGTTAAAAAAGTATCCGACTTCAATTTACGCGCAGAAACAAATGAAGCACGGGGAGTGTTCACGGTTGGGGAGGCGCAAAGTACTTCTATGCGTTTTTGTGGGTGGTCTAAAAATCTAAATAAATGGTGGTTTTATACCCATGTTCTCTATTTTGATTACTAAGTTACTGATTATTAAGTTTGACAAATCTTATAAACATAACACAATATAATAATTTCCTTTGTGAGTACGTAACATTTATCATTATCATTATAGTTTGTATGATTACATACATACGTACGAGTGTGAACTTTTCCAAATTGTAACTATGTGTTGGGAAAAATATCAAATTAAAATAGAATCTTTTCAAATCTAGGCAAGCAATAAACCATAGTGTACAATTATTTTTATTCTCCATTTGAAAAGGGTGAAGTTTTTATCTTGGCAAGTCAAGTAAGATTCCGTGATTTTTTTACGAGTAACAACTAGTTGTGTTATAAGAAGAATTGATATAAAAAAACAATTTGTTATTTTGTAAACCTGTTTAAGATGTTTGGAATTCACCGAAACAACAATATGTTTTTTATAACAGTTTAAAAATTAGACTGATGTAAATAAAATTTAAATAAACAAAAAAAAACGAAAATAAGTTATTCAGTGATCAATTAAAAAAATTATTATTTGTTAGTGCATAGAATATCCGTAGGTTACAGTCGGGACAAGGTATTTTAGCTCCTAGGTCACTCAAAAATGCGCCTCGACCAATGACGTTACAAATAGTCATTGGCCTCGACAATAGGGCGGTAATTTATTTCAAAACTTTCGGGAACTAAGAAAATTGCCGTAATAATTTCTTTTTATTTAAAAGTGGCTAATTTTTTGCATTCTGTTTTTCCAGGTGAACTCAGAAATTACTTCTTATTTTAACGTTTTTCACACTCAATCACTCAATTACTTTATTTTAACCTTTCAGATATTGCGTTTGGGCTATTGCCCTACTTGCCGCAAACTTACCCCGGTTCTGCTGTATAATAGTGTATAAATGCAAAACTTAGGGGATGATTAAGGAATATAATGTAGACCCGCAGCACATTTCCTAGATGCAACGTAACCTCATTAAAGAAACGAGGTTGCCCGGTACGTTAATGCACGGAATAAAGAAAGACTATTCCAGAAATAGTTTCTTCTTTATTCAGAGAACATAGGTGCATTAAGTAAAGAGAATATGTTAGAATTAAGTAATTAGTTATAATACCCATGAAAAATAACAGAGGATATGTTAACTATATTTTTATAGAAACTGTTTCAAGACAAGTTAACCGGATAGCCGATATTTTATACCTATTTTGATAATTGACAGGGTAGAATTTACTAAGATGATAATAAGTTAGTAAAAAAAGTTTTGAAATCAACATTTCATTTATTTTTTTTTAATAAAATTCTACAAGTATGAGCTTTGATGTATGAACTTATAGAAAAGAAAAAATTTTGTTTAAATTACGTTTTAAAAAAGAGAGCTCACTTAAAAAACAGGATATTTTAGCAATGTGGTTGAAAAAGAAAAAAAAAGTATCAATAAAATAATTTATTTGTTGACAGTTTTGACACTCATTGAATAAATTAACAATATTTGGCACACCGTTTAAAATGACTCAAAGTAATGTGACGATAAATTGACTGGTTCGTAATTTGACCGTCTGGATGTGCGATAAGTGATCCGAAAAATATCTAAGGACGATGCAGCGTAAATAGCTCAATCGTATGTACGTGAAAAGTTATTCAGGCGTTTATAATACACCAGTTGTAGGCTCGTGAAAGGCGCTTAAGACAAAAATTATATATAATAAAATATTTGTTTATTACACTAGTTCGTTGGAGTTTCAAAAATCTTTTATAGACTTTTTTCTCATTGAGCATACATAATTTTTAAATTACAAACAATATGGCGTCTTCTCTTGTTTCGACAGTGCAACTTATAAAAAAACATTTTAATCATAGTTGCGATGACTATGAAATCAGAGATAGAAAAAGTGTATAACTCGCTAGAGCTCACCGTTCGAGAGGTTTAGGTGTGCTGTAAACATGAATTTTCTGCTGTAGAGTTAAGATTTTGAGTTTTACAGGATGATCTCTTTAAGTATTCATATTTAGTACACATGATCAGTAGCTGTCGTCATAATATATACGGGTCGCGCGAAAACCTTTTTTATCTCTAGAATAAGGTTCAACGTCAATATGTCACAGCGTGTTCAAATAATGGTCCATCCTTTCAATCAATATAAATCAGTTTAACGCCGCCGGAAAGCCAAACACATTATATAAATGTACCTACAGAGTGAAACTTCATAATCCCTAGTGGTTATTTACAATGTTTTAAATATATGTTGGTGGTCAGGATGCAACATTGACAAGCCACCAAATGACACACTTCAGGAGACACATAAAATTAGTTTTAAAGTGATTTTGTAATAAATCTGTGTTTTTATTTATGTATGTAAATATTATTAAAATTTCCAACACTGATTTCGTTTAAAAATAATTTAATATAACAGGGATAATTTTTGTAGACATTTTTTTTATGAAATACCTTGAAAGTTTTGCAAGGCAATATCGTCGTCGGAAATGCAAAGGGCTGAAGCGTCATTTTGGGAAGTTTACACCGGAGCACTTTAAAAGTTTTTTTTGTTTTACGATAAAATTCATAATTCTTCAGGATCTAGTTGGATTTTGAGAAAAAAGTTAACTCAATGCTCTCACTGAGTTATCCCTGAAGCGAACAAAAAGCTAATAAAATCCAAACTTGTGTCGCTTGAGTCAAGACTTCTACCAAACGGCAAATATATTTTATATGGAACAAATGTCTTCAGAATCAAACAAGAGTCGGTTCATTCGATGTAGAAAAAAAACGATCAAAACTGCATATTTAAGTTGTTTTTTTTTTTTTTATCTAAGTGTCACTTAAGCCTTTTTCCTTTCTAGCGACGATATGACTGTCCAATTTTCAGAAACCTGCTGTATCCATTTCATGCATTTGCGATTTTAGAATTCAAAACGTTGTTGGCTGGAGTTTTTAATTACAGCGAAAAAGGATTTTTCGTATTAGAGCTTTAAATGCAATTAAAGTCTAAAACACATTCGTTTTAAATCCCAAATCATTTTTTTGTACATTGAAACTAAAACTTTTTATTCTGAAAAATTACAAACATCGGAATTAAGTTTATGAACCATTTTGGTGTTTATGTTGTTGATATTATTTTTAATAAGTAATGTTTCTGGTTGAAATTTTATAACAACAGTACTACAATACAATATTTTTGTGTACAAAATTATAAAAATGCTTAGAAGAAAATAAGAATGATGAAACGGCTACCACAAAACTATTTTTTTATTTAATATCGAACGTGATATGGAGTTCTTATAAATCATTGTGTTAATTCTTTAATACTATTTTCATAGTAATCTAAATAAATAACTCTTACCGTATTTGCACGCGCATAATTTTTTATAAGGATACATTTAAATAAATAAATTGTTGAAAGAGAAGTATATTTTAACTAGCATAATTTCACAATACCTACATGTATTAAAATTATAACGTGGAGTACAAATTAAACAAAACACATAAAACACAATTGTGTAACATCGAATGAAAAAAAATCAACATCGAATTTCCAATTTCAAATATTATTTGGACAAATTATTTCACCGTAGCATTTTCATATCAAAAAATTAAATGAGCTTTGTAATAAATAGCCTACCTTCACACACTTTAATTATTGGCTTGGCAACGATTATGGCGAAGTTACTGATATTTTAATACAAGCGTGTGATCACAATATAGAAACACGTGATATTGATTGGTTTCTTTTTGTGTTGTATTTTCTGTGTTATAATTCCGAAAATATTAGGCAAGGATTATCCTTGTTATTACTCTGTAAAATTATATTTAAGTGTGTCTAGTTAAATATCTCTCTCTATCTGTACTATGTATTTATTTAAAGTTTGTTCATTTTCTGTTTTTATTATTTTACTTCTATCTTGTTCTAATCTTCAAATGGTACAGTTGTCATTAAACTGTAATATATCTAACTCGATTATTGGGGGTGTATATGGTTCTTAACATATATTTTATTTAGTTTTTTCAGTAGACCGTTGAGAAAATTATTTAAGCTCTTTATGGTATCCACAGTTGAACAATCCAGTGATATTCACAGAGCCAAGGTGCTTTAGCGCGTGATGCAATGGAAAATCTTCCCGGCTGCAGCAAACATTAAATCCTTTACAAATAATTACAAGAATATAGTTCGTTAGCGCTTCGGGGATTAGAGAGCACAGTAACGGGCACAGTGTTCTCGAATCAACTCTTTGTTATGTCTAATACCCTATGCACCATACACTATGCACTGTAGGTACAGTGTGCACCTTCCTTATTAAAGCTTGTGTTTATATTTTTACTTGTGACTTTTACACGAAAAACTCATTTGAGTTTAATTTATCGACCCAGTGATGCAGTAATATAGAACTGTGAGACTAATATTTGAGAATTTTTGTGAGACGGAAAGAAATAAGGGAAGGTGAAGGGAAAGGTATGTATTTAACTAGCTATTAAAACCTACTTGATTGATGCATTTTACACTCCAAAACGATGTACAAACATACATAGATTTAATTTATTTAAGCTCTGCACGTAATATTTTTTTAAAGAGTTTTAACCTGAATATTTTACCGTTCGGCCACGGATACTTTATTATAATACCACCACTAATTTGAATAATAAAGATTTACTCAATTGTCTAAGTTTGTAAGTAAATACCATGGGATTAACGGGATTTTTCACACTGTATTTAAAAAGGGATATTTATAAGCTCGAAAGCTTTTGGTATTCTTCCAATTTTTTGCACATAAAAACTGTCTCGAGTTGGAATAAATAGAAATATTTATAAATATATTTCTTTGCAATTCTTCATAAAAAATTGCTTAAAGACTTTTATAAAAAAAAGGTAACGGTACGCGACCGGTGAGTAGGTACTAGTACCCATCTAACATTATGTTATAATTTAGGAACCTATATCAAATTTCGCCAGAAGCTAAGTGGAGTTGCTAAGTGCGAGCCAAATTAATTTATCTCTAATATTTTTTACAGTAATTAATCGGACCAAATGGCACTTGGCCTTTTGAAGCTTTAATTACCTCACCGCCTTCCAGCAGCTGGGGCTTGGAAACATCTGCCACAAGAGTGGTCCCTGAACAGACGCGATGAACATTAAATGTGTAAATTCGTATTTCTTCGATAAATTCACATCATAGTCATTAATGAAGTTAGCCAACAAAACGGATAAAATTTCATTTATGATATTCATCAAATACGTAATACCTCTTTTTTATTTTCTGCATAAAAGAAGCATATACGTAATTGTAAATAATATCCTTTTTGAGTACGTACATACGTATGAGTTTGTACTCCAAACGAGGTATGAAACACCACCTACAATTGAACGTACTTATGCAGAAAGCATCCAACCCACAATTTGCCAAAATCGAGTTTTATATGTTTTTCTATAGATAAATACGAGATTTATATCTGCTGAAAACATCCAAACTCCAAATGTAATAGATTTTTGGTAATTATTTTTTTACTTTCGCACATTGTAGATATTTTGCTTAAATCGATGTTTAAAAACATTATAAAATGTAGGATAACATAAGATTTTATTAATAAAGATATTTATAAATAACATATTTGTAATAACGCTCATAAAGAAAAAAAAACACTGATGTACAAACAAATGCAGATTACGCATATTAATGCTTTTTTATCGTCATGTTTTCAAACGCCTTTTTCTCAGTTTTATCTTTTTGGGGTTGGGCGCTTTCTGCATAACTACGTTCAATTTATTTAACGAGATGATTATTTTATTCTATATTTGGAAAGTGCGACCATATGGTTTACTTTTGCAGTCCATTTTTAAAATGTGTATGTGTGGATTAAAATTAATCAATATTACATTTTCTTTGTGTGAACGTACATACGAGTACGTACGAGTGTGAACTTTTCAAAATCAGAACTAACGGATGTGTTCAGAAAATTAACCATCAAATTTAAAAATAATATATTTATTTTTAATAATTAATCTTTTCAAAATCTAGACACACAAATACCGAAGAAGCAATTTATTGTGTATTTTAGCAGAAATTATTCTGCATCTTAAATGTTATTATCTTGGCAAGTCAAGTTACATCCCGTAATTTAACTAGTAAAAGAATAAACAGGTATTTTTTGCTAAATAAAAGCTTTGTTATAAACCACAAATAATTATACTTTAAAGTCCAAATCTAATATAAAAATGAGCAATTTAATCATCTGCAGATTACAGTGAATCATTTATTTATTTTTTTATTCAACTAAGTAACAAAAAAATAAGCTACAAAAAGCAGAACTTGTTCTGAATTAAAAGCAAGTAGGCATCAGCTTTGACTATAGAACTTTCATATGGAAAATATTATTATCATTTTCATTACAAGGTTGTATGAAATATGTAACAAAAAATAACTATTGGCAAAAACTATTTTGGTTAACTACATGCTAATATTTATTGCATTGATTATCTGGCAGATGAATAATGTTCTTTAAATTCAATCATTAATCAAAAAACTTAAAATATTTTTTTTGTGTTCAAATTAATTTTGACTACGCAAGCAATGATTTTTTGTATGCTTAAAATTACTTGAATACCGTAATGGCCATTACGGCAAAGCGACCACATCTCAGCAAGCTGTTTCAACAAATAAAAATAACAAACCTCTTGGAATATTAAAATTTGCGTACCTACTGAGGGCAAATACGAAGTTTCAGGAATATTTATTTTATTGTGTTGGGTACCTTTGTTGTTGGCAACAACTATAACAGTTCGAAATGTTAAAATATTTACAAAACTTTGGACTACCTCAATTGTGTGGTGACCTGAAAATTTGTTTTAATTTAACAGGATATATGTTCGATTCCCGGGTAGTGCAAAAACATATAATAATAATAATAATAATATTTGGACGATTTGTATAGCGCCGTTTTTGAGAAAAATCACCTCAAGGGCGCTGATGATGCAATATGATTTTTCATTTGATATAACACATTAAATTATTTGAGCACTGCCAGGTTCTATTGTGACGTGTATTATTAAGTGTGATGAACCTTCATAGTTGACCTTACAGCTGTAGTAAGTACCGTAAAGTGGGGATATTTAAATATGTTTTATGGAAAACAATGGTATATTTTAATAACTCTTCAATATTTATTAAAAAATATAAACATTTATTGACAAATCAAACACTGCGTACTAACATATTTTTTAACATTTTTATAAATAAGCTACATCTACGAAAAAAATACGGCTCTCAAAGTATCCCTCTCTTGGGGCTATTTGGAAATAGATTTTTCTTGGGTTTCATATCTATCAACTTACTCAAGATCTCAATTAAAACACTAAAAGCGATACCTGGAATAAATGATTGACTGTAGGTATTTAAAAAATATATCAAAATAACGAAGTACTTAATGTTTACATAAAAAAAACTTTTATTTAAGAAAAGGTTAAAAAAAATGTTATTTCAACAAAAGAGAAAATATTAAAATTTAAGAAACGTAAAACAAAATTACCAAAAGAAGCTTTAAAACGTAATGATCTTTTAAGTATACAAATGGTAAATTGTTATTTTGCTCGAAAATTTAAAAAAAAAAAACGTAACGTTTTGAAACGATATACGAGTATCATACTTATTTGCAAAAAACTAATGATTTCTTTTCTCGATGCCGATTCTAATATAAGCTGTATTTTCTTTTCAATTTTGTTCTTTTAACAATATCAATATCCTGAGGTGTTGGATTCACAAAACTTACATATCCTCCACAGACAAGAGTTTAAACAGATGGTGTAAATATCTCTTTCAACATCATCAACTAACCCTATTAAGTATTTTATTGTTTTGTTTTCCTCCATGTCTTACTAATATAAAATCCCTCTTTAATTTAAAATGCAGTTGAAAATCAGACTTTAAATGGTCTTGAAAATGAATTCATGGTTGATCACAAAAAACAAGACATTTTTAAGATTCAAGCAAATAAATAATTTAAATCGATAAGGGCTATTTGGAATAAATCAAAAAAGCCCTATTTACCATACCCAATAGCCCTAGTCTACAAAATTAACGGTAAAAGTTTTGGATGATACATTTGTACTACTTATTTAATCTAAAATGCGGTTGAGACTTTAAAGTGAAATTTATGATCACAAAAACAAGACATAAGATTGAAAAAAGATTCGTACTCAAGTCGAGTAATTTCGAGTTTGACGGTGAAATTGCAAATTTGTTAATCATTGCCGCGAAATTAACGAAAATATAACAGCGGCGCAAGCACATATTATTGTATTTTTATTATTGTATATCCGCCACAGACCAACGAACATAATTCAAGTAGTAATAGGGTAATTATTTCATCGGATTTGAAAGTAGTGATGGACAAAAAGTATTATTTTCCAAATAGCCCCCTGGTTCCATATAACCCTCTTTTACGGTACCTTAAATTAATAGTCCCACTATTTTTAATGCGTAGTGATAAACTTTTTAGATTTGTTTTCACGAAAGTAATTTTCATTAATAACATTAGTAGCGAATATATTTAACAGGGTTATTATTACTATCAATATTACGGCATCGTCAAAAGGTATCATCCAGTCACCAGATACGATTGACGTTGGGTATAGCGACTTGCAAAACCATTAGTCTAAGCTTCGAGCAAATTCAAGAAATTTCCTGTGTACACCCCCAACTGTAAAACAACAAAAAATGTAAATCTAAAATAAAGGGAACGTCTAACAGCAATATTTTTAATATATACTCCAACAGGATGTACCGGTCACCAAAATTCTTTAATAGTAAAACGTGACTGGACACAAGACTCGTGATAGGTAGGTATATAGTTTATAGGTCCTAGCTGCAGGTGGTGATTCAAAATTTTTTTGGTACTTTGTGAAGGTTCCTTCATGGAAAAACCTCTCCTATAAGCTTGTAAGTTCAGTCTCAACAAATTTATTAGTTCAAACTTTAAAAAGTTCACGCTCGGACGTACGTACGTAATCACAAGGAAGTTATGTTGTATAGTGATTCGTCAATACTTACTCTCAACAGATGGTGTCATTATTGTAAGCCTAATCAAAGTTCTACAGTTATAGTCAATTTTAGGTTTATTTTTTTGGATTCAGTTTGATAATGCCTGTGAACGCCGAAGCAGCTGTTGCAGTAAAAATGAAAACTAAAAAACTAAAAACTAGCAGAATTTAATAATAAAATCATTCAATTTGTATTACTAATGAATAATTTGGAGATCTACAAATTAAACAAAAAACATAAATGGCAACATAAAAAACAATTTATCAATATCTGGACAAGCGATACGACGCCAATAATAATACTAACATAATATCTAGGAGTAGGACGGATTGAGTTTTCCACAGCGTTTAAATTATGCTTAGTGAAAGGTCTGTACCAAAGATTAACCTAGAACACAAATTTGTCGTTTGCAATTTGAAACTTCCATCCAATAAAACGGTTTTTTAGCAATGTTTTTGATTTATTTTATATTTAATCATACCAATTTAGCTAAAGTAAGACCATTTTTTAATATAATTTTCGTTTACTCACAAATAATTGTCAAAGTTGTAAAATTAAATTATTTATCTTTAAATGTCATTTGTTTCGTAAATAAAAATAAAAAAAACCCAAGGAGCGTACTAGTTTAAATTATGTCAAATAATTTAATTAAAATAATATTATTCCGTTTAGTTTAGTATTTTAGGCGTAAATCCAAAACATTTTTTTTCATGAAACAGGCCCCGAATGCGTTCCTCTGAATATTTTTTTTAAAAAGTAATTTGTTTATTTTAGATTTGAATGCGTAATCAATCACCGTGAAAATACGGCATACATATTATATTTTTGGATTATGAGTAAGCTTTGTTAAAAAATACAAGAAGACGATCAGCTATTAAAAACTCAACCGACGTAATTTCCCAAAACACACTAAAAGTTTACAAATAATAATTGAACTTAAAATTTTATTTCAAAAGCTTTTCCGAATTGTTATGTCAAAGAGCATTGATTCCTTTTAGTGCCACTGAGCAGCGTGCGCAGATTTCTGTTTTACCGACGCACAGGGACCTGCGGCGGAAATTGCATATGGCCGCCTGGTTTGTGTTTATGTCAATAAATATTTGTGATTAGTATTTCACCGTTTCGGGGTGGTCTAGAATAAGACTGAGAACCGTAATTTATAGTGTTTTTATTAGTTAAGTGCCTCGACCTGCTCCAAAATGTTTATTGTGCTTTCAGAACGATGATTTCTTGTGTTTTACATACATTTGTACGTTAAGTACAGACTCAAATACTTAAACATTTTTTGTATTTCATTGCTCTGGAAAGCATGTGTTCTGGTATGCGTATGTTTTATTATATGCATGGTCTTTTTATCGATTTAACAGTATGTAAATGTATCTCTATTTCCACTGGTTTTTCGTAGTTTATTTGTAAACATAGTTGTAAAACATCGTTTTCTAAAACGAGCTTATATTGATGTTTTTTCTTGTCACGCTATTGAATTATTACATTGCTTTAAAATAATTCATCACTAGTTCTTGAATAGTATTAGCAATCTATAAATAATATATAGGATCCAACCACCGTTCATTTCTGTATTGAAACTTGTAAATAACATAGTCTCTCAAATATCAATATTTTATTTTCTTGAATAATAAAGTTAAAATTTTAAATATACAATTTTTCATTCAGGTTACCGCTTAAGTATAATAATTTATATTTGTTTTGCTTTAGAGTAAAAACAATATCTTATACACGCATCTGTCAGATACACAATAAAAATAGTTTTGAAGAACTAAATGGTGCAGTTGTTGCTTTGCATCTCATATAACACTCTAAATACCAACCCGATAAGTATTGTGTTTTTATTTAATTCCTAAATTCACTAAAAGCACACACATGTATATTTTGCCAATGACTAATTACTCTGATTGTTTTCTGAAACCTAAAACTTTCTTTGCTCTAACTTTCAATGTGATTGATAAATTAACTGCTGAAGTTTAAAAAAAATAGTCAAAGCCCTAGTCAATCGTCGCGATGGAAGGACGTAAGTAACACGATGACTTGTAATTTGAGTAAAATTTAATAAATTAGTGTCTTACACTTATGTAAAACAAGGCGGACACTTTGGATGGGGTCGCAATTAAGCAACTATGCTCTTCCACATTCTCCAAGGAGGAGGTGAAGACCATCTTATTTGATAAGCTCCCAGATAAGTGCACACTGGGGAGAGGAGACGGCAGGATCAACCATGATCTCTAGGATATCCTGGGGGCTTTGAAGGAGACTGGCCGTGATCATCTACCTGTGTTCCTTGCGAGATAAATGTATAAATTGCCTCCTGTTAACTTGGACAGTCTTGACGTATCAAGACTCCTGAAGGATCTCAACGCAATGAAATCAGAAATTACCCTAATCAATAAGAAAAACATCGACGTAAAAACGACATGAAGATAAAACAATTGAGGTATCGAAATATCTGGAGGAAGATCTCTGCCCGGAGAGAATTGTGTTCCGAAAATTTATAGAATCACATATATCCAGTTAACGCCTTTATCTGCGGAAAAGATAAAATATGTTTAATAATTGCATTTTACGGTTTCTCAACTGATTTTAGTTCTTGACTATCTTAACTAAATAAATATGTAACAATTTACATTAATTTCCTCTGTCCTAGAGGATGTTTATCAGCTGCTTCATATGAGGAATCTGCATAAGCAATCTGGCTAGCAAATGAATGCTAAAATAAACAATTTTGGGCGATAATGGACTAATATATTAATATATTGAGTGCAATTTCATATATGTCAATCACATACTGATTTTAAAATAGAGTACAAATATTAAGATCCATACTATTCATAGCTGATCCTCTTTCAGGAGCTTTTAAAATATAAAGCATTTCAAATTAATGTACAGCGGGTTTGTTATTGAGTGGTGGGAATGAAGTATGATGAGTCCGTGATCAATTTCTTTGTTAGCTATGTTTTTCATCATTGCATAAGCAACAAGAGATTATATGTATTTAGAAATAATCTTTTTCATGTATTAACACCAGCAACAATCAAGTTTTATGAAGAAAACTTAACCTTTCTATAAGTCTACTGATTTCTACTCCCACTGGTTTTAAATATGTTATCAACAGAAAAATTATACATACTACTTAAATATGGGTGGACTTTTTTATCCTCGTATGGGTCATGCTGCGATTATATTTCAAAACTGATATTGTTTTTCCCATTACTGTCCCGTTCGGTTGCTGTGAGACTCCCTTTATTTTCTGGTGTTTTACATTCCTTTCCCAACCTATTCCCACTAGTGTGTGTAGACCATAATACAATTGTACACTTTAAATAGAAGAGTTCTCGTTGTTTAAATTAAAATAATTCTCAAGCGAGTACTATTTATATGTTGATTAAGAAAACGATATGCATAGTTCCTGCAAGCACTCAGACCATATGCCCATTTCGCTCTCTATCTCCATGTTTCACCTTATTCAGTCCCTTTAATACAGTTTACCAGAACACAGGGTTTTTGTCAGTCTCCCGTTCAGTCTGTTTTCATTTTTTTTCTCATTTCCTCCAGTACATATTTTAACTTTTCAGTGTCAATATTTGTATGTGTTTCATGAAGTGGCAGTGTCCTGTTATTAGTCCTAATAACTCCCTCAGTGAGGTTACAATTATACATATATGAACACTTTAGATTGTCTTATTCTAGTAAACAAGCAATAATTATCATGAAATCTCTAGGAGCACGTCTTTTTCTCGTCAAATGTAGCATGAAACATTTTATAACACATAAACTGTTCATTCAACGTTGAACTGTGGTTACCTCTGATATAATATTATTCATAATCTTGTTTAATCTCCAGTAAGAATACAAATACATAATGCTGAAGAATGTAGCTTGAAGAAGTAATAAATACTACTGTCGTTAAATATTCATTTAATTAAAAACATTATCATTATAATAATGAACTGTTCTTGTAATTGTAATGTTATTTTTATTCATCTGAAATGGTTGTTTATGACTTGTACGTTGCTCTTTGCCATATTACAGTCCGAAAGTTCAGTGTACCGCTATAACCTATTTTAACGTCATTGTCAATAATAAATAAAACTCTTTGTTTCTATCCAATAATTACAATTGTATACACTAATTAAATATGTTGTTAATGTTCTACTTGTATGTATATTTATTTTAGTTGTTGAAAAACTGTTATCTCAGGACTTTATTGCAAAATTAAAAATAATAAAGGAATATTAAAAAAATATGGATTGTAAAAATATCAAAAAAAAAATTTTAATACTTATGAGAGATAAATATATGTGTTTGGGCATAACCTGATAATAACTGCTAATAGTCACTTTTTTGTAAAACCTCTACATGTTTTTACCAAAATAACCTCTGTGTGTGTACAAATGTATGGTGTTTTCAACCCAGTTCTACGTTACATTTAAAAAATTAGCTTTGAAAAGAATATGTTTTGGGCCTTTACAAAAAAAATCCAAATACCAGATAAATACACCGTGTGATCGAAAATTAATTTTCATCATAAAATAACTAATGTGTTAACATCGCTGGATTTTTGCTACTGATAATGCACTGTAAATAGTAAGCGTAAATGACACTTTTTAATCTATACAACCTGTGAAGTGACTGATAACAATTTTCCAGTCATGCAAAACCAATACATTAACATTTTATTAAAAAAATTAAAATTAAAAATCAACAACTCAAATATTTTCATGGCTATCATTATCGTCCATGCGTGAATGTTAGCAGTTGCTCATTTATAGACTAGCAGTTTTCAATTCAAACCAATACTTCTGAATTTTACTATGTAAATTTTCATTTAAATGCTTGCCTTTAATGTTGACAATTCTTCTCTTTGTCAGTTTATCTAAATTTATTATAACCTATTATATTCATATTTTAATCAGTAGAAAACTATGATTGTTTAATATTATTGCTGTAGTGTATAATATTGTTTAACTAAGCTCCTCTGTCCTCGTCCTCTCTGCCTACACCTGCGGAAAAACGGCGTGATGGTTAGTTAGTTAACTAAGCTCCTGTTAACAACTTTCTTGCAGTACAAAGGGACAAATTCCTAGTGTACAAAATTTTTGTTTATACAATAAAAATATTATTATCAGTGGCGGCCGCCCCTTAGATTCATTTGGACATTGACCGCCCAAAAATATGCAACGACAATTATTATTTAAAAATCTATTTTAAAACAAACCAACGGATAATACCTAACCTCTACGCATTATGATAATTGAAATAATTTGTACCATTCACAATCGCGGGTACCATCTAGTGTCCAAAAGATAAGCTATTTTGTGTGCTTTTCGTAGGTCAATTAAAAAATTGACCCAAGATCATCTCATTTCTCTCTCTCTACACAATAAGATGGATAAAATAAACACTTTCATGTCTCATGTATGCAAAATTTCATAATCCGATAAGAAACGCTGGGTCATGACCCGGCAGAGATACACATACAATTATTAAAGTGTTTCAGAGAGATGTGGATAAAATGTTATTCATGCATATTGCTTGTGATTAACAATGACCATTTTGAATATTATGGTAGCTGGTCATGGTAGTATTGGTTTGAACCAAGTCATCATTACATAGTTTCGAGAAAAACAAATTTGAAAGTTTTAAGTAGGTATTATAATTCTATTAGTTTTAACCTTTTAACCGCTAAATAAATAAATACCTAAACAGTCGTCCCTACGCGGCACATTTTTTTCTTTACGAATTTTTGGTTAAAAAGTTATTTTTAAAATGACCCTTTTAAGAAAACAAAATCATTAAATGAATTATGAACTATCCTAAAATCATCCTCCAACACTAAAGTATCAATAAACATTCACTTGAGATAAACCCAAATTAAGATAATGCCATAATTGTGTTAATGTAAACAATCGCATTTTCAACCGAGACAAGGCCATCTATATGGACGCTCTATAGAATTCCCATGAAACACGCGCGCGAGATTCAAAACTTCGACTGAAGGCTGTCCCCGGGCTCTCGGTTTTATTATTTTATAAGATAAACAATGAAGTAGTTCTTAAAGATTTTCAGAGATGTCAATCCACAAATGAATATTATTATTTTTAAAACAAACTTCTCCCGAATACGGCATACATGTACTCAGAAAACAAAGTCGAAACTTAAAAATGACTTTAAGTCAGCCGCCGCGTGGTGTGAACGATTTCTAGAATGACTAAAGTCACTCGCCGCGGTGAAAGAGTTAAATACACTTGTATTCAAATGAAAAGGTTTTTTTGTCACTGGGTTATGATAATTCGTATTTTATTTTATATCTCTACTCCGATAAAGACGTTGACTTTAAAATACTCATAAACAAAAAAATTGTGAACTCACAACGCCTGGGGTCATCCGACGCGTTTGTCCACTCAGCTACTTAACGGTTATACATTATATCAGGCTATCAATTTACCACTAAATAAACCCTGATAACCTTTAAAAATTCAAATGCATCATATTTTGTGTATATTTTGGGATAGCTGTGACCACAATAAATATAAAATTATTTGTTCATCCTCAGTTCTCACTTTAAACGCGAATAGTTCCTCGTCAGTGGTCGGTCAAAATTTAGATTTTCGCAAACAAACTGTTGCAATCATAATATTATTTAATAATATGAACACCTTTTGTGTGTTTCATCTCATTCATTAGATCATTTGATAATCTTATTTTTTATTTAGTTTCAATACAGTATTTTTTTCACATAATTAATTATAAAGTAAAAAAGATAATTCATACTGTTTGTCTTAACCCTCCTCACTGGAAATTAGATTGCATTTTAAGATCCTGATTATGTTAACCGCCTATTTTTGTAGATCGAATATTTTGATTTGAGTATTCTGTCTGTACCTTTACTTAGGTCAGTTGTTGAAGTGAGAACATTTTCATTTCCATTGCTGCTTTTGTGGGTTTGTTATGATTTTTTTCTTCTCTAAAATTACAAACATTGTCCAAAGAAATCTAAAATCGGACAAATTTCCTTCTCCAACGCTTGTTAAGGGTTTTCCCCTCCTGTAGTTTCCCTTTTGTTTACTTTCTCATTCTGTTATGTAGTTATGTGTACGATTATAATATATATGTCCATGTATGTAATCAAACTTAGATAAAAGTATAAAGTTCTGATGAAGCTGGGGTACAAGTGGAACCTAGTCTTTACTTATAATAAATAAAATTACTATTGAATAAGGGGTTATATCGCTAGGTGTGCTTTCTGTGAAAATTATTTTGTTATTACTAGACATCGAATTATATGCACTATTATTGCCAAAATATGCACTAACAATGGTGAAATATGCACTAACAATGTCGAAATATATGCCTTAAATATACAATAAAACAGGAAAATTTTCAAAATATGAATATTGAAATACAGTAGACGCTCTCTTAACCGGCGCCGCTTTAACCATCCCGCCGCTTTAACCAACCTCTTCTAGAAATGCCTCGCGCCCAAAGTACACGCATAATGTTTATAAAAAAATGGCGTGACTACGCTTTTAAAAAGTCAATTCAACACAAGAAGCAGCAGAAAATAACAGAATCTTTTTAATCTATTGTAGGCCAACTTTTAAAAAAAAATTTGGAGTGATGTTTGGCTTTTTTCCTGCACATATTTTTTACAGTTTGTGAAATGTTCATTTTTAATGTGTGAATTTCTAATTCACAATAAAAGTTCTGTTTTCTTAGTGTTTTGAAAAAAATGTGTTTTTTTTTCTATCTTGCGAAAGTGTTTTTTTTTTTTTTTTAAGTGTTTTCCACTACCTTCTCTTTAACCGGCTTTTTCGTTATCCGGCCCTGGGTCGGTCCCGTCAAGGCCGGTTAAGAGACCGTCTACTGTATTGTTACAATTTTTAACATTTTTTATTTTCACGGAATGAAAGTTAGAATATTGGTTTAATAATCTAGGGGGTTATTCGAATTTCTATGTTTTTTTTATTTCGTTTAGGGGGATTGACTGCAATGTTACGGATTATGTTTAGTACATTTTTAAAGATCATTTAGATAGCTGCAGACCCCTTAAAAAATATATGTATTAATGACAATAAATGCTCAAATATGCACAATGGACCGAAAAGGCTTATATGTGCATTATGCATATTGACATACGGTATGCAATACTGCGAATGTGACAGGTTTTCTGAAAGTAATACGATTCGTCATCATTTTCTCGGTGTATGTTCATCCTCGGAATGCCGAAAATTTGTTTAAGTTCTCCTTGTTTGTAACACTACTTTTAAGGATAATGCTGCCTATGTGGTTTTTTCTCTCCCATTCAAATTTGTTTCATGTCACATTTGCGGTATTGCATGCCGAACTACGCTATGTAGATTATATGTTATCCAATGTCTAATTATTACTATTATTAATCAAGTATTTTTCTTCTTTAACAGACTGAATCCTTATCGGGCGTTCCTGTACCGCACCATCGAGGGCAGCCAGTCAGCATCTTTATACGTAAGTTTTTTTTTAACAATTCTTAATAAAAAAATAATAAAAACATTTTGAGCCAGTGAAACCAGTCTGAAGAAAATTATTATTATTATTTTATGGCAATTGGTAATTGACCTTTTGCAATTTATGTTTTGTAACACATGTTAAATACTAACTTCGGCCTTGGTAGCATAGTGGTAAACTCATTTGACTTTGGTAAATTGCTGAAGGAATTTCGATTTAATTGTATGATTTTTGTTGACTGGCGCAATCTGTTTATCTTATTATTTGAACGATTTTTTGTATTATTTTAACGTAGTTTTTTTTACAGAGAAAATTGTTATTACAACACTAATAATTATAGAATTTAACAATAATAGAATAAATATAATTCTGACATTGTTCAACGCCATCTATTGGCATGGTTATGAAATATTTGTCTGCTTAAAGTGTGATTCTCTGCTACTAGACATCGGTTTGCGCTCTTGCTTAAAATTTTGAACAAGTTTGTAGCTCCGACATAGATGGCAGTAACTCTTCGTCAAAATAGTTCAACAAAATATCCACAGATGGGACTATTTATATGCAACTCCGGCTCTATGGAAAAAACCATTCTTTTCTACGAGGGTTTTAAAAAACACTGAATAAATTCGAAAGATGGCGTTAGTGTCATCAATAATGGCATTTCTCTTGGAATTCTAATGCGAAAATAATAATTTGCGAAATGGTAAACCTTTGTAATCAAGCTCTTCATCATTAATAATTTTTCGTCAATTTTATAATTTGTTCTTTTTTCCATAGATACATTTGTTTGTAATATAATAATTATTCGAACATAAATTCATATTCACGCAACTATCACCCACCCCTATAGAAATACTATGAAAAATATATTTTCACAATATGCATGTTTCTGGATGTACGAAGTTGTATGTTTTATTTTATCGAATGCGATCCTTCAGAAGTAGTCACATACTTTGAATTAATTTACTAGGCCTTTAACATAATATAATACAAATAAATAATATACAATAGAGTGCTTCTGCCCCTGGAGAGATTCCTTCTACCCTAACTTCTTCTCCTCCCCATCCATCTGCGGTAAGAAGATCCGTGTGACCGCTTATCCTCCAAAATGGCTTCCGTCACGCCATCTCTCGCTTAAACCTGACTTTGGAACAACGAACCTTATCCAATTTCAAACGCTATCATCAAACTCGTCGAAAAAATCCCCTTATTTCCGCTACCCTCATAAAACTCCAAACATTTAATATGACCCTCTTGTTGTAGTGCCCCCAAATTTGATCGAAATTTAGAATGGAATCATTTGAAGTGTACATTAGGGGGGAATTCGGGAAAGACACGAACAACACTATACCGACTTGTTTCCTCCTGCGAAGACGTCTCTATTATTTTTCATTTCGGATTTATTGTAGTTTTGCTTTGAGTCAACATTTCGGCTTCACAAGGAGGAAATGGCGTTTCCCTAATTCTTATAAAACTATATTTATATCGTTTTTTAAATAAAATTAATCTTATAATTATTTTTAAAGCAAGCCTTTCATCTGATGGGAAAAAATACATTTCCATCCGTTCTTTAATATAATTGAGACTGAATGTATAGTTACTTTATTTATAAAACCAACCCACAGAAGTATTCGACGGACAAAATAATTCAATAAAAAAAACTGGATTTAAATTCTCAATTTCCGAAACTCATTTCGAAAACACACATATATATATATTTTACGTATAATATATATATATATTTTTACTTAGTTTTAAACAGCAGGTATTATATACAAACAATGCATATAAAATGTAATCCTTATAATTTTTAGTTTATTATAACTACCCCCTAATTGAGAAAATTGTGTTATTAGAGAGGGAGTAGGTACTATCAAGAGTTTCTAATACATTAATTTATTTTAACGATTAAAAATGTATTTGATATTAATATACAATTAGTTTGGTTTAAAGTGTATATGTTTTGAATTTTTCGTAGTTATTTTCATTTATCTAGATATTTTCATGTGATACCGTTGCCCGGAGCTTGGAATTTTCCAATTTAAGGCGGAAGGGCATGAAAGAGGAGGAATAATTTTGGGAAGTACCTGACTTCTGGTTGATCACGTGGCTTTTTCCATAAGTTCCCTCCACCGGTTCCTGTCAAGTTCCCAGACCTTTCAATCCTGACTAAAACAATTTAAAGCAAGATTTCGATTCCGAATGATGTATTGATTAACAAATCCCCCGTGACGAGTCAAGGTTGATTGTTATTGTCTATGGATTCGTTTTCAACGTTCTACTTAATTAATTAAACTAATTTACCCGGCGGTTGTCAGGGGTGGGTAAAGACACTATATAAACCGTACCCTAGCTTTCCGCTTGAGTTATTCATTAAAGTGCAGCCCTTCATTCCATTAGTATCACTTATCGGCGATTTACTTATCGATCAAGTAAAACGAAACGTCAAACATGACTTCCCCTTCCCTGGTAAACCATTACAAAGCTTCTGCGGGGATCGGCAGGATAAACAAAAGAAAAGAAACACCGGCCGTGTCATCCGTTCTCGAGGTAAACTTTTTGATTCCGCCTTTGGTGAGCGCAGGCCCCGCGATCCACAAACTTTTGATACTGTTTTATTCCGTCTTTTTATTCGTTCGGCGTGGGAGCAGCGATCAAAGAGAATGTGCTCATGTTGGAGGAGCTATTACGCGGGGTCGTGTCGGGAATGCTTGAAATTATCGTTCATAAACAATAAGTGGATTCGCCGCTTGCTTTCTCGCCCTGAAAATGCGACGGTAAATAATGTCACACCAACCTACTCCGATGTTCCCACATTGATTTTATATTTCAGCCCAATAATAAGTATGGAAAAGTTTACTTCAACTTTTTTTAAATTGTCAATGACGATTTTAAATATGTTTACCATTTAAAGTTGAAAATTTATTTTCGAAATTTTAAATATATCTTTATATTTAAGACAATAAGTGTTTACAAAAGAGGTAGTCTTGCAAACCTGCCACATGTCTGCTTGTCTGCAGGTTCTACCAAAATAATACATTTTTGTCTTTATTATTATTAAATGAAGAATGGTAGGAAGGAATAAATGATAACAAATTTATCTTAGCGAATTTTTTATTTTCAAAGGGCATTTGAAACCATATAAAGAGAAATATCAATTTAGCCTTCATTCATTTCATTAACTTCATTTCACTGAACCAACACTTCAATTGAAGTTGGCAGTTCATTTTAGCCTTCATTCATTTGATTAACTTCATTCCATTGAAAGAAGTACTTCAATTTGAAGCAGTACCGGAGGAACCAGTTCCAGTTCTTTTGGTTTTTAAATCCCTACCGACTAGTACTTTTCAAATTGGCAAGGAACCGGTTCCAGTTTTTAAACTCTACCGACTAGCATGTGTATTTTCGACGAGGAACCGGTTCCAGTGCTTCTACCGACTAGTACGTGCTTTTTCGGCGAGGAACCGGTTCCAAAAAGAACCGAACAAACAAGCGGATAAATCCAAATCTCTTTTTTCGCGAGTTCGACTTCAATTGAAAGGTTCACTTCGAAGGGTTCATTTAAAAGAACTAACAATTCGTGAAGCATTCAGAAAACATTGAAGTTTTTTCCAACGCTAGTTGAAACAGACAACACGCTGCGGCGTATAGTGAAAATGGGACAACACTATTTTGTCGCGCTGTACGTCTCGCGGACGTAGATTATCTTTCTAGGGTTAACGATAAGTTGACTAGGTATCCCACGTCTTTAATAAAAATTATTGAGTGATAATTAACACTAGAGCGGTAGATACACGTTGCTTGAAATTAAAATAACCGTGTTTAGTGTCTACACCTGAATAGCCTGCTACTTCCCAACCATTCTCTTCCCCATCACAGCTTCACTCTGTTGAGCCTCACAAACATATCCCAATCAGGGTGGGCGTAGTCCTACTGGCTCCGGACAGTTGATCCTTATTCTTCAGGGTTTTGTCACGGCGAATGCTGTAACAATTGGCTCTGGAATTTGAGTTTCGCAGACTACACAGCGGCGGCCTCGCGCTCTGTATCAAAGCGAACCTGTAATTTGTGACTGTCGTGTAATTTGATCAGTGTGTCCGAGCCCGTTTATCTGCGCCCATTTGAGAATCATATTATTGGAGGAGGGTGCGGGCCCGGCAGACAATTAGCCGCCGGTTGTGCCTCGCTCTGTTTTTATTTTTCTTTCCCTTTCGAGATCTTTTCCAAATGAAAGTGGAGCTGTTCTCATTAGTTAATCCCTTTGCCTTTACTAAGTTCATCACGCCATTCCAACGTTAAAAACTAACGATAATTACTGTAATGGATGATTTCAGGTAGGGTTCAGGTCCCGGTGGAGAAGTTTACAGCTCGAATCCACTAAACCTTAATAGTCATATTATGGGATTATTATTCTTCTGTACAGTCACCAAATTATTATATTACCTCCCCAATTGTGTCATTTGTGACGTAGCGTTATGCACTTTAGTTGCCTATAAAGAGTGTATTAAAAATACTTTTATAAAAGTTTAGCTTCTGATCGTTCCTGTTTGATAAGACGGCATTTCTGATTATTTTGACCCAATTTTATTTATTTTATTCTGTGTGGACTTTTGTCGGATAGTTTTGTTTGTTTTTCGTGCCGAGAGGAATTCTCAGATTGCGTTAGTTCGAAACTTTGTAACGCCTGTAAAATTCTTTAAAGACATTCTACCCGAGAAGACCGGTGTCTGCGGAAACTCTCGAAGTGGCTTTTGCTGCCTTGACAAATAATTTGAACAATTTTGAAGTTTGTCAGTGTAGCAGTGGCTAATTAAAAAAATCCCACGTAGGATTGGTATAACTACTTGTATAAAATTCCTCAGCTGACAATGGAGACTAATTTTGGAGCTTCGTCTCCCGGTTTGTGCGCTTGAATTGGCCGGAACTGTTTTCCACAGTTAATTAGCTAATTAATCGAAAAAACTCTCCTTCCCCTCCCCATCGTGACTGCTCGGCTGCTCCTTCGCTCTTCTGTCCCTGCGCTCCGCGGGGCGCTCTCGACTCCCAACCCCCAGCCACCAAGCCCCAGCCCCCAGCCCCCCAGTCCGCCCCCGGTCCGCAGGGTAACGGGCATTAATACCGTTAAGACAGGATTCTAAATTGTTTCATATCTGCTATGAATGTATAATTATATCTTAAAGAACGAAGATTATTTCCTTTTTTTTGCTTTCATTTTTCAACGAGGAATCATCTCATTCAGGGTGAGCACGTCTTAGAAATGGCGCATTATATTATTTACGTAGCTTGTATACTTGGAATTATGTAGGTATACGATTGTAAGCGAGAAAAAGTAATCGATAATTGAACATCATGCGGAATACCGGAATAAAGGCGTGCTAATTAAGTAAAATTTGATTTCATTACGCGAGGAAGATATTCTTGGTAAAAATACTTTCCCCCTAAGGGTGATTTTGGCTGTTTTTTTCCATTTACGGCTTTACCAGGATGACATCACTTTGCCAGTTTTCACTTTCGCGGCGCTAATTCCTGGAAAGGGTTACACAAGTTATCATTTACCCCGCCACAGGGACTGCCACCCTCGCTGGGATGGGAGCCTTCTTTGCAACCCTTTATCCGCACAAAATAAGTCAAGCCAGGTTGAATAAGACGGGTCGAGAGATCTCACCAAAAAGGTGTCACATTTACCCGCTCACAAACAAAGCACCGTGTAATTGCTCCGCTCTGTGTACTCTGCACGTTAAAAAATTTACCGCGATATTTTTTTTTGCGCTGTTTTTTTGTAAGTGGGAGATGAAAAAAAAAATAATTAAAGCGAAATGTTTTAGGGCGGCGGGCTAGTGATTTTAATTAGCCCATTCGTATCTCCTGGCTGAGTGCCCGGGGTCACGTGGATTGGCCCGGGAGGGAGTGAGTGGGTGGGCATTAAAGCTCGCAGGGGGTGCTTTGTTGAAACATAATTTGAACATAAATTTTATTCCAAAAAGCTACTCAAGGCTTCTCTGATGGATTTGTGTTTGATGTTCTTTAAAGTATTTACTTTGGTATGCTTAAATATGAATTGTTTCAATCATTGATGATTCCTTGTACGTATATAGAAAGGAATACGGAATTCTACTCTCATTCAACCCTTTGTTTCGAATAATCTTCCAGCGTGGAGGCAATACAAACGGCCGTTCGTACGAGTGAGCCTGGATATCTATCAGAAACTATTACTCGGCTGTCCCGCTACGGAGAGGGGTAAGGGTAAGAGCGGAGAGGGTGGAAGGGGAGATGATTGGCGGAAAATAAGGAAGAGGAAACATACGATCGGAAAAGTTACAAGTATTGATTGCTCGAGTAAATAACACTTATTTGTTGGCGAAATCCCAACACGAGATTATTATTTACATGTTGTGACTTCACAAATACATGATAACTAATAACATCCTGTTAAGTTTTTCTTCCAATTCTAAACTATTGCAAATTATTTATCCGAGGTATAACATCAATGTAAATTTGAATTTACATGTATTACGTTTGTAGGTAGGGTGGCAATACCGGTCTCTTTTTACCAAAACCGGTATTTTCAATATTGAAGTTTTACAAAAACCGGAATCCCGATATTTTTGAATATATAGAGAAGCTTTCGTCGAAATTCGAGATAAGAGGTACCGATTTATCAATGAAATAAAAAAACTTAGAAAAAATTACATTTTAATTTTTAAAAAGCTTAATCACCCAAATGTCTAACATCAGATTTTTTTATCAGTTATCAATCGAATATTAAAATAGTTAGTGTTTATTATTCAATCCTTTATCAAATTAAAAAAATGACAACGTGTCTAATGTTTGATTGCTTAATTTTGAACGCAAATGGTTACAAAAGTAACCCGATGACGAGGACACTCGCTCAGACTCCACACTTCTCGGAGGAATAGACCTTAAGCTATCGAAGTGTCGTTTTCAAACAAAGCATCTCTATTTTGACCAAGTTGGTAAAGAAGTATTTTCCTAAGCCTGAAGTTTATTTTGTATTTTAATTTCTAATTACCTCTCAAGCGGCGGTGTGTCTTCAGGTTTGTCATACCCGGATCTAAGATGTTCAATCTCATTGCCCATAGACATTTCCAACGAGGAATCCTCTGTTTGCCCAAGCTTTTGAAGGTCTGCGATATGTTTTCGCATTTGATCGCAAGTCATAAATTGACCTGAGAAAAACGTCCAAGTAGTCATTTGAAGAATCAAAGTACGTCTTAGGATTCTGCAAGTAATTTAACGTTACATCTAATAACAGGCAACAACCTGCGCCATTTAATCCGACGCTTCAGAGAGGCAACAAGCAACAAGTTCACGTGCAACTATTTCATGACGCATGGTATCTCATTTTTAAACATAAAATCAAAGCCGCATAAGATGTCATTAAGTTGGGGTTTCTTTTGAAAAGTTGACATGTTTTGCTTTAAATGCCACATGGAAACTAAGAGAAACGATTTATATTTTTTGAAAATGAAATACCGAAAATTTCATAAATCGAATCCCGGTATTTTGAAGCTTTGGTCCGGATTCCCGGTATTTTCGAGAGTCGGGATTCCGGGTTGCCACCCCTATTTGTAGGTATTATAACTGTTCATTCATCGTGGAATTTCACTGTAAAAGTATGATTTGATAACTTAAGATTATTGTTCCACTTATTTATTTGAGTCCGGACCGGTTTCTTTAGATGCCTGTAGCAGGGTAAATAACAATGAAAAGTATGTGCACCATGTTTGAGTTCATGCTGAAAGTTGTGTAGTGTGCCAGATCATAATAATTGAATTAATGTCATTTTTTCAAGTTTTTCAGTGATACTAGATGTTCGCGAATTAAGCTTCTTTACGAGTAATAAAATGCGCAGGTGATATTTTGATCCGTCGCTAATTGTTTTTGCGATCTTTTCTCGGAAGGCCGAAAGTTATTTCCCTCGCTTTATGTGGGTCTAGAAAATAGTGTAAGTCGCCGGATTAAGGAGAAGCGAAGACTTTTTATTTATGGCTAGTAAATTGTTAAGGGTCTCGTGCGTGTATGACGGGAATATGGAACACTCGCACTCCGAGCATAGTGTTGTGTTCTGTGTGCTGTGCCGCCCTACATACTTGGCGAGAACTTTTTAAAACTTCCTTCCTCGCACGAACACAGATACTGATACTTGTTGTTAGTTTGAAAGCTGTAGTTTTATTTGAAGGTTTTGCGAGTTAAAGTTTGCCGCGTGCCCTTTAGCGTTGTTTATTAAAAACACAAGTTTTTAGTATTATCGCCGAACGCTTGTCGCCAATATCTAAACGCTCACGCTCTAAAAGTACTCGAATAAATAATCGAAACACTTGTTCCTGCTGCGAGTTTTTAGTTAGACATCCAAACAGATTTTCTGCCTTCGAGTTAAGGCTAACCAGGTAAAATTAATATACATTTTATTAAATAAAAGAATACTTTGTTTAAAACACAAATTTATTATGATGAAGGCCAACCGGTTTCCTTGGATCCTTCGTCAGGGCACATATAATAGCTTGATCCAAGCGAAACCGGTTGGCCTTCATCATAATAAATTCTGTGGTTTTAAACAAAGTATTTTTTTATTTAACATAATGTCCAACCACCATGTGATTGCTTCGTACGAAAAAAAAAAAAAAAAAAAAAAAAAATAATAATAATATACATTTATTAATACGTATTCATATACAGGTGAACTTATTGCATTTTCAGCACGATGGGAACACAGCCATCTTATATTTTGTTTTATAAAAACAACTTACTGATGCAGTAGTCAAAATTTCAACGAAAAAGAAAATGGATTCATTTTTTACGAAAAGCCTACGCGAATGATTTTCCAAAGGCAATATTAAATTAGGAATTTTACGAGTGTATCATGTGTCTTCGGTCCTCGTTGTCGCTCGAGCGGAGTCATTTGTTAAAAGCATTCTCAGGGCGTGTTTGTGTCTGAGGCAAAAAGGCATTATCGTTTGTTTTATGATGCCACGATGTGGGGACATATTAAAAATTTCTTGGGGAATTTTGAGTTGTCACCTGCGCCGCACGCCACTACATTACCTCGCACAGCGCGGCCCTAATGCGCCGTACAGCGTGCTCGGGGCAATTCGCGTCGCGGTTAAACATTTATGTCATAATATTAAGTCTTCGTTATTAGGATATGGAATGTTTTAGTTGATTATTTTATATGGAATGGCATGCGTGGACTTTTTCTCATTTGGAACTGGCACGTTTGGCTGCCGAAAAGCTTTTTGGGGAACTTTTGTATACGATGCCTGTGTTTTCTGAGGGAGAATATTATATATCATACCTAGGGGATGTTATTTAACGGCTTCCAATGGGTTGCTTAAGGCTTTGCTATCGGTACATGGAATATTTTACTTGATTATTTTATATGGGACGGCGTGCATTGACTCCTTCTCAATTTTAAATAGCACGCTTGGCTATCGAGATTTTGGGAATGTTTTGGAAATGAAAGAAAGTATAACGCTGTTGTCTATCTAAAGGCTTCCATTGGGTTGTAGGTTTAACTATTGGAATGTTGGTAGATTATTTTATATAGGACGGATTTGTTTGCAAAGGGTTGATTGTAGTATATTTTTTTGGTGAATGGCAGTGTTTTTCATGAATTACTTTATGTTTATTTATAATACCTAGTAGATGCCTATCTAATATCGCTAAACCGAACAAAAAAATAAATGAGGATTTCGATTTTGACTGCTGTGTATTATTTGCGATAAAATTTTTAATTTCAGTCTTCCATACGTTACAATGCCAAAAAAGACACAAAACTTGCAAGGTTTAGAGTTCCCTTCACTGCAGATGGATGTTGCATAACCTATAATATAACGGAACGAATTTGTCATGTCTTCAATGTGACAATAGCTACAGCATATGTGCTCACCCGTCGGCATGCGAGCACTGAGCCTGTAGCCGGGACCCGGTGCCAAGGAAGAGCCGAGGAAGATATAATATTAACAAGATACTCATATGAATTATACACAAGAGGGATGCTGGGCGAGATGATTGTGCATACTGTAAGTTAACGCGTATAAAATTGCATCTCGCACACTAACGCCATCTGTTCGCTGAAACGTTTAACGGCCATCGTCTTGCGGGGAAACGCGGTAGATTATTATTGTCATACCTCCATTTCCGCTGGGATATTAAATTCAAGTGTTTTTAGATGGTTATATAATGTACGAGTATAACGTTGTTTGACACTCGTGTTTTGAATATGTACTTATCTTATGTACGATATTTGATTGATAAGAGACTGGTGATATTTTATTGTAGCAACATTTTTGTGGACGCTTTATAAAGCTTGTAAAAAAACTATGAAATATGTTTAAAATTTAAAGAAATGGAAAAATAACTTTGTATAAGACCACGGATATTATTTGAATTTTTATGACCGACCGGTTTCACTTGACCCAAGCATCATCAGGATACAAAATTAAACGGCGATAAAAATAAAAAATTATATCCGTGGTCTTATACAAAGTTATTTTTTCCATTTCTTTAAATATGTCAAACCAAAAAGTGATTTCTTTCTACGAAAATATAAAAAAATACGAAAATTATCAATTTTATCATTATTGTCTTCATATACAATTCTTGCTATGTTACTTTATTGTTACACTTGCTATACAATGTACTCTTCCTGTAAAAGCCCAATGGGCGTTTATCAAAGAAATAATTAAATACAATTCTTAAAATTTTGATGATTTTAGATTCTAATGGTTAAAATTATTATCGTGATTCATTTTTGGGGTATTATGCTGTGTTACGCTTCCTCCTTCTTTAGCCAACGTTTCAGACAGTCTTGCAGTGTCCATTAGCGGGGCAGTGATGCCTGATGATGACTGATGAGACTGCACTTTCTCTACCCTGATGATGAACACTGCAAGGCTATCTAAAACGTTGGCTCAAGGAGTAGGAAGCGTTACATAGCATTCACTCGTTTTTATTATTTGAAACCGGCTATCCGCATATTTAAGTGAACCGTAATCGCATGTCAACGAAATAATCAATCCATCGAGATATTTTTCATCGCGTTGAGTTCGGTACAAGTCGAGTAATAAATATATACATATTTTGATGTCAGTGCGTCAGAAAAAAACAATTTTCAAAGTGACATCAATGTTTGTATTCACATGAAAACTAATGCAACTTTATTTGGAAGGAAATTTATTCAACCATACGAAAATACAATAAAATGATAAAAAAATCTTCACCTTTCTTAACCAAACTTTTTTTAATGACACGAGGGAGGAAAATCCGACTCTCCAAATATGTACTTAGTATTACCGAATATAAGTAGCTATTCCAGAAAAAAACACTTATACTATTAACATATAATACAATTTGAAAAAATACATTATCTAAGAAGATAGCATAATTGACAAAAATATCATTTGGTCAAACACAAGTGAGTTTATTACGAAATTACAAGTCAGCAATCGCACGGCGCGTAGATTGACTTTTATACCCGGCACACGACGGAAGTTGTACTTTGCGGAAGGTTAATGAGCCTTTATGAATTATGCGACGTTTGTCAGGATTTACAAATGTCGCAATGTGGGATAAACTGTTAAATGAAAAAAAAACACCCTGAAGATCTATATTTCCGCAATAGTACAGAAAAATAATTATGTACTACGGGCTAGCACCTAAACAAGTGCCTCAAAACTAAAAGGTATAATAATTTTGTCCTCTGGGTGCAAAACTGTATCTTTCACCGAACTCGAAGTAAATAAAATGATTGTGTTTATCTGAAGTGACTTGCCAGGAGGTAAGTATGTTTCTGTATATTTCTAATGTAGATACATATTAATATGCCGCAGTTTATATGTAGTTAGTATTAAGATGTAGCCTAGGAGTTAAGATTTGTATAGTGATCTTGAGGTGATTTTTCCAAAAACGGCACTTTAAAAATTATCAATATATTATTATTACCTTTTTTTTTTTTAAAGAAAGATAAACATTCCCGGGTTACGAAAAACCTGACAATATTTGAAAAACTCCTACTGTCATCATAAGAAACGGAAGATGTCGCTTGTGTAATGATGGAGGACTTAGCCAGCAGAGGAATTGAACGCACGACGCCCGGGTGGGAATCCGACGCGTTTGTCCACTCAGCTACCGACCGGTCGTTAATTAATTAATTAAAACAAGTGTATATTTATTATAATTAATAAATATACACTAGATTATATCTATGATATTTGACCGCTGAGTCTCTTTTCTCCTCAATCCGTTGCCGTTTTAAAACCATTTCCTGTGTGGAAAATCAAGTAATATTATTAAAAAAAAATTTGTACACTTATTCATCTGTATTGTTAATTTGTTCAGAGTTTGAACCTACATAAGTATCATTTGGAGCTCGATAAGGATTCATTATACAAAGTTGTAATGGACCATTTTTTTTTAATCAAAACATTTCTAAGAAAGCTTAATTCAATAGCATTGTTGCCCTTTTCTTTGATACACGCTTCCTTGATTAAAGAAATATTTACTTGCTACTGGTTTACACGGGTAAAATTTTATTTTTACGATTAGCTTATTTAATTTATAGGCATTCTGCTTATTTTGCGTGGGGCTTTTCTGAACAGGTAACCTTCGACGACCAACGTGACAGAGCTTGTAAGGTCGACCCCGAATCTACAATCAGCGATTTCGGAACCTGACAAGGGCAAATGTGTATTTTAAAAAAGAAATATTTCACATATCGAATACAGAAACAAGTATCTATTTACAATATTTTTACATTAGAAGAGATCAACATTCAAAATCGAAACGTTACGTTCCTTTAAATGACTTTCGTTTTGTTCAGTGATCAAGTCTAATCGCTAGGTACTTCAAAATCATCCTCTTTTTTATCTTTACAACATTCCCCATTTTATTGGGATGTTATAGTTCCAGTGACCCTGGGCAGTTGGAATAATTCTTATACCTAAAAATAAAAGGTAAACGCGAAAAAATCTTATTTTACGCGAGCGTTTTCCGTTATTGTCGTTACACTTTCGTTTTAGCTTCGTTAGACTTACTGCCCCGTAATAATTAACCTAGCACCCTTTTAATAATGTAACTTGACATTTCCAACCTTTTCCGCCCGCGACGGGCAGAGGGCGAAGCCTTTAAAAAAACACAAAGACGAGATTATAAGATCCAGGTCCCGGTAACGAATTCGATTTTGCTTTTAAAATCTTGTCGCTTTAAAGGAGTGGCTGACACCAAATCCCGAAAGACAACAGGGGGGCAGAAGTGGGGCGGAGGTGCGAAGGGTGGCAAAGCCTTTGATTGTATTACATCACCCTGCCGGCATCCCCACCCCACGTTGTCTTGGGACTTGCCTAATATGGTACAGTGCTTAAGAGCCAGTTGTTATCTAACGGTTTTATCAGTACCCATGTAAAAATATACCTACGCTGTGCGTATCAAACACAACTACCCTTTCCCCCTTTGAGTGCCTTTCTCACTGTCTAAAATGTCACGCGTGTCAATTCCTGCCCATTTTCCAGTTCACTCCTTTTCCATTTGTCCAGCTATTTCCTCCTCTGTTTGCTTCTTGCCTTTCTCCCTTCAAAACTCTCTCTAAACCAGTAGACTATTCGGTGTAGTTCTCGAACTGAAAAAGTTACCTGGACAAAGGTAGTCTTAGTATGTTTGTCAAACGGAAATATGTATTTTCTTCGATCAAAATCATAGTTTAACTAGCAAGAATTGAACAAATAGATCCTGATACTCTAAAACAATCCACTAAATGTATTTCCACTTTCGACCGGTTTTAAAGAACCCTTCCTTCGGTATATTCTAATAACAAGGAATGAATTGTTAATTGTTGAGTTGGAAGTAGCACAAAGGGAATATATAGGTGTCGGGATTGTCAAGGGTGTGGATTGGGCAGAGCGATAGAGTTGATAATCGTCCTGACGAAGGAAGAGTTCTTCCGAAACCGGTGGTCGGTGAAAATGCATTTAGTGGTTTAAAAGTACGTCTTTCATTTAATTTTTGTGCTCTTTTTTCGACATGCTTTATTTTGATATTCATTTAATTGCATTGCCGCCAAGTATTTAAGTTTCACAGTACCTAAGTAATATTTTCCACAGTTATTACCAACCACCCAAAACTTGAGACGACCTTCGCTGAACAAATTAAACACAATTTTCCAAAATCGTCAAGTTGTAGGCATCCCGCCCCTAGATGGCGTATCGCAAACAGAGAAACCAAAGAGCACCCTTTCGTCTTCGTCTTCCACCCCCCCGGAGTAATTCGATTTCCTCCCGTTCGTCGTGAAGTTGTCACTGCGTAGCGATGTATCGGGTGACAGGTGTGTACCGGCTCCCGTGGTAGGGTCGGGAAATCAAAGGAAATGCGCAAAAACAATGGAGTCGATTTCAAAGGTGTGGTAACACTAAACTCTGCGTCATACAAAGCCACCACGTGACTGAAAAAAACCTTCCTCATGATTTCTTTTACATTATTATGTGAGTGTTTTCAAAATGTGTGCCTCTATCTTCGTACCCCGCCAGAATGTAATTAAATTTATAATAAAATATTGAAACAAATACGTATTTTAAAGCTCCTTTGAAGTTATAAAGCGACTGGCGTTGTTTGATTTAATTTGGATTATAAATATTAGCTGAAATGTTAAAAGCTGTATGTCAAAAGTTGTCACGACATTGTGTTTGTTTATTTGAACAACGTAATCAAGCTCTTTGAGTAATAGATAATTTAGTAATAAAGTAATTTGATTCGCATAACGGTTTTTAAAGGGGCAGGCTGCAGGGGCTTAAGTCTCCATCTAGCGCGTTGCCTTGACCATTGCCCGCATTTTAGAAAGTTTTCATGTACATTTTAAAAGTGTCGACACCATAATAACACTTAGCTGCATTTTATAGACCCATTTTTGTGAATATCACATCATGGGCGTTTTAAAAATAAGACAATTAATGTTTAATCATTTCTTTATTAACTCTAAAACACCTAAAAATCTTTTTCACAAAACTAACTAACCATCACGCCGTTTCTCTGCTGGGGTAGGCAGAGACGATAGATGGCCATACAACTCTGTCTTCTATGTGTCGGGCACACATCTTGCTTCATTCACATTCGTACATCGTCTCATACATACTCTTCTGTTATTCTGACTCTTCACATGGCCCTATTCAAATATTTGATCAACTTGATCGTGTCATGTCTTCCTCGGGCGTCCCTGACTTCTTCTTCTATTCACTTTCGTATCATATATTCTTTTCACATTCCTTTCCTCGTTCATTCGCTTTACATGCCCAAACCATCTAAGCGTTCTTTTCTTGAGCCTATTCATTACGATCACACCAGCACCAGCCTTGCATTATTTCAGGCTATCCACACTTTGAACACAAAAGTGAAAAGGTTCAGATATATGTAATACACAACGAACATAGATGCAGAAAATATTTGCGGTTAATAGACACGGTAACGCGCCAAATATTATTTACCTTGCGCAAATACCATTTTTTTTCTTTCTCATTGTGCAACTGATTGGACAATCTTTACACCGTCTTTGCTCATTTATGTGTATTATTTTTTATGGAATCTTTTTTTTTACGTTTTCGCTGTGCTTAATTTAAAACTTCTCTCATTTCTACGCAAAATATCCACCATTCCATTTATTATTCTCCTACGAATTAAAGAAATACATGTACGGTAAAAATCGAGGTAAGAAGGCGAACCTCCTATACATATTTCATCCCATTTTGTGCACCGCGAACCAAAAATCTTATTAAAGTTTCGTCTGTTTTGTCCCCCGTAAAAGGTGATGTATCCTATTTGTCAAATGCATTTCACCCGACCTTTTTTCGGGTAGCTTTGTTACGTGGAACATAAATATCTACTCGATTGTGCTTATATTTTGCAGCGAAGCTTCCTACCATCATATTTATCTGGGCGACGCCGGCACAGGGCGTAGAAGTCCTATTCATGCACAATGGAGAATAAAGATGGACGCACGACGTGCATGTTAATGTTAAGCAATAATTATTATGCATCATTAAAGATCAAATATAGATTTATAAACATAAAGAAGCCTAGTAAAATAGAAAAGCACGAGAAGTAAACGATTAACTTAAGAGATACTGATGTGATACAATTAATATTTTAGTTCTTTAAAACATTATTATATGGTCGCTGGAAAGGCAAAAGGGCTTAAGTGACACTTTGGTCAAAAATGAGTTAAATATGCAGTTTTGATAATTTTTTTTCTGCATCGAATGTTTTTACTCTCGTTTGATTCTGAAGACTTGTCGAACCTTCAGCCATCTAAAATATATTTACCATTCGGAAGAAGGCTTAGCTCAACCGACACAAGTTTGGGACTTTCTTAAAGCTTTTTGTCCCTTCCGGTAACTCAGTGAGAATGTTGATTTTTTTTTAAATAAACAAAAATTTTTAAGTGCTCTAGTGTAAACTTCCAGAAATGGCGTTTCAGCCATTTTGCTTTTCCGGCGACGATATGTGATAAGTACCTATTATTAAAAATGACCCTTTTTAGTATTAAGAAGAAAGAACAAAGAACGACAGAACATGATAGATCATTTATAATAATAATTGTAAATTATAAGCTATTATAAGTCATTTATATGTACATTCTAGACAACCGCCTATGTCTTGAATGTAAATATAATATAAACTTCGTGTTTTGCCTAAGTATAACCGTCTTGGTACGTATTGAATACAGGTTCTTCCTATTTTTCATGTTTTTAATCATGGTCTTTCACTTCCCTACATTTGTAAAATACCACCATCTTCTAGAAACGCTTAAAACTTCACACCTTCCCCGTTCCGCGCCGTATCCTCTCCTGGTGCTAGTCAAGGCCTGCTTGGAAAACAAACCTCGCCCCCAGCGTAATTCCACAGTAAGGAAAGTAATTTAACATGCGATGGTTCTGCAATTAGCGGAATGGCTGGCCTACTCCAGCGCCGTGCTGTGTGGATATTCGTTCCCTTAGTGCCCGTGTGCATGGGTGTACATTTGTAGGGTGCACCGTTGTAAGAACCAGGGTGGATGCCAGCAACACCTCTCTTATATAAATGTCTAGACACTGACGCCAACATGGTCGCCTATATTTTTCAAACATATTTTTTACACGGTTTTAATTAGATTTTTGTTGTTCTTTTAACAATGTGTAAATACTTTTCGGAACTTTCTTGTTGGCTTCTAACTTATTATTAGGGATAAGATCTTGAGTAGGCAAATATTTATTTGAACCAGAGCTTCTATCAGTGTCTAGACATTATACAGGAAGGCACAGAAAGCCTTTGATACTTTTGATACATATGAAAACTTACAGTCTTGCCTGCTTTCGACTTTCCCACTCACGCATTTTTTGCTGCACTGCTGTGGTATTATTTTTAGTAATTTATGTTTATTTTATTGGTATTTTATATTTTAGCTCCCAAACTTTAGTATATTGGTGGAGTAAAACCACATCTCGTTGAAATGCAGAGAGATTGTTTTTTTTGTAAGGGTGTTAAAGGTTTGTAATTGAAATTATTGATTGATTTGTGAACTTAATTGACAGCTTTCGTAAGCAGTGACGACTGATGACTTTTTTGTGCAAGTGACTAAAATCAAAAAATGTTTTCGGCAAATCAGAAAAAAATCTATAATTTTTCATTTTTTATGTGAATACCGCCCAAGTGTCTCAACTGTCCGGAGCCAGTGGGACTATGGCATCCCCGATTGGGTTATGTTGTGGGTTTGAAAGGAGTGAGGAAGGGAAGAAGATGGGAAAGATGAAGGTTGGAAAGTAATTAGATTTGGAGATCTCGTCACCAATCAACGCTGATTTTTTTCTATTTTAAGCAACGTTTTGGTTCTGAATGGTGGTATTTTGCCAAGGCGATATTGATAGTATAAGTATAATATTGTATAAGTGATATATTGTATAAGTGATATATTGTATAAGTGATATATTGTAATAGTGATATATTGTATAAGTGATATATTGTATAAGTGATATATTGTATAAGTGATATATAAAAGCAAAGGCGGCAATCTCCAACTATTGTATTTTTTAGAAAAGGCAAAAAACTTGTAAATATGTATTCAATAGGATTTTACCAGAAGCTAAAAAGCACATCATGTAGTATTTTGATATTTGGGATTAATTGCATCCAAAATTTTTGTTTTATACAAGTAAATAAATAAATAAATAACTATATATTCGTAAAAAGCATTAACTTTGTGGCTTGCCATATTTATAAATAGAACATATATACTTTGTTTTTAACCATTTTTTCAAGATAATAATCAAGACAAAATATTAAATAAAAAAGTGGTTAAAAACAAAGTATATATGTTCTATTTATAAATAAATAACTTTTAAATCGGCAGATTGCTGTTTTTGTTACCAAGCGTTAAAGATTGCTGCTTTTGCTTCAGATAACTTGCTTCATATGTTTGCTACAAAACTTTCCAAAAAATCGATCTTTGGTTTGTGTTGATTGGCTTCAAAGAACCTTCATTTATTTGATTGGCCTAAATGGAGATTGCTGTGTGTGCCTTTGAAAGAAGATGAAGATTGCTATCTTTGCATTTAATACATATTTTCAAACGCGGTTTTTGATGGGAGGAAGCTGAGTTTGCAACTAACTATTGAATTTAGTAGGTTCCCAAAATGAACCTCTATGGAACTGCATTCTCACCTTTTTGGAGATTGCTGTATTTGGTCTTATACCCCTCATATGTATTTTTTAAATCTCAGTTTACTTTATCTTACAAGCTACAAGCCGTCAATTATCGTAAGGGATTTTGATAAATACAATATTTTTTAATCGAATGCTGTTCATAGGCTTCGAAACAAGCGACCGCCAATGTTTATGAATTCCCTATGAAATTTGTATGCAATATTTTGCTACTGCGGTCTATTTGCGAGCGTGTCGACTATTCACGGAATAGCGTTCTAGTGGAAAATTTCTTAATATTTAGAGCGAAAATTAAAATTTTATATAAAACCGCACAGTGCTATGCATGTTTAAAAGCGAAGCTCTTAAGATCTTGCACTTAGGCGTAAATGTTGGTCGGTGGTCGGATACTAATCATATTCTTTGAGATGAACATTTCTCCCGGTTTAGTTCAGTACCCCGTTTCGTCTAAAAAATCGTGTTCCTTTTTTAAATAAAAATATATTTCGTAATGAAGTACCCCACCTCTTATAATTTTTTGAACTAAATCTAAAATGTACAACAAAAACGTTAAAATTATTGGTCGGACCAAAGTCTCCTAAGTTTTTTTTTTAATAATCATTAAAACGTACTAAAAACGTGAAGTGTCTGGAATAAAAATGGTTTGGTCTACTTTACAAACCAGATGTTTGGATGGTGATCTAGTCACAAAAACCTTAGGAGGCTTTTTTTCGGCCAACAGTTTTTTGCCATTACAGGCATTTCATCACAAGTCAAAAGGAGAATGTAAAAAACTTGATGATGATAATAATACAGAAGCGAAGGAATTTTTCATTCTCCGGGAGTTGTGGGACGAGCGAAAAGTTGCACTTATTAATAATTTAAACAAATTAAACGAAAAGCAGATACAGCACTGATGCTGGTGAAAAAAATTAGACTGAAATTACAAAAAGATTCAACTTTGTTATCCTTATATAATATTTTCATAAATTTCAATGACCGATAGCGATCCCTGAAACAGAAAAAAAACCATTAATGTATGGCTAATTTATATAACGCCATTTTTGTGAAATGTCACCTCAAGTGCGCTTGTGTTTTAAGACAGAGTTGTGTAGCAGTTTATCCTCTCTGCTTACCTCTACGGGAAAACGGCGTAATGGTTAGTTAGTTAAAATACTTAACCAATAAAAATATAAAGCTTAGATATGTTGCGGAGATTTTTTCCTTGTGAAAACTGTAATAATTTGAGTATCGTTCAACGAATCCCAATCGGTCATCTATTTATTTTTTATTCGATAGTTTCCCGAAAAACTTTTGATTAACATTCCAAACCCCATAAGAAGTCATAAAATAAAAGCAAGAAATCTACCGTCGTAAAACGGAATAATGACCTAAAAAATATACATTCCAGAAAACCCAATCGTTCCATGTTATTACGGAATGAACATTGTAAAGGTTTACGGAAAAGGAAGCGGTGTAAATTTCGCGTCCAAAATGTGTTAAATTCAATCGGTGGTTTTTTATGCCGAAAAATAATAATTTGACGGGTGCCTCGCGCTCGGCATCACTAATCCACCGTTCGGGGTATTCGCGTATCACCTGTTTTCGCTAAGTATTGTTAATTAGAGGGCTGGGTTGGGCGTTCGGTGCTGCCCTGCCGTGAATGGATATTGCCCTGACACACGGCAGCTAACACAGAGCCTTTGGATAGAATCTAGATGCTATCGTTACAACCCTTACAGCCCCAACAGTTTAATGCCGCGAAAGTTCAATTCTGCGAGGAGCCTCCGACTGATTTTGAATTTTGGCATAACGTTGATAACTCAGTTGTAATCTTACATTCTTTCTCACGAACGATCCATGCGACATTAAGAGATGATACAAAGAAAGGCGATGTGAGAAGACATTTATTGAAGCGAGTCTTCAAGGAGCCCAATTTAATATATACACATACGAGGCCTGTTCAAAAGAAAAGGTGAATTTTGAATTTTCGCGGGCTGTGTACCAGGGGTGTTAGTTGAAGTTTGCCGGTTTTACTCATAGATGTCGCTAGAGATATGTATACATTTCTATGATTTGGCATCTATGTCATATTTTTTCATGGACATTAACCTTCAAAAATACACAAGTTACATTCTGCCAAAATAATAGTGTCATAGTTGTTTACCTCAGTGAATATGTCGAGTTTCGTTCCAAGTAAATCGCATTTGCGGCATTCGTTGCTTTTCTTATTTCATTAAAAGAAAAAAGCAGTTGAAGCTCATCGGTTGCTGGTAGAAACCTATGGTGAACATGCTCCAGTGATTAGAACATGTGAGACATGGTTTCGTCAATTTAAAAGTGAAGATTTCGATTTAACAGACAATGAACATCCTGGTGCAACGAAATAGTTCGAAGACGAGGAATTGCAGGCGTTATTGGATGAAGACCCAACCCAATCGCAACCACAATTGGCCCAAACACTTAATGTGACCCGAGGAGCAATTTGCCAACGTTTAAAAGCCATGGGAAAGATCCAAAAGTATGGAAAATGGATACCACACCAAATGAACGAGAGACAAATCGAAAATACAACAAGACAACGCATCGCCTCATACAGCTAAAGTAGTGAAGAACACTCTCAAAGCATTGAATTGGGAAATATTATCGCACCCGCCGTACTCTCCAGACCTTGCCCCGTCCGACTATCACCTTTCCGCATCGATGGGACACTCACTCGCAGAGCAGCGCTTCGCCAATTTTGAGAAAGTCGAAAAATGGCTCGTCGAATGGTTTGCCTCGAAAGAGAATTTTTTTTTTTGGAATGTTATCCATGATTTGGCTCAAAGATGGGCAAAATGTATAGAATCCGATGGTCAATACTTTGAATTAAAAAAAATTGGGATTCCCTTGAGAATTAAGCGTTTTCTTTATTGAAAAAAACCGGCAAACTTCAACTAACACCCCTGGTACATTCGATAACCTTTTTTTTTGTTATGTTGGTACACATATGTTTATTATATGGTTAGCATTATCACCCATTTTGGATTAGTGGTTTGTTTTTGACAACTGAAAACTTAGTCACGTTTTTGTGTGTTTACAATTTTTTACTTTTGAAAAAATTGGACCAAAGAATATGTATTAAATTTTGCGTTAAAAGTGGAATAAAGTGCTCCAACGCACTTAAAATGTTGACTGTGGCAAACGGCGAGTCTACTTTCTCTCAAAAAAGTGTTTATAAGTGGTACAAGCGCTTTACAGAAGGCCGAGAAGATGTTAATGACGTTGAGCGTCCTGGAATTGTGGAAAAACAAATCATGGATTTCATTCTTTGATCCATTTTTTTTCAAAAGTAAAAAATCGTAGAACACACAAAAACGTGACTAACCTTTCCAGTTGTCAAAAACAAACCACTAATCCAAAATGGCTGATAATGCCAACATATGATAAACGTATGTGTACCAACATAACAAAAAAAAAACGATAATCGAATGTAAACAGCCCGCGAAAATTCAAAATTTACCTTTTCTTTTGAACAGGCTATGTACGTATCGATTTACACAATAATAAGTGAATAAAACAACCTGTTTTTATGTGACCTGCAACATGTGGGAACGAGTTTTCCACTTTTGTCGGCAAGTTTCTCGCGAGGTTCAGTGCTTGTTATTCCAGCAACAGGCAGGCTCCATTGAAATACCTGCAAAACAAAGTAAAGCAGGTAAATCAAGTGTTTTGAGGCTCCAATCGGTGGCCATCGAATTCAATTGTCGAGCTGTTTAGCAGCAGGTCATTATTGGATGACCTACATTAAATTAATATTGATTGAAGATATAATATGTATTATAGCCTTCTTGTATCTACAATCCATGTAGTTAAATACATAAGCCACCTTTTCGTATGTATCACCAACTAAATGCAATCTAGGTACAAGCGACTATCTGAAAGACTCAGTCCCTGATATAATTGCTACAGCTAAATACAATTTTGAATCGAGTTGTTCTCGTTGGTATATGAAAGGCCATAAGGTTCATTAAATCAGGGCTGTCTATAATACCATTAGCAATAAAAAAAAACAAGTTACAAATAATTCTTCGATTTGAGAGTTTTAGTAAATTAATTATTTTATCAATTAGTTAGGTTAATGTTTTTAATGGGAAGATTGAGTTTTATGGTTAATGTATCTAAGACATTTGTTTTGAATTTTTTCGATGCAGTCAGAGTGGATTTTATAGTTGACGGACCAAATAGAAGAATTATATTCAACTTTGACCACCAACTAAAGACGAGAACAATATTTTTAAAGTTGAAATATTTCTAATGTCTATAAAATATTTATATTTAAATGTATGTATACAAAAACTCTTCAACATACCTTATCAGTTGGTAGGCATCCAAGTTTATTTAATACTAATAATAATAATATTTGGAAGATTTTTATAGCGCCGTTTTTGTGAAAAATAACCTCAAGGGCGCTGTACAGATCTTATTTTCTATTATTACATATTAATTCCTAGTTTAAATAAGAAAATATAGAGGAACATACTTACCTGGCAGGTAATATCAGATAGGCACATTTATTAACTAAAATTTTTAATTTAATTTTTTTCCTAATGATTTTTATTTATTTATTTTAATTTAATTTATTTAATATTAGCATGGGAGCGAGATTAAAAAACGGACTTTCTCAATTTGTCGTACAGTACAGGATTTGGTTAAAATTTGTATTTCTAAAGGTGATTCGTCGAGAGACAGATTATGTTGAGATTCTTTTAATGAATTTAAGGATATGAGAGTCTGAAAAGGTAAGTTTTCAGTTTGGACCGAAATTCTGTTGGGCTCGTTATACATCCTAGTTCCGCAGGGAGTTTATTCCAAGCATTCGGCCCCGATACTCCTGCAGCGCGATCTCCAAACTTAGTATTAGGATTGCGTTTGGGTTCTACCAGCCTTCCGATAGCCGATGGCGTTGCTGATCTAAGAGTCGTCTGCCTTAGAAGAATGCCTTTTACCTTTTTAATACCATTTATAAATTTACCTTTTTAATACCAGTATTAAAGACTGTATGTTTTCCTACAGACCAAAGGGCTCATTAGGTTATCCATAACTGCGACCATCGACAGACTTTTGTTGTGTGTATGCGGACTTTTAAGTTGTAGACTCTGTAAAGGACTAGCAAATTTTTTTTCATGGTTACCTGCTGCTGACCCAATACAGGTCTCAATTACGTCTAACAGAAAATGTGTTAGCCACCTCTGGGCTGGAGCCCCACAATACTTATGAACCTGCTTGACTATGCAAAGTAGAGTGGTTCGTCACATGCCGTGGGCGCAGAGCTACGTATCGGAAAATGCAATAACGCATAAGTGCCTCGGATAAAGTGATAATTCTTGGGGAACCATTAGAATTGCCGTAAAATGCTGTGAGAAACGACCCCCGACTTATACTGTAATTCCTCGGGGGCGGCCACCCGTCTGGGCCCGATATATCATCGCCGGTGAGGAGAGCCGCGATACGGAATCGATAGCATCCTCTGCCTACTGCGGGGTGGAGGATAACGTGGCTCCGGAGGTTGCGAGGAACATGGCGCTGAAACTTTGCCAAGATCCGGACGTATTTTTAGATATAATCTTGCACCGTTTATTCCCACTAATAAATCTCACCGGGGTGGGGTTGTGGATGCATCTTGGCTTTTTAAAACGGCTTTCTAATGCTTCTAAATACGTGTTTTCCATAACCCCTTATAGTATCCCCTTTCAAAAATTAAATGTACGCCATACTGTGTATTCCGTATTTTTTATCGTACAGTACAATAACATAACTACGTAGTTTTAAATATTATATTATTTTGATGCATAGTATCTAAAGATCCCACCATGTAAAAAAAACTTTGAATTAATTACTTAAAACAATATGTATGCTCATTATTCCCCTAAATAAATAATTTAATTAATCTCGAGCGCAGCCAGGCAGTAAAATTACTACACAGATGTATTCTAGTTAACGGGAAAATTTGGTTATAAATGAAAGTTTTTTTATATCTTTCCTTATTCACTTACTTCATTTGAGCGCTGAGCCTAATTAACCGCGTGATGCCATTCTTAATTCTCCTTGAGGATAATCTAATTTTTTATGTTTCCTGCCGACGCCTCTCGTATCTTGCCTGGAAATCTACATTTCATATCTGACTCCCCGCGGCGGCCGGGGGAAGAAATAAAATGTGCTCTTGTTAATATTCGTATCACGCAAGGGTCCTTTTTATTGTTCTTTCCCGAACCTTCTGGTCGACCTTCCCCGGGCTGCGGAAGGGTATGAGGCCCTTTGATTACGCCGACCAGTAAAATAAGTGAACGTATGTAGCCGGCAATTCCCTTTTCATTGCGCCATTGGACGGCGGCTCGATACTATGGGCCGGGAGGAATATTGTAAATTGGACGGTGGGACGTTGCGGCTGATGGGCCTTATTAAATGAAATACACAGAGCTTACTTAAACCTATTGTCCTTACTATGTATAAGGCAACGGCAGTCTAAGAAGACCTCACCATTAAAACAGTTTTTCGGGATGTGTCCTATTATACCATTAGTTACTTGAATAACAATTTCGTTTTTGATTATTATCTGTTATATTTCATAAAAAAATATTATTAAAGGTGCAAAAATGACATTTCTCAGGAGAACAGTTTGAAGCTTTCACTTGTGTCGATAGTTTTCGTCGATTGGGCTTACCATTTGTGTATAATGCAGTGTTCTTAATTATTAAGAAAAAGCTGGTCTTTATGAAATTATATAATTATCACAAAATGTTTTTTTTTCTGTTTTCATATAATATTGACCAAATACCACATATATATTCGCCTATCTGTAGACTTTAGATAGGAAAACTCAGAGACAAGCCAATATAATTTAAAATTGCTTAAAGTCATTTTCTTATTCGCGCTTTTGTTTTAATAGTTCGAAAAAGCCTCTAATTTTAATACAACCGAGTTGATTAAGTCGGTAAAAATCTCGCGAAAGCTTCGCAATGGCGCTTCAATTAAAAGCTTTTCCGAGAGGTGTTGTTTAATTATACCGAGATGGAATGCAGTGGAAATTCTAAGAATAGAATTCAAACTCGTGTATTTGAAAAAAAAATGGTAATCATGTATTTGGGGGCAGTTGACGGCCGAATAGTGTCGAGTGACGACAGTCCGCCACTTGGAGTCTCCCTGCCTCGTGCCGTGTTTCATTTTAATTAACCTAGAAAAGGGGCCGCCAATACTGCGGCTCCGTTATGATTCGTGCCTCGCCGCTAGCAGCCTGCATCGTTGGAACGGAGTTAATCAAGGGATGATTTATAGCAACACAACCAGCCGGCCTGTTCGCTTTATGGGGGCTCTACGCCTTCCGCGAAACTGGACGAAGCTTTACTCACTTTACTGAATCACATTACACTTTGGACTTTGTTGATTTCGTTAATGCATATTCATTGTATTATTAACATACCATAAAAAAGCCTCGCTTTAACCCCCAGGAGCTAACATTGCCCCGTTTATTGCATTTATAAGGCGCAATTTCGTGATATTTCACCTCAAGTGCGCTCTACTAAGATAAACTTTAAAATAAAAATTTGGTCCCACTGTATATATATATATTATTTAAATAAACAGTACACAAAGTTCATTAAACCATTACATAAAAAAATTAACAAGACTACTTAGCCCAGGAGAGAAATCAATTCTCGTGTTTGGGTTGGGGAGCAGCGCCATTATGTTGTAAATACATGTAGGTAAATTACAAAATTATACAAAACAACTGAAATCAAGAAATGTACAATAAAGAGTTCGATTCAATACAAAAACAGATTAATAAAATGTTGAGGATGTGTCTTTATTGTATTATAATTTTTCGAAAATAAAGTTGAAGTGATGTAAGATGATTTTATATATATATAATATATATATATATATATATATATATATATATATATTTAATAAAATAAAGTCACAAATAATCATACAGAAATAATATTTATCTTAGTCCAATCACACAACATTAATGCAAGATATGGGTTAGATATTGCTAAAATATAACACGTAAATAGGTAACGGTTAACAGATATGCATATAAACATCATACTTTATAAGTGTGAATAAAGCAATAATGGTGTCAAATAATACAAACCAGGATGAGATGGAAAGTATTAGACAAAGTGGTTCTACTGGTAAATATACAAAGGGTGAGAACAATAGAATATAACAAAATAACATCAATAAGACATTAAAAAAAACATTATTTATATCTCGTAATATTCTATTGAATACTTTATTGTTAACACATTTTGTTATTAGTTATTGAGTATTCATCATTGCGCCATTCGACCTCGTCAGCTAGTTGAATGCTAGTGTTTGTGTGCGGAATAATCTGTTTCCAGGGAAGACTTCTTTCCAGATCACAATTTTCACATGTTGGAAGTTCCATGTTATTAAAAGCTTTTTCTAAATTCAATTTAACCCCAGCGGTGCCAATTTTTTATATAATATTAAGGGATATCTGTATTTTGGTTCCTATTTAAATGAGACATACCCTGCAGCATTACATGAGAAAAGTCTTATTTTAAATTTCAGGTTCCACAAATAAATAAACATTGCCATCGGTGGTGTATTTCTCCCCTCTTAGTGAGATACGTCTCACGTTTCATGATACGACGATGTAAATGACGTTCTTTATTTTTTGTATGTTTTTTTCTCTCAGTTCTCCTGATTTTCTTTTATGTATGTAAAGGTGCAATAAAACGAAACTGACACGTCCTATTGAGTAACTTTTTTGTCTTCATTGTTTCTGCCGGTTTTATTTTCCCCGAAGGATATCTCGTTCCAGTTTTCCGAGGAACCTGTTATTGTTACGCGCATTTCGTGAAATATCTTTGGAAAACATGTTTGCGTCCTCAAAAATTGTGGGATTATTCTTCACATTCTCACACGAGGTATATCTAAGTCACTTAATGGTCACGCAGTGTTCTTTGACGGTATCAATTAATTGTGATAATTATTCAAAAGTCATACCGACATACGTAATCAAAGACGTTTGATAAATCAATGACTTGTTTGAGTATTTGGTTTAAAGTCATGTTAGTTATAGTTAACTCATTTAAGGAACCCCTTTGGATCATTTAGGATATTGACGTTGAACAAGTATAAGTACAAGTAATTTACATATTCGTAAAAAGCATTTACTTTGTGGCTTGCCATATTTATAAATAAAACACATGAACTTTGTTTATAACCACTTATACACAATAAAGTGGTTATAAACAAAGTTCATGTGTTTTATTTACAAGTAATTTAAGTCGGAGAATCGACCTGAAAGGTGCACCACCTGTTGTTGACTCACTAAAACAATCTGTAGTGTAAATCAGCGCATTGCAAGTGTATCAAATAATACTTTTTCATTAATTGTAATAATCTCTTGGTACAATTTAAAATATTGACGACGAACGACACAATTTTTGTTAACTCTTTAAAATAATATCTCAATATAATTGAGAATATTGACGGTGAAGGACGTACTATTTATTGAGTATGTAATTTCGTAACATAAATGCCTGCTGGTGCTTAAACAAGGCAAGGACAAACGGTTCAGCTGCTGTCCTGGCTGTTTAGTCCGGTCTCTCTTCCCCGGGCTGTTGTCACAGGTGTTGTTTATTCCTTTGGAGACAGGAGAGGAGACAAGCCACTCTGCCCCTCGTGGGACGTGTTTATTTTTTAACTGACCGTTCCCCTACACCCCGCGTCCTGTGGTGTTTTGTTCCTACTCCTCCGAAGGGGTGAAGGAGACAGAAAGGATTCTTCCAATGAGAGAGTCGCAAAGAAACTGTCACGCTTGTTTATTTTGGACCCCGCCTATAATTTTCGCGGGGTCGTTTAAACTTTATGAGAATGTTTAAACTTTTATTTGCGTTGTCTTTGTTGACATTCGAACTCTGTTACCCATTAATTTTAAATTAAAATAGACTCGATTTTACTATTTACGATATAAAATTTGTATTCTTCTTTTAAGTTCTCAATCATGAACCGGTTGGTCAAAACACTTGTGATCACATTTTAAAATTAGAATAAGTTTTTAGGACACGTCGTTGGTTTTTCCAGAGAAGTAACAAAGTCAACTTTGCGTTCTTTTGTGCCATCGGACAAATGGAGTACACATGCTACCGGATCTAGTTTGTTCGCTCAGCTTTTCTTGTCCGTTCACGTGATTTTTTTTATCTTATCTTCCATTAAGTTGTCGATTGTGTCCTTTGATCCCGTGGCTGATGGGCGTTTAACCAGTCAATCAGAATTAGCTCATTCAGTTGTCCCTTTGTCACCTTATCACCTCCGTCAATCGGTGCGGTGGATCATCAAATATTTCTCCTTAAGAAATGACAATGAGGTATTACCTCTGCTAAACTGAAAGCGGGGAAAAGACTTCCATGTCATTATGACGGAGTTAATCAACCTTTCAGAAAGTGCTTTTTGTTCGTTTTGCGCCATTGTTTAGGGGAATTTTCTCAGTTCAATGTCTGCCCTGTTTATACAGCGATCTCTAAAGAAAATTAATTAAAAATAAAACGTTGTATTCAGACATGGCTTCACGTAATATTTTATTCATTTTAATGGAACTAAAGTACGCCTGAAATGACATCGGTAGGTTAGTATGAGAAACGCATTATTAATCCATGGGGCCAATCCAGAATGATACCTAGTTCGAACCTAACATCGAAGAAACGTTTAAGGTTGTACATAGGGAAATATCTACCTACTGCTGAAGGTTTGTGGCATGTTCTTAATCGGTTCTATAATCTTTTCAAATTTTAATAAAAAATAAATTATATCAACCTAAAGGTAAACAATTATATATTTATAAAAAAACACTACAGAGACATTTCATCACCTCTGTTTAAACTGTTGAGTAACTACTCGGGAAGTCAATTATTCATAGGATTAACATGGCTGTAAAACACACATTTACTTGGCGGGTAGCTTTACTCAGTGGTTGTGAAACAAATTATATACGCCATTCTACGAGTAGCGCTAATCGACAGTTTACTCAGAGGTGGTGAAATACCCCCTCAATTTAGTAAAAACTCAATGTGGTGGTGACCTCGGACGTCAATAAATTTGCACAGATTTTCTATCTGTTATTCAAATTAAGTCAACGGAACCATTTTCAGCTCGCGATATCGTGTGAGTCCACTTCCATTGTGCGCTATTGAGTTGAAATACACATGAACTATAAAAAATTAGCCGATACAAAAATTTTTCGACTTTTTTAATTTGTTCAACAAGAAAAACGATTGACGAACCCGTGCTAATATTATTTAAATAATCAATTTATTAAAATACTTTTTTTAATTACCTATTTATATATTACCATAGCTTAACGTACCATTATGGTAATAATATCACTAACTAACCAATCATCACGGCGTTTCTAAGCAAGAGTGGGCAGAGAGGATGAACTGCCATACAAAACTGTTATGGCACCCACCCCTTGCTTCATTCACATTCATACACACTCTTCCGTTATTTTGACTCAAAAGACAAAATGAGATTATGAAATGTTAGACATGTGCCGGCTTACGACGGCAAAAAGAATGATTATTGAATAATTATGGTACCTATCTCATTCTTGAGGTTTTATGAGATACGCCTGATTGCATTGTGGGCGACGATATTTATTATTAATTATGTATGTACTATTTTTAAATAAATATATGCTCCATTATGATGATGTAATCATAATTTGTATTAATGTATTCATACTGGTATTCATATTGTTTGAAAATTATTGATATTGTTTCATCAATAAATATTATGCCAATTGTCTTAACTAAACACTAACAAAATTTACCGCAAAAAGAATCACAAAAAGCACTTACTCGTAATCAAACCCTATATATTATCATGAAAAGGCAAGTTTGAATTATAAATTAACTACCACCACCACTGTACAATCATCCCCTTTCTGTTAAATTAAATAAATTTCACCCGCCCTCGTACTTCATTTCAAAAGATAAACAAGGCTAAAGTAATGCGGAGATACAGAACGTCTGAACATAACACACAAAGGATGACTTGGGCATAGGTTTGACATCGTACATCAGTGCTATTTCAATTTTTTCGATGTGCGGGACCAGTATATTTTTTTCAGTGATTTCTCGAGAGCTATAAGTCAGTTCAAGTCTATGATTTGCTGCGGCTGAGTACGCACGTGCCGCAGTATACTGATGATTTATAACATTGACACAATATTTATTTACAATTCCTTACATTTTCTTACAGGAAATTTAGGGAATAAATGTAGAATTGCTCAAGGGTCGGCACCCAATTCCCACTTTTGTATACGAGTATAATACAAGCAATAAAACAAAGTATTTATCTTTTATTTCTATACTCGTATAGGTAGTTAGAAGAAATATCTAAGGTTTCCAGTGAATACAATTCTAAAACAGATTTTTTTAAAAATCTTTATTAAATACACACTGAAATTTTAGGTAAAACGTTCGAAAATGCCATCGCTGGTTTTCAAAGTGCACCTTTAACTGACATTCTAGTATGTTTTTAATAGAATTTAATAACGACAGCTTAACATTTGTATTCACTAGAAACCTTAGACATTAACATATAATTTGTTTTATTGTTTGTATAAGAATGCTTCAAGGTGACGTTTAGCGTCAGTTTTGAGTGCTATTACTTAATATTAAATAAAAAAATTACGATTGCTTATTTAAAATTTAAGATTGCATGAAAAACGCTTACAATCTATTTTTTTTTAATGAGTCTGACCAGATTTAAAACGCTTAATGTGTTTTTTTTTACCCTCCGGGCTTTACGTGTTACGAATGTTTTTGTCCTATTTGAAGTATATATTTACTTCGGCGGTGGCCGCGGCCGTTACCGGTCCACGGACCAGCATTTTAGTAGCGCTGTCGTATACCATCTACCCTTTTGCTTACGTCTTTGTCCCACCAATTTATCCACGCTGTCGGCTATCAAACTCCTCGCTTTTCTTACTTACTATCCTCCCTGTTATATCGCGAAGTTTTCTGTCGATTCTAATATTTTCTTTATACAATTTTTGCTCTTTGGATTAGGAATATTATATAGTAACTAGTGGTTACTACCAGACTTCGCCTAGTGTGTGAATGAGTTTGAACACATTTTTCGAGTCTCTTTTTTTATTGAACACAATGTGTAGAACGAAAAATACGACATACTGTTGTATTTACTGTCACGTAAATAGTTTTTATAATGCTCCTTTGATAGTAATAGAATTGACTTTGCGGGATAAAAATAGTTTATTTGACTAATAAATTCAAAGCTGCGCAAATTTCACGACGCCAGAGCTCACCTTTCGAGAGCTTGTGGTGAAATCAATATGCTCAATAGATTAACTGCCTTGTTTTGTCCGAGTTTCCACTTTTTTTTCTTTGGAATTATTCATGACGTCAGAGCTCAATGTTTGAAAATTGGTGTGCCAGTAAACAGACTTTTGCTATTTGATGAAATATTAAAGATTTTATGCTAATCGCTATTGCGAACAAAATTAAATAAAATCTCAATTTAATAATAAATAAAAAATCATTACCTATAGCCACGTCTGAGGTTTTATGTTGTTTCTTTACAGGCCAATATTTCCTGACTTTGTTTTTTCGCACTTAATTCGCCTTTCCAGGTAACACGGAAGAGCTTTTCGGGCGGAATAACTTGCTCGGCAAAGTATAACTACGTTGTGTATGTTCGTAAATTTATTTCTTACTTCCCAACTTAAGTGCTGAGAGCTAAAGTGTTTGGAGAGACAACACGATTTTCAACGTGGGAGAAATAGCAATGTAGGTATGTTCTAGTTTGTATTATCCAAGGCTTTAGTCAAAAAATAAAAAACAAAATTTTCATTTATTTATGAAATAAATATATTTATAATGCTTTATGCCAATGTAATACAAAAGCAAATATTTTATTAAGTACTAGTTGAAATAATATGAGTTCCAATTTCAAATATAGAGTAATGTCTGCTGAAATACACTATAGACGGGTACTTTATTAGGTAGGGATTTAAAAGATTATTTAAAAAAATATGTAAATTTCAATTAACATCAGTTTCAAATTTGAAAAGTTCACACTCGTACGGTCGTGCGTACTCACAAAGAAAAGTATTTATTTTTTAGGGTTTTCAATTTTATTTAAACAATAATTATTACTATTTTAAATTTAAAAAATCAATTTTTAGTTAAAAGCTCTGCGATGTAATTATTAAAAAAAAAAAAACTAAAAATTAAAATGGATTTCTACAAAATAAATTTTAAAACCATAAATAAAATAAAGTATTTATGGTTAATATTACCGATGCCGACTACCGTGGTAGAGCTGTTCCCAAGCTTCTTGATTCTGAACCCACGGGTTTCGAATAGGTAATACAAAAAATATCTGTTCAAGATTTCTCCACGTGGTTCCAGAATGAAAGATCGCTTGGTGAGATAGAAACGTTGTTCGAAATGTGTACACCTATGTTTAGCGACTAGGTATGAATAGCTGGGAACTTCCCAATCTTCCTCTTCTCCTTTCCCGAAACATAAACATCCGACTAAAACAATCCTTTTTAACGGCGTATGTTTTTCAGTTTTCATCATAGTCCAGATTGATTAGTATTTCGACCTCTCCTACGTAAATTATCGTTACTTCGAAATCCTGATTTATGAGGATAGCATTTTGAAGCTTCTTTTGATCACCGTAAATCCAAATATCAACCGATTTAAATCCAAATTTTGAGCAAATATTTTCCAATCTAACATATTATATTATGTAAAATGAAAATGTTTGGTTAAAATTTGAATTTAATCAATAAATATTTGGATTAGGAGTGATTAAAAGAAACTTCAAAGTGCTTGCATTGAATGTGTTGTATTGCGTGTGGGATTTCAAAGATACGGTAGTTTACGTGGGAGGGGTCGATTTATTAGACCGTTTTGATAAGTAAATAAACAATATGAAGGCTTAAAACAAAATCTTTTTTTTTAATCTTAAATATGTAGCTTCGCAGCTGTTTTAATGTATAGATATAGATATTGAGTTGTGGGTCGTGTAAACTCCCATACCTTGTATCGTATTTTACGATTGTTATTCGTGGATGATCGTTTTCTTTTTGCAGATGGTATTGTTGATTTGCTCAACAGCTTCATTATGTTTCCTTCCCGAGGCGCGGGTCGGCGGCAGCCTTCAGTCGGCGAGACACGTCCAACTTTTATTTCATAACCCTTTTCTTATGAAACTAAACATGTAATGAACACGGCGTGCTCTGCGGCCGTGTCTGTGTGCGTGTCCCAACTTATCAGCTCCGGAACATTTTATATGGTTTTATAATTGCCCCGGTGCACGGGTGGAATAAAAAGGCTGTTTGGTCGTGGCGTGGGCGGGGAAGGGGGGGGGGTGTAGGTGTACTGTACTGTACTCTACGTACAATACCTTATTTTCCATTTCCCCGTTACCCCATTCTGCCAGCCCATAATGCCGTAAACTTTAGGCCGCGCCGCTCGTAAGCTCAGATTACCTTATTTACCAAAGGATTCTTAAAAAAAAGTGACACGTGTAATTTACGGGCGTTGGTTTGCTGTATTTAAAATACTAGATTATGCGCTGCGGAGGAAAATATTGCACACGCTTGTCTATTTACAACTCGGGGCTTAACACACGTTGGAATGCTTCTCGGTTCTTTAGAAATTGTAGCTTAGTAAAAATTGGACGTAGTTATGCTTAAATCGAGTTTTGTATGCTTTCTTGCAATAGATTCTTAGTTAATATTATTTTTTTACTTGCGCACATTGCAGATATTTGACTTGAAATATAAAAAACATTATAAAATGTAGGATAACATAAGTAATACATTTTTTTTTAATAAACATTTATACATTATAAATAACCTATATATTATAATGCTCATAAAGAACAAAACATTGATATATGGTATTAACTTTACAAATGCCGATTTCGCAAATCAATGCTTTTGTATCATCATATTTTTAAACGCCTTTTTCTCATTTTCATATTTTTGGGGTTGGATGCTTTCTGCATAACTACGTCCAATTGTACTTCTGGTTGATACCTATATTATATTTTATCTCAGCGAGTCCGAATGAATAATATTTTTGTGCATCGCAGTTTCAACGAAAACCCTAATTGTCTCATTAGTAATGGCTTCACATTATATTATTTCGAATTAAATTTAACTTTTAGCTTGTGTCGATGTAATGCGAATTCTAAACGAATTACATTTATCAATCGCGATTCACACTCTGTCACCCCTGAAATATAGTAGGTGAATTCAGTAGCTCATCGCATTTATCAATCGCGTTTCACACTCTGTCACCCCTGAAATATAGTAGGTGAATACAGTAGTTCATCGCATTTATCAATCGCGTTTCACACTCTGTCACCCCTGAAATATAGTAGCTCATCGCATTTATCAATCGCGTTTCACACTCTGTCACCCCTGAAATATAGTAGCTCATTTATCTATGTCACCCTGAAATATAGAAGGTGAATACAGTAGCTCATCGCATTTATCAATCGCGTTTCACACTCTGTCACCCCTGAAATATAGTAGGTGAATACAGTAGTTCATCGCATTTATCAATCGCGTTTCACACTCTGTCACCCCTGAAATATAGTAGGTGAATACAGTAGTTCATCGCATTTATCAATCGCGTTTCACAGTCTGTCACCCCCGAAATATAGTAGGTGAATACAGTGGCTCATCGCATTTATCAATCGCGATTCACAGTCTGTCACCCCTGAAATATAGTAGGTGAATACAGTGGCTCATCGTATTTATCAATCGCGATTCACACTCTGTCACCCCTGAAATATAGCAGTAGGTGAATACAGTAGCTCATCATTTTTCGCAGTGAATAAATATTGTACTTCGGTTAGGTTTTTTCTTCCTACCCTCCACCACTAACTTAAATGCTGCTTTTATGGGTTATTGATATACAGATGTATAGATGTAAATACACTATTACACAGATTGCTTCCATTATCATAAATGGAAATAAATCAAAGAAATATGACATTGATGAAAATGACAGAATTTTAAAAGGTTTCGATAGCAAAATTGGTTAATACGTTAATCCCGAATACAGTAAAGGGTCCCATTTGTCCTGAGAGAATAGCACTAAGCCACAGAAACTCACTTGAATATAATTTAAAAAGTAAAGTACCTAACGGTAAAATAATAAAATATAAGGCGGTTCATGCGTATTACCTACATCACGTTGTGTATGTTGTGGTCGGTAGGTTGTAGTTAGGTACCTGCGTAAGTAGGTATCGGGCATTAAATACGCCTTTTTATGATCTTGCATATAAAACCAAGACGTCTTTCATAGTCAGCGGCGGCGTCGTTACTGCGTGCACAGTAATTGCCAATAAAATACAAACGAGTTCAGGTAAAGTAATAATATAACTTTTGCATTTTCATTATTATTTTCCGTGAAGTTTCCAGCCAAGTAAGTAACCGGCCGTGTTCTCGGCTCCCAGGGTGGCAGGGAAAGGCTGGCGGACACGGCAGTGTATGAGGAACGGCGAGGTGGGGCTTATGTAGGATGCTTATGCAAATGATTCCACTTCACTGACGCTCGGAATTGGTGGAAGAATGGACTCGTTATTGCTGCATCAGGAGGTGGATGGTCATAAATTTGAAAGGGGTTTTGGTCAATTAACGGCGCATACTTGGGGAATTCCGAACGGCTCCGACCGCGTGGATTGTATTCATTGCATACATTATCATGCGCACATACTCGTATACGTATCGTGAAGGAGCATTTTGTGGGAAATATTATTTTCGGTTCCAGTGAATTCGGACAGTGATATACTAATGAATTCACAAACGTGTTTGGCGATCCGCCCTAAGACCCTCGGAGAGTCTCGGGCGCCTCTAGAAAACACCTCCGCTCCTGCCGATCTCCTGCTGTTCGGAGCCTTTTACCGAAGGATGCGGTGTTCGTCTTTACCCAAGCACCAAGTAGGCCACTCGACACTCTTCGGTGAGCTATCTTCCATTCTTGTTAGAACTAAACGAATTGCTCAATTCTCAAAGGGCGTACTTAGAACGTAAATGTCACGTCTAAGAACCACCGGCCACTACATTGCCGCTCTAGTTACTTCATTAAAGTTCGCGGCCAGAATCGTCATAATCCAAGAACAGATGAGCAAGTTTTCCTGTACGCGTGGTTATTTACAATATCGCAGCCTCCCTGCGGACCAGCCAGCGGCGGTGCGTGGTTAGCCCGGCTAATAGTATGTATAATAGACTACAGCGGAGTCGGTAGTTGCTGTGTTACTAATAATGAAAATATACGTCCGCACTAAGGGTCGGGGTGTGAGGGAGGGGAGGAGACCGGGTCATAAGGGCGGGCCCCGCGGGTACTGAAAGCACGAGTAACAGCCACACTTCGCCTCTATAAATCCAAAAGTCCCATCCTCGCGGATAATTATTGCGGCCCGGCGTTACAATTCGGTCGGTGAGTCGCAATCCAATGGACCGCACGGTACCTACGTAACGTACCTCCGTACTTTTGAGCCCATTGTGGTTTTCCTTTATTGTATTTCATGCATCTAGGCCTGGTACGCCCTAATCCTTCGGCCGAGTTAATTAATTTAATCGAGAAAGTTTGAACATGTTCTAAAAACAAAAATAAATCTATTTTTATATGCCCATATAGTAACATTGACAGTATTAATCTACAATCAACCGTGAAAGATATAACAGTAGCACAATAAGTAAGGTTCGTTGTTTTGGAGTGCAACGTGAGCATGCTAATGAATTAATCTAAATTCATTCACTAGAAGAACCTGTACCCCTGTGTTCTATAATTTGCTTCATAACGTGAAAAAATAACTTAAAATCATCACATTCGTTATTTCAGGAGTACTGATAATTTCATCAAAATCAAGATTAATATTTTAAAGGTAAATCAAATGCTTTTCTTTTACGACGTTCAAAAGGAATCAAATAATGATTAAAATATGAATGGTTGGAATGGAGGTGTGAATTTCCACTCCGTCGCTTCGGTTTAAGATAGCAATTTACGATAATGGCACCACCCGCCCTAGATCGGCCCCCGCCCATTCGATATTAATTAGAAAGTGTATTACCTTAAGACGGAGTATTAACCCATTGATTAACGCTCATCCACGCGAGATGAGATTACAGGAGTTAAATGAATCCCCAAATTTACCCGCGGTTTATAATAATAGTTAACGTAAGTAACTTCTTGTCTGCTCGGGGTCCCTAGACCTATACCTAGACTCGGGATGGGGATGGGGCTGGGGCGAGTGCCATCGTTATTGGCTTCTTGAGTGTTACCTCCGCCATAATCTAGATTTATGTAAGTAATCTCGTGAAGGATTAAGTTATCAATGAGCGCTCCCTTACTGTTTGATGAAATTAATTAAATCTGGCTATGCAAATCTACGCCATGCGTTTTTGCAAATTTAAATTCGTCTTACATTGTTGGGCATGACATTCGCGCATTTAAAAAATCTTCTCTGTAAAGCAGAAGTCTGATCGCACGAGGCAGCATAAACTCTCGAACGGTTAACTCTGGAATCGTGAAATTCGCCAAGCTTTTATGAACTTCAAAATATTCATTTAACTTACCAAGACGCCCTAGTGATTTTTGAAAAAATATATTCAGTAAAAAAAATGTTTCTAAAAACTAATGTTGAAATTCGGGCAAAATCGGGTAGTACTACTAGTTAAGCGTAACGGAAATAAAAAAAAATATATATATGTAATTTCAATCAAATCTGTCTTTTTACTGCAACCAGAATCCGAATAATATTTCCATATTTGTATGTAGGTTTATTCGATCAGATACCATCGATTATATACAGGTACATTTCATACCAGATATAAAGAGTAAGTACAAGTAATAAAATTACATTTCAGTTTTTGTTATTATTTCTATCTCCCGCACTAAGTATTTCTATAAGTCTATGTGAAAAGAATTAACTGATTTCGGCTTGTTATTTTTTTTCAAATCAAGGTAGATTTACAATTATAAACATTTCCTCGTTATGAATAAGTTTTATAAATTTATTCTTTTCTCCGAGCAATGTCTGCCTCAGTTTTATGTTTCCATTGTTTTTTTTTTTTATTACAGAATTACGGTATTTGTATGGTATTAATTAAAGTTGACATCCAAATAGTACTCGGGACAGACAGTTAACTTTTCCTTGGAACCGCGCGATAAAAAATGTAGTTAAACAAAGAGCATTGCTAGTCGTCTTTCCTTGTTGGACAGGAAATCTAATAAGGAGATACGAAACGAGAAAAAGGTGTCCGACATTACTGTCACAATCTCCACACTTAAATGAAACTCGACTGACGGATGACAAGTGGAATGCAAGCATCAGCAAATGGCATATTTCGTTGGGAGGAGAAGCTGAAGTCGCCCGCAGATGAGATGGGCTGACGACTTCAATGAAACTCCCGGCTTCAGCTGGACGAGAGCTGCCACGAATTAGAAAAACTTGGGACTTTTTAGAGAGATCTTTGTTCAAGACTGAACGCCAGAATGCCGAAAAAGTATTTGACGATAAACTTATTCAACTTCCGTGTTTTTTTCTTATGAGGCTTGTGGCCTTTTATAAAGTGCTTTTGACGTATTTGAGTGAGGTGCCCTAATACTATTACCCCAAATATCGTTTGCTTAATTCACAGTTTTTCGGTTTTTTTGTTGTCTCCACAAAACCTTTTTACAGGTAACCCACAAACAAGTAACTTAGTGACAGAATTACGACAAAATTTTCACAGTTTGGACTGACAGACTGAATTAGGTTGAGTTTGGTTTACAATACTTTTAGATTCGAATTCGCACGCCTTAATTTTTCTACGGTCAAAAGCTTTTGAACAGATACCCAATTATGTAAGTCCGTTGTATATGAATGCTTAGAAACAATAAAATGGCTACAAATAATTAATTTTCAAACATCCAAAGTCAAAAACATATTACACATAAGGAACTGAAAAAATAATTTCAGATAAAACTACGAATATTATTTTATTTTTTATGACCAACCGGATTCGCTTAGAGTAAGCATCATCAGGGTAAAAGATTAAACTAAACACAAAATATACAAAGTGTGCGGTTATATTTATACATATAGAGGGAGAAGAAAATATAAAATAAAATGACAAAACAATGAGAAAACAATAGAATAACTAAAACAAAAGAACAGAGATATAATATAATTATAAATTAAATGTTCTTCTTTTGATTTGTTATTTTATATTTTGTCCTCTCTTTGTGTATATAAACCGCACACTTTGTATTTTTTGTTTAGTTAAATTTTGTACCCTGATGATGCTTAGGCTAAGTGAAACCGGTCGGTCATTAAAATAAAAATAATATCCGTTGTTTTATACAACGTTATTTTTTAATTTCTTTAAATATTTCAAACCACAAAGTGATTGCTTTTTTTTACGTGAATACCGCGCAAGAGTCTCAACTGCTCCCAACCGTCTAGAGCCAGTGAGACTATGGCATTCCCAAAAGGGGCATGTTGTGTGGCTGAAGGTAGTGGGGAAGGTAAAGAGATGAGGAAGGGGAAGGTTGGGAAGTACCTGGCTATTCAGATCTGGTCACCAAACACGGTTAAAGCCATTTCAAGTAACGTTTCAATTCTGAATGGTGGTCTTTCACCAGGGCGATACTTACAGTATCTACCACTCTGGAACGTGCCGCAAATATACTATATTATATTTTATATCAATTAAATGTGTTATGACACATGTTAATTGAATAAAATTTATTTTCGCACGCCGGGTTCGAACCCGCGACCTCTGGATTCGTAGTCCAGCGTCTTACCTCTCGACCATGCAGGCTTTATACGAAAATAATAAAAATATTATATATCTAAATATATTGGTACCTACCCCCTTGCAAGTGTGTTTGTATGTTGCCAAATAAGTTTGTACCCTAAAAACCTTTTGGAGCCTTTAATTGCCTGAAGGGGACCAATCCTCGGTCTCGCGGTCCGCCGCCATCGCCTGACCGCGGTTCCATAAAGCTGTTGAACTTCCTCGTGAATCGAACGCTTTTCCCCCAACTCAAGTTTTTATTCAATCTTGTGGGGTGTTGGCTTTCGTGACTAAATAATCATTCTTCTGATGTGATTTCTTTGTTTGCATCCCGTATTAACGAGGTTATTATTATAGATAGTTAGTAACAATAGATTTATTATTATTTTATTGAATCCGATTTTTACTTTCGTATTTATAATTAGCATATCTAAAAGCATTTTTATAATGCATTCGAAGCAAAAAAACGACTGTTTTTTATTGATATTAGGAGACTGTTACGTAAATATTCTTTGATCACCTTTTCACAAACCATTTTCCACAATAATTTGTTTCGACACTGCCTATAACGTTTCCTACGAGCTAAATCCTAGATGAGACAATTTTTCTTGTTTTGATTTCGAATAAGTGGTTTTCTCGCCGCAATCCAATCTTTGAGGTTTGTTTCCCCTAGGCGTATTTTACCTGTAGATAAATAAACCTCTTTAATCGATTAATTTCATAGATTGATTCTCCGCAAACGTATATTTTGCTATTCCAGTTCTGTTTGCATCTTTGTGAACTTCGGTTGCGAAAAATCGGGAAATAAGCATCGTGCACTCTAGAGTTAATTTATCTGCAACCATTCGCTCAGAATATGCTCATTGATGTATCTACTCATTTTTAAAACAAAAACTGCGTATTATGCAATCACTTTTTGATAAACATTACCAGGAATAAATCCAAAGAAGGATTTTTATCTATGTACCGAAAATCCTGTTAGATCATTAAGTAATTTGCGGATCTGTAAATATAGACAAATACTAAATGTACAGTTTATTTATTCCTTATATTTAATGCCCATCCATTTATTATGGCTAGTAAGAGTAACAAATGTCGTTATCCAATATATTTTTCTGCAAAGTTAATCCACTCCTGATGTTATATTCGCTCCTCGGGCTGAAGTAATTTATTTCGGAGTTCTACAAAATAAGGAATCACGAAGAAGAATGTGTTTTGTCAAACCGAAATCTGAGGGATAAATCTTGTTTTCTCCGTTCCCTATTTACCGAATATAAACCACTTGGACTTAAAGCGAAATACTTAAGTATTATAAACATTATAAAGTTCTTAACTATTAAGAAAGGTTATTTTACGGAATAAACTTAGAAGGACAAGATTTATATCCGAGTATATTTAGGTGATCTTCTAACTAAGGTATAAAGTTTTTTCTCTGCAGATGTCTGAGAATCTTGGCCGGACTTAAGCTCGGCTTAACCTTTCCCTCTGGACCAAGTTAATTCTACACCCTCTTCCTTTTTCTCCGTACCAAGCTGCCTATTCTCCACACCATCACATTTTGATTGCTTTGATAACCATTATGTAGCTGACGTATGTTATTCAACAACATGCTTTTTATTATTGTGGCATAATATTAAATCAACATATAAAAATCTTCGTTGTTCCACTAAAACAATGTGTTTTTCTTTTCTACAGGTAACCCAAGAATAATAATAATAAATATATTAAAAGTGGTCATTTTAAATTTCACGTGAGAAAACAGAAAGAAGATGATAAGAAAAAAAGATTCACAAATTTTGCTTATTAAATTTATGATAATTAAATTTACGGTAATTATAGATTTACGGTATCGTGGCATTTGTTCAGAAGGTTTGTTTTTTTAAAAGATGATTTGAATCGAACTAGATCGTGTATGAGTTTGATGTCGTGTTTAAGGTTGTAATATTCTTTAATTGCCACTCAGAAAGGTCATTTTTGATATATTGTTTTGTTGGCTTGTGATATTAGTAGGTTTTCTGTAAATCTTGTTTTGTATTTATGTCTAGAGTGTTTTAGCGGAAACCTGTCGGGAGATGACCGTACCAATAGCCATAATTCAATTATGTACATGTTAATGCTCGTCCAAAGGTTCAGTTTCTTTTATGTATTGCATTAGAAACGCTTTGAAATATAAATATACCTATCAAAGGTATAAAGAGTACAATAACAGCAAGATTTATTCGTCTAGACTGCTAATATCAATAAAAATATAGTTCATTTTTATTGACTTCATGACTACTTCTTTATTTTTAGTCGGATGTGTTTCACTCTCTTTAGACTGGTCTGAAGATGCCTTTAGCAGAGTGAAACTGGTCAAAAGTAAACGGTGGTGATGATAATAATTTTTCGCTAATTTATATAGCTCCTTTTTTGTGTAATATCACCTCAACGGCGCTTAGAAAAGTAAGAAAGTAACTAAAAACTATAGCTTAAATTATTGAAAAAATGTAAACCAAAGCCAAAAAATAATAAATTGAATTATTTTTATCGTAATATCAACTTATGTATTCACAATTTCCACTTTTGAAAAGCTCATTTTAAAGTTTCGAAATATGTGGAAGATGATTTTATATTATATAGGAACATAATTTGTCTTTCCATGTTGAATTATCGCATTATTCCGGAACTTCTCCCTCAAGTAAAATAGTTTTGAAAAGTTTCCTTAACGTTGACTTTAAGGCAACGAATTTATAAATTGTTAATTATTTTTATGCCTAAATAAGGGCTCTAAGAGGGCGAAAATGGAACATTATCTGAAAAGATTTCAAGTCTAGATTTCTTACTTCAACTTTAAATGTTTTTATAATGGTCTGATCCCTCGGAAAGGATAGCTAGGGGTACATTTCATTTGGGGAATTTGGAGCATGTACCAATTCAAGTAATGAACTGTGCTATATCGAATACCGCGAATTTCGTAGGTAATGTATCGGTTAAGGTACCGAATTATTATCGATATCCCAAATAGTCTACACTCTACAGACACAGCAAGGATGAACTAAAGCAATTAAATTTAATCTTCACGTATGTATGTATATTACATGAATATTCCTATGCCTCATTCTCTTACAAAACATTGAATTGACTTCAGCATTAGACTCGCTCACAATGAAATTATGTATGCGACGATGTTTCAATTTGGAAATTTTACTTCTCTCCGTGTGGCATTTCTTAGAATTGAGGGTTGTGGTATCGAGAACTTTCTCCTTCTAAGACCAGATCTCGGCAGGCTTCACGGTCCTCGGCAGTATAGAAATAAACTTAGTGGTGGTTTAAAACTAAGTTCTTATTTCATTCCAGTTAATTATGGTAAGTCATGATGTAACTGCTTTTTACGAGCATGCATTATCTTCTCCGTCATCATCAAAGATTATCTTTTCCTCTTAAGATGCTGCAAGTCGTGAAGCAGGTATTTTGATATTATGCACTTGGCTTTAATTACGCCGCGTCATGGGGCGGGCGGCTGCTCTAGCCAGGTCTGCAGTTCGCTTTTGGCTACAGTATTTTGCGAAAACTTATGACTTTCTCGGTTTATTAGTTACGGACTCGGTGTAATACCTCTCTTATAACATTTTCCTTCCCCACGGTGTTCCTTCTCGCCCCGGGCGCGCACACTACCCCCGTAGCCTCTGTATTAAACGTGCAAGTTTCGCTAGATAGTTGTTATCACCATATATCCAACACAGGACCAACATATATTATAACTTGCGCTACTCAGATTTATGTACTCCTATTACGTCTATGTAATTTGATTACGCTTCTTTCTTAAACTACAATCAATTCTCTCGGGATATTTGAGATTGCACAATAAAAATATTAGAGATATAGTCTTCGGTGGTTTCAATTATACAAACCAATAATTATCGAATTATTCTGTGTTTTAATCTGCGATCGGAGTTCATCGATACTTTCTTTGATTAAATATTATGTTTTTGACTTTCGTTTTTAATTTAACTCCATAAATATTTCAGGTCATCAATACTAATAAATAAGTCCACTGAATGTGGCCGAAACACTGTTGAACCACTGAAGAACTCAAATAATAACAAAATAAATATTTTACTATCTAATCATTTATAATTGTAAAACTTAATGATACTATAAATAAAATATTTAAATAATATCAATAATCAACAACCCAAATATGAAATAGAAAAAGACGGACAGTTAAAAGATAGTGGTCAAAACCGAGAGTCGAACACGGATCCTCTACTCTATCCGGGAGTAACGCTTCAACCTTTTCAGCCATTGGGACCTTATTAGAAACCGACATTTTTAATCGATCTCATACTTTTCACTGAAGATTATTGATATTATTTTTTTTAAATTCCCCTGATTTGGCTACGATCTTTGTTGTCTCAGTTGTGACCATTGTCTTTTTATTTTCTGGCTTTTTCTGTTTCATATTTGTGTTGTTGATTATTAATATTATTTAAATATGTAAAAAAATAAGCAATAATGCTTTAAAGTTAATTGTAATTTCAAAATATTTTTACTAAACACAACTGCCTCGGTATTCCCCTAAGACTGATCAGCATTGGACGAGTGCCATACATTCTCTTTGTCTGCAGTGTTGCAATTCTCATGATAATATAAAATCCCATGATAGATTCACATGCATTGGGGACTGGGTTTGATTTCAAAGAAAAATCTTACGAAAAATAAGAATACTAAATTTCTTAGCATGATATATTTGTTCGCAAAAACAAGTTACATTGTTGCTTTCCATAACTAGATTAAATTAAAACAAATATGTTCTTTGTTTTACCCACCAATTTCGGGCTTCGAAAACAATCTTACGCCGCCATACAACATACAAATATTAAATGTAAGTAATCATGGCGTTGGAGTGGTAAATAACACAAAAAGGAATAGGTATAAGTATAAGTGGTATGCGGGGAAACAGCGGTTTACCTGCGACATATTAACCCTCAGGTGGTATGCACGAATTAAATTACTTAACTCGTATGCTAACGTCTTCCAGGTGTACGCTTTCAAAATCGCCGCACTCTGATGCATCACACTTCTTACAACTAAAACTAACGACACATATAACTTACTAAAATAAATGAAAATGTATATATTCGCCAACAATTGGGATCACGCAAATTGAATTTGTTTTCTTTTTACCAGTTGGTGGTATAAAACCTGAAGCCATTGAATTAACTGCGACTTAACTGCAGCCTTCCAACGCGCTTGGACGTCACGCCTCAGTGTACGTCGTCTGATTGCCTTCTTTCCGTGGTCCGGGTCTCGCAGACCCCTGATCTCTCGTCATAGGGGGCGCATTATATTTTCCCTGGTAATAATGGTCTGGCAGCGGCCGTGAGCGATTTATTTGACGCTGATACCGGAGCGGTGCCGGCCATCTGGAGTGCCATCGATCGGCACTAACTCACGTGCCCTGTTCTCCATGCATTCTCCCCTTCCCTCCCCGCCCATTGCGCCCGATGCACTCCCGCTGCACCGACTGCACTCTAACCAACCCTTCACTCGCCGGTCACGTTTTATACTGAATGTCATTATTATTCTAGCTGTTTCATAGTCTATAGATACATTCTCAAATGCTCCAAACTTAAGGTCGGAATGCAAATCAACCTCTTGAAATATATTTACATTCTGATTTTCACATCTGGGTTATTGACTATACATTTATGCATTTTAAGAGGACGATTTACGAGATATCAGAAAAGATAATTCACTAGGAATTCCTCAAATGCTGAATGTTTTTTTGCAGATTTTTTTTAAAAATATATTTTTATAACACATTTTTACGTGTATTTTTTATCAAGCAAATGGATACTACAGGGCTAATGTAACCTAATAAAAATCACGTTTCGAGATGATAATAGCTTGGATTAGCCTAGAAATTTTACAGATGTATTGCTCTGCAAATTTATTAATCACAGACGAAGCACAGCTCACCGGCCGGAAGTTTTTTCAACTTCATTCTCGTACATACAGATTTTTGCTTTATGCTTAAAGATAAGTTATAATTACAAAAAAAATAATCTACGTTAAAACACCTCTTTCTTCGTGAGTGTTAATACGGCAGACTTCGTTCTCCGTACGTCACACGCGACACCCCCGCCCCGCAAGCAATCACCTCCGTCTTGCGGTGCGCCGGAAAAAAGTGCAAAACCCCACTGGAGAATATGGCAACACTCGATTCTAAGTTGTTTTCCACAGGGTGAATGTGTTACAACATAATCGAGTCCGCGAGAAAACGATTCGGTCCAAGAAATAATGAAACCCACAATAATGAAATAAAACCACTGACGAAAGTGGGGCTTAAAACTTCACTTAACTTATTAAAAAAAAACAACTTTCCTTTTTGTTCCATATAATGAGCATACAAACTGAAGCTTTTGTGATCATGCTAATGTATTTGAAGAATTTTTAAAGTAAAATGACCGCGCCAATATTCCACTTTCATTATCGTCTCAGTAATTTACTGAAATCATGTTTCATTAATTTCAATTTAACAGATCATTGTGAAAATATTTCATTCAAATTAAACGCTGTAATTTTTTGTGCACCACTTTATTTATATCATAAGAGGTGATTAAGGCAGATGCGAGAGAGACAGAATCAATAGTTGAGACCAAGACACATAAAAGTAAATCAAGGAATGGAGATTCACGGTTTTTTTTTTAAATTACATATAAATAATTTAAATTAAAACCAACTCACCATATCCTCATTGACCTTTACCCATCACCGTCACAATAGGTATTTATTATTCAGTTTGTGTCTGCCCTGCCGTAACCAGTTAGCGTGTTCGTGTAAATAAAGTTATGTGAAGAAAGTAACCGCGCTCCAATGCAAAGTTACCGATTTCCAAAATATATATGATATTTTTATATTTGTATGTAGTCTCAATGTCTGGTAAGTTTTTTTGTGGTAGACGTATGTTTTGAATATCGCGTCACACAAATCCTTCTCTGGCTTTAACACCTACTACATCGCTAGAATCTAGGGTAGCTGGAACTGGTAGCAAAGCGTCACGGTATGGCCTCTTTTACATGAGAGCTAAATATTAGGCGCTGAGACATGATGGCGTTGGAATCTCTTTGCCGTTCACACGAGCGCTCGCGTTAAATAAATAGAAACGTATCATTGTTTTAAAGTATTACGAAGGAAGACTTTAAGCAACAACCTTAGTTTTTATATTTACTTATTTAAGAGTTGAATATTATTCTTCACGGTGTTGAATATTATTATTGATGATCATGATTTTTCTGATGGTTTATTCAAAGTCGATAGTAAATATAGATATGTTTTCGTAAAATGTAATCACTTTGTGGTTTAAAATATTTAATCAAAATGAAATAATAACTTTGTTTATGACCACAGATTTAAAATATATATATGACCGACTGGTTTCACTTAGTCTAAGCATCATCAGGGAACAAAATTAAACTAAACAGAAAATTCATAAGAAAACAGTAAGAAAACAAAATAATTACATTTAAATTATAACAAAGGAACAAGAGAAAGAGACAGATAATATGAAATGAAAGAGCCAAAACGCCAACTGAGAACGCGATAAAAGAATAAAGAGAGTTTGTGGGAAATATACGTAATATTGAACTAATAAACAAATTTAACTGATAATTAAGAATATGACTATTAATTTTAATGGCTTTCCTTGTTTCTAATTCTTCGAAATTATTCAATCTGTTGTCACGACCATTTTGAACAGTATGAACTTTTTCAATAACATAATTGGCTATTGTTGCTTAGGCTAATCTAAACCGGTCGGTCATAAAGAATAAAATTAAATCTCCAGTCATAAACAAAGTTATTATTTCATTTTCATTAAATATATCAGATCACAAAGTGATTGCTTTCTACGAAAATATAAATATGTTTTCATAAACAGATTTTAAATATAAGCAGCTGGTCTAAGTAGTCCCAGTTTTCTGCATATTTTGCCTGAAACCTCTCGGCATTGGCTCGATTGGCTAAGTGCGCGCCTTGATATCAGATTTCACACATAATATTTTTGAACATGTTATTAGTTATTTTTGTATCTGCTTTTCAATACTCTTTTTTTTATTTTTTCTATTTTACATAATTCTTGCACTAATGAGGTTACCGTTTTGAAAAAAAAAAAAAAAATTAAAATGTATGTAAAAGCCGAAAACGGGCGTAAATAAATAAATAAATAATCGGGATTGCGCGAATGGTGTGAAACTAACTGCCTAGAATTAAACATTGATAAATGTAAAATTATGTCATTTCATAGAACTCATAATGATCCTCAATTATAAATTAAATAGTGTCTCCTTATCTACCGTCAGATCTATAAAGATCTTGGTGTCACTATAGACTATAATCTTTTTTTTTCGTGATCACATTAATAATGGTGTCAAATCATTAAAACTTCTTGGCTTCATCAATAGAATTGCATGTGACTTTAAGAATATAAAGACTTAAAAATCCTTTACTGCTCATTAGTTCGCCCTCATTTAGAATATGCTAGTGTAATTTGGTCCCCTTTCTATACTGTTCATATTCATCATATTTTTTTACGCGGTATTGCTGCGATTATTCATATTGAAATTAAACAATTATTGAAAATGTCTTCATTATTGATTTAATTTTCATTTACAAAATTATTAATTGTTTTATTGACTCACCTTCTCTGTTGCGACTTATCCAGTTCAACATTCCCTTGCCGTAGACCAGAAACAATGAATTGCTGTTCCTCAATCATCACAGTACTAATTACGGGTATATTCTCCAATGTCCAGAATGTCAAGACTTATCAAGCCATGGTCTTGAAATTTTTGGTAGCAGTCTAAATGAAAACGACTCTACCAAAATGTAGACCATGGCTTGAATGCCTCTTATGTTTATTTTGCCTTATTTTTGTCATCGCTTCATCTGTTTCCAATTTATATGCTATTCCTTCTCTGTTACGTAACACCAGTTTGTAGATTTCACTGCAGCAGTATAGCTCGCGCCCCGTGAGATGTATCGCTCCACACCTGGTCTAAGATTCTCACTCACCGTAGTATGTGAAAGTTAGTAGATTCTAATATAGCTGTATCAACAGAGGAAATTTCATCACAAAATATAATGGTTGCAAAGTTAAATAACTTAATTAAATTCAGATTTAAAAAAAAACTTTTAAATACCAGTTGGTAGATTTCACAGCAGCAGTATAGCTCGCGCCCCGTGAGATGTATCGCTCCACACCTGGTCTATGACGCTCTGGCGTCCCTTAGCCTTTTCTCTGTATTTTATAAATTCGACGAAGGTCAAATTGTAACATTAGAACTGAGATCTGTTTTTCATGATCCTTATTTCTATTGTATTCCAATTATTTTTTCACAAATGTCCAAAAAGCGATGTTATCGGGAGTGTAGGTATGGTATAATCAGTGAAAGTGTATATCGACTCCATCACTCTGTGTAAAAGTGCAGATTTTTTACGAGTTTCTCACTCGACGCTTATTGCTTCCTCTCGAAATGAACATTTATTACTCTTTTATACCACGCACCATGCTAATTTCCCTATTTTCCGACGGATTCAGACCGCAGAGGGTGTTAGCGCATTAAATAGTACAAGAGATCCCGGTGTCGCGATAACAGTCGAATAATGGCGTGATGAAACCGCGCAGAGACAGTCGCCCCATTTAATTGACCGCCTTTACGTGAGAACGAAAAAAAAATAACGCACCGATGAAGAGGGGGGGGGGAGGGGTTGATAATGGTCTCACGAGTCTACTCTGTTTTTATTCGTATTGCCTTACTGCCTCCTGAATGCATACGTAAAGCTCTTCTAGAAAATCGAAGGAAAGTCGAGAAAGTGACGCTTTGTACACAATTTAGCTGTTTTTTTTTGTTTTACGTGAATACCACACAAGAGTCTCAACTGCTCCCAACCGTCTAGAGCCTGTTGAGAGGTATGTTGTGAGGCTGAAGGTAGTGGGGAGGGGAAGGAGATGAGGAAGGGGAAGGTCAGGACGTACCTGGCTATTCAGATCTGGTCACCAAACACGGCTAAAGCCATTTCAAGCAACGTTTCAATTCTGAATGGTGGTCTTTCACCAGGGCGATACTAAGAGTATCACCACTCTGGAACGTGCCGCAAATATACTTTATTTTATTTTATATCAATAAAATGTGTAATGACACATTAATTAAATAAAAAATATTTGCGCACGCCGGGTTCGAACCCGCGACCTCTGGATTCGTAGTCGAGCGTCTTACCACTCGACCATGCAGGCCGTCGGCTGTGCATTGGTATGTACGCACGCTTCCATACTAACGCCTTCAGTGTGAATTGCACAATTGAACGATGCGGTTCGGTTTCATTCCATTGATTTACAGGGTGTTGCAAGTAGATGACAACGCTACCAGAAGACTGAGTATCGAGTGAGTGGTAGTAATGTTACTTATGCGTGTTACAGCACCCTTGTGGTGATTTTTCACAAAAAACGACGCTATACAAATTATCCAAATTTATATATTTTTTTAAATTTGACCATTAGACGTGTGTACTGTGTACGCACGCTTCCGTGCTCACTCTTTCACTAAGAATTGAACGAAGCGGCTTGATTTCTTGACATTCATTTTAATGATTTACAACTGCCTACTCACAACAAAATACCTAATTAAACTTAATTTATGACAACCCTGTTAATGATGTACGCAGTTTTTAGGCCACACGCCCCTTGGTCATTCCCTGGTCAAAAACTGGTTTCAAAATTTCGCAAAGTGAGGTATTTTATACTGTTTATTGTTACTCTAAGATTTAAACCCATATTTAATAAAACATATTATGAGTGAAAATAATTCTTAACCCCATTCACAGTATTTAAAAAAATAAATATTTATCGAATCAAATAAACCTTTATTTATGTAAAACATGTATTATTACCATATAAGTCAAAAGGCATAAAATATAAAACTATTTATTTAATATTCTAATGTGGGGTTATTTTTTAAACTTAGCAGAGGTACCATAATTTATTTGGTAATATTGTGCCGCGGTGCGTACAGCTCCTGCCCACCTTCCCATTTATATTTGAGGAAATATAAAAACGGTCGCAGGGGCACTTGGCTTATAATAAAATGTTTTCCAGTAGCTCTAGAATAGACTTTTCCCGAGTTAGTATTCCCCGGGTACTACTGTTTTATTGAAATCCGTTATGATATATTATTATTATGAGGAAGTTTTCGGCGTCGTTATATTCTATGCCTTTGGTTTTATTATGTCTTATTATGGGATATTTTTTCAACGAAATCACGACAGATATGAGGCCTTTAACATGTCGGCTGTCTGTAGGGCTGCCTTTGCAGCAATAATTTATGTATTTTTTCTTTTTCTTGAGGAAAATTTTCACACTTGTGATTGTACAACTGTATGCATGTTAAATACTGATCCGTCAAGAAAATGTAAATTCAGCATTTTAAATTGTTTCAAAAAATTATAATTTGTTCAATCAACGCCGAAACAGCTTCCACTCAAAAGAAAAACTGAAAATAGCAGAACCTGATAATAATGATATTAAATTTGATAAAATTATAATGTAATTCTACAAATTAAACACAAAAACTAATTATAAAGGAACTTCAGTATTTAATAAATGTTATCATTTATTAAATTGTCATAACAACGTTCTTCTAAATACAAATGAAACTAAACTCTTTTAAAAACGAATTGAGAGAAAGTAATAAAGGAAGAGGAAGGTTGAAGAGTACTTAGCTATTTAAATCCGGTCACTCAACATAGCTAAAGCTATTCTATTGAATGTTTCGGTTCTAAAGTGTGTTTTTCAGACGAGCGATTTTGAGTATGCATCTCCCTCTCTGCGACCAGGTACACGAATTAAACTATATGCGAAATAACTCAAGGCATATCTTTTTTTGCTTAAGCCTAGTTTCGAACCCCCGACTTTAGGGTCCAGAGACTCCACAGCGAAAGAGCTTACCGATCTGCCTCAGAGGTCGTCAAAACTAGGTGTATTAGGGAAAACTTCTTGGGAATATCAAATCGAGGGTAAAACACTGCAAATAAATCACTTTCCCCTAAAATTTCCATTGTTATTCGCTAATGTTTTTCATCTCCCAACGCCACAATCCCCACGTAATAGGCCCATTCCACTGCTGAATATAATTTTGCATAGCTTGATTTACTTCCCCCCGAATGGCTCAGCAGTAAATGCTCCAGTCCCTTTATGCCAGCGCTCCAAACGGGCCGTGACTAAGGAAATGATACATGGCAGTACATTTACTTGTCACGAGTAGTCAACATTTGTTATACCGGCTACGCTACATGGTGACGCTGGCTGGTGGTGGCGCATTCCGCGCCCGAAAAACCGGGATCGGACTGTAAATGTCAAGACACCGCTCCGCCCTTACAGGCCAGGGCTGGTCAAAACCAACAAGTAGGGCGATGAAACATTTGCTAGCTGAACGTTGAGAATATAATCAGGTTACGAATATTATACATATTTATTTATGCGGAACGTTTTTTAACGAGTGACAGACATTCCCGGGTTATGAATAACCTGACAATATTTGAAAAACTCCGAGAATTGTACCCATGACGCCGGATGAGAATCCGACGCGTTAGTCCATTCAGCTACTAACCGGTCGACAAAATGTTAAGATGATCAATCGAATTGAGCAAAATATTCACATCAAGCGTTAAATAAAACAATAAAGAATTCAATAAAACAGTGAAGAAATCACATTACATTAAGGTCATCACAGTGATGGGAAAAGGAAACGAGTGACAGAGAAGCACTAAAGAGAGAAAAGCAATCTAAGCAAGTGTCTACAAAATAAAAATATAGTTAGTATTACAAAGAAAAATGAAATAAAAGAAATACTAAATAATAAATGCTAACCGTCGAATATGTAAATAAAAACAAAAAAGGGAGAAAATAAATTTTATAAGTTTTGCGTCAAGTGAAGTTAAGTGACAACCAGAAATTCAAGAAATTTAGTAAATTTATGGGGGCTATCGCTAAATATGTCCGGAATCTTGCCACCATTGTGAATGTTGTATAGTCGACACATTCGCACAATAGGTTGGGAGAAGGTTAATTTGGTTATTTGGAATGGAATATGGAAAGTTTTTGGGTTTCTTAGTTTATTTATAAATTAACGGACTAAAGTCCAATTACAAAAAAAGACATATAAAACACAAAATGGAAAAAAGAGCAACAGAGAAGGAATAGCACAGATAAAATAATAAATGAAGCGATGGCAAAAATAGGACAAAATAAACATAAGAGAGAACATTCAAGCCATGGTCTAGTCAAAGTTTTGGTAGAGTCGTAAAGAATGACAAAAATCATTTAGACTGCTACCAAAATTTTCAAGAACATGGCTTGAGTTAACAAGTCTTGACATTCTGAACATTGGAGAATTATACTTATAATTAGTATTGTGATGATTGAGTAACAGAAATTCATTGTTTCTGAGTCTGCGGCAGGGAATGTTGAACTGGATAAGTAGCAACAGAGAAGGTGAGTCAATAAAACAATTAATAATTTTGTAAATGAAAATTTTATCAATGTCTTTCCTGCGCTTTTCTAATGAAGACATTTTCAATAATTGTTCAATTTCATCATATGAATGATCGACTCTTTCTCGCCCTAATCTCCATGCAATACCGCGTAAGAAGCGATGTTGTACGGATTCAATATGATGAATATGAACTATGAACGGTATAGAAAGGGAACCAAATTACACTAGCAAATTCTAGAAGAGGGCGAACTAATGAGCAGTAAAGGGTTTTTAGGGTCTTTATATTCTTAAAGTCACATGCAATTCTATTGGTGAAGCAAGAAGTTTTAGTGATTTATTAGCTACATTATTAATGTAATTAGTTGACGGTAATTGGTATTTATTTTGATTGTGGCTAAGAGGGAAGATTCTACATAGTTATTTATAATATATATATATGTATATAAATCAATTTTGTCATGACGTTCTTTTGATGTTTCTATTTTGAAATACATATTCAAAACGATAATGTTCGGATTAGTCTCTTTTGAACTAATTATTATTTTTTAAATCTCGTAAATTGTACTCCAAACTACAGAACCAAACTCAAGAATGCTGCGAATTATGGATGTGTACTCGTATATATATTTGAGAGACATTGGGTTTTTAAATGGTTCGGTGACTCGATACAGAAATCCCAGACGATATGCTCTGGACACTATGTTTTCAATGTGGGAACCAAAATTAAGTGTACTGTCGAATTCGACTCCGAGGTCTCGAACATTGGTAACAGAATCAAGTACTACATTTACATACATGGCATTTGATATGAAATACTTAATAAAAATGCGATCACATGAAAAACACTGTAATTTATTAACCAACACAGAAATGTTAAGTGAAAAATCTTTAAGATTTCTTCCTGTTAGCGGAATAATCCGCCCGTATCGCTACGGAAAGCGATGTCGGGGGCGGGAGATTTTCCCCGTGCGAGTCGAAAGTACTTGGAAACCTTGTTAATTATAATTATGTGATAACATGATAGGTATATATTTTATAGACGATCCCAATGCACAAGAATTTCACATTCTGGATTGGTCATTTGTAAAAGGGGCCATCCACATCGACAGCGATCGTATCCCTTTAACTTTGACGAAGTGTTAGTAAAAATAGTTTTGAATTAATTAAGGCAAAACATCTATCAGAAATGCAGTAAATTAGTAGCTTGCTTGTCATAGTATCGGAATATTGAAACGCGCATATATTCATTCGACCAAAAAGATTTGAAAATGAAGTCGTCAACCCTTCCTGTCCTGGTGTCCTTTTTGCGACTGCCTCCATCCTAATGCCACCAAGGCCGGGGGCGGGCCGGAGGGCGGCGGTCACGTTCGGCAGTCATTGAGTCACGCTCCGCCCGCGAGCCACGCGCTGGCTCCCCTGCTCCGAGCGCTGGGTGGTGGCCCGCGCGGAGTACGCCGACCGCCAAGGGTTAAATCTGCAACCGGATGCAAAGTCGACCTAGCGGGTCTTAAGGTTTTGTGGGACATATAACTATTTCGCGAATTCCTTTACTTATATACACACTTCGTTTGTAGCGTCGATTCGAATTGTGCCCAAATATATGTATATATATATTTTTTTAAAAAGAAATACAAACATTCCCGGGTTATGAATAACCATACAAAAAACTCATACTGCCATCATAATAAGCGGAAGATGTTGCTTGTGCGATGATGGAGGACTTAGCTAGGAGAGGCATTGAACCCACGACGCCCGGATGAGAATCCGACGCGTTTGTCTTCTTAGCCACCAACCGGTCAAATAAATAAAATTAACGTAAATAAGTCGGCTCTCCTCACAGCATCCCCTAAGATGACATAGGACCCGAGGGAAACATCAGGGCCTCCCGTGTAGAGTTTAAATTTAAAAAAACCCGATAAAATTTCTCACTAACAACAATTTAATACCCATTAAAAATATGTTTCTTCTCTTACTTGCATTAGTTCGATTATATATTTTGAAAAAAAAAGTAATAAATCACACAAGTCGATAAATCTGCAACAAACTGAGAATACAATACCTGACTCCACCTAGCGGTGTTTAATGTTGCAAACCACGTTCGCTTGCAATAAATAAAGGCAGATTACCTCGGACACGGCTTGAAACAATGTTAGTATTTACACAATACCATGTGTTTTTCTTATGCGTATGATTTGATAAAAAATATTGTTTTATTATTTAGTCGTGTGTAAAATTTTGGTTTTAGATGGACAGGTTTCAAAGTTAAAAAATAGTAGGTATATTTGTTAAAACATAATCTAGCACCGAAGTCAATACGAAGTTTTTTATGAGCAATTTAACATAAATTCTACATGCGTGTACCATCCATTATTTACACCGCCATATTCTGTTGAGATCCTTTTTCGCACAATGTTATAAATAGGTACATTATTCACAAACGTGATCGGTAAAGCATCCGAAAATAATGTGCCTCGGGGGCAGGGGCGGCCGCAGTCGATCTGTAGTAAAATGCGCCCATTCATCATCCGCAGTACGGCCGACCCCAATATGTGATCCTATTTGTTTCCCGCTGCCCGATGCCCACTGCCCACTGCTCACTGCCCACGGCCCTGCAGCATTGCGATTTAAACATAACGTAATGGAAGATCGGGATAAATATTGGATACCGATCTTTGACTTATTTATTTTTTTATAAACTAACCGACTATTGTTCAATTACAAAAAAAAATACATTACACGAAATAGGAAAAAAGAGCAACAGAGAACAGCAATGACAAAAATGGGACAAAATATAAGAAAGAACATTCAAATCAAAGCCAAGATCAAGTCAAAGTTTTGGTAGTCGTAAATAAAAAAAAAAAAAAGTTTTATTCCAGGAGGTATGCAGGAGTAGTGCAATGCAATACCTTCCATAATTGATATTAATACATAGTAATAATAATATTAACATACAAGTTGTAATACAAAAGAGTGAATGTAAAGAATGACAAAAATTATTTAGACTGTTACCAAACATTTCAAGACCATGGCATGAGTTAACAAGTCTTGACATTCTGGACAGTGGAGAATGATACTCATAATTAGTAGAGTGATGATTGAGGAACAGCAATTCATTGTTTCTGAGTCTACGGCAAGATATGTTGAACTGGATGAGTTGCAAAAATAATGTGAGTCAATTATACAAATAATAATTTCGAAAATGCAAATTAAATCGAAGTCTTTCCTACGCTTTTCTAATAAATATATTTTTAAAGTTTTTTCAATTTCATCACATAAATAATCGCCTCTTTCTCGCCCTAATCTTCATGCAATGAAATGATTACTTTATTTATGTCCAAATTTCCCAGTTGTAAAATAGTTTTTTTCATTTATAATTTACATGATATATTATCAGTTTAAATAGCAAAATCTCGTGATATTTGCAAGGTCGGGATATATTTTATAACCCACCTCGGTTAGGTTCATTAAATTCTAATATTCAAGATAATCAATTGTTAGATCAGCAACGTCATCAGCTATCGGAAGGTTGGATGATCCAAAGCACATTTAGTTCGGCGATCGCGCTTTTGGAGTATCATATTCTAAAGCTTGGAATAGTCTAACCACACGAACTAAGACTACTTTTTAAGTGAGACCGCTAAATAATCTCCACGGAAAAGTCATATCCATAAACATATATTAGTTAAAAACTTTCTTTGAGGCTGGCCCTTAGTAGCTAAATTCATTTTTTTAATTGAAATTATATTAATTTTAATGAGAAACACTGTTGTCTTTTGAAAAAAACAAAACTTGAGAAAATAAACATTTTAAATGGGGAGTCAAAAGAGTTTTCAAATGTAAAAAAATGTAACAACTAGTTTATATTACAGTGAAGAAATGCATACAGATCAATCCAAATATCAAAGTTTTTTAAGGTAATTTAACAACAGTCTTACTTTATTTTCTATATTTTAGACACTCCCTTGAGGTTATATTTCAAACAAACAGATACGTAAGAAAAATGCAACAGTGGTTTACATTACAGATTAAACATAGCCAAATAAAAAACATTTGATTGAAGGGTGAACTTGCTTTAAATGTTATCGGTCTTGTGAACAGTTACGTTAGTTGTTAAACAATATACTACTCCGACGACTGAAATTACCGGAAGAAGATCATCCTCATTAACCAGAACTTCGACACAGTTCACAATACTGGAAGAAGGGGGAAAGGTGACACTTATTAACTATAAATATTTTACTTTGTGAGCATGTACGAGTGTGAACTTTTCAAAATTGAAACTGACGAATGTGGTCAGAAAATTTTCACATCAAAAAAGTATATATTAAATTCGATACATACAATGCATTTTAGCATATATTATTTTACACCTATTTGTTAAAATGGGTAGATTAAAACAAATAATATTCTCTCTGGACAAGTCAAGTTACATCCCATGATTTTTGACGGGTAACAAGCAGTAATGTCAATAATTATGTTTAACATATGTAGTTACATTTTTATTGGCAATTTAATCATTAACAACCTTCGTAGTCGATCGTCTACGCCATCCTCAGCTACGAATCCATAGGTCGCGAGCTCGAGACCCGGCGTGCACAATTAATTTAATTTGTTTTGTATGTGTTATTTCACAGGTGTGTTTGAATACAATAATATATAGTATATTTGTGACACGTTCCAGAGTGGTACTTTAAGTATCGCCCTGGTGAAAGAACGCCAGTCAGAATCGAATCGACAAAAGTGTTGACTGACCGTATCTGAATAGTCAGGTACTTTTTTACCTCTCTATTCCCCATCTACTTACCTTCCCCACTCCCTCCAGCTTTACATCATACCCTTTTTGGGGATGTCATAACCCCACTGGCTCCGGACAATTGGAAGCAGTCGGGACTCTTATGCGGTATTCACATTAAAAAAATATGTTTGTAAAATTCTATTCGGAATACTGTTTATGGAGAAAACCGAACTATACTCGTATATTGACACGGTCGCTTAACACTTGACTCACGAAGTAGAAGAATTTACGTGAAGTTACGTGATGACAATTTTATGTACAATTTTATTTAAAAACTCATTTTCGGTTAATCGATTAGCAGATTCAAGCTCTCTTGACCTTTTTAAGCTAGCCGTATCTCGCTTAGACGTCATCGGTCACATATTCACAATATATGGACTGGTGCCATTTGTTGCATTGATGTGTAAATATGTTTTCACGGTTTCAAAGTCTATGTAGTCAATCTTTGATGATATTTGTACTCGCTATAGTTAATACCAGTACCAGTCTGTATGGTACGTTGCATCACTAACGCGTATAGATAGCGTAATAAAGCGAAAAGGGCGCAGCTGCACAAAGTGTAAACCGATGAGGAAACACCGGGACACACCGATGTTTTATGGTCGTATTGAGAGCGCAATAAATAATTTAGCTGCTCGGTACGCGGAGAGAGCTCTAATGCGCAGCCACCTAACGACCTTAAGCCGGCCCTGGGCTATCATTTTTAATGAAATCTTTATACGCTTTATGCCACCGTTAATGCTTTATCACTCTTCTTCACGTTCGATTTGCGCTTTTATCTTTAATACGTCTTAATCATATCTTACCGGGGAGCGGATCGATTAAGATTATGGCTCATAAATTATTGACTAAATTCACGTGAGATGTGATGCGGGTGATTCTCAAACGAACTTATAGCGCGGAATGTATTATGTTTAACTCGCGCACGTATGTTTTCTTTGATGAAACCACTTGATCTTGTTTCTCGATATTATTAGTTATTTGAATTATACCAAAACTTAACACATTACTTGGAATGCTAATCTTAAGTGTGTTCGTTAAATTACGTTAAATTGATAAATACAAGTTTTAACACGAAAGTAAATGTTCTTCATAACAAAGTTGACCGTAACTCAACTGCATGTTTTAGTAAATCTCCGAGTAATCTTTTAAAGCCTTAGCGATGTAACTTCCCCCAAGTCCCTAAAGTCCTTCTCGGGAGAATTTGTCCGTTAAGTTTTCTAGCCAGATTGGCTCGAGATAACTTAAACATCCCCGATATTAACAAGGGTGAAAAATCGGAATTTAATTCTCGATAAATTAAGGTTTCGGCGAGTAAAGTTAAGAGATACGTTTAAAAAAATATTATTTTAAAAGATATTTCTTGAATAAAGGTTACAATTTTTTTTAAAACCGATTTAATTCTCAGATAAAAGGTTTTCTTACACGATTTGTATCCTTTATTTTATCTCCCGCCGAGATTATTTAACGTGTTTTCGCAATGCTTCAGACCTGCGCCAGTGGCGCCAGTGGCGCCTACTACCGTGGATCGTCGTCATGTTGTATGGTTTGGTGTCGTTTCCGCAGCACAGCTCGTGTGCGAGTAGATATTGAGACACAGCGAGTCCGCGTCTATACATATGAAGGTATCATCAACCGACGGAGATAAATACAGTACGGTGTTGTCTGTATTCATGTACTCGTATATAACATTTCCCAGAAACAAACAGACACCCAGGCATCATGCAGGCATCGTAGCCGTGTACACAAAATTGATAGATTCTGCAGAATATGTGATTTTTGTATATCCGGTAATCAGATTTTCCTCCTGTAATATTATATACCTTGACACAAAGTAACCTTGCGCCAAGAATGTCCGTCCCCGGGATTAGAGTAAGAAGAAATACGCCCCTCCACTGACTGGGGAAGTGCGAGTTGCTTGCGGCCAGCCATGGTTGTTTTGACTCCAATACAATCTCCCGAGAAACAGGATTATCCGGGATGAAATTTTCCAGATAGATAGAAAATCTCAACAAATACGTATCCATCTCTCCGTTGGTTTATCGAGTTTTTTTTACGTCGTTCAGAATCTACCTACCCGTGAATGAAGGTTAAGATTATCTTTCTTACCTTTTCGTTCTTCCTTATTTTCTTTCCATCGGTAATTTAAAAGTATTGATTTAATAAAATTAGTTATGAAATACGCTGGTGGTTAAGTATCTAACCGTTTGGATATTATCGTTCAATTTTAATGAATATAATTTTATTAGCTTTTGTTATTTGAAGATTTTAAATATGTTGCTCGCCTTTACAAATTTTAATAATTATTGTTTTAATGTCTCTTTAACTAGTGTGACACATATCGTATGCTTAAAAATACCACTTTTTTGTGATTCGTGTTAAACTAGTAGTGACTACTCGGTTTCGTTTAAGATTCAACACTTTAAAAACAAACTTTTAAACAATTGAAAAATATCGAAAAATGAAAATATTGGCTTGTTATTTTTTTCAACTTTTCCGATGTTAACTTGCTATATTGCAATTATGTGTCGGCTGTTTTGTGAAGATTAAAAAATCTGTTATCATATTTTAAAGAAGCATTGATGTTTGCCAGGCAGGTTCTTAGTCCGCTTTTCGTGTCCGTGTCCGTGTCTCGACCGACGCAGTTGTCGCGTCCCGTCTCCGCCCTTCAGGACAGAGAAGCGTCGCGGCGCGCTATCGATCGCAGCTGCAGCGGCGGCCGGAAATAGTTTGAACTTCTGAACTGGATTCCATCTCACTGAAATAGGCATAATGTCGGAGTTGCCACCTAACCTAACAATTTTGGTGTACTTACCCCCCTGACCAGTATATTGTGCTACCCCGTCTTTCAATGGTTCAATATTTGTGTACATGGTTGTGAGCCGCGTGGTTTTCCGATTCTAAAAATGTAGGCCAAGACGATAAATGAAACTGCATCGATGTCTGAATTGATTATCTAAAAGTAGGTGCTCAATATTATTATACCTATGTAATACTGACTTTACCGGAGTTTATAACTCTTTTTTCTTATTAGTTCGAGCTCACTGTTCGAAGATTTTTGCTGCTTTAGAAGAAGTTTTTGGTTTTATAAGCGTTTAATTTATTTTAGCGGCATATGTTACTAACTTCCTTTGATTTTAAAGTTTATTTATTACAAAAATATAATTACTACGCCGAATGTTTAATTGAAGAGTTACGTTATTTGTGCTCTATTATGGAAATTTATACTTGAAATTTATATTAAAAAGTGAAATATATTTCATAGTGATTTCTAAAAGGAGGAAGGCTCACTTGGCCCATTGCCGATGATGACGAATATTTTCATAAATAGCTACATCATATATACTTTTATCAAATGAACTTGAGCCTCAGCACTAAAAAATGACGCTAAACATCACTTTCTACTAGCATTCTAATACAAGCAATACTACAAATGATTTATCTGTAAATTTTCTATGGGTAGTTACGAATATGTCTAACGTTTCCAGTGATTTTTTTTTAATAACTTATCTTTTTAAATTCTACATAAAACATACTTAATTGACAGTAAAATGTGCAGTTTCAAAACCAGCGAAGCCATTTTTGAACGTTTTACCTAAAATTTCAGTATGCATTTCATAAAGAGTTTATAAGATTACTGTTTAAGAATTTTATTCCCTGGAAACCTTAGACATCTGTACTATTGGTTGTATTAGAAAGCAAAAAAGTGTTTAATTTTGTGTGCTGACCCCTTTTTATATATTCTTTCCTATTTTAAAGTATGTAGAATATTATTCGTTCATATTTTAATTATTTCTTGTTTGTATTATTTCTAAGACCTCGGCGCAACCATAAATTACAATAGAGCCTTCTTTCCATAGCATTTCACGATATAACCTCGCAGATACTAACCCCTCAAACCAAAAAGGCAAACTTTCTCTTGTTCCGACAGCCCTTGATCATCGTAAGGTTGCTTATATTATATTATATATTCCGATCTTATAAGGCCGAGTAAGATTTTTAGGCAAACTAAATATTGTCGTTAATTCTGAGAATTTTTCCTTTTTTTTTCGTTGGTTTTTTCATCGAAGACAATTTTATTATTTTCAGTAAGAGAATTCATTTTATCAGTATATTTTTCGTTCTTCCATCTTAGTAGATTAGGGCCATGTTATCTTAAGCTATATATTATTATTCAATATGTAGGTATTGTTATAAATGATCCGTTTAAAACATCCCCCTCATTTTTTTGTAACCACATGCCTTGGTTAGCTCCGTAAATGAGAAACATTTTTCCTAAACATCGCGCACAATCGTAAGAATAAAGAGTGTGTTTGTAATTTACTATCACTAATGACCACTGCAGTTTTAGGCCGTTCGCAGCGAATGTTACCTCCAGCAAAATCATAGTTTCCCGGAAGTTGGAATGGGATATGGGCCGTACTGTTTCAGATCATTTCCTCCCACTACCCCGGGGCCTGTATCTAATGTGATATGGTGGATTATTGCACTTAGGGCGGAACTTCTTACTGTCCATCTAATAACTGGCCTCGATATGGTTCTGCATTACATGGGACTGATTCAAATAGAACAGTAATATCATCTGAACATTGTCGACTGGAGAAATAAGTTTGTGAAACGTCTCTATTGACATTCACCAGTGTTAATTATTTAATTAGTGTCGTTGGGTTGGAATGTTGTTAACAGCCTTTCTGGCGCACATTGCAATTGCCAATGAAACGGGAATGTCTATATTATCTGTACGCCGAAAATAATTTTAGCACATCAGTTCTAGCAAATGCGATCATTTTTTTCCCCCATACTTCTGGATAATTTCGATCCCCGTTAACGTTTCAATATGTTCACATTTAACGGCTCTTGTCCACAGTAAATATCCCTTGTTTGATTCTTTATCTTTTTTGAGTAAATGTTTCACATTTAATGTGGCAATAAAAAGGAAATAGTTTACAGTCGTAAAGTTTTTACGTTTAATGTGTCTACATTAGGAGTTTATATTATGCTTGATCTGCTTTTCAATATGTGGCTACTGAGTGTTTCGTGAACGTTTACATAAATATGGGGTACCCACCTCTCTGGTTTCACATCCTCCCTAATAAAAGCTTTTATGTGCACTTCCAAAGTATCCCCCGCCCCTTCTCCCCTTCGCTTCCCCTGAGCAGGGAAGGGGGACCTACCCTTCGTGTGTGTCGGCTGCCTTACCTGAGATGTTTATTGTTACCACTTTTTACCAATCGTCTGATAATGGGCTTAGAATTATGGATTATAAAGAGAATTTCCCCTTCCGTGCACACAATAAAACCCGCAATTCCACTGTGAAACAACACATTCGTTTGCACGGAGATATTTACATTTCATTGTTTTAAGTGTCTCACGTGTTTGAAAATAACTTGTATTAGTGATTGTAGTAATATTACACAATTTTAAAATAAAGTTTAATGTGTCACGATTTTTTAAATATCTAGGTATCAGAACTGGGTTCGATACAATTATTATTTTTTTTTTTTATGTGGTCAGGCTTTATCTAAACATATTTGCGTATATTTTACCGATTATGAATTGTTGCATTTACCTTTAACGATACCTGTCACCTTTGCATTGTTTTAAAAATGATTGTAAATTTGTAATCAACTTTCAAAAATACCAATTTTACGGTTGATTGAAAAAGTAGATGTATTTTATTTTATTAACTATCGTGTAGGGATGATTTTTGTCCCTTAATTATCATGACGCTGCTATTGCACAGTAAATTGACTTTCGTGCGTGCCAGAGCTTACGAACACAATTTGAACTTTGAAATGTTTATCATACGCATATTTTGACGATTCACAGAAGCGTTCCTTCCCGTGGCGCATAAATCAACGCGCGCCGCAGCTTATTCTGTTTTCATAGCTGTTCGGCGTACCGTACGTACGAGCCCATATACCGGAACCAATTACAACCCTCCTGATAACTCAAGTGCTACGGCACCGGCACCTACGTATGTTATAATGTACACAATATTAGCAACCGCGCAGTAGAGAGCTACGGGTGATGATGCGGTCGGTATTAACTGCCGTGGGGAGAAGATTGAGATGGTTGCTTGATTGAAAAATACCAATGGAAATACAATTTTGCCAAATTAGCGGTGTTCGTTGCGAAATAAATGTGATTATTACATTTGTTAGATATTTTATACAATTACCTAATAACACATTACTTATGTATTTGAATTCAATAACATAACCGATGAAACTAATTATTCGGTCTATCCCAAACCTTTGTATTTTTGATTATATATATATAAACCGCGATTCACACCCCACGTGACGTCAGGTTGTGACTAGTCGCGATGATCTAAGAAATTTATCATTTTTAAGGTTTTTTTTTTACTTAAACTGATTACTTATGTCGATCGTTCGAGTACTTGTGCGTATAGCATCTCAAAGGTGGAGGTAAGTACCCACCTAGTAACAAATTAATAATTAGAACCCTTATCACTGTCGAAAACAATAATTATAAAGGTACGTTTATGGGGAATTCTTTGTCAAACGCATGCAAATAAAAGGTCATTATTATGTATTTTATTTTTCCTCAGATATTTAAAACCCCGAAGTTTCGTTGTATGAGCGTGAATTAGTGTTTAAAATAAAACAATTTCTTCGTTTTACCCTTGGAGTAACAATATATGGAGAGAGCTAATTATTTTTACCCAACCTATATAAATTTGGGATTAATCACTTTCTCCGGATTTTTACGTCGTACACGATGAGAAAGAAAGAGACAGAAAAAAACCCAAATTATCACACCGCTTTAAAGTATTGTAAGGATGTTCTTCGTGTCCCGCGTCTCCGTTGAATCCGCCCACACGTTTTGATATGCGACATAAATGGACATAAGTCAACGGTTTTTTAGATTATATGCTATATTTTTGTTTATAACATACTGTGAAAAAGTGGTAATACGAATAAACAAAAACATTATGTCGACATGTGCTATTAATGGATGTATAAATACCCCAGCCCTAGTCCTAACCACGCCCAGGTCTAGCCGAGTCCGGCAAGACTCATCAAAACTGACTACAGCAGCGCTCTCTCTTGTATATTATTGCTCTGAGGTTTTACACCACTTTAATTAATACGAAAAAAAAGTGTTGTCTATTTAAAGAAGCCCTAAATTAAATTCTTTTGTAGTTTCGAAGGTGGTAAAGCACCTGCGATTCCTTAAACCGTTATTATCTCCTTCACGTGGCGTCTAACAAGACAAGCTATATGGATATGGCGCCATTCTTTCTCCGCTTCAATACCGTGGATATCCCGTTATATTGGAACAGTCTAGTTCTACTGCATGTGCAAAATTTCTTCATTCTTACAGCCCCTGTTCCCGTATGAAGAGTCGTTTGGGAAATTGCTTGCATTGAATACACAGAAGGCTCGCAGCGTCTTGTTTCAAATCTGTACGAGTACAAAGCTATATTTTAAATTTACATTTTCCATATGAAGGATGGGACGTGCATTGGTTGTGAGGCTGTTATACTTCTCTTTCACGCTATGAAAATCGACTCGTTTTGAAGTTTAAGGAAATCCATATTTTAGCACTATAATATATGCAGCACAGATATTTTCCAAAGCGTCATACATTTCTTAATCTCGTAATAAGAATATAGTCTTAAAATAATATATTTTTTAACACAATAGTTATAAAAACTCCTAGCCCGTAGGACTATGACATTTCCAATTGGACGTAGTTATGCAGAACGCGTCCAATCCACAATTTGCCAAAATCGAGTTTTATATGTTTTCCTATAGATAAATACGAGATTTATTTCTGATGAAAACATCAAAGCTCCAAATGCAATAGATTTTTGGTAAATATTTTTTTTACCAACGCACATTGCAGATATTTTACTTAAATTTGAAATGAAATTTAAAAACATTAGATAGATTATAAACAACCTGCTTATAATAATGCTCACAAAAAAAAAAAAAACACTGGTATTCCCTTTGCAAATACTGATTACGCAAATTAAAGCTTTTTTATCGTCATATTTTCAAACGCCTTTTTCTAAGTTTCATTCTTAGGGTTGGACGCTTTCTGCATAACAACGTCCAATTTAGGGTACGTTGTGACGCTGGAAGAAGTGGGGAGGGGGATGACCTGCTATTAAACTCTGGCCACTAAACGCATCTCAAGCTTTTCCAGCAAATAAAAACTTTGAACTATAATATATTATTTATTGATCTACCAAGAACTTGAATTTTACTAACGTTGCTTGCAAGCGCGGGCGAATGGCAAAGCTGTTTGGACTAACATATCACTGTCCTTAAAATGCATTATGCATGATAATCCGATTTCACCGGAAAACTGTGCGCCCACTCTACATCCCCGCTCTAGTACCTCCCGCAACCACGGCCGCCATAGCCGGAAGTAGCGCGCGTAGAGGAGCCACGCTGTCACGGGGCCACGCTGCCACTGCAGTCAAGGTTGGCGAAATTGGCGCCAACTCGATTGACGAGTTCTCCAAATTGATTAATGCCGGGTCGGGTCATAAAGTGGCTACCGGGAAGGCAGTATTGGCAATATTCTACTTCCTGGATTCTTAAAAGCTTTTAAACTTTTCATAGGCATTGGGATATTGTATCTATTTAACCTCGTTAATAATAATAACAGTGAACTTATATAGCGCAGTTTTGTGATATTTCACCTCAAGTGCGCTTCTTGCTAAATTAATTATGCTAATAAGATTAACTAACAAGGAGAAAATAATACATAATACGTATACAAATTAAAACTATCTAAAACAATGATCGTTATCATAAATCACGAGAGAAAAGGTTCAGATATGGGTATAACAGTGTATGTGTACATCAACAGATTAAAAAACAATTTACTAGGAGCTAAGTATAAAAATATACTAGTATAAAAATTCAGATGAAATCGTTAATTATCAGGTTTCCTCACCCGTCATATAATTCAGTATTCTGAATATCTTTTAAACCATGAGCTACCTCCGTCGTGTACTTTACAAAAAGTATTTGCTAAACATCATTTGTGTTTGATATTTAATGTTTTTTTTTACCTTCCCCGTGATTATAGATTTAAACATGGACAAAGAAAAAAAATAATTTCCCCTATAGGTTTTTTTAGTCTGTACTACATATTTAATTTTATTTGAGTTGAATATTTAACATGAATTATTATTCACACGTCTATTTTCCTACTGGATTTTTTTTAAATGTAAAGGAACGACTAACGTTTTTCAACTCTGCTATGTTAATATTAAAAACGGAATAAAATTAACTTAAAAAAAATATACTCTTTGTTCTCTCTCTCTCTCTCCGTGGTTTTGAAAATTTTCTAAACCTGATAAGTATATTTGCAATTTTTTTTTCCTACTATTTGTGCTATTTAGCAAAGAAACTAAAATAATAATAAAATTTAAAAAAAAAACAGTTGTAGCATTGTTTGCTTAACCCAATAAATGATTTTTATCGTTAAATTGAGTTTATTTTCACATTTCATACGAACTATTAAAATCACATATTCCAAGGCCCCGTATATATTAAAAGTATCTACATATTACCTTTATACATGGTTTAGGAATGAAGAGCCTTTTTAAATTTTCCTTCACACTGAAAATACCTCTGAAAGGTTCCGCTGTACTTATTTACAGAATCGTCGTATTAAGTATCATCGTTGTTCAACTCGTTGCTCCAAATATATTCGCTGCTTTTGATAGGTCAATTAAAGAAATCGAAACTCAAGCATTCTTTACATAAAATTCCTCGTAATTGAATCCATTCACTCAGTGTTTTTATCTTTTCGACATTCATTTTACGTTATATAAGGTCTAAAAAATCAGTTACGAAATATGAAAATATATATAACATGGCTCTCGTTAATTAACGAAAAACGTAGAATCATGTTTGTTTTCCGCTTTTCGGGTTATTTTTTTGTCTCAAAATAGATTCTAAATTTTATTTTAATATACCTGATATTATATTTTAAATAAACAACTTGCTAGAAATGAACCACACAATTGAACATAGTCTTCTTTTTAATTAAACACATAAAAACGTTTAGTGAAGATATAAGATAAAATTTTAGCCTGCCCCCCCCTGTAACTTGTGTTTGCCATCCATTTATGACAGTGATATTTAGTTAATTAAAGTATTGATCAAGGTTAATTAAAGATAATTTTAAAGGTAAAGTTTTAAGATTATGTAGTTTATTATAAAATAAGCATGCATGTAGGCATCATTTTGAAAAAACATTTAAAAAAATTCCAGTTAGATTTTCGTTTGTAGCCAAATTAGCAAAATTACTAAAAAGCATCATTGTATATTTTGATTTTTAATTTATTTATTTTCTTTCGAAAATGTCGCGGTGTTGACGAAATTAGTTTTTAAAATATATTTAGTAAGTTAGTAAAAAGTGAATTAACCCTTTGCTCCCTGATGGTACACATTTGTATTCGTCTATAAAACTTTGTGTACCTTCTATACCAAAAACAATTTTCGACATATTATTCCTCTAAGTACATTATTGGACATTATTTTTACGTAAGCCAGTTTTTAACCCTTATTATCTTTATACCAGTGGGACCAGTTTTATATTGAGCTGTCACATAGTTAGTCGAATTGTTTTAGTGCTTGTTTGAAAACATAATTATTGTGATAATGGTATGTGTGTTTTTGTGTATTATTATTTCAATGTTCATAATGTCATTATCTGTCGATATTGTAGGGTATTAAAAAATAAACAATTATACACACATTATAAAATATTTTGTTACTTATTTCCTGAAGGTACAAATATGTACCGGGTGATTTTTTTCCAAAAGGAGTTTTCCAAAAAATTTAAAAAAAATCGTAATGATTTCCATGTTATAAATAACAGATAATTCCCAAAATAATTTACGAAGGTCCGCTTAATCTATGTCCAGATAGGTTAACTAAGTATTTATTTTATAACAAATCGTTTTTATTGAACACTACTCTCAAACCAACTGTTATACGAACTGCATTATTTCATTGACTTATAATATATTTTGTATTAGTGCGTTTTTCGTCTGTGAGCGGAATAGCCGCAGAATGATTTTACCGAAGTTGGATGGCTGAAACGAAGTTTAAGCCGGAATTATAACACTCGTAATACCTTTTTTTTCTTTCGGGCTTATGAACACTTTTTCATTTAAATTCCGCCTCCAAGGGGATAAGTTGTTTTTTGTAACTGTGCTGCAAACTTTGAAAGCTATCCGCTCGAATGACAGAAATAAAACTGGAAAGCTGTGGGATGAGTCTCATGCAATATTAATAGAAAAACTTTTAGGTTATTTCCTCTAAATTAAGGCGTTGTATTTTATTTTGTTTCGAGCGAATCCAGAGAATATAAGTGACTGCTAATTTGGCATCAACTGGCGATCATTAAAAACGTTTATTTAAAACATCGGACACTTTGCTTTTCTCCCACACTCAATCTAAAGTTGTTTTTTTGTTTTTTGTTTTTGTTTTAATGTTGTTTCACATGTGTAATTCATATTATTATTATGGTACTTATTCGTCAGTAGGTACCCACCTACGTGAGGGTAAGTACAAAATGTGTATGTGTATGCTAACGGTCATAGGTAGAGTAGTTGTTGTACTGTGGCACCTTATTTTAGAAATTCCTGGCCAAAACTCCTAAATTTTATACGCCATTTTAATTGTTTGTTTTCCAAAGCCATTAGTCACCGTTCAGACAGAATGCTGTCTGTAGCGTTATTAATATAAATACAAGTACTGATGAAATAAGAAAGAACACATACTCGTACATTTAATATTCACTTATATTCTAAACCCAACAAACCCCACGTAAGTGTTAATTCACTATTTTGGAGCTTGCCTTTGACTTTTAATGTTTAGTTTCAATCAGTATATTAGAGTCATACAACGAAAACCCATGTAAACATTTGACTATCTACATTTTAAAATTATTAATATCAACTTGTGAAGTACAAAAAAAGAATTTATATTATTGATTTACACGGTATTTATACTCGTATATTAATCGTAACCTCTAGCGTCCATATTTGGACATAGGACTTCCCTCAAACAAGTTTTGTCGTATTTAGATTTATAATACATCTGTGACCAATCATATTGGAGTTCTAACGGTTGGCTGTTAATCGTCCTCTGCTTTTATCTTCTCTTGAAAAAAAAGGTTTAATCGTATAAAACGAGTTTACACCTCATTTGAATCTGTTCGAACTTTGGCCGGACATTGAAAATAATAAAAGCACTGTCTCCTGTATTATTGGATAGTCCCTACGTAGGTCGGCGACTGTATGTTTACCATTGGCTGGAGATAAGGCGGTTCTGCCTCGCAAGCACATTCTCCCACGGTCGTGGCCGGTGTTGATACGGGGAGGATTGCAATATGAATCTGCATACAAATGGAACCAATTATGGCCATAGTCCACTGCATCGTGCATATGTTATTGATTGCGCCTCTCAGACACTGTGCCGTGGACCGCGCATTGATTCCGTGGATTCCATTCGCACCGGAGATAAATATTTGCCGGTTCCAATTAATTATTCTCCAACCATTTGTATTGATGGAAGCTTTGTACCTGGGATGATCCTCCAAATACTAGAATAGTATTTGGAGGATCGTCGTGACGGTTAGTTTAATAAATATTTTTAAATTATTTTAATTAAATTAAGATGTCAAACATGCAACCCCTCACCTCAAATTGGTAGTTCTTACTTTTTTAGTTTATATAAACCATTACTACCTGAAGGAAATACATTTTCCTCCTTTCTCTTCCTCTAACGATTAAATTAGTTGTATCTCATTCCCCCGTCAGTCCGAATGATTGACGTCAAAAATATCTGCAGTTTTTACTCTCCTTCGTTTGCCCAACTTAAGTCCCCTCTCCGCGAGAGCGGATTCTTTCCGCGCGAAAGAAAGGTCTAGTACAGAGGTTCCCAAACTTTTTTGTCCCGTAGACCACTACCACTTGGCGATTTTTTCTGTTTTGTGTAGACCCCCTGCTTTTCTAATATTGTTTTTTTTTAGCGTTGGGAAAAACTTTAAAGTTTTGTGAACGCTTCAGGAACTGCTAGTTCTTTGAAATAAACCCTTCGCGATGAACACTTCAATTAAAGTCGAACTCGCCAAAAAATAGTACTAGTCGGTAGAGATCTCAAATCGAAAAGTACTAGCAAATCAACAAAAATTCCTCTCCGAAAAAAAGCACTAGTCGGTAGAGATTTGAAATCGAAAAGTACTAGCAAATCAACAAAAAATTAAAATAATTATGAAATTAATGTCTATTTTAAGAGATTATTACGTAAGTACCTGCATAGGTACTATATGTGAGGTGGATTATTACATTTGCGGAAAGCCAACATTTTGGTGACAGCCTGTCTAAATGGAATCCACTCTCGTGGACCCCCATTTACGTCTCATGCACCCCCAATTTTTGTTTTCACTGACGTGGACCCCTCGCAGGTCGGAATCAACCCCAGGGGGTCGATATAGACCACTTTGGGAATCACTGGTCTAGTATGACAACGCTCGAGATAAATTCAATATCAGAATCTACAATTGCCAACTCCGAGTAAGTACTTCAGGTTTGAGCCGTCGTACTAGAATATAATATGTTCCCGGAATTGATTTTAGGCTACATCTCTTGTTACCGAAACTACAACTGGATACGCGAAAATTTTGCGAAATTGGATAGTATCCATCATTTTTTGGTAAATTAGGATCATCATTCAACAGTAGACACATGTTCGCATTTCCTTTTTTGTAAATCATATTTCCCGTGTACATTTACAACTCACTGGTTTTGTTAACGAATCGGCCATTAGTATAATATATTAATAAATACTAGTCACTACCCGACTTCGTTGGATTTTTTTATTCGAAGCCGTTTTTTCTTATTGAAAAATTGACATACGAGGCCTGTTCAAAAGAAAAGATGAATTTTTAGAATTTTCGCGGGCTGTGTACATTCAATTACCGTTTTTTTTTTAAATTATGTTGGTACACATATGTTTATCAAATGTTAGCATTACCAGCCATTTTGGATTAGTGATTTGTTTTTGACAACTGGAAAGGTTAGTCACGTTTTTGTGTGTTCTTCGATTTTTTACATTTAAAAAAAATGGATCAAAGAATATGTATTAAATTTTGCGTTAAAAATGGAATAAAGTGCTCCAACGCACTTAAAATGTTGACTGTGGCATTCGGCGAGTCTACTTTGTCTCAAAAAAGTGTTTTTAAGTGGTACAAGCGCTTTACAGAAGGCCGAGAAGATGTTAATGACGATGAACGTCCTGGAGTTGTGGAAAAACAAATCTTGGATTTTATTCTTTGATCCATTTTTTTTCAAATGTAAAAAATCGAAGAACACACAAAAACATTTTCTTTTGAACAGGCCATGTACACGAAACAAACGTTACGGCGTATTGTTTTATTTATTTAGAATTATATGGGTTTTTGAAATCTCGTGAGAAATATGTTATCAGCTGAAAATAATTAAGTTAAATAGCTAGTAGACGTTGAAATTAAAACTATGCTACTTTTATGATACCGAGGTTCACCATTCGAGAGTTTTTAAAGATTCAGAAAACAGATTTTCCTTGTTAGCAGTTAGGTAGTTAAAATGGTCAAATTTTACAATAAATGAGTGTACCTCATCTCCAACATGTATATGTTAAATCTCTCCAAATCCAAATAAAATTCAAGTTTTCATAAATATATAAGTGATGGTCTACTGCAACAGCGCTTTAAGATTATAATAGTAAAACGTTGCCATTGAAAGGTAAAAAGAACCACAGACTACTTCTTACTCTACTCTCTTTCTACAGCCTTTCCTCAACTCGCCTCACGACGTCGTCCAATCGGGTGGTGATACAGTTTCACTGATTACATTGTACAGAAAAGGGTGTTCTTGTGAAGTTTCATGTAAACTAAATTAGGTTATTTTTACCGTTATTTATTTTCATGCATCGTCCATCGAAAATATTATCAAGAGTATCTTATCACGACATAAATAATACTTTCGATGTATTATTAGTATGACGTATTCAATATAGATGGAAATTCATTTCCCTTACAGAAGGTACCGCGGCAATGCGCTGATTCTCGTATGTCCATTTATCGAACGGCGTATAAAAGCGATTACAAACCTTTTGCTGCGACGGAGTTGTTCAACAGCCCCGGGCGGGCGAGGGTTGAATATTAAATAAATATTATTTTTGTCGACAGGCCGATTTGTAATGAAATTTGAAATCCGTTTAAATACGTCAATTTATTGTCCGCGACTGGAAATGTGTAGTTTTACTGTGAAATCGACTAAATATAATTTTAAAGTGTCGTATTATAGTTAGATAATTTTTTTAAATGTTTTCGTTTGATGTGAGTTTTCTATTAGAATTGTCTGAATACGAGCTTCTGTTCAAACTATATTTATTAGTTAAATATTATGAAATGAAAAATGGTGAAGAATATTTTTCATGAATTGAAAAAAACTACGTTTATGAAACTCTGCGATCTACATTCGGGGTTAAAAAAATTCAATGTTTATCATCCGTTTCAATGCAGTTAAGTTGAATATTCGTGAATAAATATTTTCTTTCTTCTTTGTCACAATAGAAAAAAGAAAAAAGATTTTCGGAAAACAACTACCTATCATTATGTTGGTAGGTAGGTATTGTGAGTATGTAATACTGTCATACTTTTTTTCGAATTCGTTACCCAAATGTAATACTTGTCCACAAACAAGAAAACAAATCTGATTGTTTGTCACGAGAATTCATAAAGATTATTTTGAAGAACAACCAATAAAAAAGGATTTAATGTTGTACTGATAGGTTTTATGAACACTATCACATATTTACTCGTTTAATATATTAATAAGTCCAACTGATTTATTTTTCCCAAGTAATACTAATAATAATTAATAATACTTAATATTAATTCTTAGTTTATATAAATATACAGCAACATACTTACCTGGTAGGTCACTTCTGGCAGGACACAATCACCATATCATAACAACTTAAAATTTAGCTGATTCTTACATAAATATATATATATTTTTTTATTTATATATTTTTTTATTTTTTATTTTATTTCTTTATTATTATTTTTTTCATTTTTAGGGCATGAGAGCAAATTTAAAATAAAGTATATCGGAGGTGTTTTTAATTTTTCGTAGTGAAGAACAGATAATGGTGATAATTTTCTAATGAATTTAAGGAATGAGAGTCTGAAAAGTTTTCTTGGTTCTATTGGGCTTGTTAAATCTTGATTATGGATATGATTTTATGAAAAAATGAGTTTTAAGTTTGGCTCTGAACTCTGTCGAGTCTTTTTTATACTCTCAGATCATGTGGTAGTCCATTCCAGGCTTTAGGAAACTTTCCGATAGCCAATGACATTGCCGATCTAAGAGTTGACTGTCGCGAATTGAAATCTTCAGGAATACACAATTCCGATAAATAAGCCGGAGCCATTCCGTTAATTGATTTGAAAACCATTCAGCAAAGCTTAAACTGGATTCTTTCGGGACATTTAAGCCGGTGAAGATTTTTGAGGTGTTCTGAGATATGGGAATATTTTGATACGCCGGTGATAAGTCTTGCCGCGGCGTTGAAGACTAGTTGTAGTTGTACCTGACTGATTTTTTTGAATCCTAACCTAGGGGTGTAAATCTTAGACTTAACGCCTTTAATTTTGTTCTCTCTCTATTTTATGTTTTTTTTTGAGAAAATATATGACTATTGTAATGCCATCAAAAGGGCTATAAATATAAGGAAAATATGATTTTCAAAGAAAAAAAAAATTAAAAATACAGTATCTATCATTCAAATTTCGTACAAATCAGTTTCATGAACACCATTCTAAATTTAATTTTCACGAATCTGTAACCTAAAATAGAAGCCTGGAGGTCCTAAAGTATTCCATTGTCTGAGAGAATATCCATTAACAGTTTCCCAAAATAAATTCGATTGCCACAATATCCTCCGTTTGATCTCGGTATGTTAAGTCGATACATCTATTCTCATTTAGGCGAACAATGCCCCTGGAATCGCTTCAGCCCCGTCTATAATTTGTACCCCTTATTCCACGAGTACGGATGCTTATTAATCATAAACCTCTTTGCACATCTTCTGTGAGACTCGCCGCTACAAAGCGTTTCGTTCAGCGGCTCACATTATATGATAGGGAAAACTGGCGCTGTAATTGGCCGACTCAGGTCGCGGCTGACGCAGATGTGACAATTATCTGGCTCGATCGCTTTGTGCCAACTTACTGGCAGCTGTTAGAAGGCCCGAGACACTAATGTCTTGTATTTATACCTAGTCCTCTTTTAGGGAAACGATTCCCTGTAATACTGACGGTCGTTTTGGCTGATTCAAATTGGGTGAAACCAGAATTGAGTATATAATTATCCTTAGTTAAAGACTTTACGAAAATGGTTTACTCGGTTCCTTTTTATCAACACTTTTTGACTGAGAGAAATAAAAATATCTTATGTTTAATATCAAAATTGATATTATTATTCATGTAAAAAATTCAATATTTGATTAAAAGTCAATAAATTTATAATTGAACTAATTGTGAAAACGATTACGTGATAGTGAATCGAAGAAGAAGTCGAGGACGCCCGAGGAAGACATCGAACGATAGAGGGAATCAAATACTTAAGTTGGGCCATTTCAAGAGTCAGAATAACAGAAGGGTATGTAAAAACGATGTATGAATGTGAATGAAGCAAGGGATGTGTACCAAGACAGAGTTGTAGGGCGGTCCATCCTATTTGCCTATCTCTGCGGGCTAACTGTTTGATCGTTAGTTAGTTTGTTTTATTTATCATCCTGGAATACATTTATCAATATTTTACCTCTTCTTTTTATCGTCAATTTGTAAATAAATTTATGACTTTAACCCCACTATCGTGTGGCCGACTCGCAACTACGTGGATATCATTTCAACACTTATCATAATCAGTGCAAGCAGTTAATGTCCTCTTGATTGTATTATTTTCTGTGAAATTACGCCCAGCCGCAAAACAGAGTTTCTGCGTTTTAGCAATTTTTTTTTATCTTAGCGGTCGCTTAGTTTTATTGACGAAAGCGGCCGTCATTAATTTGCAGGTAAGACATACGTCTAGCTGGGCATCGTTAAGACCTTTAAGTGCCGAAATGTTCCAACTGACATAAATAGGGCTTCGGGGCGGGCTCCGATATTAAGTAAGAGAGCAATGATAGGGCTCGTGCTCGGTTCTTAAACTATTGGGACGGTCCGGGTCTCCCCCAGCATACGTCAAGCTTGCTGGCGGTCGGTAATTGTAGCATCTCACTGGGGCGCTCGTGTGGGAATAATTGCACACCGCATACAGCCTACAGCCTGTAATTAATGTCGCCGTGACCTTCGTCCGGCCACAGTGGCCGTAGGCCTGTTGGGATAGGTATATTTCAACAATCGATGATACTACAAAATTATCTACGATTATGATATTCACAAACATAATACAAGGGCATGCAAAAAAATAGATCCAACACACAAAATAGCTTACTATATAAAGGGATGAAATCTTATAATGCGCTGCCGGAAACCATCCTAATTATGCCAATCAATAAATTCAAAATAACCTGTAAGAACTATTTAAAATACATATAAATCAGAATAATAAGTAGTATACGAGTATAAGTTAAAATATAATTAATTCAAAAATAAAATGAAATAACCAGATACTTTGTAAACTTTAATATACAAGTTACTAATATAAAATAAATAAAACCAAAATAAATACTCTCCGTTCTGTAAATATGTACGATGGTGTAAAAATTATTCATGGACAAGAGTAAACCAGAAATACCTATCTTACTTTTGTCAACGTCTGATAATTCATATTATTTTCTGTCAATATTCTTCTAACAACAATATTAACCGTGATTCGTAAAATCCGGCTTACTAACCGTCACCGAGGTTGCTCACTGTACTGTCTACGTCGCTTCTACGTCGGTCCTACGCAAACTTAAAAATAATATAAATAATATAGCAATGTTTCTTGACAATAAGTAAAATTTAGTATAAATATAACTAGTGATATCTACTTATACCCTACAGTTTACTAACGTAAACAGTAGGTTTGTGAAGCCTCGTGCGGCTACGACGGCTACGGCATAACCCTACATCGGCTCTACGCCGGCTCTACAGCCGAGCTACGCGGCCCCGGCCGCCCCGCCCGCCCGCGCGGCCAGTCGGCATCGCGCCCGCCGGCGGAGCGACGTGTGTGCCGCGCGCATTAGAGAGAGCGTAGAGCGATCGTAGCATCCGAGATGCGTACTCCGCGAGTGCTCGCTTAATCTAGCCCGATAAAGTTGTGACGAGTTGGTGAAGTGCAACGATTAAAAAAAAAATAATCACCATAGATAGTGTTGGAAATTTTAGCGAGTTTTTTTTTGAACTTCTGATATTAAATTGAAGTGCTGTTCTAATAGTATTGTGATTAAAAAAAGTTTAAGTGCATGGTTGATTGAATGGATTCGAACCACTGTCCCGCCAGTGGCGGGGCTAAAACAGTGTTCCTTTTGTTACAAGGTTTTTAAACAATAATTTTACAAGAGTCAATCAAATATTATTTACATTCTTGCATATTGTCGATTTAAAGATTGATATATTTAGATAAAATTGACGCTCTTGACTTTTTTAAATATTACGTACGTTTTTAATTTTGGATTTTTTCTGCACATTTTATAACAGTTAAATGTTTTGCCATTAAGAATAGCAATCGCCTGAAAAGGTCTTGTCTGATTTGGAACCAATGCAAAAGTTATTATTTTGTTCTGACAATATTCTTAAAATAATGTTTTATCATTAGTTATATCGCAATGATTAATGATTCTGTAGTAAGTATAGGCTGCAAATGAATTAATCAACGCGCTCGCTCCACTCAGCGACGTCAAATCGATCTTGCAGCATTTTTCTCTGTCAATGTTTTTGTGTGTTGCATGTTAATAAAATATAAATCTTCAACCATAAGGCCGTAACTTAGGCATCATTTAATATCCGAGATAGCTGTTGTGCAGACGATTAATCTTCCTTACGCGGATTATTTTCTCCCTGGAGTCTACCAAAAAATATTTTATCCACTTACTATCTTATGAAGCTCCTTTTCCACGAATATACTAACTTGTCTTTCGTTTCCTTAGAACTTTTTTATTTAGTTGCCCTTTCTCGCCCCGAAACTAACTCAATTGTAGAGAAATCTATAGAGAAAAATATAGGATTCGCGACGACGTAAAAATGGTAAATTCGATCCATTTTTAATAAATTATTTTCCTATATCTTTTATAGAATCGAACCGGCCTCTTTAATTATCACTTTCTAAGTAATTTGATACGAGAATCATTATAAGCCTGTTCAAATAATAGCCGCTTATTTGTTGTTTATTTTCTATATCCAAGTATTCGATGCTCGAGTTCAAAGTCCAAGAAAGATCGGAAAAGGGTTAACTCATCAAATACTGAGAAAACGATGTAACTCAATCTTTTTTGAAGTACAAATAAATTAAGGTTTTTTTCTCCCGCAATTATTCGAAATAAAATGAAAATCAACTTCAATTCTCATAAACATGTGAAAATATTTTATTTTTTTATTTAAAAACATTTTTACTTATTTTCCCGCATTGAAACATTTAAAGAGTTTTAGCCTCCAAAATTATTGGCTTTTGGAAAATAGCTTTAAATCACCTTTCCAAACACTTTCTGAAAATCTATTACTTAAGACGAACACACTGAATACCAGGAATATATAATAAATCGGTCGGTCATAAAAAATAAAATAATATCCGTGGTCTTATACAAAGTTATTTTTTTCATTTCTTAATATAATTAAAAAAAATACTTTTCACATTTTTTTTTAAATCATGAAAAAACCTAATACCTCTCTTCGGCGAAATCTCAATTCATATTATTTTTGAACAGTTGAATAATATGGGACGAACAATATGGTTTCTTGACTCATTTCTTGTCAGTTAGATAGATCTTTCAAAACTTCATATCATGGTAGAAATGACAAACCCGTGCAAATTTATAATGCCAGAGCTCCTGTTCGAGAGTTTTTGCTGAAACAGGTTTTCAGTTTTGCTTTTTTTTGCAAATTTGCATTTGCAAACTGTTTGGTCCTATAAAGTTATAGACTAGCAGATTATTTAACGACTACCTCAAAGGTATAATTAAGGATGGAAGATGACTGAAATATTTGCCTTAGGTTTATAGTTACATCGGCTCCGTTTGATTAAGCTGTAACAGCTGACCCCTAGCCCCGGGCTATGGATTTGGTTTCTGTTAACAGTCACATTGGACAGTCATTAGTCTACAAAGTGAACAAAGTCAAAACAAGGGTTTACGAAACCAATTAAATACCTGGATATATGCTATCAGCTAAATGTTTATACATTTACACCGGAGACGTTGTCAATTTCTACGGCTAGCAAAACAGCTTCCACGCTAAAAATATTATATTTTTACGGTTTTACGATACCTTTTGAAGACGAAACAGCTTTCGAGTTTAAAAATCACCGGAGAACTTTTAATTTTCGTTAAAATATTATACAAAATATTACCAAAGATCTAACACATAAGAACATTTATTTTCTGCACTCGAGTGTTGCAAAATCCGAGTGTTGCCACTAACGAAACCAAAACCACTCTCGAATAACAAAACACTACATTACATTAGTGTGTGCCTGCTACAAAGCGATAACTTTTTTTTTTGTTTCGTTAGTTTTGTTTAAGGTGTGAGAATGGTAATAAAATGTATTGGTCCACCGAACCGGGCGCGGGGAGCCCGGAGAGACTGGGGGTTACGGGACTATTGTTTTTTTATAGTTCTGAAAAACCTCCATCCTTCTTTATCACGCTTTACTTTGAATTCTATTTACCTTTTCCTGCTTTTACCTATATTATATATTCTTTCGGTGGCAGAGTTATGTGAATTTTTATGACGGTATTTCATCAATATCATTGCCCAAAAAGCCCTACCGAGGTAAAGGGATCAACATGTTTGATGTTTTCGGAAATGTTTAGTAAAATGAAAACACTAAAAGAAATCGTGAAACCGGACATTCGTTGACCGATTATGTCTTATATTCCTTTACGGATGTTTATTTATGACCTACTTATACATCACCAAAGAACTGTAATCTTAAGGGTGCATTTCACTACCCCTGAGTAAATTGTTGAGTAACCACTCGTAAACTATATTTAATTATAGGACTCACTTGGCGGAACAACTGACATTTACTTGACGGTTAGAGTTAGTCAGCGGTGGTAAAACAGACAATATACGCTACTCGTTAAGTAGCGTTATTCGATAGTATACTCGGAGGTTGTGAATTATCCCAATCCAAATTGAAATAGAGCAAAGATACTTTTCTCAAAAGAGCATTTTGAACCTTTTATTTACATATCGATAAGTTTCGTTATTTCTAATTTTGAAACTGTTAATTAGTGTTGGAACTCCATTTTAGTGATTTTAATAATACCAAATTTTGAACTTTATTCCACTATTTTTTATTTAAGACTGGTAAAATGTTAAGTAAATCTATGACATATATACTATTATTGTTCGGAATGGATTCTTATTTATCGACAAATAATAAGTTTCGTTATTTCTAATTTTGAAACTGTTAACTCGTGGTGGAACTCCATTTTAATGATTTTAATAATACCAAGTTTTTTTATCTTCATTCCACTATCTTTTTTATTTAAGACCTGATTCAGACCGGTTTCACCATATGACGGGCATTTTCAGACTGGTACAATTTTAAGTAAATCTAAGGCATATATACTATTATTGTTCGGAATGGACGCTTAGATTTATTTAAAATTGTACCAGTCTGAAAATGCCCGTCATAAGGTGAAACCGGTCAGGTCTTAAATAAAAAATATTGAAATAAAGTTCAAAATTTGGTATTATTAAATTCATTTCGTTTATTTTTTTTGGTTTGGGGTACTATTTTTGTATCAAATTGAGTAATTAAAGTTAAATTGAACGAAATATGGCAAGGGCCTTAATGAAATGACATTCTAATTATACATCCCATCGCCCACAATGAAGGCTAGGCGTATCTCATATTTAGCAACTTTCCAGGAGAGCTAAAACACTGTTTTGTTTTTTTGCCGAAATCTTATACAATTTAATTACATGTTTCGCCAATGGGGTCAAAAAACAAGACGAGGCTATAAAATGTTGGAGATGTGTCGGTTCGCGACAAGATAAAGGAAGAATATTGAATCATTTTGCTACTTATCTATTTTTTAAGGTTTTCTGAGTTACGCCTTTTTGTATTGTGAACGACGAACTTATCGTACACATATTCTATTAAAACCACAGACATCTCCTCAGTATCTAAAAAAGTAAATTCTAACGAAACCAAATCACTTTCAACCACTGCTACCACGAATGATGAAATTGTTTCTCCGGTGAAATGTCACCATCCTATCTTTAATGCTGGAGGGAAAGTTCAGTTTTATTGTTGGCTGTGCAGGTGCGAGAGGTGGCGCGAGGTGGCGTGAGGCGGTGAGCCTTTCATCCCGAGGTGGCCGTCCCTCCATGTCCCGGCAGATAAACGCGGACGCTTTTTATTGCCGATTTGCAGCGGTAAATGAACCCACCCGTTCAGCGGAGGTGCAGAGTTGCCCCCCCCCCCCACTAATGAGGCCGATTTCGATTCGGGCGACGTAAATTTCACCGCACTGCTTTAAACAATTCGGTCCGTTTACTTATCCACGCGACGCCGCCCGCCGCCCTCCGCCCGCCCGGCTTCCCGCAGACGCCGACCGCGAGCTTCTCTTTTATTCGGTGGAAATCACACGCGGAACAATGGCCACACAACAATTGAATAGCTAAATTGGAGAAAAGGTCTCCTATTTTACAGGAACGATACGTGCCGCATGCACTACGCCGGGCCAAATACGTTACCTCGGTTTATTTTTGAGCCGCCCCTTATGTATTCGGCTACTTGATTATTTTCCAAGTCTTCTCGTTTCTGGGATTAAAATTCTAATATCTTTCCTTTTTGTGTAGGCGGAAATACAATTTTCCAGTCGTAAGGATTGTGTCGAGTGAATTTCATTCGTTCGTTGTTCGTAAAATGTTCATGATTATATCCAAGATTGCATAAGTTTTCCTTCGTAAATTCCACTTGGAAAAGCGAAAGTTTTTGCTAAGACACATTCTAGCGTGGCTCGAGATCACTTTTTAACCTTTTTTGTTAGCCTGATTAATAATCACCTTTACTTTAATAAAAACTTTTATTGGCACCATATAGTTTAGGTCGCACCGTGATTTTTTCCTCGCCGAAATGGCCAACAGCTGCGGCACGAATCGTCAATTCGTAAATAAATAATCTCATAAACACCTGACCGTGTTTTTCTCCAATCGTTTAGAAATTGGTTAGAGTTAATAATTGTATTATACTCGTATGTGTATCCTACTACCTACACATGAAATTGGAACCCGAATTGACTCGGAACGTTCTGAAAAACCAGTCGGGGACGCGTTCATTGAAAATTGATACGAAAACTCCGCACAGACTGAGAGGTTCATTGGATAAACATTTATAAATTACAGCTGCTTCTGTTGTCGCCAACTGAAGATTTCTGAACGAATAGATGTGTATTTTTTTAACACATTTTTACAAGAAAAACTTTTTTCATTAACAGAAAGCTCCGGAAACGGAAAGTTCTTCCTCCGTAAATTCCTAATAAAATAAACTTTATCAGAGAAATTTAAGAAAAAAAAATATTACTCATATTTTTCATTTTTTGTTCTCTTAAGTTTTTATACCAGTAATTGTTTGTTACATCTAGAATACATAGGCCTCCATAGTATTTCAATTCCGAACATTTTGTTCCAATTCACACGTTAAACCAATTAATTATTGTATTTATTTTTTATTAACAACGATCACTTTGAGCTTATGAATACAAACATGGTGTGACTAATGGTAGTATAATGAAGTCAGTGTTTTTAGAGACAGTCCCTAAATTACTTCCGATTAGAGAAACGTATAAAATACATTAGTTGATTAACACAATATTTTTACGGGTATTTTTAAATTGGAGGTTTGCAGCCGTAACCAAGAATACGCAATTATTTAGTACGACAACTTCGATAGCACACACGCTTCACGTGGTCCGCTGGCGTGTTCACTATGTGAAAAGTTTTGGAAAGTACCTGTCGCGTCGCGTGTGTCATTCAAAAATATTCAGCCAGTGGCCATGAAAACAATCCTGAAAACTTAGTCATGAATATCTTAATTTGACTAACAGATTTATATCAGACAAAATAAATACTTTACTGTAACCGCTATAAATGTTTACTCCGGAATAGTCTGACTCGATCAAAACGTGATCCGAATTTATCCATCGGAATTTATTCTTAAAGTCTGAAGCCACTTGTGACGGTTTGAGAATGATATCTGTAGAAATGAACTCCCAAGTTTAAATATAGTTAGTTTCTCTCATTTACCCACAATATTGTTTTTTATTTTCGTTCATCCAAATTCGGTTAGCTAGTTAGCTTCTGCACTCCACCTACTAAACTAAATTCTAACATAAAATTATTATTTTTGATGCAATAATTCAAGTCGATGAAGGGATTCACAGCCCGGCGTTTGGTTAAATCCACCTGTTTACGTGCCAGCCATCTGATAAATAAACCTTAAGCTCACCACATCCTCGGGAAATCGGTCACATTGAAATGGAATTTAAATTCCTCTATTAAGATTCTATGAGCGTTGCGGAGTAAATTTCCCACCCACCTCCCGCCTACCGCCGCCCGCCGCCCGGACAGAACATCTGCACATAATGACTATCTGCAGAAGATCCGAGCCAGTAGTCTTGTACTTTGTTGCAATTTATTTTCAATTATGTTGGCGCTTGATCAAATAATTACCGGTAATCGATTTATTGCCCGTGCTTTCACGTTTACCTTAAAAGGTTTTCATCGAATTATCTCACGATGATTCTCATTAATTTAAAAGAAGAATTGGCCAAACGTTATCCACAAATGCTTATTATTTAATCGAAAAATGATGGAAGCACGTTGACTGGAGTCCATTGTATTATAATGTTTTGTAACACATTATCCCTCTAAATACACTTCCTCCTTATAGCAGCAACATTTTTGACGTTTTCAACAATTCACTTTAAGTAAAAATTCGGAAATTTAATAAACAGTTCTTTCGCCATTGCCTGTTAATAAAATCATAAATCCGAAGTATTGCTCGTGATTGTTTACTTTTGGAGTAGGTATTTATGTTGTATTGTAGTACCGACACATCATTTAACACCAATGTTCAATTTAAGTGCCTTTAAAATTCAATAAAAAAAAATTCTGGCTGGTTTGTACCTTATTATTTTTTCCAAATTTTCACAATAGTTTCAATATCAGTTTTCTCCTCCGTTATTAATTTAATGTGGAAGTAAATAGTATAATAATATGAAATTGTGTCTAATTAGATAACCTGCTGATTATTAATGGTTTTCAAAGTCTAGGTTGGGCTCTTTATTCATGTTCGGAATCGTATTATTATCGTTTTGAATTCATGTCTTATAGTTATATCTGTTTTTTTTTCTCAATATTTGTTCTTTCTTGGCTTACAGATTTTTTTGTTGTTAAAATAATTCTCAAGATGAAAAGGCCTAAAACGAAAACAGTGTACGCCGTGAATTAGTTCCTATTACGAAAAATGATAAAAACATTTCTTTGGGATCCTGTACTGGAAGAGCATAAATCGGATAGCCGAAAATCATGGACTTCGGATGAAAATCTTCTAAACATTTCTAGTGATTTCAATAATTTTATGAAAATTCGTAAACGTTTAAAGTTCTTAAACAACATGGCCGCAACGGAATTTTGACATCGAATCTAATAAAACAAATCAATAATCGATAGAAAAAAATAAAATAAATCGTTATTTGGATAATACTGTAAAAAGACATACGACCTAATACTAATACTGTGTAAATAACAATTTTAAAAAGTACTTGAATTAAAAAAAAAGTAATCTTCATAAACTAGTGATTTTTCTACATTAATCAGTCGAGTTCTACGACATTGATATTACCCGTTTAGTGTGTTGTGATAACAATTTTCCGAAACGTTCCCGACTAGTGAATAACCAATCAAATTTTCAATCTATCTAAGTGTAAACTTTTCGGTGTTTTCTTCCTTCGTATAAATAATTTAAAATAAGTAGATGTGTTTAAATTTTAAATGTTGAATTCTTATTCCATATCTGTGATATTACCGTGTCTGTGTTTGATGTAATTTTATAAACCATCTCACCTCATAACGAGAATAGTGTAAATTGCATTCTATATTAACTGCAACCAGTGATATATATATAGGAAAAGAATTTACCGATTGACTCTAAATCAATTGACAATATTATAAACAATTGACATTTAACTAAATCCTTATCCTTAAAATTCCATTTCCATTCCATTTTCTGAAAATAGTCCTTTCATTCGAGTTGTGATTTAGAGGCAGCTTGAATTAGTCCGATATTCACAAATCAGTGGGCGACCAGTCACTGCAGCACGTAAGTAGCAAGTACTAAGTACTCAGGAGGAGTGGATCACCTCTTCGCAGCTCTATTTCCCGCCCACCCCCAGTCCACCCTCCCGCCCGGTAGGATATATGTCTCTCCTGGAGATTGTATGTTATTATCACTGTCCATTTTTGTCCACTTGGAACAGGCGGCGGAGGACGCGGGGCGACCGGTCACCTGAGGCCGCGCCGGTAAAATGATACAGCGGTACAGCAGCTGTGGTGGACGGACCACAGCGGGCCTGCTACTGACGCCTAGCCGTCTCAGTACCGCTGTATTCATACTATGGCTTGCCTTGTTCAGCGCTGCGGCACACGCAAATGGTGAGTGACACTCTTTTTAATTTATATTCATTCATTGGTGATATTGTTTTCAGAGTCATATTCATTTACACTTTTACCACCCTTTAGTTCGTAATGTACGCTTCACTTTTATCGTCATCGTGATTTTTCAAAAGCCTGACAACAATGTATGGTAATTCTAATAATTTGTGGGCCGCAGAACCTAACCTAAACGATAACCTTGGCATTTACATTGATTGAATGAAATGTTTCGTTTAGATTTAAAAATGGATACGCGTGTTTACGAACAAACCAGTGTGGGGGTTCATACAAATCTGTGCATGTACCTCACGAAATGAAGATTGGTTCTTTTCTTGTAGCGTTATTGTTAAAAATATACAAATTCCTCCAGGCAGACAAGACGTCGAGCTGCGATATTTGCCATACGTACGTAAAGAAGAAATTTACACGGTAAGACATCGCGCGAGTGGTAGTGATTGCAGTTCAAAGGCTGCTTTTAATTGTTTGCTCCTCGGCGTAAATACAGCCGCTTCCGCTCGGATGCAATTACAATCTGCCCGACATATTCTTTTCATTTTTAATGTTCCTTTTAACCCCCCGCCCTATTCTGACCCGAACCAGACTTCTTTCATCTCTGTACCGACTGTACCATTTAAACTTTGCTCATTAGCGAACAAACCTAACTCCGTTCTGGACGAAAGTTTTTTTTATTTACAAAATAAGTCGCATTATTTCGATTGTCTGCAGCTATCTGGAATTAAACAGGCTACTTTCATTTTTAGTTGATAAAACGCTCTTTTATATTAGCAATAACCAAACAGGGAGAATTAATCTGCCTTTCTCATTTTATTATTACATTAGCAGTTGTTAATTCACAGCCGGCTTAATTTTTATTATTTGTATACAATTTTAATCAAAATGATTCGGTACTTGCACTGGTCTTCTTTGACCTTTTGTTGATGGATGAAGAACTTCTCAATAGACATTATTTTATAAAATATAATCATAGAACGCGTTACAACGCGAACGCTTTGCGTTGTCACATTTAACATTAAATGTATCACGCTAGCTTTGTTTAATTTAAGAAATTTATTTCAATATTTGTTCATATGAACGAACCTCCTTACGGACGACCGTTCAGAAGATGCCTTGTTCCAACAACGTAAAATTTAAAAAAATGTTAAAACTCATCGTAGTAAATATGTGGACTTGAGGTGAGTGAGTTTTTGTTCTACCACATTCGAATATCATCCATCTCATTTGATTGACCAAATGTTATTGACAATGCAATACATAACTTGTTTTCGTAGACCATTAAAATATAATTAAATAATCCTTCCGAGAGATTAAGTTTTCGTTTTTTGTTGTAAAGTTCACATTACTAAGTTTTTCAATGAGTAGATTGCGTACAAATGAAACAGTTGTAAGGCTACACTTTAATTTCATATGTGTTGGTTGTGTTATAATTGCACACGGAAGCCTATTTATCTACACCGTTTTCGTCGGCAGACGTACTGCCCGAACATAAGATATATGATGTATTCCTTGCCGTAGACTTAGAAACAATGAATTACTGTTCCTCAATCATCACTCTACTAATTATTGGTATTATTCTCCGCTGTCCAGAATGTCTAGACTTGTCAACTCAAGCTACGGTCTTGAAATTTTTGGTACCAGTATAAATGATTTTTGTCATTCTTTACGACTCTACTAAAACCTTGTTCAGGCTTTGACTTGAAAGTCCTTTCAAATGTATATATTTGTCATTGCTTCATTAAAATATTATGTATGTGCTGTTCTTTCTCTGTTTTTCCCATTTCGTGTTATGTATTTTTTGTAATTGGACAATGGTCCGTTAGTATAAACATAAATAAGAGCTAAAACAGGAGTTTTTAGTTCTAACAATCTCTCAGTAAATAAAGTATTTTTTAATACGCTTTATTCAACTTAAAACTTCCATACGCTTTCCGGAATTTGCTTAAAACAACATTTGATGTCTCATGGCCCTCAATATGTAACACCACCGTTGATAGATCACTACCCTGATATGCTGTTCTCTCCATCCTGACTTCAAGGACTTATGATATCGGAGGCATCACATTGCCGAGGTGAATTTTCCATTTATTTTATCTCGCGTATTTCATCATTTGTCATAACTCAAACACAGTCTGGGCGGCACAATCTGCTGTGGGCAGGCAGACGAGATATTTTAAGGTTTTATCTTAATGAACTTGTCTACCACGTATACAAAACTCGCTGGAAACAATGGAAAGCGGAATTTTATTTATGAACTCTATTGAAAACTGCGGAGGAAGGACGAGATAGCGTGAATAATCGTTTTCTTTCTTTGAAAGTTGCTGCGATAACAATCTAGTGTGGGCTGCCGAAAATATAAAGGGAAACCCAGTTCTCTCTATCTTAATACATCACACGTTCATCCGCGGTATCTTTCAATCTCCAATGTTAAGATTTAGATTTAGAACTCAATCAACTTGAATCGTATAATAAATAATAATAATATTTGGACGATTTGTATAGCGCCGTTTTTGTGAAAAATCACCTCAAGGGCGCTGTACAGATCTTACTTTCTATCGTTACATATTAATTCCTAGTTTAAATAAGAAAATATACAGGAACATACTTACCTGGCAGGTCCCATCAGATAGACACAATTATGAACTTAAAATTATGATTATTATTTAATTATTATTATAATTTTTTAATTTTTTTTTTTTTCCGATTTAGGGCATGGGAGCGAAATTAAAAGAATGGACTTTCTGAATTTGTCATACAGTACAGGATTTGGTTAAAATTTGCATATCTAAAGGTGATTCGTCGAGAGACAGATTATGTTGAGATTATTTTAATGAATTTAAGGATATGAGAGTCTGAAAAGGTAAGTTTTCAGTTTGGACCGAAATTCTGTTGGAGGAGTTCATTCCAAGCCTTCGGCCCCGAAACTCCGAAAGCGCGATCTCCAAACTTAGTATTTGGAATCGTATAATTGTAGTCATCTAAATTTTGAAGCAGGGAATTTGTGTGTTTGTTCCACTAAAAACTCTTTAGTTAGGTATACTAAAGTTAGATTTGACTAACCGTTAAGTGTACACATATCTTGAAACTATTGCTTCCATAAACTTTTGTTTTGTTTTTATTCACTATGAAGGTTAATAATGACAATCCATCGACTGAAATCCAATCCACAGCCCATGGCTATAAGGTCAGCGCTTTCAGTTCGAACCAAACGAAACCAATTTAACTCTCTCCTGAAGATGAATATTTTGTTTAGATGTTCTACCCTTAATTTTGTCTTCGAAGCACCATTCGTAAATAAATCTGCGAATCTATTACTTTATTGGAGCGACTAACAAATCTTCACTCTAAAGCAGGAAATATGTTTATTGTCTCCGGAAAAAACTTTCAAACGTTCAACTCTGCCGTCGTGAAAATTGTACAGTGTTTTTATATGGAATTTATAGGTCGACGCAACTATTTTTATCAGGGAGTTTTTTTTTTTCAATAAGAAACATTTCTGTTTTAAACAAAAGCGGGAATAAATTGTATTTTTTTTTATAAAAGCCCACTTTTTTTTAGAACTGATTGCATTGAGTTGAATGCCTTTACATATTTTTTTTTATACTTCAGACGTCGTTTGATTCTATGTACGTTTAGAGCTGTTGTGAAATTATTCCGTTCTCAAAGAAAAGTGTATGAATGCGAAGTGGTATCGCCGTGTCTCCGTGTGACTCCCCCGGTGGAGGCGCGGTTCGGGTGTCGAGTGTCCCGCGCTTTGAGCAGCTTTTGCACTGTTAACAAACTTGGAAGTCCTCAACCCCTTGTGTCGTACCGTGAACCCTTATGCGGCCCTGGTCGCAGGCTCTCGGCTTCTGCTCCTTGCTTTGCAGTCGCTCGCTTAACTTGCCTATACTCTGTGAGACCATATCTTGAAAACTCTACCTTTTTATCTGTATGTTTAACTACTACCTAACAATTAAAAAAAATATTTTTCCTAATGTTTTGTTGGTGTTTGGTACTTTTTTTATGAAACTGTGTAATTCTTTCTCGTAAAAAATAGATATCAAGGTTCGAATATGTATGTCGAGTTGGTATAACAGAAGAATTTGAACTTGAATGAAAACATGGTTATGTAGCTTTCCGTCATATCCTTACGTATTTATTTGATTGTTATTTTAATTTCTAATGAAAAAATCGTCGCTTGTTTTGTAAGTAATACGCGATTTCAATGTGGAATTTTGTCGCATAAAAATCTCATCCAAAGTACCCACTTGTCTTTGTAACAAAATTACAGTCGACTTAGTCTTACAATCTACGACAAGTTTAGTCGGAATTGAAAAAGTTATTCCATAAGTATTTCAAGTAGCAAGAGCCGTTAGCTGTGAAGATTCACCAAGTTGTGGGGAGCCGCGGCTTCGGGTGATGAATGGGCGCAGTGGCACAAGCACACATCACGACTCGAGTATTACTGAAAGCCTTATTATGACATAATGGTGTGTATAGAACACGTGCGCGGAGGCAAGCCTGTCTTTAATATCCGCGTATTACAGTACAACCGTAAATCGGTTCAAATGCCGCATATACCCCGGTCTCAGTAGTACAGTAGAGTAGCTGGCCTGAATGCGGACTTATAGGAATGTGCTGTGAAATATGTTCTTATAACTAATGTCACCTCAGATAATGGCCTTTGTGTGTGAACGGTAGACATAATACATTTAGAGAATTGGTTGCCGTATATGGATACGATTATTGCTAACCACGAAATATCACACTTCCCCAACTATCTCCGTTATAACGTACTAGGTATGTGGGTATGCTGCTCCCACAAACATAAATATTGGATTACGACTTTGGAATCAAAAATAATGCCTTCCCCTCTGTGTAAGGGTCTGCGAGCAACATAACAACTTTGCTACATTTGAGCTTAAACACGATAGCCTTATTATAGATGTATTTTAAAATTGACTTTTTAACCAAGTGAAATGTTGAAGGCCGCAGTTTGACTATAATCATGCTATGCTGCTTCAATAGGATTCTCGAAAACTACGCCCAAGGTTGGCTTTTGTGAAAGTTCTTTGACCTGCGGGTAAATATGCCCGGCGTTTTTAATAATTCTCGGAATATCGACGTGCGAATACAGGCTTCAAGCTGAATTGGCTTGCCTACGATCAACGTTTGATCATTCCTTGGTTCGTGTTTTCGGCCGTTTATGAATATTAGCAAAAACATCTCATATTTACTTCATTTTAATCAACAAGGCCTAATATTCGTTTCTTATTTGATAGAAATTATATACGAGTATATTGATCTTATTTATCAAAAACATTTCCTGAAAATATTATTATTAATATGATAACCTACAACTTACAAAAACGAATGTATCGGTTTCATCTGCAGGTTTCTAATACAGAAGTCTATTTTGTAGATTATGTACTTATTTAAATTAATTATGTTTTTGATTTTATAATTAATTTTAATTTGGCACTAAAAGCAAGCCGTGGATATTCTTCGAACAATTAGAAGCTTAACGTTCAATATAATATGAAGAGGAATAGTATGAGAGAAATCTTCCCTGAAATTCGGATCAATAACAGCGAATATCCAAATATTCAATTTAACCCGGAGAAATTAATAATTCATAGCGGGAAGGTACCAATTTTCTGTAACAAAGAATACTCCTTCATTTTACGGGGCGATTTTTCACTTGAATGACACGACAATAACTAATCTACTCTGGGCCTTTGTTCGTTTCGTTTCCCGATTTGTCACGAATACCAATGGCATTACCGAGCTGCGCACAGATTGCTCTCGGGAAGGTACTTGTCGTGGCTCGGTTTTGGTTTTTAGAGTATCCCAAGCACCCTCGACGTGGCTTAGGGCCCCTCCAGCCACGGGCCTTATAATTTCGGCTTCTTGACCCAATTAGGTTGGAGCGACCCCTTGTATAAATCACTTTCAGCCGTGATATTGCGTGACAAGCCTGTTTAAAAAAAATCTACATGTTACATGATACCCCGACCTGTGCGAAGATATTTTTAAGCCGTGATTAAGAGTATCGTAATACAGCGTTTTGGGCATTTGCACAGTTCATTTCATTGAAACACGAGCGATAACACATGTGTGCAGTAGTGTGCGATATGCGACTTACATGACATTGGGGGAGAATAATATCAAAGAAATAGGTACTCAACAATTTAATAATTCAACTGATACTAACAAATGGTGAAATACTTTTTGTACTTTGACGATTACCAGTGTTCATATTTTTTTCTCATAGTTCAGTTCACGATTATCCAATATGGCGACTGGTCGAATAATCCCCCATTCCGAGTAAGGCTTTGTTTCGAGTACTTTGTGAAATGAATAACTTAATATATAGTAAAGTTATTATTTCGTGGAGTAGATCGTCAAACCATCTGCTTATTGTACTAGTTATGAAGTTCTGGAATGAATGTATATATTTTTTTCAAGACTTGATTATTATTAATCGACTATTTGTTAGGTAATCTTTCAAGTACAGCATCTCGTTAATCCGCACAGTTCAAATATAGAATAATGTCTGCTGAAATAGATTTTAGGCAGGTACTTTACTAAGTAGGCAGGAATTTGAAAAGATTCTTTTTTAATTTGATATTTTTTTGAACGCATTTATCGGTTCCAATTTAGAAAAGCTCACGCGCGCATTCACAAAGAAAATGATGTGCTTTAGTTACCAAAATACATTTATTAGGAATTACTAATTGTAAGGTTATATATAATGACTATTGAGGTTAGTTTTTTTATGTCCCCATTAGAGAAGATTCCTAAGACCAACGGCTCATTCTAATAGCTTTAAACTATGTCGTGTATTAGTTACTTTACAATATGGTTCATTATGAATACGTTGTTCCTTTACAATCATATTTCAGTCAGTTTTGCTAAACTAACTTACCGTCACGCCGTTTCCTTTGAGGGATAGGGAGAGGGGGTGAACACACAACCCTGTCTTGGCACATCTTATGTACTTGTTTCATTCACATGCATGCGTTGTCTCATATGAACTATTTTTGTTATTTAGTTTAATCGGTTTTTCTTATTGCATACCTAATACAAAAGTGTAACCCGTGAAACATTGATTTTCCCGTTGCAAATTTTTTTGGGTCCTGTTTTTTAGCATGTTGGACAAATTACGCTTCCTGTTAACAATCTGATAACCCAAAAATGGTTCGCTAAACCAAGTAAACAATTTACAAAAAAATGGCAAAGGAAAAAAAGTTGAAATTGTTTAAAAATTATGCATTATTATTATACCTTGATATATTTACATACCTTTTAGTGATCTAAGTAGGAATTATAAGTAAATTTTGCATTGTGTTTACATATATTATTAGAGAAATGAATATAATAGGGAATGGCTTGTTTGTTTTGCCACCAACATGCCTCCAGGGAGCGACCTTCCGAGTATTGTGAACTTGAAAATCTATTGATGCTATTAAAGTCAGATTGTGTTTGTGTTGGCACCTCGAGGGAAGTGCCAGTGTCGCTGTAGTGGTAGTGCTCACTGCTCACCAAGTTTTTCTGTAATTAACAGGGTGCGGTACTTTCCGCCGTTTCTCTAACTACAACCCTTACTTGCCACGCATGCCAGCCGCCGCTTTTTACTGGACTTCCGTAGTGTTTTATGACTGGGGAAATTTGTTTCATTTGGGTGCGTTTTACAACTTATAATAAAGTTTTTTATCTTTAAATTAAGCTATTTACATCTCGTAATTGCCATTAGGGTAATTGAGAAGCCTATCGGGCTATCTTTCATTTACTTGTTTATGACCGGTCGGTGGACAAACGCGTCGGATTCCCACCCGGGCGTCGTGCGTTTAATTCATTGCACAAGCAATATCTTCCGCTTCTTATAAGAAGTTTCAACATTGTCAGGTTATTTGGAACCCGGGAATGTTTGTCTTTCTTTTTCTTTTTAAAAGAAAGAAAGATGATTTTTTTTTAAACTTTCGCCTGTAAAATATCCTTCCTTGTAAATTCATGTGCACTGTAGAATATCAATTTCGTCTCGTGATGTTGCTGTGAAAATACACTAGCATCGCAAGTCAAATCCCGAAGTTTTTAAATAATCTGTATTATCGACTACTTTAGTATTATGTATTTGGTTTGGTTGATATCAGCGGTTAAAGCTGATATTCATTTTTTCTGTTGGTAATGAATTTACATAGCAGTATAATCTCCCGAATTATTTCTTAACTTCATAATTCAAAATCTGTTACAAAATACAGTCATTCTATTATTCCATAGATCAAATTTTAAGACTTCTAAAGCCATTTGAAGACAAAAGCACATTCGTAGGGTGCACCGTCTTGCAAGGTGAAATGGCGCATTCCCTCTTGCCTCCATCTCCTCGATATCGAGATCTGTATAGTTCGTGTCTCTCCTCACTTCTCCCCGGCGTTGGCCCGTGGCCCGTGGCTCGTGGGCCGTGGCCCGCGGCGCGTGGCGCGTGGTTCGCTCCGATAACCCGCTGATCGTTTGCCTAACATTTTTTCCCCCAGACATAGGCAATTTGTAAAATCGACGCCACGAGGCAATTTGTTAGATAGCTGCCGCTAACAGGTGTTTACGGAAGCTGCTTCTAATGTTTGTGGATAATTTCTCGTGTACGCCGGCTATCTATAATCTAATTTGGTTTTTAGGCGGCTTCGTCGATGTGATTTATTCCGCCTTTCCTTGTAGAACCCTGTGGCACAGTGATGCGCAAACCGTGGCACGCTTGGTCAAATAAAATATCAAACAGTTTCTCGATAATTGTGGCGAAAAATAAATTCATTTATAAACGGTGGGCGGCCAACCAAAATATTTTTGTGAGTCATCCGATACATCAACATTACTATCAGAAGTGAGCTTTGATATATCTCAGTAGATAGTTATCGATCGAATTTCCGATAGGGTTTTGCGGCAAACTTTGGTCTATCTTCAATATTTTGAATCAGCGCAGCCAACCAAAAAATAATTCAAATGTTGTTAAATATTTCAGAATGATGAAAACGAAATAATTGTGCGGTTTAACCTTAAGTGAAGATAATTTTTCGCCGGCGGCGTGGCGTGTTTTTAATGTGTATTGCTATTGATAAATATAAAGGTTTCCGTTTTATCAACTTCCAGATGATTTCTTGTGGAATTTCGTTTGGAATATGATTTTCCGAATGATAAAAATCGACAAAGTGTATTGGTTTGATCTTCAACGTAGCGAAAACTTCGCCAATTTCGTGCTATTTTTTTTTTAACAACGCTGGTTTATTAGGTTCAACAAAAGTAGTCATGGGTTTTGATATGAATGTATCATTAAATGGAATATTTTAGGTAGGTAGTTGAGCATTATAAAAATTTAATTTGATGTTTACTATTCAACCGCCCACTTGTACCCTATGCGGCCCGCGAACGTTTGGAAAATAGGTAATACGGCCCTCCATTAAAAAGGTTGTGCATCCCTGCCGTAGCATATGGGTACCCATTCCATTTAAAATTTAAACAGAATCTACCATGTTTCGTCGCATAATAAATCGATCATTTTTAGTGCCGTTCATTTTATTCTGTCGGTTCATATTCAATGTTGGCAAGTTCTCGTATAAGGGCCGGTTGTTTAACCTGCGGTGTAGCAAAGGGGCTGGTACCTTATTCAGAGTTGTTGAAACAAGTTGTTTGATCATTATTTACAACCCCTTGTCACTTTATCTACGCTGCAATTGGAACAAAGGTAAAAAAAGTCAAACCATATAAATTACGATTTTAATTGTTTAAACGTAGTAAACAAGACGTAGTTTTAACAACTAAACTAAATAACCAAAAATATGTAACTGCTACTTGCTATATCATGGATGAAAATATCGGCCCTTGGTATCGCGCCATTTCAATGTTCGCCAACTTATACATAGTTAAAATGATTTAATAAAACAAATTTATAACTTTATTCCACTTTTATTTTATGACTGGACCGGTTTCAGCCTATGACGCTAGTCTGAAGATGGCCGTCATAGGCTGAAACCGGTCCAGTCATAAAATAAAAGTGGAATAAAGTTATAAATTTGTTTTATTAAATCATTAAAATGGAATTCCACCACGAATTAACAGTTTCAAAATTAAAAATAACATAGTTAAAACTTATACAAAGAACACGGTGACCATTCATCAAACATAATACTAAGTCAGAGTTAGAAGAATTCAGTCGTGGGCATTTGATGTCCATGATTTTCCGGTAACGATATTAATGCTGGTAGGCAAGTAGTAAGGTAGCAATTTATTTGCTTCTTTGGAGGTAATTTAATAGTGGCTAGGTGGTGCCCCGCCAACCTATTATTTGTGAGCCTTCTCACCCGCCCGCCGTCCATGCCCTCCCGCCCCGCCTATGATGAATAATCAATACACCGTAGGACTCGTAAATTCGCCCACAATTGGAATAATTTTCAATAAATTTAAATATGAAAATAAATTACACGCTTTGGAAGGAATGAATTATAACACCGTTTCATGTGTTTTATTTTCATTGCCGGCTTATGTGTGAACAAAATTGCTGTTCATTATAATGTACCCTACAAATTTTTTCAGCCGATTGTGCTAGTCGCATCGAAAACATAACACGATAAATAGTTATGGCACGTAATTTGTTATGAAATCAATAAAACACCACTGGGAAAGCACCGATAAGTCTAAACAGGTTCGACTCGCTGTGTAAAATGATACAATGCTTAGGTATCTAAATTACCGCCTTATTTCTACAACAAACAATATTTAAAAAAAACCCCCGTATTTACAGAATAGAGTGGAAAGGAAAATATTTCTCCCAACAGGAATACGTCCTATAATATCCCGAGTAATCGTCTACTATTTGTTTCCGACAAAACGCCGGAACGCATTGATCTGAGGAAGTTCCGTATATTGACGTTATTATTCAATCGGTGACGCGGCGTTTTTCATCTACGTTTGATGTTCATAAATAAGGTCACTTTATCGCCACCAGGTGCCGTCTTCGTGTTAGTTGGGTCACCAGCGATCCGACCGTAATTTCATCTTTTCACTTCCTACGTTGTCTTCCGGATATGCTCTTTTCGAAACGTATCATAAAACTATCTTTATTTTTGCCAAATATTTTTTCTTACTCAAAAAATTTAAAAAATACGTAACGCTCATGGTTGATATGACGTTGCGAGCTGTTAATGTATTCAATGTTTCATTGATGCAATTTAAAAAAGATTTTGTATTTTGTCGACGTTGAAATCTTTCACATGTAAGCCTTATTATACGGGAAAAAATTCTGTTCTTTGCGGTTCTCTGGTGTTTTTGTAAAATGTTATTAACCCTTGCGTTTCTTCGTTGATTCGTTTTGTTAATTAAGTGCGTATTTTTTGGTTGCAAATAGTTGGCGTGCTGCACGCATATTTCAGCACTCGTCTAACTATAAAATGGGTACCAATTCGGTACAATGTTTTTTCTTTTTGAAACTTAATAATAAAAATCATTTATCGGTAAATCAATGTGCGCTTTGACGAGTTGTAATTCGTTTAAATTACGACTTTGACAAGTTCTGAAAATGGATTACTGTTGTAAACTTCATTTTTTTTAATTTAACCTCACGTATCGTGGCGACGAATTCTAATTGGTTTTAACGGAGATTGAACATTATCATGATCAGTATTTTTGATAATGTCATTATCTTATACATTTGTGTAATACAACATAGTAGAAACATGTTTCGTATTTCATGCTCGATAGTCGTAATTTTCCTCAAACGCTGTTTTCTTTTTAATAGACCCGCTCAGGCTGAATAGCGCTTGAACTGAGGAGTCGTTACACTTGTTGAGGCTTGTCTTTCCTTGAGACCAGCGTCCCGCGTGTCGCTAACTATTCTTAAATTTCTAAGCTTTGTGGCAATTACGTCTTCAGATTACGTGATACCTAGTCCCCAGTCAGCTGCTCAGCATTGCTCGTACATCTTGTAGCTTACGTGCCACTATGGCATCATATCACCTTTCCGAACGAGACCTTTTACAAAGCTCCCATTTTTAAAGGTTTATCTAGCCGTATTTTTCCTTTGCATATTTTATAACGGTATGAAGGTAATTTCTCCCTTTTGGTTTCCAACCTATCCCTCGAGAGCTCCTTGTTTTACATGGTCGTCGTTTTTTACCGTTTTTGTTTTCTAAATGCAAACGAAGGAATGATTTTATCGAAGGGTTCGCCACAACCTACTCGTATAACGTTGATTCTAAACGTACGTATTCGTAGTACTTTGTAGTTAGTGACTATCTTCATTTCTCATCTGAGATAGACCCTTTTTTTCTCATGTGCAATTTTATATAAATATGCTGTATCATTTGATTTATTCTAGCTTTATTATTGATTTCTTTGTGTGTTCTTACGGTTAAATTAACAGACTTATTTGTCAGAAATCAACATCAGAGTTCCAAGTAAGAGAACTAGACAGAAGTAATTGCTTCACATTAAAACACCTTCAACGAGTCTCGGACGAAATTCTTTCTAAGAACCTGATGAAACCCTAAGATCTCTTAAACAAGCTTTTTATAAAGCCTTATAATTTTATTGACTCACATTATGTTAACAATGATATTTTTTTCTGATGTGTGCTGATACAACGTACCAACAGTGCATCAGTATCCGTATAGCAGCACCCTGTGTATTACAAATATATGCTCTATTTAAGACATACTGTTTTTATTTCTTTCCTTAATCTTATTATTTTCCTTTCTTGAATTTGATGGTTTTATTTTTAACGATTATTATTTGTCTTTTTCACGTTAGTTTTTTTTTCTAGCCTAATAATTGGCAGACTGTATTTTATAATTTTTTTTTTACCTGAAGTAAGCATTGGTTGATGGGTTTGCAACAAAATTTTTATTTATTTTTAATAATATATGATGTGTTGTCAAACTGTTGCAAATAGTAATAATAAAAAAAATCTGAATTTTATCTTTGATAATTTTTCCGACGGAAAGATACTTCACGCATTTCAAAAAAAAATTGTTTAAGTTAATGATATCGGGTTTAAAACAATCCCGAGTTGTTCTTTTCAATAAATCGTTAATTTTTATTCAACGGCGAAAGTTAATCATGTCCCGTAAACTTTTGTATTCGAAACGAAATTATTTCTGTATAAGTTAAAATGATTACTTGATGTTCTCATCGCATCTGTTGTAATTTGGCCGAGTCTCTCTATATTTGTTAGAGCAGATACTTCCCCGCCCAGTGTTGTGACCTTTTAGTTTGCCCATTTCACCCAGAATTTGCTCAGCTAATGTGAGTGGACATTGAAACTTTAATTAACTTTCTTCGATCATGTTCTGAATCTACCCTAGACATGAATTTGTACGAACATTCAATCTTCGCGCATGCTTTCAGCTTTAAAAAAAGTTTCCGCAGATTTCACATAACACTATTGTCATTATTTTATCTGATGTCGTGAACCGTTCGTCTATCATCGATTCTAACTTTCAGTTTTCAGAAAATGAGACAACTTTATTGAATCACTTTTGAACGATATACCACCAGTTTTTGTTATGTATACTGTATACTGATCGTAGTTACTTCTTTGCAGTGCTTATTTCTAACAGTGTGAAAGATCTGAAGTCTCGCGTGTCTAGGAAGAACGAAGAAATTATGAATAATGTTTTTGTTATGTGTACTGTATACTGATCGTAGTTACTTCTTTGCAGTGCTTATTTCTAACAGTGTGAAAGATCTGAAGTCTCGCGTGTCTAGGAAGAACGAAGAAATTATGAATAATGTTTTTGTTATGTGTACTGTATACTGATCGTAGTTACTTCTTTGCAGTGCTTATTTCTAACAGTGTGAAAGATCTGAAGTCTCGCATGTGTAGGAAAAACGAAGAAACTATGAACAATGTTTTGATTTAATACAGTTAAGTTGTCGTTACAATTGAATTAGTTGAATCCAAATCAGGGTATTTTAGAGGTCTACTCAAAAAAACATACTTTGTATGAATATTTCTCAATAAAAATGGGTTTGTCTCAATTTATGCCAATAATATATTTATTAGATTATTTTTTACTGCGCTATTTTTGTGAAATACCTCCTCAAAGGAGTCTTAATTATAATTTATTATTAAGGGTTAGCGGCCGGTGTGACATGGACGTGGTTCTTTGTCAACAATACATCCAAATCGTGGGTACGCATTACGTAAGTACTGTTTTATGCAAAATGATTACTGTCTAGTAAGCAACACTTTATCCCTTTTATAAAACGTTTTCACAAATTCTGTGCGCTGTGCACGATGAAGCTTCACGTTACCAAATGCAAGTTTCGCGCCTCGATAAATATGGTGTTAACGCTTATAGAGCCGGTGGTGCATCGGCAGCGTGCGATTTCGCTGATGGGAGTAGAATGCCGCCCCCGTAAAGCGGGAAAACTCTGCGCAATTCGCGATCCCCCGGTATTCGTTTGATGCACCCTATATCCCACATGACGTGCAGCGCGCACTCCTGATCCTCAGTGCATTCAATGGCAATTTCACCTCGAGTCGTGCTCCATTTTCTGGGAACCTTCGACTAATGCGGAGCTCGTGTTGTATTAACCCCAAGGAAACCCAGATTTAAACGTTAAAAAATAAATACATATATATATCGTCACCGGAAAAGCAAAAGGGCAGAAGCGCCATTTTGGGAAGTTTACACCAAAAAACTCACAAGTTTTTTTATTGTTTTACAATTTAAAAAATAATCTTCAGTACCTGGTTGGATTTTGAAAACATAAGTTAATTCAATGCTCTAACTGAGTTACCCGAAGCGACTAAAAGCTAAAAAAAGTCCCAAACTTGTGTCGCTCGAGTCAAACCTTCTCCCAAACGGTATATACATTTTAGATGGCTGGAGGGGCCACAAAAGTCTTCAAAATCAAACGAGAGTCAGGCCATTCGATGCAGACAACAAAACTGATTAAAACTGCATATTTTACTCATTTTCGACCAAAGTGTCGTTTAAGATTTTTTGCTTTCCAGTGACGAAATATATACGTCGCTCGAATATTCATTGTTTTATTCGCGATAACTTCCGAGTATCAAAGTAAACACCTACCCACCTTTCAATACACCCCAATTGAGAAGTCCACAACCTCTTGGTACGCGGTAATAAAGAACAATTACTATTTGGTTCGCCACGCTCAATCAAATAAGGGCCCGAACATCGTGCGACACATGTAAGTACCCCTTGCGGTAGCCGTTAGCACATGCTGTATTATTGTTATCGCCTTGTTCGCTGAGTTATTTCTTCCGCTCGCTAATTAAATCCGACTAACATCCATTAAGAACACTCATTACACGTTATCTTCTCCCCGAAGCCGCTCCTTACGTGTTTCCTTGTTTCGGAACATAATTGCATTCTGATTTGAGAAGCTTTTCTTTTGATTTACGTTGACCAGCCCACCTTCTCAACTTAGTTTTTCATAGTTCAATATAGTTTATTTGCCCGTATGATATGGGATTTTAAGCATTTAAGCACTAACGTTCAGTATTTAATGAAAACTTTAGTACCTACACTTAAGGTACATAAAAATCATTAACGGTCGCAGTGTTATTATTTAAATATGTTGTAGGTTCTCTGAAAACAATATATTATTTTAAATAAAGAAAAGGAAAAAAAAAATAATACAAGACGAACAAGTATTTTTTTTTTGTGAAAATATTCTCGTAGCTGAGCTAGATAGAACCTTATAAAATAATGCTGTTTGAATTAATCAGAAAGGTGTCGTTGAATGAATATTTGCATGTTTACGATGGTTTCAAATATTATAAATAATGCCAATTGAGGGGCTTAGAAGCAAAGGCAGCAATCTCCTTCATTTATTTTTTGGAAAATTGATTTATCGTTTAATGCACTATTCTTTTGTGAATATGTTGATAAATTTAGAGATAATTGTTTCAAATTGTTCCTAGTTTAATGTGCACTAACATTTTTGTACACTTCATTCTCCATTTCTTTATAATAATCATTCAAAAGTTGACAATGCTACAGAACCGTATTTGGAGTATGCTGCCTTTGCTTCTAAGCCCCTCAATTCCAAAATGCTTACATGTATTGAGTATTATTAACGTATCGCCCTGGTGATTGACCCTCATCATTGAATCAGATCAGAATAATCAGCCTCTCTGAACCTTCCTTTATACTTCTCCCCCTCTTCTATTCTCTTCCGCCTCACTTCGTTCCCAATGTAAGGGGGTGTCGAAAGATTTGTTCGAATATGACTACATGCATATTGATCAATGTTATACCACTGATTTTCCCAAGTTTCACTTTGGTCGGTCGAGTTATCGTTTGAAATTTCAATTAGATAATGTGCTAAAATAAAATATCACAAAATCCTAGCATTCAACTTCTCAATAAATAATTCATACAAAATTGTTTTGAACAAATCTTTGAAATTGTAGTTTTTTCCGTTGCTGCGAAATTGTATTAAACCCGAGTAACTTTGGAAGATGGATCTTTGCCAAGTTGATACCTAGACCTAGCGATATTCCGAACTTTCAGACGAAGCAATTTCATGCTTTTTGTTGAGGTTTTTTTTTTATTTCCTGTATGTAATGAAACCTTTCCCGCTCGGAACTAATTATACGTCGAACCCAAAAACCCGTGAGAACTCTATCGTATTAAAGTATATTTTTATCTAGTGGGTGAGGTTTTTGTTGCCTCTACATTTAAACCGGCCAGTTTTTTTATCGTTTTAGGCGTCACTCTGATACTGAATACTCATACTTATATAATAATAATAATATTTAATATTTGGATAATTTGTATAGCGCCGTTTTTGTGAAAAATCACCTCAAGGGCGCTGTACAAATCTTAATTTCTACTTAATATTAATTCTTAGTTTATATAAATATACAGCAACATACTTACCTGGCAGGTCACTTCTGGCAGGACACAATCACCATATCATAATAACCTAAAATTTAGAATTACTTAAATTTTTATTTTTATTTTTTATTTTATTTTATTTTGTTTATTTATTTATTTTTTTATTTTATTTTTTATTTTTTTCATTTTTAGGGCATGAAGGCAAATTTAAGATAAAGTATATCGGAGGTATTTTTAACTTTTCGTAGTGAAGAACAGATAATGGTGATAATCTTCTAATGAATTTAAGGAATGAGAGTCTGAAAAGTTTTCTTGGTTCTATTGGGCTTGTTACATCTTGATTATGGATATATACCACGTAGAAACATGCATGCAACGCTTTCATTTAATGTTTTTAGTAAATATTTATAAAGCTCTAGTTCTTCTACCCGACTTCATCCGGGTTTTGAATTCTTGAATACATGTATTAATTTAATATACCAGGGGTGTTAGTTGAAGTTTTCCGATTTTTACAATAAAGAAAACGCTTAATTCTCAAGAGAATCTCAAATTTTTTTTATTCAAAGTATTGACCATCGGATTCTATACATTTTGCCCATCTTTGAGGCAAATCATAGATACAATTCCAAAAAAAAAAAAATCTCTTTCGAGGCAAACCATTCGACGAGCCATTTTTCGACTTTTTCAAAATTGGCGAAGCGCTGCTCTGCGAGTGAGTGTCCCATCGATGCGGAAAGGTGATAGTCGGACGGGGCAAGGTCTGGAGAGTACGGCAGGTGCGATAATATTTCCCAATTCAATGCTTTGAGAGTGTTCTTCACTACTTTAGCTGTATGAGGCGTTGCGTTGTCGTGTTGTAGGATTTCGATTTGTCTCTCGTTCATTTGGTGTGGTACCCATTTTCCATACTTTAGGATCTTTCCCATGGCTTTTAAACGTTGGCAAATTGCTCCTCGGGTCACATTAAGTGTTTGGGCCAATTGTTGTTGCGATTGGGTTGGGTCTTCATCCAATAACGCCTGCAATTCCTCGTCTTCGAACTTTTTCGTTGCACCAGGATGTTCATTGTCTGTTAAATCGAAATCTCCACTTTAAATTGACGAAAGCATGTCTCACATGTTCTAATCACTGGAGCATGTTCACCATAAGTTTCTAGCAGCAACCGATGAACTTCAACTGCTTTTTTCTTTTGATGAAATAAGAAAAGCAACGAATGCCGCAAATGCGATTTACTTGGAACGAAACTCGACATATTCACTGAGGTAAACAACTATGACACTATTATTTTGGCAGAATGTAACTTGTGTATTTTTGAAGGTTAATGTCCGTAGAAAAATATGACATAGATGCCAAATCATAGAAATGTATACATATCTCTAGCGACATCTATGAGTAAAACCGGCAAACTTCAACTAACACCTCTGGTACATGGCCTTATATTTTTAAAGCTGAAGAAATAAGGCAGTTTTTTTTCATTTTTTTAGAAATACACATGCTGTCACGCCTTATTTTTTGACATTTGAATGGATCAAGGCTTTTCAACTCATGGTCGTAATAACGTAGTGAACTGATAATAGTTAACCGAGACATTCCAGACAGAAAAATCTGTGCGAATTTCATGGTAATTAGACCTCTTTTTTCACGAGTTAATGGAGACGTGCAAAAAGATTTTCTGCTTCATATTTAAAATTATTATGATTCATGCGTTTTTTTATTACAAATTTGTTGCTATATGTATTTCCATTTATTACAATTTTATATCAAAAATGTCAAATTGAACATCGACATATATACGATTATTTCACTTAAAAACTAATTACACAAAGTCAAAACTGATAATTTTTGTCTTATTAGTTAACGTATTTAGAAAAAAATTATTATTCGCCTCAAATTAAATTGAATCAAGTAAAATCTTAGTCGTGACATTTGCCCCCAACATTGTCCAACTTCATTTGTTTGGCCGTCATATTATTACTATCGTATTGTTGTATGCACGAAGTTTCGGTTAGACAAATACAGTGTTGTTTGTAGCTAAATAATTTTTAATACTCACAATTGGACGTGGTTATGCAGAAAGCATCCAACCCCAAAAAGATAAAACCGATAAAAAGGCTTTTGAAAATATGACGATACAAAACCATTGATATGCGTAATCGGCATTTGTAAAGTGAATATCAGTGTTTTTTTCTTTATAAGAATTATTATAAATAGATAATTTATAATCTATTAATGTATTTATCATAAATATATATATATATGTATTTCCTATTTTATCCAAGATTTCAATGTTTTTAAACTTCAATTTAAGTCGAATATCTACAATGTGCGTTTGTAAAAAAATGAATTACCAAAAATCTATCGCATTTGGAGCTTGAATGTTTTCAGCAGATAGACATTTCGTATTTATCTATAGGACAACATGTAAAACTCGATTTTGGCAAAGTGTGGGTTGGGCGCTTTCTGCATAACTACACAACACCATACGTATTGTAATTTTTTTTCGATATATTTACACGTCGATTGTATATGATTTATAGTGTTTGATGCTTTTTTTAGTAATTATTTTGTTCGGGTTTCGAATAAAAAAAATAAAACGACTAAAAAACTTTCTCAGTTATTTTTACATGCGTGGAGCTAAAACATTTCTAAATGTGAGATGTTCTGTTGGGAGACAGGGAACTATATGGCCATCCAATTGGGCAACGTAGGCGGGTGTCTACATTGACTGAAATGAAAAATGAACTGAGCGTCCATAAATGAAAAATAAAGCCTTTTTCAGGTTCCCTAAATAACATTTGACCGGTGTCCATATTGGCGTTTAAAATTGAAGCGAGTCGATTTATCATCGGGAACTTTTTTTATTTTTGAGCAAATTGTTCCCGCATTCCGTACCTCTCCGGACTCGGGCATAAATGTTAAAATACACGTGTCTATCGTGTAGGTGTGGAACGTCTATGGCCATCGCGTGTTATTTATTTCAGAGGGTTGATTTATTTTCACATTTTGTACAAAACAAAGCTCAACGCCCTGGATGAACACATGAATGTCAGACTGAAAGAAACGAACATTGTTTCATTTCAAAGTTACGAGTGTTATTGTATTAATTGGTGCCTGCTTGTATGCTATATTTAAGTAAGTTATCCGTATGAAATATGTTATATTAAATTACAATTAACATTGAAGGTTTTAAGCGTTACTTTTTTATATCAATAATTTTCAGTGTAAATATAAAACAGAAAATAAAAGAATGACGGTAACAACTCGAACTCCGAACCTTAATAATTAATATAAAAATAAGAAATATGTTATGTTTACTATTATAGGTACAGGGTTTTGTCAGATGGTGGTGGTTTCAATTAAGTCCATATTTAATTTGTTTCTTTGGGTAATTTAGCAAACTGTTAAACGGTTTTGTGGTGATATTTCATGAAAACGGCGCTAAAGAAAATATCATTGTTATTTATGATAATTATTATTATTCAAAAGTCGCGCTTGTATTTCATTTTGTTTTCCGTTGAGTTAACCGGTTAATAGCTGAGCGGAAGAATGCGTCGGGTTCCCAACAAAGCGTCGTGGGTTTATTCCTCAGCTGGCTGACCTTCATGAACAACCATTTGAAAATAAGTTCTCAATTTTGAAATATTGCCGATAGTTTTTATTGACGGGGTGAAACCGATCACTTATTTTCCAAATGAGGCCGTATTTCACTGCCTGCCCAGTTCGAGCACTTCCCGTGCTGTGACTGATGTAGTTGGCTGGTTGGCTGGTTGGCTGGTTCGGCTGGCGTGTTCACGTGTCCGAACATTGAACACACGTGAGAGATGCGTGCGTGTGGAATGACCGCCGCGCTTGTGTGTCTGTAACACGGGCAGACTATGTTAATTTAATATAATTCAGCTCGTGTTTGCCGCTTATAACATTACTGTGATCCAATTTACTAAGAAAATTGTTAAAGTGTGCTTATTAATCTGATTAGTTCCCATCCATTTTCGTGCCAAACCTTAGGTTGATTGGGTAAACATTTTTACCTGCATGTTATATGTATCCGTTTTCCAGAAGTGTATCAGTCGCCTCGAAAATAAACTACCCCTAGGCAAACTACCTCATAACTTTCAATTGAATCCGATCCGATGTTCAATAATATGAACTACCACAATAATTGGTTATTTATCGTTAAGAGTGTTATTTAAAGTGATACGAGCTTCCCAATTGTTGCCAGTTTATTACCTATGAAGACATTAAAAGTTTTAATTTGTTCAAACAAAGCGTGCCATCCAACACGTGAAATGAAATGGGATTTATGTCATTTCATAACGTTACAGTCTGTGGAGCGGATAAATCATCATGGTCCTTAAAATCCCCGTAATATTCATTTTGTCGGGAAGAAAATTGGATGTGAAATTTGAGAACGGCAGTATTTTCATCTAAATTTCGCGCAAAGGAGCAAAAAAATACATGGTAATTTCATCTCATGTAAGTTAATAAGTTATTCGAATAAAAAACTAACGCTGAGAATATTCGTTTTTCCCTCGGAATTTGAAATATTGTTAGGAAAATACTGAAATAAATTTCGTTAACATGTATTTTGAAACTGTTTAAATTACCCACTTAATATATTTACTTCCCAAGACGCGATAGATTTTGTTACTCCCCTCTCTATAATAATGTCGAAGATTATAGTGGTTCGATTCCCTTCGATGATAATTCATATTTGTGCGTCTCCCACGGGAATATATGACGCAAGTGAGAGAAGAAATCGAGGACTCCCCAAGAAGACATGGCGCGATCAAGTTTATCAACTTCTTGGGTCGTACGAGACGACATAAGAATGTGGATGGAGCAAGAAATGTGTTTATAATGAATACCGCACAAAAGTCCCCAACTGCTCCCAACCGTCTAGAGCCAGTGAGACTATGGCATCCCCAATTGGGGTATATTGTGAAGCTGAAGGTAGTTGGGAGGGGAAGGAGATGATGAAGAGGAAAATAATAATAATAATATTTGGACGATTTGTATAGCGCCGTTTTTGTGAAAAATCACCTCAAGGGCGCTGTACAGATCTTACTTTCTATCATTACATATTAATTCCTAGTTTAGATAAGAAAATATACAGGAACATACTTACCTGGCAGGTCCCATCAATTATTAACTTAAAATTATGATTATTATTTAAAAAAAATTTTTTTTTGATTTAGGGCATGGGAGCGAAATTAAAAGATTGGATTTTTTGAATTTGTCATACAGTACAGGAATTTTAAAGAAGTGATTTGTGAAATATCCTACTTATTTGGCGAAAAATAACAAGAAAGACTAAAAAACGTCAGGCAGCTGCGAAAGCGCCCCGACATATCTAACAGGTTATATGCGCAGGCAAAAAGAACGAACAAATAAAAAATATTGTAATGATGATTGTATTGAATTGACAAAAAAGGCCGCCTCTCTCAGTAAAAATTAACATTTGTTGAAAACATCGCTCGGGTTGGAAAGTACCTGGCCATTCAGATCTGGTCACCAAACACGGCTTAAAGCCATTTTAAGCAACGTTTCGATTCTGAATGGTGTTCTTTCACCAGGGCGATACTTAGAGTATTATTTTATTATTATATTTTTTTAATTATTTTGTATGAATTAAATGTGTTATGACACATATTATTCAAATAAAAGTTATTGCCGCACGCCGGGTTTTAACCCGCGACTTTAAGATTCGTAGTCGAGCGTCTTACCACTCGACTATTGTACGTGAATCAAGATATTCGTGTGGCGTTCCATCCTCTGCGCTCAACCCTGAGGGGAAACGGTGTGATGGTTAGTTAGTCAGTCTTTCGTGAGAGCATGTGGTGTTTAGAGCTTCTATTCTAACTTGTCACGTGCCAAATATATCAATGTTAATTTTTAAGAACTCTCTATTCGTATGAAGTGAAAGGTCGGTCACTGTTCTAAACCACGAGATGAATATAGTACCCTCACCCTTGCATACAGTATGTACACTTGTATAAAGAAGAATCCCTTGTCCATATTCAGTCCAGATGCGTTCACTTTTTGCGTCCGCTGTAGAATGCCAACTGGTCTATGTTAGTATGAGATAAAAGTGTATTCTACAGAAATCATGGCAGAAAGTATACAGAACTAAATACATTTCTCACGGATTTATTATGTTGTGCTTTAACTTTCTTATTTTGAAATTTAAAACATTTTTTAGCTATTGACAATTTTAAGCTTTTGTATTGAGATCTTTTTTTAACTTTTATTATTTATCTAAAGATTCAAAACGTTTGGTCATGATCATTGAGGCATTCGGTAGGTTGTACCCTCAGAGCAATAATATACCAGGAGGAAGCGCTAATGTAGTCAGTATTGATGATTTTTGCCTTACTGGGGCGTGGCTAGGGCTAGAGCTAGGGTATTTATACATCCATTCGTAGCACATGTCGACATAATGTTTTTGTTTATTTGTAGAAACACTTTTTCACAGTATTGTTATAAACAAACTGTAAGATATAACCTAAAAAACCATTGAGTTCTGTCCTGTCGCATAACAAAACGCAGTGGGCGGAGTCGCCGAAGACGCGGGAGATGGAGGACATGCTTACACACCTAAAAAGCTGTGCTGTATTGTGTGAGAACTTGTCTTATCTCTTTCTCTCTCACGGTTTACGACGTAAAAACCCGGAGAAAGTGAATTATCCTAAATTTCTATAGGCTGGGTAAAAATCTTTAGCTCTCCATATAAATTCTTGTTCTGAGGTTGTACCGCATCGGGTTTGAGCGGATGAAATTCAGCAAGCGTATTATAAACGTAGATCTTAGATTTGGCGGGTCCTTGTTTCCCCATTTCCTGTTCATCAATCCACGTGTTTCCCCTCACTTCCGTTTCCAGTCAAGTGAAACTTCTAGTTGACTTCGTTAGGTTTTCCGCTCGTCAAGGTTTGGTTCCTACTCGGAATCAATTTCCCTGGAAAATGTTCTTGCTCTGAAATACGCAAAGCCCAAAACATATTACGTGAGCTTTCGCCACCACAGTATCTTAACCATAAAGCAGAATCTGTTTTCTGAAGCCTGAATAACTCCATCAGTGGGCTCTGACTTCATGAAGTTTGCACAGATTTTTGCCGTCTGGAGTTTTTAGGTTAACGCATCTGTTTTCTGCTCGCAGGGCCATTTCTGTCATTAGCTATAGAACTTTAAAATATCCGTTTCACAATATCGTGTTCCGAAGTCGGGTAGTAAAGCTAGTTAATAATAATTAATAAAAAGGCGATGTTTTGTTTATGATATAAAATTATTTTGTTCAACGGCGTGTTTCGTGTAGATAAAAATGTTTTAATTAATACAAGATTAATTAACAGTCTACATATCTTAACGAATCGTTTTTTTTTTCTTTCAGGATGATGTTTATTGTTTTTCTTAGAAATGTACGACTGTTTGATATTGTTGAACCACCCGGAACCACTATAAACAAACCGTTATTTAAAAAGGAATAAATTAGTATTTGTTTTAATTGTTGTTTATATTTGACAATCAGGGGGGGCGAATTCAGACGCGGCGGTAATTTCCCAGCGGGCAGGGCGACCGATGCCCCCGAGTCCCGGGCTCGGATTACGTATTCAAAAGTGCGGACCGACCCGTGGGCTATCCAAAATGAATATTGTGTTTGCCCTTCCCCTCGACCCCGGTCCCGGTCATCAGTCCCCGGAAGGACCCCGCCCGACTCGGGGCCCGCGGCGTCCCTGGGTTCAATCGACTTCAACTTATATTTGGACGTAGTTATGCAGAAAGCGTCCAACCCACAATTTGCTAAAATCGAGTTTTACATGTATAAATATAGATAAATACGATATGTCTATCTGCTGAAAACATCCCAGCTCCAAATGCAATAGATTTTTGGTAATTATTTTTTTTACTAACCGCACACTGCAGATATTTGACTTAAATTGAAGTTTATAAACATTTTAAAATGTAGGATAACATAAGAAATACATTTTAATTTAATAAACACATTGATAGTTTATAATTTACGTATTTATCTTAATGCCCACAAAGAAAAAAAACACTGATGTTCTTTACAAATGCCGATTACGCATATTAATGCTTTTTTATCGTCATATTTTCAAACGTCTTTTTATAAGTTTCATCTTTTTGGGGTTGGACGCTTTATGCATAACTACGTCCATTTTATATTTTGCATGGATTATTTTACCATTTCAGGAAGTTTTACACTGAAATGTGTTGAATTGAATCAAATAAAAAAACTTAAATGAGGTTCTAAAACAATTTCGACTGAAAGTGCAAAATGGCATTACCATATTTTTCACGCTTGTTTTAAAGCTTTTAAATTTGTACACACCTACATAAATGCACGTACGATTCATTTTTAATAATCATTATCGATAATTGGGCGTCGACTTGGTAAAAAATGGAATCGACTTGGTATATACGATCTTAACATTTGATTCAGAGTAATTTACGATTATTTCTTAAAGGTCGGCACTCAAAATGACGCTAAACGTTACCTTGTAGCTTTCTAATAGAAGCAATACTACAAATGATTTATTTGGAAATTTTGTATGGGTAGTTAGTAAAATGTCTGAGGTTTCCAGTGAATACAATATTATAACTGTAATTCCTTAAATTCTATGAAAAACATAGTAAAATGTCAGTTAAAGGTGCAGTTTGAAACCAGAAAAGGCATTCTTGAACGTTTTATCTAAAATTCCAGTATGCTTTCGGTAAAGAATTTAAAAGATTACTATTTAATAATTGTATTCACTAGAAACCTCAGACAGTCTTCTAACTACCCATATAGAATTAACAGATGAATCATTTGTAGTATTACTTGTACTAGAAAGTCAAAAAGTGTCTGTTTTTGGGTGCTGCCCCCCTAAATTATAATAATATGGGAAATAATTTGGGAAAAGTTGTAATTTCTAGATATTAACCCTCCCACGTGTTAAACGTTTATTGAAGTTTTGCTTTCATAAAGAGCCGTAAAGTAAATTGAGCTTCCTAAAAAAATGTTACCTAGCTTGGCAGGTGTTGGTATTCTGCTGTATTATAAATTCTATTTATTAGTATGTATATTATGGAGTCAGCTTTCAGGGAATTCTTAAAATGCCGCCCTGCACTGCGAGGTGGCGAGGTGGCCGTAGCCGCGGCATTAGGGGGACGGCTTTGTATAAACATTTGCCGGATCGGTTGACATAAAAAGACCGCCAGTGTTTGTTTGGCCTATCCTATTCACGTCCTCGGTGCCTCTTTGGTCTGTGTTGCCCCCGCCGCGATGTCGAGCACGGGACGTATACACAATGCAGGGCGGGTACTCACCAGACTGTCCGCGCCGGGCGGTTGAAGAGATTTCTCAAGCACGCGTGAGAAACTGAGGTTGTTAGGACTGTGGAATTTTTATAACTGATCAAATTACAAAAGTGAAGAATTCAAAGTGGGTTATTTATCATTCAAACGATCTCTCAAAAGGATAATAGTATCTTTGAAATAAAATTAATGGTCTAATTTTCTAATCAAAATGCTTGGTCTGTCCACTGGGCTTCACAAAATGTCGTTCGTTCCAACCGTGAGCGATTCAATGGAAATGTGTGTAAATAAAAAATAAAAAATATTGATGCCTTTTCCACGTTTTAGTTGTAATCTCGTTAAAAAGCGTGCTGGTTATGTATAACCGGTTCGATTGTACCCTGTTTAACCACAACACTGGTTTCGGAAAACCCCTCATTTGTTAGGGCAGAAGTAATTATCATAACAAATAAATAAATAATTAATGTTTTGTCATTAAGTTTTAGTGTGGGAAGGAACACAAGGAGAAGGAATGGATAAAGCGTGTGTAGGGCAAGCAGAGCAATTATTGAATATAATTTAGGTAATCCACAATCCAACCGATTTCTATGAATAGTTTATTTGCAGTACTTACTGGTTTATTTACATTTAACTTCTGTCTTATAATACTTGGACAGCATATCGGCAGTTGTCCCTTGTAACCAAGGACTGTCTCTCGTGGTTATGGACCATTGATTTCTGGATAATTTATTCTCTGTTGACTTGTGATATAACACACCTAGTATCAAATATCTTAATCTGTGAGAAATAGTTAGGATGCAGGCGAATTCTCCATACTTTACATTCAATATTGTTTATTTATTAGTGTCTGAATCTCTGTTTTCTCCTCAATAAAAAAAAAAATGAAATAAAAAAAACGTTTTGGAACAAGTGGTCTTATTTTGCAAATTTACAGCCACCGCGTTGAACTTTCAAGATTCTAAGCAGTAATTTAAAAAAATGTATTAACTAAAACTAGCTTCATTATCCGCAGACATCAGACTCTAAAAAATACTTATCCCCGGAAAGAACAATGTACGCCCACTGCTATTAAGATACTTTATTATTATTATTCAGATTAACAGTAGCTTTGTTCGGTTTGAAACAGTTCTTAAAAAAGTATGCTTCCAGGTTAAAAAGTCACTTATTTAAAATTCTTTATATCTGACAAATTAAAATATAAAACGGAAGACACTTTATTTATTACGACATCTTTTCGAGGGTCGGAAAAACGTCACAGCATTCGGGGAGGTGAATTTTTGACTTCACATCGCTGATATGCTCTAATATTGACTAAAACAAAACAACAGAAGTTCATGCCGGAAAAGTAGTTTTTATCGAACATTTCATTTGATTGAGAGTTTTGTGGTTTGTTTATTTTTTTAAAGTAGTTTTTATCAAACATTTCATTTGATTGAGAGTTTTGTGGTTTGTTTATTTTTCTTCAACTTTCCTTTTCTTTTAGCTCTTCGATCCAAGCAGTGTTTGAATTTCAGAATTTAAAATAAATCGATCTCAATTCTTTTTTATATAATCGTTTCGGTCTTAAAAAAGCATTAAAATATTGAAATATTTTCGAAAGCAACAAAAACTTTTTATTTTCCGTTTTAACATCAAATACATTCTATGTGGCTAATTTTTTTTTCTCTAACCAACTAACTAACCATTATCCCGTTTCTCCGCAGGGGTAGGCAGAGAGGACGGACCGCCATACAACTCTGTCTTGGCACACCTTGTTTTTTTCACATTCATACATCGTCTCGCACATACTCTTCTGTTATTCTGACTCTTCACATGACCTGATTCAAGTATTTGATTCACTTGACCGTGTCATGTCTTCCTCGGGCGTCCCCGACATTTTCTTCCATTCACTTTCGCATTATGTATTCTTTTCACACTCGTTTCTTCGTTCACTCGCTCCACATGCCCAAACCATCTAAGCGTCCCTTGATCCTATTAATTACGCTTAATGGTTTTACCGCACTTACGCCTCAGGGATCTCATTACCACAGCATTCAGTTTACTCTCATCCTTCCTCTGACAGTTCCGTGCCTCACTGCCATTTATCAGGGTTTGTATAAGCACTCCATTGTGGACTTTTTTGTGATTTGTCTAAAAGTTTATTTAATGGTTTGAGTGATTGACACTACTGTTGCATAGTTGATGGTAGTTTATATTTATATAAGTGTAAAGTGCACCTTGTCCACCAGCGAGGTGGTCGATAGCCCAGTAAGTAAGACGTTCTGCTGGCAGTTGGGTGGATCGAGTTAAATTCACGCCCTGAGTATAGACTCATTTCCTTTAAAAACTATTTTTCCTTTGTGAAAATGTCTGTATCGTATATATTAGTATAACTATCTTGAGATTCCATTAAATACTTTAATATAAGGAAATTTTACTGCCCCAAACATTTTTTTATATTCTTCACAAAGTACCCACATTTTGAACGTGTTTTCATATCAACATCGTCAAAGCCTTTGCTGTTAGATTATAATTCTTACTCACGAACATAATTTACAATTTACTTGCAAACGATTTTATTGCATGAACAATGTATGCCATGTCTCGCTCGTGAAACCTTAACTTTTTACATTCTCTCCTAAGTCAGACTGTGTTCGCTGTTCGCTGTTCACTGTTCACTGTTCACGGGCATGATGCATACACAATACACACATACGGCGGGGGTGTGTGCCTTAATTCACGTCGGCCGTGTATTACGTGAACATTACCTGACGCCTTTTCCTTTGTGCAAAGATAGCAGCACCTTGCCCGTGTGCTTTGCTAGCTGAGTGTATCGACCTGACCATTACATCTACGGCCTTTTGTATAACATTTGTAATTTGTTCATTTTGTAATATTCTCGCAGATCCATCGCGGGTTGCAAGTATTATCTTCGAACTCATATTACTTAAGATCCCTAACACTACGTGGAAATATTTTCATCTACAAGTTGTCATATTAAGTTTTTTGCTGTTCATAAAAATATTGCAAATTGCAGGTGTTTTTTTTCTTCTTTTTTTAGACCTCCAGACTAGGCACATTATTGATTTTCCATTCAATAAATTTTCCATTGCGGTAGTTCTGACAACTCAACTCTTGTGACGTCTGTAGATTACTGTCTTGTACCTGTTCGATACTGCATCGAATTAAATACATCCCCGTTACGATAAGGATGATTTAGCAAGACAGGTGGGCGTGTAGCCTCCCCGCCGTCTCCGCCCCTCGGGCCGTGTTGCCTTTTGACGCCCAAAAGGTCTATAACTCTCTATGAAACGTAAATATCGGAACCTGGGAAAGCACTTTGCCTTATTGGCAAAATATTATAGGTTATCCCTCGGCGGGAGTGAGTAAGGGATCGAACGTTTGGGGATTTTCCACCTCCTGACGTTTCTTTTACGTTTGACGTTTTATGATATTTGATTCCTAGTAGATTATTTGGACGGGTATAATTGAATGATACAAGATGAGGAAAATTTATAAATAATTTCACTCAAACATTTCGCTCGCTCACGCAGACATGATCATTTCCTTGAAAGTTGAATTGGCTGAACAAGCTTTTCCATCAAGTTTTCCCTTTATACAATTTTCCCGGAACTACAAAAACCACTTAACAGTAAGTTCTTATATAACATTTTTCTTCTAACTGTTCAATCTCATTGTAAACGAAGCATGGAATATATTCCGAGTAACTGTTCTATTCTAAAAACCTTCCAACATTTCATGCCTACTCCAAAACTCTCAAAATTAACCATTTTAAGTTGAAATTATTCTCACTTCTTGAAACATGTTTCCCGTTGTGCATTTAAAACAAGAGTTATATTCAACGTTGAGTTCGTTCAACATATTCAACAATCGGGCATAAAATCTATTAATCAACGAAACTATGCTAATTAATGGACTCGTGGTTAACATTTGTTAACTAGGTTTTAGTCATTATAAGTTCTTAGTCATATGTGTAAGGTTGGAAGATAGATTGACTTAGTTTTGATTTAATTTCTATCTTCCAATTATTTCGGATTGTACTTCCTAGTTTCTTTAGGTCATTTGACTAATTGAAATGCGCACTTCACCAAAACGGCACTTTACGATTTATCCAAGATGTATTATAATTACCTTATGGGTATGTATAATTAGCTAAGAATAAATTATTCAAAAATAATCACCTGACGACCTGTTTATCTCGTGAGTGCAAAGTAACTGAATACTGGAATTAATTAAGGCTCTAAGTACCAAAAAAATAAAAACTGTTTTTTTTTAAAGAATCGTATTTTATTTACATCATAAAATACGATTCTGTAAAAAAAAAGTTGTTAATTTTTTGGCACTTAGAGCCTTAATTAATTCCAGTATTCAACTATTCAAATTTCTAAAAGTGGCTATGTTTTCGCGCATAACGTGACTGTTGCTAATCTCGCTTGCTACATGTTATTACCGTATTCAAATGTCTTTTCATCGACGCTTTGTTTTTATTCGCAGTGCTTTTACGTCCCATTGCAATATCAATAATTTTACTCAATCCCTCGCAAACAATGTAGACAGTTATATAGTTTTGACTATTCGAATTGAAAATTGTTTGGATGGATTTATCAGATTTAGAAAATGTGTAACCGGTACAAATATCAAAAAATATTTTTTGAACTATCTTAGTAAATTAGTTAAAAAATACATAATAAAATCAATGAAATACTTAATAACGCCATTTAGTGATATTCAATCCCACTTTCGAGTAGCTTAAATAATGTACGTTTACATACTTATTCCGGGTAATTTATTCCAGAGTGTACTTGTTACTTAAACCGCAACAGTGGTATTTATGTAATGTAAACAACCACACTACTTACAGCTATGTTATTTGCATAAATATTATTCAAACCATGTAACATATCACTTAGTAAATAAAAATTATAAAATTAAATTGTGTCGGATACAAGCTTTGTGAATGTTTATATTTATGATAATTATACTACTTTATTTAATTCACGTTTATAAGATTTAATAATCAATTAACTTTCATGTGGTTTAATTACCATTATTATATTAGTAAAACAGCACAATAACAAAAATACATACAAATATATATATTACATATAAATACTCGATACAAATTTTGGCAGTTCATTAAATAAAACAAACACATTATAATACAAACTTTTTTTATTTCAACACAAGTAAATTTTATATTATTTGTATTGAATAAGGTATATTTCAAAGTGTTTATTGGTTTAAATTATGATCTCACGCCTCCAAGTATTTGCTTCCTTTAATAATAAATATATCGTTTTGGGAGTAGTCGAAAGATAGTATATTAGCGGAAAATTCAATGGTTAATGCAACAAAGTAATCACGTAATATGTAATAAATAAAATAAAAGTAGTTCATATTTTTAATTAACAATGTTTTGAGTGGTGTTTGAACATATTTCAACAATATTTCTATTTTTGTAACGGTTTATTCGCGGATGAATAATTCCGTTTTAATATTACATCTACCTAAAAAAACAATTTACATCTAAGTCCGGGGTAATACACTTGATTATATTTATATTTAAGTGTATTATTTTTGATTTGTTAATAATAATAATAATAATTGGATAATTTGTATAGCGCCGTTTTTGTGAAAAATCACCTCAAGGGCGCTGTACAAATCTTAATTTCTACTTAATATTAATTCTTAGTTTATATAAATATACAGCAACATACTTACCTGGCAGGTCACTTCTGGCAGGACACAATCACCATATCATAATAACCTAAAAATTTAGAATTACTTAAATTTTTTATTTTTTTATTTTATTTTATTTTGTTTATTTATTTATTTTTTTATTTTTTTTATTTTTTTTTCATTTTTAGGCATGAAGGCAAATTTAAGATAAAGTATATCGGAGGTATTTTTAACTTTTCGTAGTGAAGAACAGATAATGGTGATAATCTTCTAATGAATTTAAGGAATGAGAGTCTGAAAAGTTTTCTTGGTTCTATTGGGCTTGTTACATCTTGATTATGGATATGATTTTCTGAAAAAAATGAGTTTTGAGTTTGGCTCTGAACTCTGCCGAGTCTTTTATTACTCTCAGATCATGTGGTAGTCCATTCCAGGTTTTAGGACCTGACACTCGAAGGCGCGCTCTCCAAACTTAGTGTCTGGTGTGCGCTTTGGTTCTTTCAACCTTCCGATAGCCGATGACATTGCTGATCTAAGAGTTGACTGTCGCGAATTGGAATCTTTAGGAATACACAATTCCGATAAATAAGCCGGAGCCATTCCGTTAATTGATTTGAAAACCATCCAGCAAAGCTTAAACTGGATTCTTTCGGGACATTTAAGCCAGTGAAGATTTTGAGGTGCTCTGAGATATGGGAATATTTTGATACGCCGGTGATAAGTCTTGCCGCGGCGTTGAAGACTAGTTGTAGTTTGTTAATTTGATATTTAGGAAGACTAGCGTATATTCCGTTGCAGTAATCTAAACGCGAAACGACGTACGAGTTTACAAGTAATTTGGTTGCCTCTGTTGGCAGGTTTCTTCGCACTGATTTTATTTGTCTTAGTTGAAAGAACCCTGTGCTCACAGTCTTGTTAATTTGGGATTTAAGGGAGAAATCAGCATCCAAATTGACGCCCAGAAGTTTGATGGATGTCTTTGGAATAATGTCACTTCCTGAGACAGCTATTGGGGAGTTATTGATGTTATGCTGACGTCTGCTTGTGGCGGTCCAGAGAAACTCTGTCTTTGAAGGGTTCAATTTCAGTCTATTTGAGGTCATCCAGAGAGTGATCGCTTCTAGGCACTCAGTCATGCGGATTTTTAGACTGTCTATTTCTGTCGGTGAGCAGTAAAAGTAGTAACTCTTTTGGTTTAATTAATAACAGCATGGTATAGGCATTTATTATAATTAAGTTTAATAGTAACTCTTTTGGTTTAATTAATAACAGCATGGTATAGGCATTTATTATAATTAAGTTTAAAAAAAGATTCAACTATTTGTGTTGTATAACCCCTTGTGAGACTGGTATCACTATAACAAAGTCAATCTTTAATTTTATATAATATATTGCAAGTCTCAATTTGAAAGGTTGGTTATGCACTTTCATAATATATTTTTTCACAGGTGATAAGAATATCTGTAAAAATTGTCACCATCGAAAGTTCATGCACCGTCCGTATAATTAATGTCTACCTTAGCAAACATGAAGCCTCTTTGAAGTGAGCCCGACATGATCCGAAGCGACAACCGTTCCTGGTGTAATGGGTCATTTCTAATCATGATTTAATTACTCTGAGCTAACAATGCTCCCGCGCGCTAGTTACCACTCGGCGGATCGCGCTGGATTGATCAGCGAACGTAAACAGACTGGGATCGATGCTGCCGACCACCTCTACTACTACTGCCAACGCTGTCATCACTAAATAATTACCCGCCTTGTTCCTCTAATAAGCCAAAATAGCATTTTTACATTAATATAAACAAATAATTGATCCAATTCGTGATACTAAGAATTATTTAAGAACAAAAGCTCTACATTAATCTACCGAAAACACATTTATTTATGAAATGAAACGATAAATTTGTTTAAGACCACGGAGTATATCTTATTTTTTATGACCCACCGGTTTCGCTTGGCCTAAGCTTCACCAGGGTACAGAATTAAGCTAAATAAAATTAAAAATTTAATTATTGAAATAACATCAATAACTCTTAACGTCAACATGAAACAAAAAATAACAGTCGTGACCGAGACTCGTAATCGGCAACTCTACTCTATTCGGAAGTAACGCTTCTGCCAATTGAGCCACCGAGACCTTATAAGAAACCGGCATTTTTAATCGATCTCATTCTTCATTTGAAAATTATTAATATCATTTTTTAAATTTATTTTTCCGATTTGGCTGCCATCTTTATATAGTATACAAAGCTCTACCCGAGTACATATTATATACCTAGATGTGTCTTGGATAAACTATCTATTTTTATTTTACGGAGATCTTAAAACAATAAAAAAACAATAAAATTTACCTTTAAAGCATAACGCTTCATCGAAATATTTATAGCAATATTAATAATTTTCAAAGAATATGAGAATAGAAAAAGACATAAAAAATATTATAATGACTAAGACTCAAACCCGAAACCTTCACACATCGGATATTGTGGAGGTTCCGAGTCTCTGTCTTTCTTATATTCTTTGAAGATTGTTAATATTCGTTCAGTTATAAATATTATGATAAAATTCCCTTTTAAATACTCACCTATTATATTCGGAATAAACGAGGCGCTATAAAGTAAACGAAAATTGCTGTTTACATGTTTACAGATGTCGCGGCCTGTGAAAAGGTTCAGATTTGTGGATATTCTTGAATGGTGAAAAAGTAAATAAATGATAAGATCTATGTTTGAACAATAGTATAAACAGCAAACATTTTATTATGGAAGGCGAATAGGTTGGTGAGTGTGTTGAATAAAACATATATTTTTTTATGAAAATAGAACATGATAACACGCCCGTTTACAGTATTTTTTAGTCTGTTGCTTCGACGTCTCTTATTCTTATGACACATTGTGACGAAACATTATAATAAAACAATAGGATTATGTATTAAAATGTACCTAAAATCTCATAAAATGCCTCTCTCCAATCGAGTTCCTTCATATTATTTAAATTCATCCCTTTGTTTTCCAACCCAAATAATTAAATGGCGAGATGGCAGAGTGGAAAAAAATACAAAAATACGGAAAAGTATGAAAATGAAAATTTTACTATTAACTGAGCTAGTGACCGATCAACAACCATCGTTTCGTTACAACATCTAATGTTTATATTCTCGTCTCATCATAAATGTAACTGACTCGTTTTAATCTGAACTCTTAAAAAGAGATTTCATGCAAAATGTGATTACTGCGATTAAAACGTCTCTAAAGAAAATTGTCTAACTTCAATTAAACAGACTGGAGTATTCCAAGCACAGAATTATATTTCCGAAATCCTCACTTTCTTCGCAAAGTGAAAGAGTTCCTAGGCGCTCATATAAAGCAATAAACCAACCATAATTTTCAATTTAGTGTGCTTAAAGTTTTTCAGCAACCGGAAGCTTTTTGATGGTGGAAGGTTGCCAAAGTTTATATTTATCGAGCAATTAAACCTGTCGACCGCCAAGGTACTGACTGCCTTCAGTATTCACTCTTCGATAAAAGCTTTGCTAAATTCCAATTTCATGACTTCATTCATATCAGCGATGACAGGTTTCGAAAATATCGATCTAACGCCTTTAATTTGTATTTTGCCATAAACATACTGGACAACCGTTATTAAATAGTATTCATAGTTTTTCGTTTTATTTATAAATATGATAATATTAAAAATACGAATATTTTATTTATTATTGATATACATAATGTGACAAATACATTTTGTATTGTGTGTTTACTTATGATCTTTGAAATGTTATTGAAGATCATATTGGTTGTTGAATAAAATTAATTACATAATTAAATAATAAATAATGCTTATTTGTAAACCTTGTTAAATACATAAATATCACTTCAAGGACGCTTCACAATGCTGGAAAATAACGAAAAACTAATATGTAAGTTCATTTAAACCCTTTAAAAAAAGCTTCAGAACTTCCGCTAATTCCACAAAACTACTTTAGGTATTCGAATTATTTAATGTTTATAACTTTTCGTTAGGTATCGTATTATATCGTATTGATATTTCGTTAATAGGTATTCATGGAATAGCAGGAATATTATACTAACCGACGATATTATTGGCCTTCCCGAAATGAATTGGGAATATTATATTATGAATTGTTTCTGTACCTAATATTTTATGGAAATTATTAAAATATATCAACATTGAATAACTTTTATGTAAATTATTATAAAATGTTTCCGTCCAATATTATTTTAACATATGTAGAACGCATACAGGAACATAAATCTTTTTTCTATAGTTTATGGGTAGAAACTATACATTTTGTGTCCTAGGTCTTTAAATAGCCGTTTCCTATGCTTAATTAGTCGCATTCCATCTTTATATTAGTGATTAAACTGAACTAATTAATATTATCTTTAAAATAAACAGATTTAGGATAAACTTTTTTTATTTCTCCCTGCCAACTTCCACCCTCGGTAATCAGGCCGGTTCGATGGTGCACAGGAAATTAGGTTCGGCCGTAGGGCGGGCGGATTGGGGCCTCTTATAGCGCGATTTGGCCGTCTCCGCTTCCCAATAAGTCTTTTTATCACTTTAAATTATGGCCTGCTTTCGAATACTAGGCGGAAGTGTTCAAATATTTCGTAACCTTTAGCCCACCGAGAGAACAAAATAGGATTACCAACTAACCGACCATCATTCCATTTCCCCGCGGCGGTAAAGGAGGCAGTTCTTAGAACCAGAACGGTGGGATTATAACATTCCCAATAAGGTGTGTTGGGAGACTAAATGGATTGGGGAAGGAAATGAGATGGGGAAGAGGAAGGCTGAGAAGCACCTGGCTATTCAGATCTGGTCGAATGACACGGTTTAATCCATTTCAAGCAATGTTTCGATTCGGAATGGTGGTGTTTCACCAGGGCGGTATCAAAAATTATTACCACTCTGAAATGTGCCTCAATAATCTCCTTCCTAATCTGCTTTCATCCTTCGTCTGCCAGTGCCGTGCCTTACTGCTTTACAACGCGGTTGGTATCAGAACTCCCACGGAAATACATATTTTGTTATATATTTGTCTTTATCAAACAAGTCTTGTTTGGTAAGTACAAATGGTCACACTTTAGTGTAGAAACATGTTAAAAGGTAAGGAATTCCCACAAACTGGCAGCGGATTCCCAGAAGCAAGCCCGTTCTATTTAATGCGGCCACCAAGGCTGGATTTCCTTGCTGCGTTATTATATTCAACGCCCGAGCAGTGCTCCGCAGTGATTATGTGAAACAATACATTTATTCAAGAAACCCGTTTCTCTCAGCCTCTAGACAATTTACATTGTAATACGTATAAATAAAGCTGACTTCACACGGAACCTCGCCTATTAAACAATCCTTAGAGGAGATAAGGAGTTTATCGCACACCTTCTCTCACGTCGTAGTGTCGTACTGCTGTGTACTGTTCCGAACACCGCTGAGAGCTCTCAAACCAACCAAATACCGGGCCTTCCGCCATTTACTCGGGGATATTTCCTTCGCTGTGCTTAAAGGTGGGTCTTTGCTCTTTCGCCCGTGTTTTCTTCTTTAATTACATTCATTCTGTTAAAATTCAATGAGTCCCAACATTTTCTTTAAACACGGACGCGGACGCCGTGATGAGAATTTGTAAGGCGCATTTTGGATCGCACTTCCGACTTTCATTCTCGTTTATATTAGAATCATCCGCCCGGTGTAATTAAGATTTCCTCCCGTTCTATGTTTTATTAATTTGTTTTTTAAACAGACGCGAGTTAAAGTTTTATCTTTTGGCATTGTCGAATTGATAGTCCGAGCGTTCTCTCATCTTTTCCGTCTTGTTTATTTTGCGTGGGCGAGTTTCTATAGCAATTACAACATGCTAAACTTTTGAAATGCGCGATGGTATAATGCTTATAATGCCATTGAAAACTTATTTTGTTTAAAGCGTGGTTAAAACTATATGCCACGTATGGAATGTATCGAAACGTACTAACAATGTCATGCCGCATTAGTACGCCTCCAGCGCTGGCAAGGATCCGCTCGTCCCTCTGCTTAGTTATTTATTTGTGTTTTGCTTTCGAGTCGGTGACGTTTCCCCGCCGATCGACATATTTGATGACAATTTATCACGTGTCGTGAGCCCTGATTTCACGTGGCTCCCTAACAGTAATTACTCGTGGCGTGCCCGACTCCGCCGGTCGGGACCCTTCCATTGGCGTTTATTTTAATTCAGTTTTAATTCGGATATAAATAAATAACCTAACGGGGAATCTATCGTGTCGATTCCTCGTGATTATGTTACTGTAACTGGCATACGTCGGACACATTGTGACACCGAAAAGCTTTTAAGGTAAAGGTGATTTCTGTGTTTCTGACTTTTGTTGTTTTTTTGTCGATAGAGAATCCACGACCATTTGAGGTTTTCCGAGAAATTGGGTAACTCATACCATTTCTTTATCTTAAATACATGTTGACGTCATTCAGCCGTAAACCGAATTTCCCTGTAAGTTACCCACTATGTGTGATGTCAGTGGAACCTTTTCACCATTATCTGTTTGTTATTGAGCGACGAATCATTTTTAGGTGGATACATTCTAGCTAGATCCCTTTACTGTTCTATAAATTCAGAAAGAAAACTTGATCTCCCATCTTAAAATCGAACTGTAAAAACACAAATGTTTTAAATGAATATCTATTCCTCTTTTGCCACTTAGCTTTAAATAAATGTTTCCATGTCACAATAACAATCTTAATTATAATTAAAGATTAAGTAGCATCTTCTATAACATGCAGTGTTTTAAATATTATGTCTTCTGCGTGCAAAATTATATCTTCTCCAAACTGAAATCTACTAATATAACTGTGTTAATATGAAGTGACCTGCCAGGCAAGTATGGTTCTGTATAGTATCTGCCTGTAAATAATATTAATTGGTCAAATGCATTGAACATTTGTTTTGTATTAGCGATTGATGGGTTGGTGGGTACAATTTGTGAGCCGTTCGTGATACGTTGATGAAATAGAATATCTATAGTAATAAGATAGATCCTAGGATTGAATGTTTGTACAGCGTCCCTGAGGTGATTTTTTCACAAAAACGGCGTTATCCAAATATTATTATTATTTTAGTTGGAACTTTTTATCTATTTTCCAGCTTATTTCAAATGTCTCCTTCCCTACTCCACCTTTCTTTACACCCTATTTTAAATCTTAATTTGAATTTGTACTTAACAAGTTATTCCACCTTCGCTGCGTCCTTAAATTGCAGCTTTTTAATTAACTCCCAAGTTTTATCCAACTAGCGACTTTTTCTTTTACCGTATTATGGTTGAAATTTAAGAAATTTACTGCAGCTCAACCATTTTTACGTCATATTTGTCGAGTTAGAAAAATGCGGCTATAAATATATATTATCGCCAAGTACAAGTTGATGCATATATCTCACGTGCACATACGAGTAGGGTATCTCGTTGTTAAACCACTTACAGCCCGTATCGGAATATTTATGTGATTGGCTATACGAGGCGCCATATTTACGAGCGAGTTGTAATGTCTTTCCGCCTTTTGGGGTTCTTGTTTTGCGTTTTTAGTGCAAACATTTATCGCTATTGAATATTTACTATCATTTGAGGAATATCTCAACATTTCCTATGCTGTTTTATCTATCGTAATTATTGATTAGTATGCTATTATATAATAATTGAACGGATGTTACAGTTTCAATAAATTATCATGGCGTTTTCACAATTTATCCTCAACCTTTGTCCAACGGCATAGGTACAATAATTGTAAAAGGCGTTTAAAAATATGACGATATAAAAGCATTAATACGAGTAATCGGCATTTGTAAATTGAATATCAGTGTTTTTTCTTTTGTGAGAATTATTATTTTAAGTTCATTTATAATATATCAATGCATTTATAAAAAAAAAACGTACTTCCTATTTTATTCTTTCGTACATTTAAATGTTTTTAAACTTCAATTTTAGTCAAACATCTGCAATCTGAGTTAGTAAAAAAATGAATTACCAAAAATCTATTGCATTTCGAAATGGATGTTTTCAGCAGATAGAAATCTCGTATTTGTCTATAGGAAAACACGTTAAACTCGATTTTGGCAAATTGTGTGTTGGACGCTTTCTGAATAACTTCGTCCAATTGTACCTTCGTATATTTTGTGTAGAGTCGTGTCGTTAATTGTTATTGTCATTTTATTATTAAAAAGTGAACAAAAATATTATTCTAAAAAGTAATAAAAAATATATACAAACTATATGAAGGTACAAATGTACCTATGCCACCTGTTAGCGTTGTAAAATTATGCCGCCGGATAAAGGCATAATTCCGCATATATATATAGTCCAAAAAGCGTAAGCCTCAAAAGCCACTAGTGGCGGAGTGGCAAGCTCCTTGGATTTTTACTTAGAGGTCGTGGATCTATATTCCTGCATTTATTTCAACAACCATAAATTTAACATCGCGATAAAAGAGAAAGGGGCCTTATTGGCCCGGAGCTCTGTATGCCATAATTACAAAAAAAGATTCCTGCATTTGCAAATAAACAAATATTATATATTTGTAGAACACAACCACCTTGTTTGACGTAGAATATGGAATAAAACGATCATTTTGTATTACACCACTAATTTTAACTTGCATTGGTGATGCTTTGGTGTAGTCGAAACCGGTAGATCAGCTAATTATAATTATTTTATTATCAATGTAAGCGATTTTTTATATTTCAAAAAAAATATGAAATTTGTACGGTTTTTTTTCTCACACAGATATTAAGTGCATTACATTAACACCTTCTCCCGAAGAGAGGAAAATACTGCGAGAGGTTAAGGATTGTCCGTTAAGGATTGAAATGGCTTTAGTTATGTTTATTGACCAGACCTGATCTTTCCAATACTTTCCAACCTCCCAAAAACAAATATCACAACATTCCCAAAAATGTAAATGCCACAGTCCCACAGGTTCCCGGGTGGTAGTAGGTAGCCTGTAGTAACAGTATCATATTCTAGCAATAATGCAACCCGGCTCGGGGTATAAATATCTCCGCGTCAGGATAACAGACCGGCGGAACGAAGAGACCCATGCTCTACTGGTATTATTTATCGCGCAGGTCCTGAAGCAGGTTTGAAAGGTTGCAGTCCTGGGTGTAACTGAAGGGAAATCCCCATCTCGTTGGTCGTTCATCAAGCTACGAGGTCTGTTCAAAAGAAAGGGTGAATTTTGAATTTTCGCGGGCTGTGTACATTCGATTATCGATTTTATTTGTTTTGTTGGTACACATATGTTTATCATATGTTAGCATTATCAGTCATTTTGGATTAATTCGATTTTTTACTTTTGAAAAAAATGAATCAAAGAATATGTATTAAATTTTGCGTTAAAAATGGAATGAAGTGCTCCAACGCACTTAAAATGTTGACTGTGGCATTCGGCAAGTCTACTTTGTCTCAAAAAAGTGTTTATAAGTGGTACAAGCGCTTTACAGAAGGCCGAGAAGATGTTAATGACGATGAGCGTCCTGAAGTTGTGGAAAAACAAATCATGGATTTTATTCTTTGATCCATTTTTTTTCAAAAGTAAAAAATCGAAGAACATACAAAAACGTGACTAACCTTTCCAGTTGTCAAAAACAAACACTAATCCAAAATGGCTGATAATGCTAACATATGATAAACATATGTGGCTAACATATAATAAACATACGTGTACCAACATAACAAAAAAATCGATAATCGAATGTACACAGCCCGCGAAAATTCAAAATTCACCTTTTCTTTTGAACAGGCTATGTATATTAAAGAATTACATCGGGCTTGAATTCGCTTCAATTTGTTTTCCGGTGAGGATTCTTGTTTTATTTCTTTATTTTAACGATACATTAGTACCTTTTATCATCTATAATAAATAAAGTTAAATAATATATGATTAGAAAAAAAACAATTGAAAATATTTTACTTAAAACAAAAAATATAAAAATATATCTTAAAGATAAAATAAATCATAATATCGAATAGTGAAAATGATAAAATGTTCATAAAAACGTAAATGATAAAACCTCGTATCATGATCATAAGAAATATTATCTTAAAAAAAACCAACGCAAAATTCAACGAAGTTGAAGATACTCTCGGTATAACATAGTGAGGGACAGCCATTCAGAATCTAAACTTTGCCTGAGGTGGCTTTAGCTATGTTTTATAACCAGATCTGACTTCCAGGGACCTCCAAATATTCCTCTTATCCATTCCCCCGCACTTTGTTTAGCTTCACAACCTTCCTCGATTCCTGGATGTTGTAGTCCAACTAACTCCAGGAAGTAGAAACTAATGCGCGATAGCACTTTTATAAAAACCTTTTTATGCCAATCCTTGTAGGGTCAGGGACCCATCTCTTCTATAAAGCGCCTAACTCTTACTTCTCCTAGCTCTAACTGAATTCAAAACGCCATCAGCTAGGAAATGAATGAAACTGTTGGCAAATTGTTTTCGCCTTGTGTTCACCCTTGTTACACTGTTTCTCGTGCCATTTGCAAATATCAACCTACGCTATTTCGCGAATAACATTTTCTTTTCATCAGCGAAGCCAATGAAACTTATTGTTTTAAATTGCGCGTAAGTAACATCAGCTGAAGGGTGTCAAACATAATAATATTATTCAATGTCTTATTCAAATTCAAAGGCCTTTTCGTCCAACCTCCGACCTTCCCTTACGAGACATTAGTGCCTTTGCCAGACCGAGGATTCTCGCTGCTTTAATAGATGGCGTTGTCGCATACAGCATCGCGTCACTTGATTTATTATAAGGGAATATTATGTGTCGCACTAAGCTCGCTACTGTTTTTCTCTTTCATTCTTCCCGCCGGGCATTTAATATATTTTCCTCAGGATCCGAGTGAGTAATGGCGGAGCTTGGCGATTATTTTTTATTTCGCATTTTAATTTCCCCATCTCTAATCGCTGTATTGGATGTCGCCGGAGTCAGTTACTTCCCCGCTGCGTTTGCCCTTTGATATGGCCCGATCGTCTCGTCTGTTTGAATAAGTAATCTGCGCGGAGCCGGTCCCGTCGCCCAAGTGACAGCAGCCCGAGTGGAGTGGCTAAACCTGATAGTGATTGTTTTTAATTGAAACTTGATTTATGGGTGCAACGAGTTTTCATACTTACCACCATATTTAAATTTTGCATGAAAATAACACATTAAATGAAAATGAATTTTCTTAGACAGAACATAAACACTGCATAAATAATGAATAAAGTCAAACACTGTAACTTCGTATTATACTACTATTTTTTTTGTTTTACGACGACCAAGTTTCGCTTGGACTAAATATTCTTAAGTTAATATTATTATGCCTTGATAAAGGTTGAGTCTAAAGGAAAACCTGGTCGTCATAAAAAAAATACAAATAGTGGTATGAAACTGTACTTAAATTTAATTTCAAATATGTTTACACTGTTTTCCTAAGTAGGTGCGCGACATTGTGTTTTACTGAAAGCAGCTTTGATGGAATAAAAAGGGTCCTTGCCTTACCGCCATGCTGTGGCAATGGGGAAATGTAATGGCAAACCATTTATTGTCATAAACGAGAAGATGATGAAGGCTTTGCTTCGGAATAAAAATGAATTCATACAAGATTCCTTCTAAGCAAAATAAGAAAAAAAAACAGTATATCTTCATACTTAGAGCCTAAGCTCGTTTGTCGTAGTGTTGTAAAAACGGTACGTGTTTTGCATGAGCCCGTTTGCGCTACCGTAGAACGTTAGTCCCGAGTTCATTACATTCCAAGTAAAGTCCTCGGCACCGAGGAAAATTCACCTCACTTAGACGTGAGAATCCAGAATGATATCGAGCAAACAGTTCGATAGTTTTCCGTCGTGCCCCCCGCCTGTCGCGCACTCCCCGCCCGAGGGAAGCGGATCCATCTGCAGTGTTCACCAGGAAACAGCGAAAGGCCCATAAATAAGGCGAGGCCTTCCGCCGTCTAGATTAGAATTTGATTTTTTGTTTGAGAAATGCGTCACAGTTGCCGGCGACGGTGTAAGTATGATGTTCTCGTTGGGTCATTACATTCGGATCGAGCTTTCGCGAAACTTAGAGCTTGTCACTAAAAAATGTTCACCTGCGATATTTTTGTGTTCGTAGAGAAACAGCATTGAATATAAATGTTAGGTTAATCTTTCTAGTGCCGTGAAATATAATATTTTCCCGACCCTTTTCTCTCAGCGTTGGGTGTGACAGTGAAAGCGTTTTTCCGCGACTGCGGCTGTTTTGCATTAGAGCATACATTTAGTCCAGCTGGCACGCATCACTTATTCACGTTCAGTCGCTGTTTGTATTTCTATTTTTTCCTCTAAATGTTTCAAATGCTTTCACGACCTTACGATTGACCACAGAAAATGTCGGAATATTAATTTCAGGCACATTATTAGGTACCTTTGGGCTTTTCCACGTCTTTTTTCCGAAACGTTTTGTTTCTCCCCTAAAGCCTAAATACTTTCATCCCTGGCCCCGGTACGTGCGTCCGTCATCCCGCTCGTTTGGTACACCGATTATTTTTTGTTGGACGATAGGTAAATAAAAAAATAAGCTCTAAGCGAAATCCGAGCGTGAAAGCTCTTCGCGTTTCGCTTTGGCCGTAAAACTTCGGACGGTCGAAATAAAACAGCTTTTCAAGCAGTACTTCCCAACATCTCTGTCATAGTCAAAGCGAAACAAAATCACTTGTCTGCTGCTTTTTGTGGGAATTCGTTCTTTACAATTAATAGTACCGTGGTGATTGATGCAGCACAATGTATTTTTCGACTACTTTTTGCTTGGCTAGAATATGTTGGGATAAATAAAATCAATAGTATTATTTTTTTGTTTACGGTACAAGTAACTTTGAATAGTCAAAATAAATCAGTTAAAAAATACAATACAATTTATAAACATACTTATTTGATTCTAAATTAATTAAATTTACAGTGTGGAAATGAATCACATATTTACTAGTGCAAAAAAAATATGTGTAGTGGTTTTTTGTAAGCTTTTTCAGTGTTGTTTCAAGCTTTGGTGGGTACTAAGTTCTGCTCGGCTTATTATATGTATAATATAATTGTTTCGTCCTTCGAATGAATTATAAAAAAGCGCCACGGTTCCGCAGAGTCGACTTCTTTGTTTTATTATTACTATACATTTTGTGTTGTACTTAATAATAAGACGTTTACCCGAAATCTCTTGTTATTTTTTTTTAAGCTGTAGTGTTCGGTTATACTGTTTTCCTTTAATTGGCGAGATTGAGAGCATCGAGTTACCCGATTCTACTTTTTTCAAAATCCAACGAGGTACGGAAGACTTATGAACTATACAGGGTTCTAGTGCAAATTTAAAAAATTACGTTTCAGCCCTTTTGCCTTTCCGGCGACGATATATTATTTTCGTTTACTATGTTTTATTTATTTCATACTCAAATTTATAAAAGTGGTAGGCTCGTTAATTAAAAGCGTGACATGCGGAAGGCGACATGATCACAAAAAGGGTTTTATAAATAAAACATAAAAACTTATTATATACATCGATCATTTTAAACTTTATTTAAAATTGCAAATCTTGTCGATATTTAAAGTTTACCTTGTCGTTGACAATTTGCCAAATAGCACAATTTAGTAGAAAATACATCCAAAAGATCTACACAGTGTGCAAATAGTTTTGAGAATGCAATGTTCTACGTTTTCCTTCCTTGCGGTTTTCTATGTTGGCTTTCGCCGACGGATAGTTTGAATGTGTCTTCAGTTCCGTGCACTTTGCATCCATTTACTAGCGGCTGCAACATCAGACATCTATTTACTTTAATTCTTGGAAAGAATAAAATCTTGAAAAATAGCAGTTGGTTTTGTACCCCGGCTTGACTTACCAATCCCGAGCTTCTTAGCCCAGCGACATAAATAATATATGAAAATAACTTTTCTCGTCTTGTCTCTGTTAAAGTTTATTCGGATTAATCTTTACGAGAGCTTGAAATGAATTGATAACAGTATTACGCAATTTAAAATGAATTGCTCATTTGCCCCGTGGTTAAAAACATCTTTCATTTTTTGTATCGATTTTCTCTAAATCTTTGTGGAATTTGGCGGAGATTGGGATCAAGATAATATTTCAACGCCTTGTGATATTCTTCCAATAAAGAGCCTGGCCCGACTGTGAGCAGAGCAGATAGGTAAATTTAAGATTCATCCTACCGGTAGATTAAACATTCTGAAAAGTAAACTTCAGTGCCGCTCTGAATTTTTAACCATCTTCTGTAATTTAAAATTCTCGTTACATGCGCGTCTCAGCTCTGGTTTTAGGGTATAGTATTTCTTTGATATTGTACTTTCACATAAACAGCTCCATTACTTAGGTAAGCAGCTAACTCCATCGCGAACGGGGAATTGGATCATTTGTTCCCGTGCATTGGACCGTTTAAGTCGCCTGGTCTAATCTGCACGCTGATGGAAAGGATTAAATCTCGCATACATTTAGAAGCGCCCTTGATAAATCGTTTATTCCATTTAATAACTCTGTCCTTCGGATTTCCTTTGACCAATTTCATATTATCTGTTTAATCTAAATCATACTTTTGTATTCTCTTGCTATTATGACTTGTAAACAATTATACTGCGAAGGGATGCCATATATTCAACATAATTATTTTTATTTTATTTTATTTTTTTGTATGCTTAATATTAACTTTGTTTAAAACCACAGAATTTAATTTAATTTAATTCTGAAAACAAAATTCTTTTATTTAATATAATTATTTTGTATTATTCTGTATGATTTGAATTTTTATTTATTAGTGTAATATTATGCATGTTTATTTTCTTAACGTGCATTCCGGTGTTTGTGTATACGAGTATATCATTAGTTCGTCAGACTCGACGATGAAACACTAATGCCCTTTGCACACGGAGCAACAAAAAAAACCGTTTGCAACTCAAGTTGCTCTCCTGCGCATTTCAATGGCGATCCGCACACGACGCCACCAGTTTTCAACGCCGACGCAATCAGTCTCTCGCAACTGACCATGCTAGTCGCCTACGCGTTACCGTTTCCAGTTGCGCCGCAGTTGCGAGCTGTTTCGGAGAAATTTGCAACATTTCCGAGCAAGAAAACACTACATTGGTTCGTGATGTTGGTAAAAAAAACCCTCGTATTTATTATTATTCGCTTATATACATTTTTGAACTGAACTGAAATGGTAGCAACTCGAGTAGCGTCGTGAGTGAAGCTTGGTCGCCAACCAGTTTGCAATTGTTGTCGTCAACTAGTTTTAGTTGGGTTTCGGTTGCCCCGTGTGCAGAAGGTCTAAGAGTACGTCGTTTCCATTCAAATCGGTAATACCGCAGTACAATATCTTACTCAGGCGCTAAGTGCAACCCTTACGAAACACAAATTTTACAAAGTGCATAGTAAAAAAAATGATGATTTATTGAACAGGAAGCGGAAGCAGGAACTCGCCTGAAAGCTATTATCTAACCGTTCGCCAGCGGTGCCTTCAGCGAGCATAATAAAATGAAATTATCTGGAATTATTTGTAAAGTTAGCCTCCTCCAGCTGGCGGGCCCATGATCGGCACACGCACCCCTTATTTTCCCCAGGAACGTAAGACTAAGTTTTAAGCAAATTACGACCTCACTCCGCCATACTAATTTTAAATCAACAATGAAAAAAGGAGGCAGACGATAGGCCGTGTACTCTCGGCTACCTACGGAGCCTACCGGTGTCGTTATTCTCGTAGCTTCTTTCGCCGTGCGATTTCCCTAAAGAGCCAATCTTGCATCGAGGCGGCTCCTCGCTCTTAGCAGTCAGCCTACCTACTTATACTATTTACAGTGACCTACGCTTATTTGGAGAATGCTACGGCGAGAACATGAGACAGGCGTTTTTGTATTTATTTTTCAAATTTTTGCTACTGCATTGTTTTCCGGAGTTAAGTTGTTGACATTTTTTACATGCGAATTTACGGATAATGTATCCTCGAGGAAATGAGGACATTCATATTTTACAACCTTTAACATTAAACATATTTCGAAGTCGATGCGATAATATAATATTATGAAATGAAAATTTTTCAACATAATAAACATTAAGAAGATTAATTACTATCGTAAACTTTGTTTTTCCTTTATTTAATTTGAAACGTGACAATAAATAAACAAGTCTTCAGATTTGTTCGGTTCAAAAAGCTCAAAATGAAGCTTTATTATTTGTCGTATTATAAGGTCCCATCTTACGCTCCATAGTGCTTCATTTCGCTGCAGATGGCTTAAGGGCCCAATCGTCGGGCTGTTAAGGGGATTTGGAAACTACCCTATCAGCGAGCATCTAATCTCCGAATTGTGTGTTGCTCACGAGATCTGGCTTATACCTACCCGGCGTCGCATCAGAACTCCTGAAACTTAAATCCTTTACGTACAACGAACGTCCTTTCGGGAAACTATACTGAGTATACCCATCTCCCTTTCGAAAGACCAGTTTTAATGTGTTCACGGTTTTAGCGGTATTCAGGATTGAGACATGCTAATTCTGGTGTTTGTTGGGTTCTATTGGCTGTGTTCTCGCCCGCGCGCTCTGCTTCAATGGATGAGTTGAGATTTTAGCGTGCCGAGTATTTATTGTACCGTTCTCACCAACCACGAAGCTATTTCTGCGCTGGAATTATTTATCAACGTGTGGGTTTTCGTTACGCTCCGAAAAATCAGGGTGGGACAATGATTCGCTTATTCAAAGATTATCTGTAAAGTACGAGCTTAATCCTCTCCACGTCCATAAATAATGAATTCCTTACAATACCTACTTAATAAATAATGTGAACCTATTTAATTTTTGTACTTCCTCGGCATGCGACATCCCCGGCTGAAGTGGTGGAGTAAGGTTTAGAGATGAGATGTTAAAAGATGTACGACGGTCCGTACGTTTCTTAACTTACCCTCGTAGGTCGGACTTTAACTAAGTGACCGGGGAAGCTAATAAAGCTGTTTGAGTCTGATAGCGGACAGAGCTACCGACGGAATAAAATAACTCTGATAGGGTGAATTTCCATTCAAACGGACCGGCTAATGGCGGTGTAACGGATTATTAGGATATTATACTGATTGTGCTTTTTGCGGAGGAGTGTAAGGCTTCTTTCCCACGCAATGAAGGACCGTAAGTTCAATCCGTTTAAGTATTCTTACTGTGTTCTACATATGAACATGTTGTGCAATGTATTTTTTAATAAACTTAATCGAGTAATTTTGTTTCGAATACGTTTTAAGGCAACATTATTCCTTTTTTCGCTGTTATTGTTTTTTAAGGTGTGTGGTCATCATACACTTATATATTCTATACCAATTATTCCATGTAAGTGCGTATTTAGTACAATATCATGACGGCCTCCATAATCGAGTGGTAAGACGCTTGACTACGAATCCAAAGTCGTGGGTTCAAACCCGGCGTGCGCCAATTACTTTTATTAATTAATATGTATCAACACATTTCATTCACATTAAATAATAAAAAGTATATTTGCGGCACGTTTCAGAGTGGTAGATACTCTGTATCGCTCTGGTGAAAGACCACCATTCTGAATCGAAACGTTGCTTGAAATGGCTTTAGTCGTGTTTGGTGACCAGATCTGAATAGCCACTGGCACTAGGTTGAGAGAAGTTGGGACTCTTGTGCGGTATTCACTATAAAAATAATAATAATATTAAAAAAGCCCAAATGTCTCTGTGGCGTTAATAATCAATATTATTTGGCACTTTTACATGTTGCCATCTTTTCTATCCATTTTGTGGTCTAGGTGACCTTTTTTCTACTACTAAAATAAATTTTCATACTTATGGTATAAACCTAAATTATGAACACGTGTAAGTAATGCCTATACAATTTTCTGAAGAATCAACAGACGTTAGATTAAAGCCTTCCAGAGCTGAAATCTTCGTTGTTACCTAAATAAATGACAAAATTTAATAAATACATCACAACACGCTGGCGAGAATTGATCTTACATCTCTCCTGTACAATACTGTAGGTATTATCTTCCAACCCACGTCAGATTTGCCGATACAGGCGCGAGCTTTTTCCTCGTGCAGTTGCCGAGAATTTATGAGTGTAAGGGAACACATTTCTTCCAAGCGCCGCCCGGAGATTTAAACATTATAACGCCATTACGAAACGGAGATACTTTTTTCCCCGCTGAAAGGAGTTCCGCCAGAAAAGATCTCCTCTTAGTTTTTTCCACTAGCTGCCTACACTGACCGAGTTTCATACTGCTAATGGAAATGCTAATACGAGTTTGGGTACTTTATTCGGCTTCCTTTTTCTCCGGGGCTTTTTAAAGGTTTCTTTTTCAATCTGCGGATCATTATTTCAAGTAAAACGTTCACTTTGTTTAATTGTTTATCATTTCTATGGAGGTTTGGAGGCTATTCATCAGAATTGGATTTAAATTTCCTCCGAAGGATGAAGGGCGCCCTTTGGTCTTATGCCACCACAACGAAGGCTATCTTCAAACGTAATCAAAAGCTTTGACTTTAATTAGCACATCTAGCCGCTGCTTTTTCTCTCGTATTAAATTAAATGTGCCTTATCTTAATTAGCTCATAGTATTACTACGATATCTGCTGCGAACATAACGGGAAATCTAATTTTATTGCGGTTCATGATATATCGCTTGTTTCGTCTCACCGCAGTATTCGTATTGACAGTTTTAGAGTCGGTTATTGTTAATGGATTAAAAACGTTTATATGTTGTTATCGACGTTCGCTATTTCAACTGTGAATGGATTTTGATGTCAACGCAAGTCAATAATAATTATTTCAACAAAAATAATAATGAAACGGCTTTTTGCATATTTTTTTTTAATATTACGAAAACAGTTTTGAAAAAAAAACTAATTAGCCAACCGTTAATTAAATTCTCCTTCATTCGCAAAGGATATTCTCGTGAAAATCAACATCAGCAAAACAGGTCAAAATTATACTCATATTTATAGTCGTTAAAAAAGCTACAAATAAACGTAACAGAATTCCTCGTTAACATTAGATTACTTTGACCTATTTACTTTGTACATTTATCAAGGCGTTCCCCGTGTTATTGCAATGTACGCTATAAGTCGCCTTTATGCTGCGTTGTTATTCGACATATGCTGATTACTTTCACTTATCGTATTGATTAATTGCGTTGTATACAGTTGACTACAAAAACAATACGATCAGTAATCATTATAATACTCTGCGTGCGCAGCCGGCGAATGCTTCCCTCGCGGCGGTCGTTAATCCCGGCCCATCAACTAGGCGACGAACATGCCATTTCACCGGGCTTCACCTGTGTTCAATGGATTATTGGCAAATTATTGACATTATTCTGTCGGCAGTCAGTGAATGCAAAATGTATTGGAACATATCGGGATTTTTGAGCTGTGATCCTTAAACTATGGTAAAGCCCGGCGCTTACTGAACTTTTAATTGTTAAATTAATCGAATTGTCAGTGTTTTATTTCGCAGGTCTTTAGAGTTTCGTGTATTTGATTGTTGCACGAGTCCGTAACGTTACTAATAATAATATTATATAAATATTTTATAATACGTTCTCCCCGCATTGTTTGCGATTGATCCACAGCATTCTGATACTTGATAACTGACATATGTATTCAAATTATAATAATATTAAATGAATAACTTTTATAGCGCCGTTTTCGTGGGAAAATCACCTCAAGGGCGCTTTACACATTAATTTATCTAACCTATAACTTAAACTTTTAATTAATAACTCACAGTTAAGATTTATTACTAATGGCTTGACAAGTAATATTTTCAACTAGTGACTTACGATTAGGACTCATAGCTAGTAACTAACTACTGAGTATAACGACTTACATCTAAGCTTTTAATATTATAATATCATTACCTCTTTATTAATGCTCCACATTTTTATTACTGTTCAACAATTTTTTTCTTGTGAAACGACAGATAATAAAACAAGTTTAAAATTCTCCAAAATACAGCAATGAAAATTATACTTAGGCGACATAGATATTCAAAAGTAGCAAAAATGTCGGAGGAATTTATATATAATATATTTTGTAATTGTATTACATTGTATAACTATACAAATATTGACGACTATCGTGATAGTCACTGAAACCCTAAAAAACATGTAACATATACAAAACTGACGATAAAAAACCTTTATTTAGCTCATAAAAAGTAGCCGCAAATCTTTCTATGAATATTCTTGATCTTTGTAAATTATCATCATTTTTTGTTGTTTTGCTTTAGGTATGTGAAGTTCCTAACATTAAACAGTAATTAGGATTATTACCAAGTAATATCTGAAATTCAATTTGAACTTATAGTATAATGTGTTTTTGTTTAGACATTGGCTCAGTTGTAAGGGTGGTAAACGATAGTTCACCCGTTAAATATGCATTTTCATACTACAATTGGCCCTGTCTTGTTGTGGAAGTTGATAAGTGTAACTTCAAAGGTAAGGTCTACGAAACACATCGGCAGTGTTACCGAAGCCTGCAAATTGTATTAAGTCGCTTAAGTAATTTTCCACTCGGTTATAAAACGTACTAGAACATCGCGTGACGAAAGTTGCAATATTGTCGTGTGAAACTTTCCAGTGTTACGGCGCTAGTTGCAGCTTTATGACCCCTTGTGATTGTCGAAATAAATAATTATTTATTTGTTTACCGAAGTTGTGAAGGGTTCGCTTTTCAGCGTGTTTTTAGGAATGCTAAAGATTTTGAGTGAAATCAAGTACATAAATTTCTACCACGTTAAGTACGTAAAGAAAGTCTTTTTGGAATTTTTTATTGAGTGGTTCATATATTTTTTTTGCCGTAAGCTACTCGTTAGTCGTTCCTTCATTTTCAACTATGTGCGCCAGTGTACGTAGGTATATAAACAGTGTATTTATGTTGAAGTTTAGACCAAGGCAGCGTGCAGTATTCCATTATTTTCCTTCGGGCCTCAGCGCTTCCGCCTCGCTGTCGGGAGCTTCACATATGACGTGGCTCCCCACAAATGCCTTTGCCTCGTTCCGCAGTACGTGATGTGTAAATAATACTTTTGTTTCGTCTTCAAAGGAATTTGCACTCCATCGAGATATGGCCGCGGGGCGTTTGGGACGATTCAAAGGAACCGAGGGAGCGATTCATCAGCGGCCAGAGCACGGTGAAAAGATGAATCGCCTTTTGTGGCAAGTTGTTGGAATACTCGCGAATCGCCGCCACCGCACCACACTCCACATCTCTCTGCTTTATGGGCCCGATCAAGTGGTAGCTGTGCGCGCGTGATGATGATCATTCTACGTGTGAAGTGAGATCACGATTTAAAGGGCTTTCACCAACATTTCAACACTGATGTTTTGCATATCGCTTTACACGTTTTTTACAAATAGTTGTACAACTGTTTTACGAGTAGGTGTAATGCCCTGGGCTAGAAACGACCTGTCATCTTGAAAATCGATCCGTCGGTATGTGCACTCTATACGTTGCCTTCGTTAAAAAGTATGTCGGTGTTATAGGTGCGATTCTTGCAACAGTGCCTGCCAAGTAATGTGGAAGATTATTGAAAAAAAAGAATAATCGACCAATATTTTCAACGCCAATGCTTAATCGAATCTGTCCTGTTGCCCTTGCAACAGGACCACGTAGTCCACCACCCCTTGAATTTCTCCAGAGCCCTTTTTAGAACTCATCGCGCTGTGTGTTTAAAGAATCGTTGACATCCGATTGATGCGAGCATCTTCTATAAATCGTCTTTTTTAGGCCTGAAGCTTGCTTCATAAGCACAGCTTGTTTTCAGTTGTTTGATCGATTTCACTATAATAAATTCGTTCCACATGTAGGTTTAGTTTTACTTAACCTCCCGTTTTCTAGCATTTATTTGTTTTGTTCTGCCTAAATTTCATTGGGGAACTGTATTTTAAATTTTCTCGACTCAATGGGGAAAATTAATTTCGTCTTGGCTATTATTATTTGTCCCTTGACGCGCACCTTCGCTTTCACCGCCGTAATAGGTGCCTGCATTATTTATCGACCCTAATTAAAAGTGTCACCCGTCCATGCATCACGGAGGGTCGCGCTCCCCCCACCCAAGGCCGCCTCAACTGGTGCCCGGGTGCTTTACAAAATAAGCCTAATGGAATGGACAGATTGTTTGGCATCGACGGATTTCTTAACTTAAATAGGGGATAATGTTTTTGCCAGCTAGTCGAACGCTTTTACAAATTAATTAATACACCCGAAATACCTCGTGTATTACAGATTCAGTCATTAGGTTTCTTTATAAATTTAAAAACAGCTTCACCCCAGTAAATTTATATTGTAATGCAGAACTTCGTTTACTACTTCACTTTCACAGACTTTCGACTATTGCGTGTTTTATAAAATTAGATATGTTTAAATATTATCATTATAATAAACATCTGAAAAGTATGGAAAAAACGTCTTGTCTTATTTTTTACATGGTAAAAACAGATACAGTGGTGCCTCGCATAACGAACGCCTCGCACAGCGAACGCTGCACACAACGAACTTCCTTTTCGTTCATTTCACGATTCATACAACGAACTTCGCTTCACACAACGAACTTCGCTTCACACAACGAAGTCGCCCACTTCACACGATCACTGCCGATTTATTGCATCCTTCCGCGCAGGCAGTCGTTAGTCACTGAGCAGTACGCTTAACTTACGCACGTGTCGCAGCAATCGTTCATCATTACAACGAAGTCGCCCGATCTTCTACGATCACTGCCGATTAATTGCATCCTCCCGCGCAGGCAGTCGTTAGACTCGTTAGTCACTGCGTCATTTCTGCTTGGAAGATGCTTGTGCCTTCGTGGATTCAGGAAGAAGCAGTAGTTGATGACACAGAAGTGGTGAAGGACATCATCACAGTGGCCCAAAGGTTGGAATTAGAGGTAGAGGAAGAGGATGTAGAGGAGCTTATTGAGGAACACAAAGAAGAGCTGACAACTGAAGAGCTCCAAACACTTCTGGCCCAACAACAGGACAATGCTCAAAGGGAAGCGTCATCTGATAACGAGGAGCAACAATCAAACAATCAACCAATTCCAACTGCTGACATCAAGAACATCCTGGTCAAATGGAAAGCAGTTCAGGAGTTTACCAATGCCCACTATCCGGATTCCGCTGAAGCAAACAGGATCAACGACCTGTACTCCGATACTCTTGTCCGTTATTTCCGGCAGATGTTGAAGAAAAGAGAGAAACAAACGACTTTGGACAGGTTTTTCACTGCACCATCGGCCAAAAAAGCGGAAAATGGATGAAGATGTGCAAGATTCGATTATTTCTTAAAATTAAAAAATGTGTGTTTTTTTCATTATGTTTTTAGATGTATCTAAATAAAAATAATAACAAAAAATTTATCTATTCGTAAAAAGCATTAACTTTGTGGCTTGCCATATTTATAAATAGAACATATATACTTTGTTTTTAACCACTTTTTTATTTAATATTTTGTCTACCGGTTTCGGAAGTACCCTTCCATCATCAGGACAATATTAAATTAATCTGAAATACAAAATACTGAGATAAATATACATATTTAGGAGTTGGAAGGAGAAGGAGTAATTGATGAAATTATGGGAATAACAGAGCGGTTTATTGGAAAAATATTTAGGATAGGACTATAAGATAAATTAATTTGATTGTTTAAAATATTGCATTTACTGTTTAATGATTTTCTAATTTCTAGTGCTTCTAAGTTATCTAATTTTATCCCTTTATTGCAACGGTGAAGAATTTTAACCCCTGTATCTCTATTAAAATCATGATTAGTAGTAATGAGGTGATTGGCGAACTCTGAAAAATTATTGTTTTTTAAGCATCTTAGATGTTCACTTATTCTAATGTTTACACTGCGAGATGTCTTACCTATATAATATGAAGCACAATTATTACAAGAAATTTTATAAATGCCAGAATGACTTAATTTATTATCTCTATCTTTAGCATTTTTCAATAATATACCTATGCTATTATTTGTATAGAACGCGGGTTTAATGTGGGTAGGTAAATTTCGGGTACTAAGTGAAGAGAAGTTAGATATATATAAGATTCTACGCCATTGGAAGGGATTATTTAAAATATTGTTATTATTTTTATATAAAAATGTATTAGTAGTAAGCAGTTTAAGTTTTTTATTCAAAATTTTTTTTATCAAGTCTATGGTATAACCATTATTCAAAGCTATTTGTTTATTTTTTTCTAATTCAATTGAGAAATTAATTGGTGATAGGGGAATCTGTACTAGCCTGTGTATCATTGAGTGATAGGCTGAATAATAATAATAATAACTTAGAAGCACTAGAAATTAGAAAATCATTAAACAGTAAATGCAATATTTTAAACAATCAAATTAATTTATCTTATAGTCCTATCCTAAATATTTTTCCAATAAACCGCTCTGTTATTCCCATAATTTCATCAATTACTCCTTCTCCTTCCAACTCCTAAATATGTATATTTATCTCAGTATTTTGTATTTCAGATTAATTTAATATTGTCCTGATGATGGAAGGGTACTTCCGAAACCGGTAGACAAAATATTAAATAAAAAAGTGGTTAAAAACAAAGTATATATGTTCTATTTAAAAAATTTATCTTTTTTTATGTCATCTTACCATATTTTATGCTACAGAACGAATTATTTTTTTTAACATGTATTGTTATGGGAAAACGCGTTTCACATAACGAACTTTTCGCATAACGAACTTGCTCCTGGAACGAATTAAGTTCGTTGTGTGAGGCACCACTGTATTTGAAAACTTATGGTAGACATGATTTTAAAAAAATGTTATAGTGAAACCCGCACAAGAGTCCCAACTACTCCCGCCTCGTCTAGAGCCAGTGAGACTATGGCATCCATATATATGGCATATTAATTAAATTACGGAAGTAAAAGCTATGCAAATTAAATTGTGTCAGAGCTCACCATTCTCGAAGCTTAAAGTCAGATTTCCGCTTTATATTAAAAATTGAGAGCTATTCTCCTCCGCAATGTTTATTTAGCTGCGGCCTCGGCATTTGCGATTGTTACACATATTTCCCTGTCGCGGCCGTGTCGCAGTCTTGTCATACGGCGGACGTGGAAAAGATTGCCTAAGTCTATTGCTTATGGGATTTGGAGACAGCGCAGCGGCACGACCGCCGCCCGATAAAATGCCCGAAAATTCCGACGTGGAAAAGCTCCCCAATAGTCAGGCAACAGAACATAAATTTGTCCCATTTCTCTGACGAATTAATGTGAACATTCCGAATTGTTATTTCTATTAGCTTTCTTGTTTACTAAAAGGTCTGAGGGAGAGAGATGGGGATGAAGCGGGTAGGTACTCCAGTTGCTGGTTCACCTAACCCAAAAAGCCTGGCCTAATTTGAAGCACCCGTTACATAAGTGCTCGCGGTTGTCTCGTTAAAAGGCCCAGTCAAGTTTTAAAAATCTTAATGAGCAGTATCAATGTGGCATCCTTTCTCTGACTGCGGTGTATTTAAAAATGATTGTTTAACTAGCAAGTTTTTATCAAGCGACGTCCGATAAAGTCAAATTAATTAATTATTTAAAAAATAAACCTTAACTAAAACTATCGTACAGCATACGAGTACATCAAAAGAAAAACTTATTTAACCCATAACTCTCTTGAATATGTTTTTTCTTATGTTAAAATTGGAATTGACTTTATAGCATTAATGCTTATTTATTATTAAATATTCAAATAATATTAATAATCTAAAACACAAATATGAAACCGAAAAGAGCCAGAAACTATAAAGAACAATGGTCATGACCGAGATTTGAACTCGGAACCTCTACTCTATCCGGGAGTAACACTCTGCCAATTGAGCCATCAAGATCTTATAAGGAAATTGAGTAGTTGACCTCTATTAAAACTCCTAGTCCTGGAAAGAGCTTTGTCTTATTGAGCTCAATCGTATAACATTCGATATAATACAGCGTTTCATTATAGCTTGTATCGACAAGTTTTCTTTATGAAATCAACATTTTCAAGGAATAACAATACGACGCATGCACCACCAAGTTGCTACCTATAGAAGTGAACGATAAATGTACGACTTTCAGTACATTTTCAGATACAAACAATATGGATTTATTTAAAATCTTAAAGGCTCCTAATTTTATGCAACTTACGGGTCAGCACTCATGAATGACGCTTAACATTACTTTGTAGCATTCAAATACAAGCAATACTACGAATGATTTGTCCACAAATTTTCTATGGGTAGTTAGAAAAATATCCGAGGTCTCTAGTGAATACTATGTTTTAACTGTAAACTTTAAAATTCTATGAGAAAAATACTAAAATATCAGTAAAATGTACAGTTTGGAAACCAACAAAGGCATTTTTGAACGTTTTACCTAAAATTCCAATGTGCATTTCATAAAGAATTTAAAAGATTTCTGTTTAAGAATTGTATTCACTGGAAACCTTAAACATTTTTCTAACTATCCGTAAAGAATCAAAATATAAATAATTTGTTTTTATGCTTGTAGTAAAAAACCACAAAGTGTTTATTTTGGGTGCTGACCCTTAATGACAATTTTCCATTTATTAAGAACTTGAGTTTTTTGGAAGTTATGTCTTGTTTTGGATCAGTTTTGCTATTTTATTAAATATTCGTTATTTTTAAACCGTTTTTACGTGCGTGGAATATAAAAATTATTTAATGAAAACGAAAAGATAACTTTGTATAAGATATATTTTATGCAAAGTTATTCTTCAATTTTCATTAAATATGTCAAACCACAAAGTGATTTCTTTTTACGGAAATATAAAAAAAAAATCATTGTTATACTTTTACATTCATCGATTATCACTGATTTAAAAGCGTAATTCAAATACAATTCATAAAACACAACTTTTATATTTAATTGAATCATATTATGATGTTCCTAAAATAAATTAGTACTCTGACTTCTTTTGTCATTTTAAAATATCAACTTTATTATTTGCCGGCGGCAGCTTTAAGAAACATAAAAACGCGTACCCATTTTTATCTTGAAAGGTTTTCGCGAAGTTAGAAAATTGAATACTGAGATTTTGGGAGATTGTTGTATTAATTTTAACCTGCGACTGCACGATGGATGGTATGTTTTTATTTAGATTCGTTATAGTTTTGATGTGTAATGTAATCCAGCGATTTGAAAAAATTCTTTAAACAAAGTGTTAGTTTGAAATTTATCAATTACTGTTCTCTTCAGAAATTAATGGACATCAGCAATCAAAAATGTCACTGCACGCCCTTGTTGGCTGACTAGCTAATCAGTGTTTGTGCGGGCACCATTTAACCCGTATAAAGTTAGCGTAATGATAATGTATCAAATAATACAGCTGCGTGACCCCTCAACCTTTAAGACCTCTATATTGCCGTGGCTTTTGTCAGGTGTATTATATCACGGCTCATTGTTGACCAGCCAAATCGTTCTAGTCCCCGGAATCATATTAAGTTCATAATACGCTTTGCATATTTTTTACAATTCGGTTAATGTATGCCGCTGTCATAATGTTCATTGTTAAGAACGGTTTAGAGTCACTCATATTTTAGGAAGTCCCCTAATATGCTACCTCTTCGCGTGCATTTGAGAACGCTTCATAGAGATATTCTATACAAGTTGATCTATAAAGTCAAAAGCTTTATTAATATGAGACGATATGCCCCGCACGAGTACTGTTATGGGTTAATGTTGCTTCGAACGCATCTTAAATTCGTACATATTCTGGCGATAACTATTCTTTAAAAATGTAGCTTAAAAGAATACCGTTCGGTCTCTTCATCTACTTGATCTGGTTCTGAAGGATGTCGTGAAGTGGGGCCGAAAAGTGGACAAGATTCAGATGTACCGAAAAATAATATAGGAAGAAGGCGCGTGTAATATGTATGATGAAGGCCGCAGAGTTCTATGCATGTGTAGTTTAAAATACATCAATAATTGCAATGACAGCAGGTGGAAACGAAATTGAGGATTTGCTAGCCTCTGTACTTGTTTTCGTTTCGGCTTTCACGTGCGCGTCCGATACATACGAGTCAGTCATATGCGGAGGGTAAATGCTTGCTGCGTCGACCCGCCAAGCTGCCGTGTAGTTAATATTCAACTGCACATTGTTCTTAAAATCAATCACCGCATATACGTCGGTGGCAAATAGCGACGCTTCTCATACCGCAGACAAGCAAGTAGTCACCAATTAACCGCTTTGCAAACGACAAATTATAAAACTGGCGTCATGGACAAAACAAGTCGTTTTGTCCATGACGCCCAATAATAAATGTTTCCGTTCAGAATTGACACGAGACGCCCCAGTATGAAGACACTAGACGTTGTAAAGTTATTTTAAAAGATCTAACGGTAAGATCCTTTGTGACGTATTCGAAAAGGATTCCGGGAAACGACTGTGCAATAAACCTACTTTCGTACCATTGTTTTGTAGCTTTCAACTATTAAGTAACACGCTACACGATAATAATCTATGATTAGGGCTGTAGGTACGTCTGCCACATTGGTTTTTACCTTTGATGTAATTGAAATACGGCCTCGGCTCAAGTCCTAGCAGCATTTTGCTAAACATGCCAGTCTTATTAAATTTAGCAAAGCGTTATATCATTTGCAACGCTTTTAATTGACGCTGTAATTATGGGGCATTTTTTCATTGATGTGAAGGTATTAAAGTATTAGGCTAATAAGTGGTGTGTTAGAAGAACCGTAAGAAACTTTTTGCAATTCGTATTCATAATTTGAGGATTTTTTAAAAATCGTTTTTATGAGTAATTGGTGATATGTTTAGCTTTTAGCATTTTTGAAAGTATTAAATAATAAATTGCTACCAATAATTGGACGTAGTTATGCAAAGCGTCCAACCCGCAATTTGCCAAAATCGAGTTTTACATGTTTTCCTGTAAAGGTAAATACGATATTTCTATTTGCTGTAAACATTCAAACTCCAAATGCAATAGAGTTTTTGGTAATTCATTTTTTTACTAACCCAGATTGCAGATATTTGACTTTAATTGAAATTTTAAAACATTAAACTGTAGGATAACATAGGAAATACATTTTATTTAATAGATACATTGATAGAAAATAAATTACTTCTTTATAATAACTCTTATAAAGAAAAAAACACTGATATTCACTTTACAAATGCCGTAATATACTTTTCTATCGTCACATTTTAAAACGCCTTCATTTTTTTGGGGTTGGATTCAATTCTCAACCTCCATGATAGAGCGGTAAGTCCTTGTGTTTACTTATCAGATCTGAATAGCCTTCCTCTTACCCACCACCCTTGGCTCCCGACTTCTTCTCTTCCCGAAATTGGTGGTGCCAAACTCGCTCCAGGCAGTTAAGAATCCGAGGTTGGTCACAATTTGTTTTTGCTGTGTTTAATAATAAGATCAGACACAAACCACCTCTTTACGTTTCTCGACCTGGTTTCATTAAAAATACATATAGATTTTGGCAGTTATTTCACTATTACGTTGTCGTAATAATTATGATTCGACGAGTATAGGCATCATCTGGGTGATTCCAATGTAGATGCTATACGTAGGTATATGTATTTTCATTAGATAATCACATTCTCTCATCCAGTCAGTTGTTTCCGTTAGTCGTCAACAAAATGACTGAGGCAATTCAATTACTATTCTGATTGCATCAGACGAAGGTGCCGCACGGTGTCAGCTACATCGGGCTAAAATGGACCCACGATACAACCCGGTACCTCCTGTATCCGCCGTGATACGTCGGCACATGGCGAGGTGTGGATGTACAAGGTACATCAGCGGGTGGGTGGCAGCGGTATCCCCCACCCCTGGTTCCCAGCGCTACAGGAGTAGGAACGGCGGCTTTGATAACAATCCCAATGATCGGGGTGGCTATCAAAACATGAGAAGTTCCCACCTCCGCCGGCTTGCGGTCAGGCTTAATCCATGTTTGGTTAGTTCCCCGCTACACCCTGCCGCGAAATGGAGAGTGGGGATTTGTTCCGAATCAATTCCAATATGACGCTTTCGTTTCAAAGGTGTCAAAGTTTTATTTAACATTTCCAACTGTTCTTCCCCGCAACCTTGTTTTTCCCCCTTTTTAACAGCCTTCTGGAGTCCGGCTTTTGACACTCTAGTTTTTAGTTAACTATTTACGTCCCTTCTCATCGCTGGGCGGCCTTTGTTTCCAGACAATGATGTCATCCGATGATATTTGAATTCCAACGGTCATCTGGTAATCGTGCTACGCGCCCAGTCCCACTTGTGAGTGGATGTTGGGATAATGTATAAAAGAGAATTATTAAAAGAGAGCAAATAATACTGGGCATTCATTCATCTTTCCTGGCACACTTTTTTAACATCCGTTTACTTTTCGAACTTGATCAATGCTTTTTGAAATTCAGTTTGTATTATTATCAATTTTCATACTACACCTTTTTGATAATAATATTTTCGGGTGAGACTTCTTTAATTCCGATTTCCACGGTTTAATAATTCAGTTCAAAATTCAGCACGCACGAACGCCAAATGAGAGTCGTGTGTGATTTTAAAAGCCACGAAATGTTGTGGCGCTGTAATTCGACGGATATTTCATAAAAACGCTTTTAAGCGCTCGCCATTCTGTAAAGCGGCCAACCGCCGCTGAAGTGTCCCTATTATATCCAAATTCTACACTAATAACCAAATATACCGGCGGGAAGTCTGAAACGTAAAAAATACATCGCGCTGTGTAAATCACGTCTATAATTACTTCGTACGCCGTGTATTCATTATTAGGGGCTTTAATTAACAACACGTAAACGCGTTGGTATTTTGTGTCCGACGGCTAACTACTGCTACCCACTCTCGCTGCCTCGGGAAACCTTCTAATACACACATTATACTGTTCAACTATTCTAGACGCATTTCTTAGAGGCATAAAAACCATCTATGAAAATCCATCCTCACATTAAGTGCGTATAATTTAATGTAATAAATAAGCTGTCTGTGTTGCCAGATATAATTAGTTCTCAAGTACATCTTCTCCGCGCTTTCATAAATTATGAAATTCCCCTTTTTTAACCCTCTGCCGCCCCCGCGAGACTCCTTCAGTAATTTCATTAAAACGCACTTCACCCTTCACCCGCGGAGCCGCAAGAAAACGTTTCATAGTAATTAATTGTACTTTTTTTACTGCAGAGCTAATGGAAATTGAGCGGCCACACGTGAGGAACATTTTACAGTCGAAGCATGAGCATGAACATATCGTTTGGATGTTCTCGGTTCAAGTGCTTTTAGATTGTTTTCTGGAATCAAATTATTATTTTTACCTTACAGACAGTAACTAGTTAGTGGTTTTAGCCCAATACCTATTATATTATATTAGCAGAAATATCAACTTGTACTCATTTTTATCTAGGATTTTCTCACTTTACTTTTCTAGGGGTTCGAATCGAATATTTTTTATGATTAGATACCATTTATGATTAGATACCATCTCGCGATCTTTCGTGTTTAAGGCGACTTAAAAAAATCTAACTCGTATTCTCAGCATTGCCCAATTGTACAATTCGTAGAAACGTATTTTCGCATCTGAAATAATTCAATCGTTTTAAGAACTTCTTGTTCGTATTTTGTTTCGAGCATTCTAAACCGACTTGTTACATTTATGAATGTGATAGCATTAAAGGTTAATCATGAGCGAAAACTCTAAAAGTTATTAAGTGATTCAACCCAACTCTCGGTTCAGGGTACAAAGTAGGTACGCGCTTCTATGGAGGGTTTTGTTTGGGAAACCATACGCGGCCATGTATTCGAATGTGCCTACATTGTATCCGAAACGTTGAACATTATTATACCACTAGCGGGCAGCCCGCCTACCACCACCACCCAGCTCCCCGGCGATAAAAAACATCCTACATTCTCGGGCGTGAATAATTTTCCACTTCTTTTCAGTATTCAACTTTTTGATTAACTCCCTTACTAAATTGTTTATTATTTTATTAAATGCTTACGTTTCTTGAGGTGTTTTATCGCATAAACCTTACTTCAATTTAGTTTTAAAGGCAAACCTTGAAAGTTTGCGCCACCAAAATATTAGTGTGTTTAACTAGAGTTTTGGGGTTTTCTCGTATTATCAAATAAACCGGAAAAACAAACCATGGTACGGTGGCATCATTTTTCATATTTTTGGTATAATGTTTTCACTAAAAAATCCCACCAGCATTTTGCCCCCTTTCACGTGTGTCATGAAATAATTTGCTTCTGTTATCCCTTGGGGACCTAAATCACCGAACTCTGTAATTTGGATTGTAGATCCCATTGAAAAGATGTTTTACCCACATTGACAAGGGTTGGTTGGCTATGAACTGTGAAGGTAGGTTCGCGTATGAGTTATCCATTTGTGATGCGCATTCAGACGATCCGGCGGCAATATGTATGCAAATGTCTACCGAAGGATATCATGGAAATCGTGAGGGTGGGTCGGCCCCGCTTATGTCGTGCCGCAAAACACGCCCCGCACATTACCATTCTTTCCTTCAATAATGCCTCGAGCCATCGAATATTTCGTTAAATACATTGGCGCTTCGCAAATAGGGTACTTAATTGATTTTTATAGGCGACTTCTAAACGTTCGAGTAGGATTTCCCCCGCGACGAAAAAGATTCCTTATCACGACAATTTCTGGACCCCCGATCGCTATATTTGACAATTTTATTTCAGTCAACAAAGATGGGAACCGATTTTGCGATCAGTAAAGCCCGAAAGCGATGCTTACGCCTAACATTATTTTTTTATGGATACGCTTTTCTTAAATCGTACAAGATATTATGATTTCCATACGTTGTCAGATTTTAAAATATCACAGAATGACGACCATTTTTTTTAAGAATTTAACTCGCCTATTGATATATTCGTTATCAGTTTTCAGTCAATCAACTTCTCCATAAGTATGTATGTTGAAAACTGGATTCATTTAGTTTATTTTATCGCCAGTAATATCAGGATAACGCGGCTACCTGGAAAAACTAATTCGCCGCAGGTAAACGATTATCTACAATTCGCCGCAGGTTGATCTCAATTGACCTGAAGCGCCTGGGAGGACGGTGACGGCAGACCTGCCCTCTACCAACGGGGGCGGGAACTACTCTGACTTCTCATACATTCAATACCTGACACGTAAGTTGGATCAAGAAGAGATCCGTCATTCGGATATCATATCCGAAGGTATTAAATACTCCTGATCGATCATTGACATATGCAGCGAGCCACGTAGGGCTCTACAAAATGGACGACACTCTTCACGATGATATCAATTCATCATCAAAAGTAACCCTTTCGTGGTGATTAATAAATAACTTTTCAGTTGCGGTTTCTAGTAGTAATGTATTCGTTTACAATGTATCGAAAATGAAAATTTGCTTCAAATGTAATTGAAGCAGGGTGATGCTCTGTCGCTGTTCTTGTGGGGCCATACGTCGCTCGTCTGGTAAATTACAAGGTGCCAAATCACCTTTGTAATTAAGATTTCAAAGTTGAAGGAACTTCGGAAGTACACGTTGTGCATGTTTAAGAGTTATTTTTCCAAGACTCGCGATGATGAAGTGCAAGTCAATGTTTTATGTGTCACTCATTTTACAAATGATGTTTAGAAATGAAACAAAATGAATTGTTTAAGAGAATCACGAACAGTTCCTTTCACCAATCAAAACTAAACGATCGCGAAGTTTACGTTTTACCCTTAGCAGGAGACTTTCGATGAGATTTCTCGATTTCTTTTCACCAACGTTATTTTACATGCAAAAAATACGTAAAACTAAAACCTTACCATAGGTATTTGGTTTTAAAAAGTCATTATTACAGTGGATGCAGTATTGTGTACAACCCGGAATGTATGAAAAAAAAATTGCTGTATGTATAGTCAAAAACAACTCGAATGCATCATTGACATTTCAACGCTAAGTAGGACTAAATCCATTCAACTAAGTGGATATGCACTAAATTACGCCCAACCCGTTTGTTACATCGGATTGGGGCGTTTGCAAAAATTTCAACTCGTCGGTCGCTCAGTTTTGTTGGTGAAAGTAGGCGTTAAAACAAACCAACATCAGATGAAAGTCAATATTCATTCGTTCATTAATTTCTCTCGATTTTTTTGTTTGAATGGCAAAATAAATAGTACCTACACATTACGAATCAACATTTATAATTGCCTCTGTTCAGTCAAATAAATCACAAAAGCTCACCTATATTTATTTAATTTATCAATGCCACCGCATTAAACGCGAGGTTAATTTTGAATTTGCTATCATAAATGAGTTTCATGAAACTATGAACTGCCTGAGGGCTTTGAATCTTTTATTAAAGGTTAATTTTTTTGTGTAAATATACAGTCGGTTATTCCGATGCTTTACTGCCTCTAATAAAATATAACACTTTTGATTTTTATTGATGTGCAACGTAATTATTTTTAACGGTTGTTTTTGTGATTCGGTAACAAATATATCTGTGTGCGAAAGGATGAACGGAATGAGTAAAAAAAACGCAGGTTTTCAGGATAGATAAAACAAAATTTTGGAATTTTATTGTTTTATGCAATCATGTCAAATATTATCTAATAATGTGCTTTTTAAAAAAAATAGTCGCACAATATTTTATTTTCCGACTCATCTACTTTTTAATTACTAGATATGTATCTAAAGAATAATTCTGCATACTTAACTCAAAACTTGATTTTTTACTCATTCCGTTCACCCTTTCGCACACAGTTATATTTCGCTTACTTGATTGGTAAGTGACACTGAAAATGATGTATAATATAATTTTATGTCAAAGGAAAGATTTTTTTTTGCTTAAAATCGTTGGCGGCTGGTGCCTTTCATACCAAAAAGATTATTTTAAAAGAAAAACAGTTTTACCGGTTTCTTAAAAGTAGCCCCAAAAATGTTGTCAAAAAACTAGTTTTAACTAATTCGTTAAGATGAATACAAAAAGGCGGCTTTGCTGAAACACAATAGTATCCGTAATTTTAATAGACATACCTAAATAAACACATAAGAATCTTCTAAAAAAATCTAACCTTAATGTCGATGAAATGTTGACATTCTTTGAGCGGAACTTCTTGCCGCGTTTGATACTTATTATTCACTATCTGAGCGGATACGTCCTTGTACATTAAACAAGTCATCTCACCCAAAATATGATAGAATGATTTTTGACACACTCGCGTAATTTGAAATGAACACAAAATAATATGCCTTCCTCCTGGAAAAAAACATCACGCATGAAAGAATTCCCGAAATCTGGAAGAATTCCCCGAAACCCGAAAGAATTTCTCTTGAACGAATGTTTGGCTGATTCTTTTCATTCCTATTACATTCACAAAATAATGTATTTTTATTTATCAGTAGTTGTTTGTTAGATGTAGGCTTGAACAGAATATAAATATATTAATTTCCTTAATCCAAACAAAAAAAATCTGAAATTTTAATGTTTTTCAATTGTTTTTCGTGATTTTTCACGGGTACGCGATTCATTTATGGGAAATCAATGCTAGGTCTGCCTTCTTGATTATAATATATTTTTAGTGATTACTACCGATATAAAAAAAAACACATAAAGCTATACGATACACATACGTTAAATAATACATTTTCCTTGTAATGTAACAAAATAATTGGATTAAAATAAAACGTCATGTTCATTTCAAATTTTACACCACGCATACATTAGTTTTACTTAAAATGTCCTGCAAAAGTAACCCATATGAATGCACATTTCAAATATAGAATACAAATAATTGTCTGGAAAATGAAATCTATGTAGGTACTTATTCGCTTGTCTAGATCAGAAAACATTATGTTGTAATTTATTTAACGCATACAATACATACATCAGCTCCAATTTTGAAAATGTCACACTCGTACGTGCGTAGATACGCACAAGGAAATAGTGTTGTTTAATTATTGTGTTATGACCGGTTAGTAGCTGAGTGGACAAACGCGTAGGATTCCCACCCGAGCGTCGTAGGTTCAATTCCTCTGCTAGCCAAGTCCATCCATCATTGAACAAGCAATATCTTCCGCTTATTAAAGTGGCAGTAGGAGTTTTTCAAATATTGTCAGGTTATTCGTGACCCGGGAATGTTTGTCTTTCTTATAAAAAAAATATAATAATAATAAATAATAATAATAAAAAAAATATTAAAAGAATAAAATAAAATATGTAGTAAAAAATACTAAAAATACATAACAAAAAATGATAGTGTTACATGTGTTGTGCAGTATTTGAACTATATTCCTTGTTGCAGATCCTCCCGAGATAACGACGAAGCCGCGCAACCAGCAGGTGCGGGCGGGCGGCATTGCCTCCTTCTACTGCAGCGCGCGGGGAGACCCGCCACCGGTCATACAGTGGAAGAAAAATGGCAAACGTGTCTCCGGTAAGGCTTTATTATATCCATTTAATGGAGTATTCTGTTTTTCATCGTATTATGTAATTATCGAATATATTGTAACCGTTGTTTTTTTTATTATTTTTGGTTCAGAATCTATTTTTAGTAAGTTACTTTTAATTAGGATATTATTGTTATTTTTTAAATTTATTGTCATTTTTTTCCACTCTTCACGGTGAATGCTCTGGACTTGAGTTTAATTTGGTTAGTTTAATAAAATTGTGGATTTTCACAACGTTTTCATTCTTGCCATAAATTTTACTACATCATTTAACTCCATAATATTCTTCATATTAAGTATAAACTAGACATTAAATTGTCTGAAGCAACAAAAACACTCGAACAGTGACTGTGGTGTCATGAAATTTGCGCAGATTTTTTTTATTATATAGCTCAAAACAAATGTTTTCAACTCACTTTTTTATTTTATAATGAGTAATGAAGCTTTAAAATGTCGATTTGATTGTCTATAAAGAACATAGGGGACTATTTTTTTTATGGATATTTGTCAATATTGTTCAATGAGAAAACTGTGCTGATAATCGTTCGATAAAATTTCAAGGCCATTTTAGTTAGAAATACCCAATTAATGCTTATATTTAAGAGTGTTATGAAGATGTTACAAAATACATTCAATAGTGACAAGAGAATTACATCTGCGGAATACTTAATCAAGCTTTTAAAGTCTGTGCTTTTCTTATTTTTGAACCTATTCTTCTCTTGAATCGGAGGAGTACATGGATTTTTCCCTTTTCCTGGTAGATCCGCCGTCAAAATTTTAAAAGTTTGATGCCTCGCCGCCAGTCAGGTCAAAGATTGTACCCTTCCCTGTGTTCCTAATTGAAAATATCTGAGAAACATATCTGTGCTTTGATGTTTTAATTGGCTCGATATGCCAATATACCTCTTATTTTTTTGCAATCTAATTCCTATTGCGCTATCTGATTTACATCCTTACTGCTGTAATTAAATATTAAGAAGATGTTCTTACCGTACGACCATCGAATGGAAAATAATCATTATTTCAAGAAAGGTTTATGCTATTTTTTTTACCTAATATTAAATATATCATTTAAACATTAATATAAATCATTATGATTATGAATTTATGATGAGGATTAAAGAAACTTAATGTTCCTTTCCAGCGACGATATCGTGATGCATTTTCTCTAAGGATAGCAAATTGCATCTCCCTCCGCACGCACCGGGTAAAATTAATTCATTTTACGGTGCCAACTTGGGACGTATACATTAAAACTTTGCCTTTCTCAAGAATCCACCTAAACGGGTGGTTTAATTCATTCCTCCCGGTGGCTCGCTTTCCTACCTATTGTGCAACATTATATTATTATGTTTTTGAACATTTTACGAAGTTCACTTTCATCTTCATTTAATACTCCTTAAATATTTTTAGATGAGCCTCAGTCTGGTAATGTTTTCCCAAAACGAAACAATTCCCACACGATGTAACAAATTTACCTACCGAGACATAAAATAATTAAAACAATGAATGAGTTCACTTATTTACACGGGGGTTAGACCCAGCTCGCTCAAAGCTCTTCTCTCCATAGTTTTGGAAATGATGACCGATACCTTTCCTCGCTTTAATTAAAACAGTGGCATTTGTTTTCATACCAAAATAATACAAAAATCATCGTAGAATAAGAAGTTTTCCTGCAATTCTCGGTAATAATAATAACAGTGAACTTATACAGCGCAGTTTTGTGATATTTCACCTCAAGTGCGCTTCATACTAAATCAATTTAGCTAATAAGACTAACTAACACGGAGAAAATAATTTTTAAAATATACAATTCAAAACAATTTAAAATCACGAGAGAAAAGGTTCAAATATGGGTATAACAGTGCATGTGTGCATCAGTAGATTAAAAAAATAATTTACTAGAAGCTAGGGGTATTAAATCCAGATGAAACGTATGAATTTATACTAACAAATTTGTTAAAGGAAAGAAAAGGAAATTGTACTGAGAACAATTAACACGTTGGTATTTAAAAACATTAATATTCAAGTATTATAAGTTAATGATTCTAAAAATGCAAACAGTGTAAATATGACATGTAACAAAAGAACAATAAATATTTTATGACAATGAGTATAGGGTTTCCAGTTGATAGTGAGGACATTGAGTTGTAAGGATACAAGTAGGGAGAAAAACGAAGCAAAGCAAATTAAGGACGTTTTTAAATAAATTAAATTTGAATAAGTTAAGTTTTTTATGTAGGATTTAAAAAAATAAATTATTTTTTAAGACCCGTTTAAACTCTGCTAAGGTTGGTATGTTGGCAAGTTTTGGGAGAAGCTTATTCCAGATTACTGGGCCGGATATACCAAAAGCGCGATCATTAGACAGGTTTATTTGATCGAGATGGTTCAATTAATCGATTAGCAGTATCACCATCTACTGACCTCAATGTAAGTTGTCTACTATTTAAGGTTTGTCGGTCACACAGTTCCGATATACAGGCTGGTGCCACGCGGTAATATCAAGACCGATGTTTGAACCGAGCCAAGTGCACATGGGAGCTATGCTATGACATTCATCATGAAACCTAAGTTTGCCTACGTTACATAAGGTTATTATTGAATACTTGGCGTTCTCATATATCTACTCATTCTTCTTCTTCACGAGCTTTCAAAAATTGCATTTTACGTTAGGTGGTAGTATCAAGTTTATCACAAAAGCTTTTGCCCCTATGTATTTTATTTATGTATTCGGTGTTTCTCTAAATAAGCATGCTTATGTTTTGTATTATACCGGTCACTAGAGACCTGTTTTAATATGAACAATACATTTTTCCTTGGTTTGTTCGTGTCAGAAAAAGTAATTCAATATCATTCAAACAGTATGAAATGGAAAAAAAAACGGAAATGAAAAAATATTAGGTTGAGAGCTGAGACTATACATTTCCTTTCCCTCCCGGATAGAGGAAAGGTTCGAAGTTCGAGTCTTGGTCGCACCTAATCTTTTTTTCTTTTCTGTGAATTTTTCTATTTCTTGTTTTTTATTTTTTTTTAAAGAAAAACAAACATCCCCGGGTTACGAATAACCTGACAATATTTGAAAAACTCCTACTGTCATCATAAGAAACGGAAGATGTTGCTTGTGTAATGATGGAGGACTTAGCCAGCAGAGGAATTGAACGCACGACGCCCGGGTGGGAATCCGACGCGTTTGTCCACTAGTTACCGACCGGTCGAATAGTACCGGTTGAATAATATCATAATGATGTGTAATGTGTTTAAAAGTTAATAGATATATTTTTTAAATCTATATCAGTTAAAATTTAAACCATTTTTACTTCTCAATCGTAAAAAGTGTGAAATATCAAAATAAATTGAACGTTGTCACAATAGAAAGAACGATGACAATTTTCCATTAACCTTGTCAGCCATCAGCAATAATTATTTGCATTTCCCAGCGGGCGGCGGAGGGACTAAGCCCGCGCCAGCAGCTTTATGATCTCCTTTGGAAGTTTTGCAATAAACGTTATTCATCGCTCCGCCGAGACTAGGCACTCAGACATGGTTGCTAGTTGCCAGATAACAAAACACTTCAGCAGTACCTACGCGATAAAAATAAGGTGTTGCAGAAGGACTCTGTGAAAGGTCGCCGTTAGGGCCATTGATTCTTTCGAAAACGTCAAACTCCTTAATAAAGTTTTTTTATTGAAATTAAAAATAACTTTAAAGCACCTAGAAGATCCGAGTTCGTATCTCGGTTGTGACCATTGTCTTCTTTATTTTATTTTATGGCTTTTTGTGTTTCATATTTAAGTTTTAGATATATTGATTTTATTTAAATATTTTAAAAAGTTTCTACTATTTGATTTCGCGGCACTTTTGCTCGTAATGATATTTCCACGTTTTATCTTTACAAAATTTTATTATCTTTAAATTATTTCTTCTTGTCCACATCACATTATCCCAGCCTCCAACCATTCATACTGATTTTCCTCCCGAATTTCAATAATCTCCCAGAACCAAATATGAACGTTTATTTTGCTAAACTTTTAAAATGAAACTCATCACAATATGCAGTCTTGTACTTACTTTGTATACTGAGTCGTTAAACCATTCGAATTATATGCATACATTTATTTTATCGGCATTAATCCTTAAAATGGGCTAAATCTTTATAATATTCGTAACGTGACCATTCTTTAAATTCTTTCTCCTAGAGATATCCATATTTATATTTCTTTCCATATATGTTTTATGTATGAGCTTACTCGATAAGTCATGCACGCGACACGCGGTCACTTTGTACCGACATTGTCTGCTAGATAAAAGAAGCCATCTTTCGTCTTGCCGGGATTTATGGCAACTGGCAACCCTGTCGCTGGTGGAGTGTTGCCATGTGCTCCCGGCAATTACCGACTGCCTTGGCTAGGAGAGCGCCATCTGCTTTTGATTTTATTTTTCTTCATTTTATATCTCCGTTGTTCGAAGTGTACAACTCCAAAAAGATATTTGCCATCTTCTGTTTTTATTTTTTTAAACAAAATCTTATTTCGCTTATTGAGTCTGGTGTAATGGCTGTAGTTTTGTGCTCTTGATACGAGCAATAGCAGCGCCAGATGCACTGTATTGTTTCTTTAATCTCGAAATGTTATTTGGGTACTTTCTTTCATATTTACCGCTACATTACGGCAGTGAATATGTTCAGCATTGAGACCATGATCTTTGTAAACACACATAGATTACATGTTTGCAAAGAAAATTAAAATATTAAGAATAACTGAAACAAATACTTATAATAGTATAAAACTACTCTATATATATATATATATATATATATATATATATCATTTAGTCTAAATATGTACGGGAAAGGAGGCACTTTCAACCGTGGAGAACATTCAGCCATAATAATGATAATAATAATAATAATAATTGGCTGATTTATATAGCGCCGTTTTCGTGACAGAGATATCACCTCAAGGGCGCTTTACAGCATAATTAACATAATATTACAACTAAGACTTAATATTAACTTATGCTTAATACTTATAACTGGTGAACATATTAAAATTAGCACATATTTATAAAAGTTGTTGCCCGTGCTGTCGGACCAGAAGTAATATTTAATTATATATGTAAACTATGTATAGCACTGAGTGATCAAAACTCTAGTTAAAGAAAGGTCATTATCTGCATAAATCATAAATAGACGATATCTATTAAAATTGGTAAAATATATATTTCACTACAAAACTGTATTTATATGTCTTTGGGAAACACCACAAAGTGTTTTGCCATTTTTTATCAATGATTTTGCATTTAAAAGGAAAAAAAATCACCATTATAATTTCTGGTTTTTTTCATTCAATGCACATTTACAAATTTCTTTTATATTTTGACCGTTTTTCTATCCAGTATTTTATTAATTTACATCACTAGCTTAAACCCTATTGCCTTTGTTGGAATTAAGATGATATTTATGTAAAAATGACTACATGGGACATATTCAACCATCTCTTGTGGAGAATACTCAGCTTGGTTAAATAAAGAGTAAAGTTTTTTGAGGCGTGGGAAAGCACCCAAATATAATTTTTATCACCCAGAAAAGATGAGATCTCATCCATTAGAATGGTTAACACTCTCAGTATCGTTCCAATAGAAGACCACCATCCCAAATCAAAACGTCGCTTGAAATGGCTTTAGCCATGTTTGTGACCAGATTTTAAGAGCCATATTTTTATCAATGTGTATTACTGTTTTTCCCAAACAGAAGCAATGTGATAAATATGCCCCCTAGGTGTGGCACCTTTGGCCGTTTTTTAGCTTTAAAAAATAATCATTCAGCTTGATAGCGTTAGTTATTAAAAATAACTTTTCCTTTCCATGGTTTTAAGATTGATTAAAGTTTCTTAAAAACAAATTATTACTTGAAAAGTATACGTTATTTGCTGAATGTGCCTTCCTCTCCCATAGAGATTGTTTCAACGGATTCTGCCAACCAGCACAATTTATGTGATAGGTAAACAATAAACATAATTTATAAATCGACTCCATTAAATAAAACATTTCTTGCTCAAAAGATCATGGTTTTATTTGATAACATCACGTCTGTGATTGTATAAATTCAATCCAATTATTTATTATTTTTAAAACATTACAAAAAAATCCATCGTGTTTTTAAATAAATTAAGTAAGGGTGTATTATAATGTACACAACAGTCATAAGTAAAAACAATCAAACAAAGCTAAGAAATATGAATTAGAATGAATGTAAAGTAGAGATAGTAAAAAAGGCATTTTCAACATAATATTTCATGAAAATAGTGTATAAAAACAAAGGTATGATCACACAAATAACAGGAATGCTTGTCGTTTGAATGAAGCTTCATTTATGTAAAATATATCGACATCCGAAGAGATTCAGTTCAACAACAAGATTGCCCTCCCCACAGCCATTACTATTGGCAAGTTGGTCCTCCAAGCCGGGAGATAAAACAGTCTATGTTGTCGATGAAGAAGATAGCCACCAGGGACATAGAAATGAATGCTCAAACGTGATAATGTTTTCCAGTAATGTATTCTAATGCTTGATTATTTTCAGTACTTTATCTGATCACGTACTTGGATTTGTTTATCAACAAGTACTTGTTTATGCCTTTTGTATAGTTAATAATAATATTATAATTTCAAACAAACATAATCCTCCTGATTTGTCCTCGTGCCACCAATTGAATTCTTCTGATAACAATCCTTCTGTTGTTATGTTATCGTTATGCATATTTTATAGACGATGGCTTATTACATTGACGTACTCGTATTAGTTCAAATAAACAGTTCAATTTTGTTAAATAATAAATGTGTCAATTCAAAATAATCATTATCATCACTGATAGTGTGATTTGACCCTATGAGGGAAGTAAGGGTTGACCTACAACCACAATGACGAAAATCATGCACTCAATGGGGACTTAGTATGAACTGTTTCGTGCTAATAATAATACTACATCAATATAGTGTATCTCAGTTTTTTGTTTAACATTTTATTTTATTTAAAATTTTACATATATATTCCAATGAAGTCCTGTTAAACTGCTACAAAAGCAGTTTGTCAACAGGTTCTATAATTTACAATCTGTATAAATATATTTTACGAATTGCATATTTTTTTACATTTGTATTTCAATCACAGACATCATAACTTAATATAATTCTAGTATGGTGCCCCTATCTGAGAACCTATAACTACTATACATTTACTCAGTTAATATCTCTACTCAGGGATACTCTTCTTACTTACGTTACTCCCACTGTGGTGTTCACATGGTATAATCTATAAACGGTCCTTATAATATATAGCTCAAATGGTTATGCTAATGCCTACCTATACAATATTTGATCTATAAATATGTATTACATATTTTGTGGTAGATTGCTTAAGTTACGTTAACACAATTGTGGAAGTAAGTTTTAGTAAACAGAGTACACCTGAATTTATTCTCTATATAATTCTAATTTAAATAATTGTGTATATTTTTTTCGGTTAAGGTATTTCAGTAAAGTATCCTAAAAGTGAATGTGTTAAAATTACGGTGTACAAATTTATTGTTATTATTTTTTTATGGAATAATTCATCGTTGTCTTTTTTGTAGGCACGCAGTCGCGCTACCACGTACAGGAGTACACGGGAGGCGCACTGCTGCGCATAGACCCCGTCAGGGCGGGCAGAGACGATGCCACGTACGAATGTGCGGCGGAGAACGGCGTTGGTGATGCCGTCACCGCAGAGGCCATCTTGGCCGTCTTCGAAAGTGAGTACCTATTTGATTATTTATTAATAAATCTGTATATCGGTTGAATTCCATACCTCTGTTTATAACTATGGCTCGTTGGGTGGGGGTGGAGATTTTCAGGCACGGATAGGTTGGACAGTTGGGAAGTACCTACCCTGCTAATGTCTGCAGTATTATGTGTCCTGCAGATATTAACAATACACCGTTCAAGAGTTTATGAGCTAAAAGTAGTAATGCTATATCCCTCCTCGAACTAAGGCTGCAGATACCCAGCGTTCCCGAGATAAATGCTGTTAGTTGTTAGCTGTTGTTGGGTAGAAACCGAACTCTCTCATGCACTTGAGGTGAAATATCACAAAACTGCGCTATATAAGTTCACTGTTATTATTATTAGATGAATCGTAAAAAAATATTTCGAATTTTCTCGGCCATAAGTACATAGGCGTATTATACTTGGTTAGATTTTATAAATAACCGCTTCCAAAACATTTGCCGCCGAAATCATTCGATGTTATAATTTGGCGAAACACCTTTTAAATTTGTCATTTTTTGGTGGTTCGAGGCTTGAAGGGGAAGTTTTTAAAATACGGGGCATTTTTGTTCAATCAGTTTGTTCGGGGCCTAGTTGACCTAGTCGTCATAGGGTTATCCGCCTGTACCGTACTTACTCGCGTATAAAGGCGCCAACAGAAGCCATCGCTTCTCCATTTAGCATTGTGTACGGCGCCGTCTGCCCATTGTGCGGGCCTAAACCCGTTTTCGTACACATGCACATAGTAAAACTTTCCGGACAATACTTGGGAATTGTTCGCTTCTAACAAAAGGTCGAGAGAGCGATCTATTGATTATATCTTCTCAGGGGATGGTTATTGGCTTTGTGCTGAGGGATATCCGAATCATTCGGATGGGGGATTCCTCTGCGAGCGCCGTGGGCGCAAGGCTCGCTCGCCGAAATTGTATTTCTTTATGGGATGCTATCCTGACCCACATATTGGGCTTCTATTAGACGGAAAGTTCGGCCTGCTGAAACGGCCTTTACTATCGGAGTTTCGGTCTGAGTATGGGCATTTATCTGTTGGATATATTTTTAGAACACATCACATCACAATGTTTATCTTTTTATTCACACCGCCCGAAGACAAATGCCATATTCTTTTATTTTCCATGCAAATCGTAGTTACCAGGAATAATGTTTTATTTATTTATTTATAAACTAACGGACTATTGTCCAATTACAAAATACATAACACGAAATGGGAAAAAATGCAATAGAAAAAGAGCAGCACATACGTAGTATAAAATTAAGCAATGACAAAAATATGACACAATATACATAAGAAAGAAAATTCAAATCAAAGCCAAGGTCAAGTTAAAGTTTTGGTAGAGTCGTAAAGAATGACAAAAATTATTTAGACTAGTACAAAAAAATTCAAGACCATGGCTTGAATTAACAAGTCTCGACATTCTTGACAGTGGAGAATGATACACATAATTAGTAGAATGATGATTGAGGAACAACCATTCATTGTTTCTGAATCTACGGCAAGGAATGTTAAATTGGATGAGTTGCAACAAAGAAGGTGCGTCAAGTCAGTCTTTTCATGAACCTCCTGGCTTCCAGCTTTATATAGCCAGTTTTTGACAGCTCTCGTCCACCTGAACCCGGCAGTTCTTTTTAGGTCTTCATCCCATCTCATATGTGAGCTATCTCTGGTTTTCTTTTACAACCAAGGATGTTCTCCGGCGATATGTGGTAGCCGTGCTTCGTGAACAAATATATATATTTTATAGCCATTAAAATATTCCAGCTGCATAGTTTTCAATATCTTATGCATGTCCTATTGATTGAACATATTCGCAACGCAAAAGGTATCACATTTCTATTTCTTCGTGTGTTAATAATTCGCCTGCAATATTAAACCTGCGCCATAAATTTGACACCTTCGAAAATATTCACTTTTTTTTTTTCTATCCCCGGGGGTTCAGAAAGTTCCAGATGAACCCACTTAACGTACCCAGTCGCAGTCACAAGTCTGCGGGGATGGGCTCGCAGAAGGCGGCGGGAGGCAGGTGGATATGTGGATATGCGGTATCTCGATAGAGCAGATGGATATCCTCCCGACCACGAGGGAATGCCCCGTACACGTGTCTTTAAAAGCTTACCGGGGTTGGTGTTCCCTTTCGCGAATTCTAGAAATGCGTCGCGAAACAATCATCCAATATTTAAATAAAATGGGTGGCGATACACTCGTTGTGTCCCGATAAATAACACGAACGCCACTTCCCCACGGGCGGGAATATGAAGAATAGAGTTTCGCGAGAGACTTCGGGGATTATAAGCACTCTCTTATTTCCAAGTCGATGTTAGTCTGAATATTTGAAAGCACCAAGTATGCAAGTACTCAAGTGGAAGTATGAAGTGATAAATGATTACTGTGCGACAGCTTTAATAATGTATCTTTGTAGAAAATGTCTTTTGGTGAAAAGGCTTCCGAAGAACATTAAAGCTATTCTTACACCTAAAACACCGATGCTTAAAAAATCTATAATTTCAAACGTTGAATGCTATTTGTAGGTGTTTTACTGCACTGTACCAGGTTTATAGGCGTGGTTCCACAGATTAAGTGTGACGTTATGTTTGTTATTCGCCTGAAACTCATGAAATATTTGAACATCGATTACACTTTCAGTGTACACCTCTCCGCTCTCTCTGTGAAATTGCAATAAACGCCTTGCAGACGTTAGATAGAAAACCGGCAATAAAACGGCGGTGTTTAGGAACGTGCCGTGCTTGGTGTAAATAAATGCTAAAGGCTGGACGTGGAGATTCCCTAGAAATAACAAGGGGATGGCCTGTCGGATATTTAACTCAAAAGGATTCAATGTAAATTATTGGAAATTTTATTTTATCCAGTGGTTTTTTTTTACATGAATACCGCACAAGAGTCTTAACTGCTCCCAACCGTCTAGAGCCAGTGAGACAAGGCATCCCCAATAGGGGTATGTTGGGAGGCTGAAGGTAGTAGGGAGAGGAAGGAGATGAGGAAGAGGAAGGTTGGGAAGTACCTGGCTATTCAGATCTGGTCACCAAACACGGCTAAAGCCATTTCAAGCAACGTTTCAATTCTGAATGGTGGTCTTTCACCAGGGCGATACTTAAAGTATCTACCAGTGTGAAATTTTCTCTACTACTGAACTTATACAAGAATGTATACAACTTCTGATTTTTTTTTCCTTCGGTATAGGTATTTGACTAAGTTACTTAAACTCCTTTTGTGCTGTCTTATTTTTGCATCATTGTTCCTTGCGACAGCCAATCATTATTGTATGGTCTCTACCTCGGGACGTTCACTCTATCCGGGAGTGACGCATCTACCAGCTCTGCCATCCTAACTTCTCTAATTAGTTATTTTAAAAAATATATATTATATTAAATTAGAATTAACTTTAAAGATTTTATGCTTATTATATTTGATATATTAATTATTGAATTAATATCAATAATCTTCAACATAAATATGAAACGAACTCGGAATCTCTACTTTATCCGGGAGTAACGCCACTGCCAATTGTGCCACCGAGAAAGATGGTAAATATTACAAAAATGGCAGCCAAATCGGAAGAAATTAAAAAATAATACTAATAATTTTCAATGAAGTATACGATCTAACAAAGTGCCGGCTTGCACCTTGGTCTCACGTTGAAGATTATGTCAATAATCAATACATTATCAGAATAGTAATAATTAAAAAAGGGTTCTTAAACTTGTATAATAATTAAAATTGCTCTATTAGTAATTATTCTACCACATTAATAACTGTTTATTATACTGTCTCCGTTTTCTATTTAATATTTTTGCGAGTTCTTCTTACATTTTTAAATCACTGTTAGCAGGCGTCTAATTTCGTAAACTCAGATTATGTTCAAATTCATTTGCCCTTCGAAATGTCTCGATGATATTTTTCCAATATGTTAGCGTCACATAATGTTAGGAAAATTTGGATTGTAAGCTTCACATGTTACGTCATCCTTGCTGCTTAAGCTTAATAGGAGCTTCGTCCATGTCGAAAGCCTTCGCCCTAGATTGAGCTCGAAATCTCCCATTAATTTTGATATTCGAAGGTTTCACTCAAACGTCGATCAACTAAACAAAGTTCAAACTGTAATTGAAAACCAGGAAATATTCTGCACCTGAACAGAATTCCAAGTAGAAGCAATGAAAATATTAAACTTTTGGATCAAGTACCTTCCACGAGTGCACATAATGGGTGTTGTCTGTGCGCTTTGTGGCTGCGTTGCATATTTCGATACCTACTTAACGATATGTTCTTTCTTTTGCTATAAAATATTTTTTGACGTTTTTGTTTCTAAATGGAAACATATTTATGGATTGACAACAAATAAATCAACACCGTTCATGTCACAACAAAGGAAACTACCCTTTTCAAATTAAAATAGTAATAAACCACTGAGATTACGTTATTATCAGACAGCAGTATATAAAATTGATCGATTATTAATATATAATTAATGAAAATAAATAAAAATAACTTTGTACAATATTACAGATTTTATTTTAATTTATATGATCGACCGGTTTCGATTAGCCTAAGCATCATCAGGGTACAACATTAAACTAAACAAACAGTACATGGTGTGTGGTTATATATACTCGTACATAAAGATGGGGAACACTATATAAAATAAGGTAACAGTAAGAAAACAAAAGAATAACATTTAAATTATAACAGAGGAACAGAGAGAAAGATCTATCGGTTATTATTTCATTTTCATTAAATATGTCAAACTACAAAGCGATTGCTTTCTACAAAATTATATCATATAATTGTTTAAAACATTCCTTCTATCATACTACCAATAGAATAATGATTATCGATTATGTCGAAATGTGTCTAGAGAATCTAAAGCCTCCATCACTATCGGACATTTCCCGTGTGTAATATCTTGGCGATAAAAATGGTTATAAACAAAGTTTATCTGCTTTATTTATAAAAAAAATATCTCCCAAGAACAGTGTTGGGTATAGTCGTCACATATTCTGTAATCCATGACTGCCTTCTTATCGATTCTGCCACGAAATATTGTTTGTTTTATTTTGTATCTCACATTGGAATTAGGACCTAGCCGTGAAATTACTGACGGGTGTTTTTCCTTTGTACGCCTACAACGGTAATCGTTCATTTGACAGAGCTCAAAAATTTATCTGGAATAATTTCAATGTAATGTGCCTCATTCCTCGACTGTGTCTGACACTATCTGTAAGACGATGTTACGAGCTGATATGATATTAGAAATATTATAATCCATTATAAAGCTGTCTGTCATATTCAAGGCAGAGTCTGTGTTGCTACACAGTGTACGGTGTACTGTGTACACGCCAAGGTAGGTTTTTTGTTAAGACATCCAAAAATTGCCAAAACAAGTCAAGTGCTCGGAATGAGACGTGAGTGATATCGCCCGGGTCGTATAAAATAATACATAAAAGATTTTTCAGATATACGGTGTAGGTTGTTATTACGGCTTAGCGAATCCCCGCTGTAATGTATTATCATATCTCCCGCGATAGCTTATCAGTTCAATCTAAATTTACGGAGACTGATATTTTGTTTAGACCCTGAATTAAAGAAAGCTTTTACAACCGGTTTCATGTTATTATTTTGTGAAATTCCTGCCGGAGATATGTTTTTGCCCGCTTTCCGTTTACATTCTCGGAATACCAAAAAATGTATAAAATACGTTTGTTAGTTTAAGGTATTCCCGTAATGCTCACTAGAAATCAGAGGTTGCACGCGTCTTGCGATCTGCTTAAGGTATTACATTTGAACCATTGGGAAGAATAATATTTTTGATATATTTTCTGTGAACATCGGCCATTTCTTTACAAGGAAATTTCTCTGTAAACTAGGTAGTTTTTACTAGTTTCAGAAATTTTCAAGTTTTTTTTTAAATGTGCCTTTTCATTACGATTTACCTCCACTACCTACGACTGGTGGCGGCTTGTGAGTTTTTAGTGCGCTAGAGTGCTAAGATTGAAAAGTACGACATTGTTAGTTTTGTGGCCGAAAATATGTTGTTTTTTTTTCAAGATTTTTTTTGTATGAATATTTTCAGGATTTTTCAGTTTTGGTTGTGCACTGCACGGATTTCTAAAAAATCTTCATACAAAAAATTGAAATTTAAAAAAAATATATATTGTTTAAAAATAACATCAATAATGTCATTTCTTCAATCTTACCACTCTAGCACACTAAAAAGTCACGAGCCGCCACTGCCTACGAGTATTCTTTTTTATGTAAAATTCTTTTATTTCATGGGTAACTTTATTCCTCTTACCACAAAGGTTATAAAATATTACCACTGATATAAAATTATTTTTATTTACGGATACATTTTTCAACTCACTAGTACGTAGTAGGTACCTATCGTTTACCTGCCCCTGACGATATGCGAGTATAGTATAGGCAGTGGCGGCTCGTGACTTTTTAGCGTGCTAGAGTGGTAAGATTGAAAAAACGACATTATTTATGTGTTTGTAGCCGAAAACAATATTATTTTTTTTCAAATTTACAACTTTTTGTAGAAGATTTTTCAGAAATCCGTGCAGTGCACCACCAGAACTGAAAAATCCTGAAAATTTTCATACAAAAAAAAAATCATTTTCGACTACAATAACACTAATAATGTCATATTTTTCAATCTTAGCACTCTAGCACACTAAAAACTCACGAGCCGCCACTGAGTATAGGTGCTAGAAAACTTTTAAACAAGTGCATTTCTTGTTGTGTATAGTGCAACGATTCGTACGAATTCCGCGATGTCGTTCGCAGAAGTGCATCGAACATCGTGCATTTCTTCACCAGCCCCGTACGTGTTCTGGTTAGGCACCCTTCTCCGCGCTCCGCTGAGGGGACGAACTGCCATCCGAACAATGCGAACACATGCATATTACTTTCAATCGTAACTGAGCTCGTAGATCTATATGAGATATTCGTATGTGTTGCTATGTGACTAGTTTTATATTAAATAAGTTATCATTTAAGTTTATTCACATTATGTTTAATAAGTTAACTTTAATTATTGATTTAACAATACCAAATTTTTAACCCTATTCCACTATTTTTTATTAAAACCTGACCGGTTTCAACTTTTAACCGGCATCTTCAGACTGGTACAATTTTAAGTAAATCTATTTTATATATACTATCAAGTCCGGAATGGACGCTCATTGAGTCTTATATTGAACATAACATCTGTGGCTTAGGGTTATGTTTTAATGCTGACGGAAGCGACTTTACAATTACATTAAAAAATACCTTCGGGTAGTTTAGTGATTTAATAAAACAAATATATAAAACAAATATTCGGGTAGTTTTATTACATTCTGGGAGACGGTTTAGATAGTGATGAGTTAGATGCATCTGTGGGTTTTTTGTAAATTTATATAATATCTATTGTTGTCAACGTTATTTTTAACAGTTGGCTATTTATGATTTTCCCGTCTCGGTTGCTTAATATGTTTTTAGCAGGCATGTCTACACGGGTGGATTGGATTTGACATATTAACGGAGAGTCAGCCTTTTTTCCAATTGACTATTCATTACGTACTTTTCTTGTATTTTATTTATAAGTCTATTTATTTCTAATTTGTCTATTTTTCCCCTTATTGCACTCATGCAATATTTTAACATCTATATCTTTATGAAATGAATGATGTTTTTCAATAAGTGAGTGGCTACGTTGGACAGTTCACCTTTACTATTGGGCTTTACTTTACTATTCAAGCTGGGTTATTATTATTAAATCATTAAAATGCAGTTCCACCACGAATTAACAGTTTCAAAAGTAAAACTTTGACTATAATATATTTTCCCACTTTTTTTGTATCGTAAGTCTCTATCTGCATGCTCTTTGCTTTATTTTGCTGGATAATCACTGTATCTAATGTGTCCCTAGGATAATTATTTGTCTATGTGTACTTATATATATTTTAATTATGTTTGTTAATGGTCATTGACCGTAAATAAATGCATTCGAGCACTTGATTGAAACAAATACAAACATTTATATTTTGAAAATATTACGATGTTCAATGATTACTTTTGCTCAAATCGTATTAACGTAGTCTCAGTAAACGAGCAAATTGACGTAGTCGCAAAACTTTTTTTTTTTGTCTGTTTTTTGTGCTTGTTTTGTAAAACTTAATTTTAATTTATTTAATTTAAAACCATGTACGGTTTTTAAAGTTCCGCAAAGTTTTTTTTTTTTAATTTTTGCGCCAAATAGCTGTCAGCCCAAAAATACATATATCTAGTAGAACGTATTTTTAAACCGATATTTGACACACGTAAAATTGAATCGTATCATACGATAATAAATATTAATATCTTATATTATTATATTTTTTAAGAAGGAAGGATCGACAATTTTCTTATGTGAACCAAACCACTGAAGGACACATTTTATTATTATTCGCTGACCAACCAAAGTACTCGTATAGTGTCTGTTGCAATATTGCTGAAAGTAGGAAACATATGTCGAAATTTTAAAACAGTCTTGAGTTAAGAGAAAGTTTAACGAATTTGCCTTATTTTCCAGTTATGTCGCAACGTGCTGCGCTACAAATAATATTCAATAAACTTCCAGGAAATTGTCCCTTCGTTTTAGTTCTGCAAAGTTACCTATTTGATACCAGCTGTACCTTTCTTTGTGGATAGACGTCATTATTTTTGGTTTTGCTCATGGAATTGGTTTCTTACGAAACTTACAATTATTAATATCCATAAAATCTGTCTTTTAAGTTACTTAAGGGTCAGCACCCAAAAATACCACATTTTTTGGCTTTCTAGTACAAGCAATACTACGAATGATTTATCTGTTAATTCTATACGGGTAGTTAGAAAAATGTCTAAGGTTCCCAGTGAATACAATTCTTGAACAGTAATCTTTTAATTTCTTTATTAAATGAATACATGAATTTTAGGTAAATCGTTAAAAAATGCCATTGCTGGTTTTTAAAATGCACCTTTTACTGACACTTGAGTATATTTTCCATAGAATTTAAAGGATTACGGTGAAAAAAATATATTTACTGAAGACCTCAGACATTTTTCTACTTTTACAACTCACAGAAAATTTACAGATAAATTATTTGTAGTATTGCTTGTATTAGAAAACCAAGAAGTGATGTTTAGCGTCGTTTTTTTTTTTCATCATATCTAAAAGATAGAAGCCAGTACGTATCATTAAATGGATACGAGTCCGATAACTTCGCAGCTCTGTCAGGTATTCCACAAGGCTCAAATCGGTCCCCTATTGTTCCTTATCCTGATAGACGACATCCAGGATTGCATACGTCACAGCTCGTGCTTATTGTTTGCGGACGATCTCAAACTTTTAAAGGAGATTGAATCGGATGAAGATTTTGACAAACTACAAGCCGACCTAGATGCAATTTCGAACTGGTCTAGAAACAATAATTTAAATTTTAATATAAAAAAATGCGTCATTATGACATATAGCCGATCTAAAAATCCTTTTTTTTTCAAAAATATTATGAATAGTGAAATTTTAACCCGCGTATTTACCATCAAAGATCTCGGGGTGGTTTTTGATCCCAGGCTAACGTTTTTTCGAGTCATATAGTGCAGCTTACTTCAAATTGTTATAAACTTCTTGGTTTTGTAATCAGAAGGTGCAAAGAGTTTAATAACACAAATGCGATGACAGCCCCTTCAATGGAGTGATTTGGAGTATGCTAGCACTGTCTGGTCTCCACATCAAACCAAATACATAAATATGTTGGAACAGATTCAAAAAAATTTTTGCGTTCGCAAACCCTATGTTCATGCATCACATGGAACTACTCGAGGAGACACATTATCAAAGCTTAGAGGCTAGGCGCAATGCTGGTCTCATGACAATAGGCTTTAAAATTATAAATCACTTAATCGACTGTCCATACCTTCTTGACATGCTACTGCTTATTCGTACCAGAAAATACTGTCGCAGCAGAAATCATGCAATAGAATACCCTATGGTCGGACAGATGTTTTGGCTCAGCATAGCATGACAAGAGGTATAATTCTGTTAAATACATCATCTATATATATTGATATATTTTCAGATAATTTACAAAAGTTCAAAAAAACTTGTTAATTTAAAAATGTTATAATTTGAAATTGTTTACTTGTTGTTCCATTGTACTGTTATTGGTTTATATCTGTTGTACAATAATAAAAATAAAAATAAATTTTTTGAGTGCTGAGGCTTAACAAAGATCGTGTTACTAAGTAATAATAATAAACTCCCTTTTCAAATACATGACTTTCGACCTATTATTGTTTATCATTCTGATTACGTTTATCTTGTTGTCATTGAGACCTGATTATGCCCACTGCAATATTTTTGAAAGAGTTAAAACGGATACAAGGAAATAAGGGTTGGGTTGGATCGGGTTAGGTTGTGACTTAAGGCAAGCCGCTTTCCCGGGTCAGTTATCGCGGGAATATCGTTTTAACGGCGTTATTTTATTGCGGTTTTAGCTCCCGGACGAGCACGGAGGTATTTCGCAAGGATGTTTATGTGCGCCGCCCCGTACATGTTTCGGTGCGGCTTACTCTACACGGCACTATAATACACTAACTCTGTACCGGGGGTGCAATGAATTTCTGCGAACTTCGGCCCTTAAAAAATCACAAAATATTTTTTAATACACTATTTACAACTTCTGACAGTTTGAAATTGTTGACAAATGACCAGGTATTATTTAAAAAAAAACTTTTATCAATCATAAATCATGATTCGCTCAGCTTTTTTATTAAACGCAAATTCTTGACAAATTGATTTATTGCTATTAATATTTTTAGTGCGAGTATTTGGGATGATTCGCAATGGCCCTTTTTAAATATTTTTTGATGATGAGTGTAACCCTATCAAGGAGTAAACTAGCCGGGCATTCCATATTGTTAATATAACGCTCGTCATTTTGTTTGTGTTTATGCAATACTTTCGTATTTATTTTATGGACTGCATAATGTTGATTAGATTCACCAGAAAGGTGTCAAACCCTTGTAGCTTCATCTTGCAAATCGGTTCACTGTTTTGCGTTCCACTAGTGATTCGTTAATCGTATATTTTCTTACCCCTGCCCTATACACCGTGCAGCCATTACAGTGGGTACGTTACAGCCATTACGTGCGGCTGGGAAATAGGGCCCGACGTATTGCGCTACATCCCTGCGATGATCCACCCCTCCTACTTGCCGGTGCAATCTGCATGCTTCGAGGGATGATTGTGAGGTTTCAGGGGTTATCGGAGAATTTATTTTTCATTGCCGCTGCGCCAATATACACTTTAAGCGCCGATTTTCTATTAACATCGCGGTTTTACTTTTGACGCTGGAAATTTTATTTTTCACATTTTTTTAATGCAATTTACTCAGTTATAAAAATGGTTCAGTTTACAACCACTTAAATATTTTCAATGCCAACTAATTGACACCTGATTAATTAAACTCCTTTCTTCTTCTCTTATCAATTTGGCGACCCAGCAACATCCGGTCCTGAACAAACACCCGCCGATCGAATTGCATCACGCAGGGCGGAAAACAAGGTTTCAATTTAGATGCACTCTGTTTAGTTTAATTGCGTTCTACTGAGTGGTCTGGCTCGGTGGCAGCACCCCCAGTGGTGGGGTGGAGAGTTTTAAACTATTTTCGTCCTCAATATGTGAAATAATTTATTTTATGAAACTTACTATTTCATTGATAGTAAATGGATTGCGTATGATTTTTTTTACGACTAGGGAAGCGAGTTTGATGAAGTTTTTTCATTTCTCATTCGCAACTTTTCACCTTATCCTCTTCATATGATGTAAGTTACGCAACCGCATACATTTATAAGAAGAGTGCGTTCCTATTTTTGAGATATTTTTACTTTCTAATTTATTTTTAAAACAATAGTAATGAATTAATAAATATAATGACGATGGTTGGGATGGTCTTTCTTCGCACCTATACTAGGTATTATACTTCTGATGAAAATATGTTTTTAACCTAATCGTATGGATTTTCCAAAAAATGTTTTTTTTGTCAATAAAAAAATTGTGTATAAAAGCGATTATATGGCTATGGAAACAAAGCACATTTAAATTCGGATAATGCGATAAAATATGTATTATTGTGAACCTTAAAGCCTTCTCAGAGTAATGCCACGAATATTCGAATTGTCAATATTTCTAAACTACAATTGGGAAAGTTTAATATATTTGATATAATGCCAAACCCCCAGATTCTCCGAATTTATCTTCTATCCATATCAAAATGGTGCTAAATGAATATTTCACTTTGGGAATAATTATTATCCCATTGCGATACGAATAAAAATACGACAGTTCCATCACAAAGCATAATATTTTCTCTTACTAATTCTAAAATAAATTCGAATCATTAAAAAATTTTAAGGGAGGTTAATATTATAAACCTTTTTTTTATATTTGAGTACACAATGAAGAAATCGTATGATTCGTATGTTATGTTAAAAAATGTTCACGTTACGTAGAAACTCTGCGTCTTTTCCAGAATTTTTAGATTGTCCTATATTCATTTCTTGATCGAACCGTGTCATTATTAAAAGTTTACTAAATCACTAAATATACTCGTAGATTATTTATTTTCGAAAGATCTATATTACGAACATGTATATATTAAGTGCACAACTTTTCTGCCGCCATTTTTTTCCCGAAATTCGAGGCTTTGTTCTAAAAAAAATGTTTTTACATTTATGATTCAAACTACTGTCCATAGTTGACCATTACTTTCTCCCGTCTTTCGGGCAGCGTACGAATCCCGCGTTGAAAAAACTGGTCATCTTTTGAAGCGATCCACGAATCGATCCAATTTTTAACTTTTTCATAAGACCGGAAGTGCTAGTCAGCCAGGTCGCGTGCCATTGATCCAAACAAATGATAGTCAAGGGAGTATTTCAACGCTTCCAAGTATGTCTTGACCACTTTCGCAACATGGGGTCGAGCATCGTTCAATTAAAACTCCCGAAAATAACGAGAATTTGGCTCGTTAACTGACGTTTTTAATCTAGAATAACTTAATGAATGAACAATGATGCACACTAATCGACTAATGTTTCTACGGGGTTATGTTGACAGATGCATAAGTTTATTGAATAACGTCTATGATCTTTCTATTTCGACCACTACTTACTGCTAAAGCCATCTATAGGAAAACGGCGGAAGCAAAGTTTTACACCTGACAAACATTATTTTTTTAAACACCCAAGTATTATTTTCGGTACGAACAAACTTCATGATCGTATGTATCTAAGTTTACATCTCCTAATAAGCACTGCCCCCACTGGGTGCATATTTTATCAGTTCCCATTACCCGATATCCAGTGGGATCGGCCCTCTGCGTCCGGCGTCTTGACTGGCGGCTCGGGCGTCGCGACGCCCTGCGTGTCCCGACCGTCACGACGCGTCTTGTCGTCCGTGGCCACCGGGCACGTGGTTGGAATATCCACACGTGACGTGAGCGGCGTTCAAAATCGACCGCGATCGCGACAAAATGTTCATTGTCTTCGGTAAATGGTCGCCACAGGGTTCTTGGTTTGAGTTTTCATTGTGCGCCCACGTTTCATCTACCTTTATTTTTTAGTCAACTTATTTTATAATACTGTTGTACGAAATCTAATATTATGGCACTGATAAAAATAATTAAAATTAATAAATTAGAATCTTTACAATTTTATCAATATTAGTAATTTGGAATATGATGAACTAGAGATATATAAATATATTATACATATATATTTAAAATAAACATTATGCTTTAAATCAGAGGTTCCCAAACTCTTTTGTCGCGTAGACCACTTGCCGACTTTTTCTGTTTCGTATGGACCCCTTGCTTTCCTAATATTGTTTTTTTAGCGTTAGGAAAACCTTCAAAGTTTTATAAACGCTTTAGGAACTGCTAGTTCTTTGAAATGAACCCTTCGCGGTGAACACTTCAATTGTAGTCGAACTCGTCAAAAAATAATACTAGTCGGTAGAGATCTTAAATCGAAAAGTGTTAGCAAATCAACGAAAATTCCTCTCCGAAAAAACCACTAGTCGGTAGAGATTTGAAATCGAAAAGTACTAGCTAATCGACAAAATATCCTCCCCATAAAATTATTATAATTAATATAATTAGGGAATTGATGTCTATTATAAGAGAGTATTATAGGTTCTATCTGTGAGGTGAATTATTACATTTGCGGGAAACTAAAATTTTGGTGACGGCCTGCCTAAATGGAATCCACTCTCGTGGACCCCGATTTACGTCTCAAACACCCCCGATTATTTTTTTCACTGACTTGGACCCTTGCAGGTCGGAATCGACCCCTGGGAATCGATATAGACCACTTTGGGAATGACTGCTTTAAATGCTTAACACTCCATTATGATATTAATTTCCATAACATATTCAACAATTAATGTACACATAAAGAAGAGATAATAACTTTCTATACCGTTCATATTCATCATATTGAATCCGTAGAACATCGCTTTTACGCGGAATTATCCATGCATTTCCGCGAACATAAATAAAAATATTATTTCATTGCATGGAGATTAGTGCGAGAAAGAGGCGATTATTCATATGATGAAATTGAACAAATATTAAAAATTTCTTTTTTAGAATAGCGTAAGAAAGACTTTGATTTAATTTGAACTTTCGTAATTATTGATTGTATAATTGACTCACCTTCTTTGTTGCAACTCATCCAGTTCAACATTCCTTGCTGCAGATTCAGAAACAATGAATTGCTGTTCCTCAATCATCACTCTACTGATTATAGGTATCATTCTCCACTGTCCAGAAAGTCGAAACTTGTTCTCAACTCAAGCCATGGTTTTCAATTTTTTTTTAATTGTTTACGACTCTACCAAAACTTTGACTTGACCTTGGCTTTGATTTTAATGTTCTTTCTTATGTATGTTTTGTCCTATTTTTGTCATTGCTTCATTATAATATTATGTATGTGCTTTTCTTTCTCTGTTGCTCTTTATTCCCATTTCGTGTTATGTTTTTTTTTTGTAATTGGACAATAGTTTGTTAATTTATAAATAAATAAATTAAAAGGTTTTGTTAAAGATAATTTCCCATTTTTAAAAAAGTTTTTTTTCCAATGCAAACTGTTTGAATGCAATTAGTATCATAGGTATTTTAGATAAATTGTTTCCGTTGTAAGAAATTTAACTCAATTAGTCTTGTAAGGAAATGAAAGAAAATAAGTTGTTATTCTTGTTTTCATACAAATGTTATGTTTGTAATATAATATCTACAAAAAAATTGTATTCCTTTCATTTTGAAGGCGTTAGGGTCGCTACTATCATACTGGAGTTGTTCAATTTAATTTTGGAATTTTCGTCGAATTTGAATACCCTTGTTATATTATTTCGTCGAATATGTACGGAAATAGTTTTATTTTAATCATACGATTAATGTCTGTAGTTAACCCAATTGATGTTACCTCATTAATTATCCACGAATTTGTATTGAATTAATATTAAAATGATTAGAGTTCTGTTTGTTTTCAATATAAATGTTGTATCAACTTAATTAAATCAGTACATATATTATTATACTAGTTATTTATAATAATAGTGCGAAACCCCGTATATTGCCAAAGCTTATCGCTTTATCAAAGCCTACAAATGTAATACCTCCCTATTTTAATTTAATCAATTCTATGGCCGCCCTTTGCTACCAATAATTGATACCGTCGCCGGAAAGGCAAAAGGGTGAAGTGCCATTTCGGGAAGTTTGCACCATAGTACTCTATAGTTCTTTTTTACAAAAAAAAATCATAAGTTCAGTATTCTGGTTGGATTTTGAAAAAAAAAATACTCGGGTAACTCAACGGTCTCACTGAATCACCTGAAGCGACAAAAAGTTAAGAAAAGTCCGAAACGTGGGTCGCTTGAGTCGAGCCTTCTCCCAAATGGTAAATATATTTTAGATGGCTGAAGAGCCCCGAAGTCTTCAGAATCAAACGAGAGTCAGAGTATTCGACGTGAAAAAAAACTGATGAAAACTGCACATTTAACTCATTTTTGACCAAAGTGTCGCTCAAGCCCTTTTGCCTTTTCAGCGACGATTATGAAATTTTAATAATGATATGAGATAAGTTGACCAGACTATTAAAACAAAATGCTAATTAATGAATCTAATTTGCAATTCAAACGCTACTCATTCCAAGCGGTGCGAACAAATAAACGAATACCCAAATTGTGTTTACTATGTAAACTCGACGTGCTTAAATATTCGTTTTCCGATAAAAATATTTATTCGACCGATTTATTTTGACACAGGATCAACTGCAGCTTTCGGGTATTGTACATTTATTTAAATATCGTTCCCTGTGACTGAAGAATATTTCTATCAGGTCGAGTGTTTTAATATCTCTGCGATGTAAACTTTAAATCAATACTCACTAAAAATATTTCTTTGGATGTCTTTGCTTTGAGTCTACTAGATTTTATACCAAGTACCTTTAGATTCGTTAGCTTAAGTAGGTATGATCAATAAGTTGCCTGATTCATCAGTTCATTTGAGCTGCGTTGCGCGGTCCTACTCCTGTTTTAGAGATACTTCGGCGGAAGCTGGAGATGTGCATCAGCAAAAGTGCCTCGCTGCAGTCTCGCTGGGACCCCCTTGATGGTATCTACAACTTACTAGACGAAACTAAACTTCCCCTAGAAACAATTTGTATAAGTCATATTGACAGGTAAGTTAGGTATGCGATTCCGAGGTAAAGGATATACATATATATCTGTTCCACCTTTCGTATTTTTAATTTTTAAAGTAATTTAAACAATATTTTTAGGGTGTTTTTTTACCTAAACTCTCTCCACTTTTGGTTGTTGTTTCATTTCGAGCAACGTATGAATTCTAACTCTCTCCGTTTATAAGTGGCCTGTTATGGAATGAAATGTAAAATAAACACCGACAAAAGTTTATCAGACTGTAAGGGTGAATGAAGAACGAGATTCGCTAAATAATAAATGATCCAGCCTCCGATACTCTTCCGCCTTTCGTGCTTGATGTACATCAGAAATGATTAGTCAATGCTCGCCCTTTTTCTAATTTATATTTTCAACGTGATCTCAAAATGGGCGGCCGTGACTTTAATATGTTTCCGTAAATCCTTTGCGGGATGAGGATAGAAGGCTTTATTCGAACAATTGAAAAAACTAATAATATGTTTCCTGTCTACGAAAATAGTTTACTATATCGTCGCTGAAAAGGCAAAAAGGGCTTAAGCGACACTTTGCATGTTCACAAATATGCAGTTTTGATCAGTTGTTTTTCTGCGTGGAATGCATTTAGCCATCTAAAATATATTTACCATTTGGGAGAAGACTCGACTCAAGCGTCACAAGTTTAGGACTTTTTTAGCTTTTTGTCGCTTCAGGTAACTCAGTGAGAGCATTGAGTTACCTGAGTTAACTATTTTTTCTAAATCCAACCAGGTATGGAGATTAATGAATTTTATTGTAAACAACAAAAAAACTTTTAAGTGCTCTGGTATAAACTTCCCGAAATGGCGCTCCAGCCCTTTTGCCCTTCCGGCGACGATGTGGTTTTGTGTTTATAGCAACTCTCTCGATTTCAATATTCAATTATTCTGTTATTTTATACTAATTATTGAAGCGTGTAATGTAAAGTTCACTAACAGAGGCATGTTTATAATAGTCGTGTTTATTTGTGAACATCGACTGAATTTGTAATAATTGGTTTCTCTAGCCCATTATTTCAATTAATGTCAAATAGGACTTGCTATCGACGATGTGAGACCCCACCCAAATGACGGTTACAATTACACGAAGGGCCCTCAATATGTGAAATGTGCTCGGTCAATATTGTTTATTTGGTCATTCAACCACTTAACTCTATTGCCTGGCGCTCATTTACGAATGCAACCAATTTGACGATTTCAATCATCTCCTATCCACCTTTCCCGGGCCATTGTTTGCAAACCTACCCTTGAAATACATTTTTGCATTTCACATTTTTATCTTTTGATCTGCAATTCTCTATCAAAATCAAATGATTTAAAAAATGCAAGTGAATTCACAATTGGGTTCACAATATTTCGTTTATTTTATGAAGTCTGAAGTTATTCTATCAATTTGGAATAATTATTTGACTCTGACAAACATGCCGGCTACTAACGATGTGTGCTTTCAGAATTACTTGGAAATATGATGGAGAGTTTGTTCTTTTCGTAATTGATTCGAATGAAGTAATTTAAAGATACAAATTTATCATGTTTGCCTACTCCTTGATCTCAAACAGAAATTTCTCATAACATTCCCAAGTCGGAATACGTTGATACGTATTTGAGAACTAAAAGGAATGTGTTTTTCTATTTAATATATCATATATCCTTTTAGAGAGCTTTCACTCAAGGAAAGTCAGGCGTCTGAATACTTTTTTTCCGGCTATGAATAGTATTGAATAGTTGTCTTTATGTTTAGTATGTTGAAACCTATGTACAGTCTCTTCAACTAAACTCTACAAATTGCTTTTGAAAAACCTCTCAGGGCCGAGTAATTTTCCTTTTCCATGTATCTGTATTTTAGATATCAAATAAGCATCATCATGGTCGTTTTGGAACTGAGATTCTTTCATGTGAAACACTACCCTCTAGACGTAATCTTAAATTATTAGTTTTAAACTTTGACATGAAGCACTCACTTTGTGGAAAGACATAATTACATTTTAAATAAAAGTAACTTAGTTTTAACACCACTTTATTGGATACATGTATACATAAACCAACCGGTTTCGGCTCTACCTGAACCTTCTTCAGGGCTGAACAAATATGTATTAATATTTGTTCAGCCCTGAAGAAGGTTCAGGTAGAGCCGAAACCGGTTGGTTTATGTATATATGTATCCAAAAAGTGGTGTTAAAACTAAGTTACTTTTATTTAAAATGTTATTAGTTTTACTTCATTTGCATACGCTTTCACGGCGATAAATGTGCTCTTCGTCATACAACCCAAGGTGAGTCCTTTATGAGATTCAAATATTCATACGACGTTTATTTTTATTCGCTACATCAGTCTTGTTTGTTTTTGACGTTGCTTTAAAAAATGTATGTAATCTCTCCGCAAAAGTTAATAAATATTATGTCAAATGCTTAATATGGAGGATTGAATGTTGCTAATTTAAAAAAAAATGTAAAGTAGTTAAATATTGTTGCCAATATTGAATATATTTTTATTTTCTTTATTTTTAAATGATTTTTGCCGACTTCACTTCTCACAAAAACTTCTCACTTTTCACAAAAATCTGATGCACTTATTCAATATCCGTATGTGTATATTTCTAAATAACTCTCTGGGTAACTCGAAAGTTCCACTCCGCTCAAATTCTCCTCTGCCAACTTTCACAGGTCTTAAACTTGCAAGCTGGTATTTTTTGTAGAAATGTACCATCGCAATTTTCCCATAGCCCACAATTCAGCGGTTTTTGATAAATTGATTTAATATCAAAGAAGAAAATTTTTCATTTCATTGATATATCTTAGTTCTTGTGAGACATGGGTAGATGGGCGGCGATTTTATTATATTAATATCTCAAATGATTTGTTGGTTTTGAATGTGAACAGTAGACGTGGGAGGGTAACGAATTCGCGATATAGCGTAGGTATAATTTATAATAATTTATTTTCCACTTGGGAAATTTCAGTCAGAAACTACGTGAAACTTTATCTTCTCGTAATATTATTATTATTGTAGCACTTGTATGATGGTATCATGTGACTTAGTAATGTAAAATGTTAAAAATTCCGATCGATCGGCTGCCGTTAAAGTAGAATCGAACGTGCATCGTAATGTTATCTTGGTTCATCCCATTATCACCCAGCTTGCTCTCCCTTCAATAGACCACACGTGCGTTATATCTATAAGCGGGTTCTCGCACCTCTCGCCCTGCCTACGTTCCTTCAGTAAGAATAACAGTTTTACATTATAATGGCCCATTCCCAATTACCCGCTCGCCTGTGTTCGGTAATTTTCAATCCTCGCTGCTGCAACATTCCCGGCCGAGACAAAGCAAATGAAACCTTACTTTAAAATGATTCCATTACGTCCGAATTGCTCGAAAACAACCGTGTTTCTCCTGTCGCCGTAAGGGTTGCAGCTATATTGTTCTATTGTTTTATCATCCCTGAACTCTTCTCAGTACCTGGAATTGAATCTTCATTGCTTTATTTCTCGATTGCGTGTTTTTTTCTCTTTTATTTACTCGTTCCTTGCCTCCATTTCCTTTCTAGACTATGGCATCTATTTTTTGATCATATAACTCTCTATTTTGCTGTACAGTTTTTTATCTGCGTTATATGTGAGGCAATGCAGTCTCCGTATTGATAGGGCACGTTAAAGAATTTTATCGCTCGAATCTATTATTCTCCTTTAAATTATCACAAAACAAAGCGCAGTTCTGTGTCCGAATGCTGTCAAGCGTACTACTTACCCATTTTATATAATATGAATGATATGAATAATAACTTTAAGAACATGTTTCGGTGGAAATTTATTACAAAACGTTTTAGTGCTTCAAAAGTATTACTTTTGTTAAATGTCATTTGTCATGTGAGCTCGTATTTTTAGATTAATACATAAACTTTTTCCACAAAAAGGAAACCATTACGCAAACGAGAGTTGAAATATGGCTCGAACACAATCAACTCCTGTTCATTAACCTAGAATAATTCTGCAGAACGGAATTTAGGTTTCCTTGAAATTTTCACTCGATAAAAGTAATCTGCCAAAGTGCACCATAAATCCAGTCCTCGTTATAATATGACGACAAAATGTAGTAAGCAATTTCATGTCACAAAGCCTATATTATGTGTACTGACTTTATGTTTGCATATTCGGTGGCTTTACAAAAGGTGGTAGTATTTGTACTGGTTGTAGGTTGAATTTGCCTTACCGCGGCTCGGATTGACGACTACTTGACTCAGTCCTGTTGGGGTCTGGCCCACACTGACAGCGGCTCTCAATCATGCGGAAAGACAGCTGGCCCCTCGCGGCGTTAACAAATTTTACGGGCCTCTACGCTAAATTTCAATATTTTGTCAGTGTCCTGGTCCTGGCCCAGCCTGCATTTTCACACTGGACCCGCACCATGAGATCTATTGGGATTTATTTTGTATTTTGTTTCATTTTCCACAATTCTACTCATTCTCCTTTTTTTAATTTATGGGCTATTAAACTTCATTCTGTGGACGAATTTATCGATGCACATTTATCACACTGGATAATCCGGGAACACATTTCACCTGCAATATTTTTTATACGGCGTACCTTTATGTCGAATCTATCGATTACCGATAATTGCTGCATTTAAAAAGTGTTGATGCAAATTGATAATTTATTAAAATTGGAATTAACTTTAAAGCATCAATGCTTATTTATTATTGAATATTTAAATAACATTAATAATATTTAATTGATTTGTATAGCGCCGTTTTTGTGAAAAATCACCTAAAGGGCGCTGTACAGATCTTATTTTCTATAATTACCTATCCATTCCTAGTTTAAATAAGAAAATAAGCTAAAACACAAATATGAAACAGAAAAAAGCAAGAAACTAAAAAGAACAATGATCATGACCGATAGAAAAGATGGCAGCCAAAATCGGACGGAATTAAAATATTAATAATTTTCAATAGTTCTAAAAGTATGAGATCGTTTAAAAATGCCGAATTCTAATGAGGTCTTGATGGTTTAATTAGCGTAGTGTTACTCCTAGATAGAGTAGAGGCTCCGAGTTCGTGTCTCGGTCATGACCATTATTCTTTTTAGTTTCTGTTTTTTTTCTGTTTCATAATTGTGTTTTAGATTATTAATAATATTTGAATAATTAACCTTGCAACATTTGACAAATTCGACTTTCCTTACGATTACCAATCTTTGCCATAGATAGGATTGTTCGGAGATTAAATTCGTTAGTGGATATTATAAGTCCTGATATATTTGCGAGATTGGATAAGATAATGCACGTATTTATGAGGGTATTAATGGTTCGACTAATCCCACGAATGGTTTGGCCCATTGCCACGTAGGAACCGTAATCGTAAATGATCGGCACTCTTGGCCAACCTGAATGTTTCGTCCTGAATTATGTGACATTTCGGCGTTTACTTTGTTTCCTTAACGTTTACTTCATATACCTATTTGCTAGAAATTAATAATTATAAAAGAAAATACCAGACATTAAAACCTGGATCTCTTTTTGGCCTGGCGCGTGCTTTGACGGGCAATTATAAATAAAATCTAAGAAATTTTTTTTATTTCTAATTTTGTAACTGTTAATTCATGGTGGAATTCCATTTTAATGATTCAGTAAAACAATAATAATAAAAGTAATCTACTGTAAAAGTACATAATAAATATAATCATGTAATTATACCATAATACTGGGAGTAACCCAATAACTAGGAAATTTTATGGAAAATCTATACATTACAATTAAGATGGGAAAACCTAAAATAAACTCATTAATAATCAGTATTCACCAACCTTGCATTATATAAATACATCGTAAAATCATACTTAGAGAAATACAACTGTAACCCATCTTAAATAAAAATTCATACCAGATAGACATATAAAATAGTAAACTAAAAGTAACTTGTAACTAATAAAATCATGCAGCAATACTGATAAATATAATTAAAGTAAAATCATGGTTTACTACCCCTGATATCCCAAAAATAGTATATAATCCATAGAATAAGAACAACCTGTTCTAGTCTGAAGATGGCCGTTATAGGCTAAAACCGGTCCAGTCAAAAAATAAAAAAGTGGAATAAAGTTATAAATTTGTTTTATCAAATCAAATCTAAGCGCGTCTTTACATATACATTAATTTAATGTGTCCTCAAAAAAAATCATCTTTCAATTCAACTCCTGAAATGTTGATGTGCATCTTTTCCCCTTCCTCGATTCACCACTATCCTGTTTCCTGTTCTCTGTAACATTGCCAGAGGTGATTAAATTTAGGCACATAGTATAACTGCATGAATCGGCTCCTAAGAGAAATAAATTGATTTGCGCTCGCTTTTGGAAAATTGGACGGACGGTGATTGATTCGTACGATGAACGATCATACTGGATAATGGCTTTCTGTATCTAATTTGTCAACTCTTCCTTGCCCCCGGCAATATATCACCTACAAGTTTAATAAAACTGACAATTTAGTTGCCATCTATTTTCTTTATTACATTTTGCTTTTAGTGTTCAAACTTTGTACCTTTACGAGTATACGTTTAATGTGATCACAGGACACGATCAGTTGCTGTAGAATTAAATCAATTATTTTTCATTTCATTTAATCTCAAAAGCGTGTTTACATGAAATAAAATCTTCAATGGACGAACAAATATTTATTTTATAAATTATGCCGTTTAGCGGAAAATAAAATCATTGGACGTTGTTAAATATTCATACACGCTCTCATTACTTTGCCCTTCCCCAGCATTTCGTTTTGTCCATTGCGATACGTTCTATGTTCACGTACGTTTAATCACAAAGTAAAAATCTCGTTTATGCAGAGATGCCGAAAGTGATGTCGCTTCCCCTTTTAACTCCGTGCGGTTTATTCCGGCATCATTGACACGTAGGGTAGCTCGGGGACTCGGAGCAATTAAGTGTACAAAAATGTTATTTCCGTGATTCTGTGGATGTCATTTCATTTAATATCGTTTTTAAAAGCTCCCGTCGCCTACGACGGTTTGTCTTTGTAATGGCTTTTTCATTCGCTGAACATCGCGCGTGTGCTTAAGCTTATCCAGCGGAACACGTGCGTGCATATGTAATTATGCTGATGCTTCGAGGTGTAAACTAAACTTTTATTGAAGGTGCCGGTTTGATTTCCCCGCGAGTCTTTCAAAGGTTTTTCCCAAATTTTTATTCCATTTTCACCAAAATCGGCAGGAATTTCGGTGTATACGATATACAAACCCTTTTTGAATGAACTCCCCTTTGTAACGGAGGTTTAATGGAATACAGTGGAATAATTAATAGAACTATCGGAAATTCCCACTGTGACTCGAAGTTCATATTGCAAACCGCAGTATCTGTAAATATTGTACTCCATTTTGTTCGGTTCTAATAAAACGCTATGCCATAATACGGTATTGCTACAAACTGTTTGCCGGTGACGATAATATATTTGTTTGTCGCTGCCAGTGACAAGCATTGTAACGCCCCCCCCCTCGTGACTATTGCTATTGTTTCTTCCTCCCGGCAGGCCGAGCTGAATTCCGCCGGCCCTCCGCGATACTATCCCGGCCCGCCTCTAATAATGGAGCGATAAAGAGGAAGCGCCTGCGAACAAAAGGGAGAACTTTTGTTTACGTATTATTTCATATCGTTTTAAGAGGCCCGGCTAGCTTTAGATTGAGGCTTTTAGACAAGTGTTTGAACAGTAAAAAAGCTTTTAGTCTACCTCAGAATTAATGTTTCTCTTTTACGCTGGATGCTGTAACCTTTCACTGTTAGAGCTGACGATAGTTCCTACGCATTATGTGATTTGGTGTTCAAAAAAATTAAAACATCCATTTTTAACTAATATTATGTTAAAATTTAGATGATATGTTCACTATGTTAAGAGTGTGCCGAATTTGCCAATTAACCCTTGTGCTTTTGATCATAAATGAATGAGAGATGTGCATTCAACGTTAATGTTTAGCTGTAAGGCTCTTTTATTTCTAGCTGGTCTTTCGTTTGAATTTACAAAAGTGAAAAATAATAGAAAAAAGCTTTTGAACTTTTCTGTAGTAACTCGATAGGCAATTCGATGACATGCGGCCTCTATACCTGCACGAGTGCACAGCGGTGTAAGTAATGCCCGATATAGCGACGCGAGAGTACGTGTCTAGTCACTGGTGCCATCAATAGCCCGCCGCTCCGCTCCGCTCTCCGCTCGCGCCCGCAATGCATCGCCGGTCTGACCGAACAAACGAACCGCACTAACCGGCCGCACATAGCGCCGGACTCGCCGCTCGGTGGTGGCCGTGAGTCCTCACAAAGAGAAATGAAACTCGCCCGGTCAAGAAAACTACTCAAAACAAAAACCAATCGTGTGATGAAAAAGTATTATTTTATTCTGTAGTTAAATTCTAGTGCTAATTTTCCTTGTCAGTTTTGTGCTTTTCCCTCTACTTTCTGCATTTCATTTTCTATGAGTTCGCGTTTGATTTTATATTCTAACTAGTTCTACTGGCCGGCCTCGTCCGTGATTTGATTCATCGTTACCATCATTACTGGCATTTTTTTTCATTTTATTCATTTTGACTTGTAGTCGAAACTCTTCTCCGCACATCTTGTGCTCTTTAAAATTCTAATCAAACAATTTATTTCGTCTCGTACTGTTTTCCTAAGTCTTTTTTCTTATCTTGTATCATTTGGCAGAATAAATAAATGCTTCAAAGTACAATAGCTCGTGATGGAAATGAAGTTGCCATGTGAAAATAATTCCAGATATAAAATTCTTTGAAAATTTCATGACCCCAGATCCCTCGCCGCTTGAGAGACTTTGGTTTTGGTGCACACAGATTTTCTGCTTTATATTTGAGTTTGCGCAAACTGTTTGCAAATTGTATTCCACTATCAAAATATTGTAATAATTCGTATGTTAATGGTGTTACGAACTTTAATATTCACTTAGTTTTGATTTTAAAATTCCAGCGCAAACTTTCCTAGTTAATGTTGTGCTCCCTCCTCATATTATTTTAGTGGAGTTCACGCTTGATTTAATATTGTTATCAAAATCGCAAGGTTCGGTGAACTTTTTCTATTAGTTCTTATTTCCAGAAATTTCACCCTTATACCCGGGTAAGCTCTACAAGCATAATTTTAATTATTATTCAGTTTATTACTTCAGAGTGTTAATTTCATTATATAAATATCTATTCCCATCGGGAAAATCCTACGACTCATAACCCGTCGGAAAATTTTATTTCAACTTCAAATAATTGAATTTGCATATCGTTTTTCATGGGACGTCGTGCCCCGCTCAGCTGGTTGGATTTGTATAAAGGGTTGGCTTCTCGAATGTAGAGAGAAGCGGTTTAATAGCTTCCTCTATTGGCGTACTATCTGGAAACTTGACATATTTTATTTGCACAGAACGAGGAATCAATATGTTTTCACAATATATATATTTAAAAATACCACCTGACTTATTTTCCACTTCGGTAAAAACGGTTTTGCTTTTTTACTGTTATCTTCAGGCTGGTACATTTTGATAGTACAATCGTCAACAACATTCTTTATAGATAAGTCTGTATTTTTTAATTAACTTACTACTTTCAGAAAGAATAATAATGTTAGTAAGTATACTACATACTCGTATATATGATGTTCTGCTTACTTAATTTTATTTTACAATTATATCGTGTTTATATTTACTTAATATATATTTTAAAAAATATATATAAATATCCTACACCTCGTGGTCTTATTTTCTTAGCATTGTTTTGTGTACTGTGCAATTAACTCATCGCCATAAAAAAAAAATTATAATAATTGTTGTAATCACCTGTAATTGGATTAATCACCACAACGCCAAAACATTTTGTTCATTACTCTAATTATGTGATGTATTCAGTTGGAAATTAAAAAAAAAAAAAAAAAAAATTGTAATCGGTATTGTTGTTGAAATGTTGCCCATTAGGTACCTTTTAAGTACTTGTACAAAGTGACAATTGAGTGAACGTTATGTGGTTTACGATTTAATACTTTACATATGTATTTTTTGTTATTTAGTATATTGTTACAACATACGTGGAATTATTTTTTTTATAACCATCAAACTTAACAATCCACATCGCAGTACTTTTGGCAGCGCCCTTGTGTTGAATAAAAAAAGCCTTCAGAATGCATTTTTTCGGTACGGTAGAATCCTGTTTTTTCGCCTTTATTACTTTATGCATGTTTTCAGCTTATTTCATAATGAAAAAAAAATTGCATATGACCACGGATATTATTTTTATTTTCATGACCGACCGGTTTCGGTTAGCCTAAGCATCATCAGGGTACAACATTAAACTAAACAAAAAATACAATAAAAATAAGTGTGCGGTTATATATACATACGAGGTTTGTTCAAAAGAAAAGGTTAATTTCGATTTTTTCGAAAAGCATTTATTTATTCATCAATATCCATTTTCTCCCCTTTAAAGTAACCCCCCTCAGATATAATGCACTTATGCCAGCGCTTCTTCCAATCCTCGAAGCACTTCTGGAATGCGCTTTTCGGTATGGCCATCAGCTCGTTCTTCGATTCTGACTTTATCCCATCAATTGTGGCAAAACGCTTTCCTTTCATTAGTCTCTTCAGTTTCGGGAATAGGAAAAAGTCGCAGGGAGCCAAATCTGGTGAATACGGTGGTTGAGGCATGATTACGGTGTTGTTTTTGACCAAATAATCATGAACAAGCATTGATGTGTGAGCTGGTGCATTATCGTGGTGCAAAATCCATGATTTGTTTTTCCACAATTCCGATTGTTTGAGCCGTATTGCTTCACGCAAACGTTGCATAACTTTCTTGTAGTATTCCTTATTAACCGTACGACCTGTTGGCAAGAACTCATGATGCACCACGCCATTGTAATCGAAGAAAACAGTGAGCAAAACCTTCACATTTGATCGAACTTGGCGTGCTTTTTTCGGTCTTGGCTCTTCTGGCCGCTTCCATTGGGATGATTGGGCCTTGGTTTCAACTTCATAACCATATACCCACGTTTCATCACCAGTTATGACCCTTTTGAGCAAATCTGGATCGTCGTTGACGTCATTCAACAACTCCTGAGCGATACTAATGCGAAATTTAGCAATTTCGGAACAAACTTCGCTGCCACACGTTTCATGCTAAAAACATCCGAGAAAATTGCATGGCATGAGCCGATTGATATGCCAACATACTCTGCAACTTCCTTAATAGTGATTCGACGATTTTACAAAACCATTTTCTTCACTGTTTCGATGTTTTCTTCGTTTGTTGACGTGGTTGCAACTCCAGAACGCTCATCGTCATTAACATCTTCTCGGCCTTCTGTAAAGGGCTTGTACCACTTATAAACAGTTTTTTGAGACAAAGTAGACTTGCCGAATGCCACAGTCAACATTTTAAGTGCGTTAGAGCACTTTTTTCCATTTTTAACGCAAAATTTAATACATATTCCTTGATCCATTCTTTTCAAAAGTAAAAAATCGAAGAACACACAAAAACGTGACTAACCTTTCCAGTTGTCAAAAACAATTCACTAATCCAAAATGGCTGATAATGCTAACATATGATAAACATATGTGTACCAACATAACAAAAAAAAACGACAATCGAAGCACAGCCCGTGAAAATTCAAAATTCACCTTTTATTTTGAACAGGCCTCGTATAGAGAGAGAAAAAAATAGAAAATAAAATAATAGAACAGTGAGAAAACAATAAAATAACATAACAATAACAAAGGAACAGAGAGAAAAAGACTGATAATATGCATTGAAAGAGACAAAACGTCAACTGAGAAGGTGATAGAATAATGATAAATCCAATGAGGATTTTACAGGAAATACGAGTATACCTAATATTGGACTACCGGACATATTCACCTGATTATTAAGAATATGCGTATGAATGGCTTTCTTTATTTCTAAATTTATATTTTTCACTGATGTAATCCGGTATCAATTTAATTATGAAGTAGATCTTTGACCACATTGGTACAATTCAAATAAAAAAAAATCTTATTCTACTCTAGGTGATTGTGTATGTAATTAATAATCAAATAATCTTAGTTTATTTAAGCTGTGTTAGATTAATCCCGTAACGATTAACTTTTGAACTTAAATAAATTGACTTCCCTGTAAGGACCAACTTCTGAACTCCTGATTATGCCTTTGAGCCATTATTTAAGACGAAGATTATTATTACATCTAATACTGGCTTTGAATTGTCTTTTTTACCGAGAAGATCCTTCCTTATTAGCCAGCCCGTTTGACTCGGGATCACGCCCCCGACTGTTCACGTATCGGCTCCTTGGAAGTTCGAAGGATGCACAGCGAGAATATCTGTAGCTAGTTATTTTCATGGTGTGTCGTTACAGAATTCACAAAATAATAATAATGATTTAACTAACGGCGCTAGGCTAATGGCGGCGAGAAGTCAAGAACGCCCGAGAAATACATGGCACGATCAAGTAAATCAAATACTTGAATCAAGTCATGTGAAGACTCAGAATAACAGAAGAGTATGTATGATACGGTGTATGGATATGAATGAAGCAAGGAGTGCGTTTCAAGACAGTTATAATAATAATAATATTTTTTTTATTAATTTTCTTATACATGACAAACTTTTTTAATTTAATGCATATAAGAAAATAATTTATTTTTTTTACAAAATAAATACAAATTATAGTACCATATAGATACACAAAAAGATAAAATTTCAAAAAAATAAAATTTCAGGCAGTGGTGATGATCAGGTCAATGAGGAGAAACTCTTTCAAGAATCAATAGGATTTCACTTCTGAATCTCTCCTCACTGACATGAAATAAGTCGATATCGGAAGAGATTTTGTTCAGGAGCAAAATACTTCTCCCCACCGGCAGAACCATTGGCAGGTTGGTCCTACAGGCAGGAAGATAGAATAATCTATGAAGACGCTGTCTTAGATAGTCATCAGGAACATAGAGACTTACGCGCTCCAAAATAGCAGGGTTTACAATATAGCCCCGCAGCAGTCTGAAGAAGTGAGTGGCGGCATACCCCTCTCTCCTGAGCTGTAAGGAGTGAAGTCCGAGCGTGCCCAGGAGAAAGTTCGTTGGGTAGAGCCACGGGTAGTGGCCGTACTCCCTCATGTATAAAAATCTCAGGAACTTTTTCTGGACCCTCTCCAAGATGAGGGAGTACCCCACCTCATGAGGATTCCAAATAATTGAACCACTCTCCAGCCTACTGCGGACCAAAGAGAAGTAGAGTGTTCTCAGAGTTCGGGTATCCCTAAAAACTCTGACGGTTCTGAGAACAAACCCTAACATTTTCAATGCCGACTGGCACACCCCTTGGCGGTCCGTCCTCTCTGCCTACCCCTGCGGAGAAAGGGCGTGATGGTTAGTTAAATAACGGCGCTATAGAAGTAATCCATTCATTTTTATTATTATCCATTACGCATTTCTGTTCTGGCAATATGTCGTATCTTTCCACCCATCCACTCTATGTTTCCAAACCATTTAAGGGTCTGTTTCTTAATCGTGTTAATTACGCTTACATCGGTATTTTTGGATCTCCTCCTTTGTATTTCGGTCATTCGTGTTTTTAACAACGCATATACACTTCAACAGTTTTATATATACTGCATTCGGTCTATTTTATTTTCTTTATTTTTATACGCTGGTTTCACGCATTACTCCCATGCATCGGAGTTGATATCAGAGCTCCATTTCAGCCTTGATATTTATTTAATGGGGCTACGGCATTCAATTATCAATTGAGAAAATTTCCCAAATATACCTTTCCTTCAATATCCTTATCAACTCACTCGTATTCCGCGAACGTACTTCTTAAGTACGCAATTAATCTATTTGCTCCAAGAATTAATCGCTCGCAACCATATTACACAGCGTTTTCGTATTCTCTCTTCCACCGTGACTTGGACTTGATTACATTCAAACAAACACTGCATTCATTCTGGGCACGACAGACTGCAGATCTTCCGTTATATTTATTTAATGAGAATTGCATCATCAGCATAATGTGTATGTTATAGTCGACTTCCAATGCGAAGTGCTCCGAAGAACTATAACCGTCATCAATCCCTTCGACACCAGTGCATCCCAGAAATGCTTCAAATGCGTGCCAAAAATTTCTACGCGGTTATTTTCTCAGATCGGTACTCTGATGGCAAAAGGTTGTTTTGACACAATTTCACAGGAGAGCAAATCCAAGTTTTCGAAATCCTTTATTTGAAAATTCATGCCTGTGTGCCGACGGTGTCTATAGGCACCGGGCATTCATCATTATCTTTTTAGGATATTGTACCCTTTACAACTTGTTATCGCTTGTCAACAATATAATCAATCCATAGGGGTATTTTGCATTGCGTTAAGTTCAGTACAAGTCGAGTAATTCAATAATGAAGTTTGCTTACGTCAAGACGGCTGAAAAAAATATAGATTTTCAAAGTGACATTACTGTTACTAATAATAATAAATTTTCATGCAATTTTATTATTTTTACTAAGAAAATTTATTAAGCCACACGAAAACACAATAAAACGACAAAAAAATCTTCCCATTTCATAATCAAACTTTTTTTAGTAACGTTTGGGAGAAAAAAACTATTCTCCGAATATAAGTAGCTATTCCAGAAAAACTACTTATTCCGTTAGCATACAATTTGAAAAAGAAGATATACACATTATCTGAGAAATTGACAAAAACATCATTTTTTAAAACAGTTCATACGAAATTACAGTTAACAACGTACGACGGAAGTTGTACCTTGCGGAAATCTGGCATTCCAGAGGTTAAATATAATTTGAAATATTTTGTACATAAAATAAGCATAATCTGTGTCCCCACGCAACAATTTATGCACATGTTCATTTCTTATGAGGTTCCAACTACCAAAAAAAATGTTTGTGATGTGACGCAGAAAGGAATATTTTATGGTTAAATAATTTCACCAATTTATGACATTGCTACTTTGCACTTTCAATTGATCCAAAATGCTACTTTGCACTTTCAGTAATTTTCCCACGTGAAATATATTGCATTTATAATTATCTTAGATAAATGTAACAGTTTCAGCTGTATCCTTTCGCCACATCGGAGAATATACCTTTCATAACATTTTTTGTAAGAAACTTCAAAACTATAACATTTTGTCATACTGTCACAGTACCGAAATATCCACAACGAATATTTCATTCAGCCTTCGTTGTTTGTGATAAATCAGATTAGTTTCAACTGCCATCCGGAATATACAGATTGGGGGGGGGGACGCAAAGTAAAAGACGACGAACCGGAGTCTCAACTAATTCAGCTCATTAAGCAGTCTGTTTGTCGCGAGATCACGTTCCGCGTCCATTGCCGGCTAAACGACACACAACAAGGAGTCTCCTCTCCGCGTGCCGCCCCTACATCATTCACGCGGTGAGTAATGGCCGCACGCCGTCCGCTCGTATATCAATTACCTGCCGCCCGCGGTGCCGCCCAGACTATATCGCCTACCTGCATCCCTGAGGCCCGTCTCTATTTTTGGGAATCAAAGATCTGACGGTGTATTGAAGTATGTACACGCTACTTGCACAACTGAGTTCGGGTCTAGTTGATTGTGTCTCCGAGCTCGCAGGTTTGAGATAGCTTCATATTTTATAGAATTTTGGTTTTTCGGGCTGCAGCTTGTAGGGTGAAGTGTATTCAGATGATGCCAACCTCCGAATGAATATGGCACCAGAAGAACTTTTTTTTTTCTTCCTCTGTATAAATAACCGCACACTGTGTTTTTTTTGTTAGTTCCATTTTGTATCCTGACGATGCTTAGGCTAAGCGATACCGGTCGGTCATAAAAATTAACATAATATTCGTGGTCTTATACAAGGTTATTTTTAATTTCTTTATAAATGTCAAACCACAAAGTGATTGACTTTCTACGATTTTATTTTTATTCGGTTCGTGGATCAAATTATAAGCACACGTCTTAGTCCAGTTACCTCCCTCTCAGTCAACGCTAGCCAATGTTTTCCATTTTTTTCCGTAAGCATAATATACTCGTAGTGCTTCTCTAGAATCCTTATGACTTTGAAGTTGAAATTATAAATCATGTTATTATTAAACCAAATCACTAGAACGGTTAAATTTCTTGAAATTTCCCATTTTCTCTTTCTTATGTTAACAATCTGCTAATTAGCCTTTCGAAAGCATTCTGCCAATGTCATCAAAGAATTAACTTCTCAGCATTAGATTAATAACGGAGTCCTACTAACACGAAAAATTACATAGATGTTATAAGTTCCAGCGTTTTTTTCTGTTTTCCTTCTCCCCCCAGCCAGGGTGTAGGGCTAAATATGAATTAGAGACATCGTGCGTGGAATCCCAACACCCCTTATTTGATACATTATGTCGGGTGGCTTTTCAACAGTTGATAAATAATATTTTTTATCATAATAAAGCGCCTAGTCTAGAGTCTAGACCCCGTGACACTAAGTACCACGTTTTTCTGCCGCGAACTTTTAAACAAAATCTACCCCTTCCCTTGTTGGTAGTTTTGTCGTTCAGCCCTCGGACGTTCAGTTCCCCGAAATGGCGCCCAGACAGCGCGTGTTTCCGATTCTGAATTTATTCATTTTTAATTACAGGCCAACATTGGAGTTGTCTGACTTGCCCCTCGATACCTCGACAGTGAAGCAAAGGTCAATTTCCTTGTTTTTTCAACCTTCTTTGTTCCGTGTAACCTGAATTACTTTTATTCCTTTTTGCTTTCTATCTTTCAGATTGTACATCATGTGATTGATTGATGGATATCCGATTTCGGACTGTTTCGATTGTCAAGTGTAGTTTTAGTGAATTCATTTTTAATGTGTTTATTCTCAGTCAACCCAGTTAGTGTTCATTGGGTGAGTGCTTTTAAAATAGTTGAATTGAAGAAAAACACGAGAAAAAGAAACCATAAAGCGATATAATGATATTAGTCGACGGTATATTATATTAGGGTATAATTGAAACATTTTGATGATCGATAAGTTCGTCTCTTAAACATTTTATCAATCGAATGATATTTCCTTTTGATTAACTTAGGCCGAGTATATCCCTAACGAAGTTAATATGTGGCGAAAACTGTATGTTTTGAACTTACAAGCTTAGTTTATTTTTAAGCGTTAGAACGGAGTTAAAATATGAACACGTAAATATAAATTTGATCAACCCACAATTAAAAGTTGAAATAACCCGATCTTAGATAACAAGAATATTACCAATACGGTTATATTTTGGTGACGACAATTCCTCTGTAGAATCGTATCAGAGTACGTATTTGGAAACATTATTTCGATTGGCAATTTATTCGAATAGATATCTTCATTATGACCATTTGTAGGCAATGTGCTATCTGCCGATGAGGTTATAAAATTAGGGAATGAATGACAGTTGGCAGGTGTAAAGGCGGAGCAAGTCCACTTGTACGGCAAATCTCACTCGGCTGCGAGCATTAAGCGATTCATGTTTCCTATAAGATCTAGCAGATGTGCCCGGCTCTTATTATCCCCAGCTTCCATTCCCCGTTGTCTCGCTTCATTACAACGGAATTGGTCCATTACATTCTACTTTCCTTTTATTTTTGAACTTACCTCTCTAGGAAGCAATTTGGCCGTAATTAATTTGGAGAAAAGTATTCTGCGGGAGGCGAGTTTTCAGATGTTGGAAAGATTTTTACATGCATCGTTAAACGTAATGATATTGAGATGGTGAAGTGTTCTTATCGCCGTACAGGATTTTTTGTCATCTTTCTTAATCTGTTACGAATCGAATATATAGGTACCTGCGCAGCCCTTTTGTATTTTCTCAGAAGGGAAAACCTTTCCTATACCTTTTAGTTAGTGGAAAAAAGTTAGGTGGTCTTGATGTGGAAACCTTTTTTCTAAAGCTGTTAAATAACTATCAATTCAGTAACTATCGGGAAACGTTGATAACCCATTTGTTACAAGTTTTGTGTGGTTCATTTTCGAACAGTTCATTTACTGAAATGTTTCGTTCACCGTGTGCATGCAGCTCCCATTCTATGTGGTATTTAACAATTTCACTACCGCGTAAATTTCCTTTGAAATATTTTTGCCATCGTAGTTTTGGATTCCGGGAACATGGCATTTACCGCTGCTTTTTGTCCGTCTCCCTACGCCGCTATTCGCGTCCTGCGGTGGGAGGTAGAGGCCCGCTGCCCCGCGCCCGGTCGCCGGGCACCGGGCACAGGCCGCCCACCACCCAGCCGCAGAGGTGATATTTCTCTATTACCCGACCACTCTGCTTTTATTCCGTTTGGCCGGCTCCTCTGCTTTGGCGAATTGGACGAAATATCGCTGCACTTTTATTACTTAGCGCGTTACGTGGCGGATAGCGGATAGCGGCCACTGGTTACCGGCTCCACTGGCGTGTCGTCGCATGGCCGAGGCTTATAATAAAAGGTGGCTTTCCAACTCTCTCTCCCTTGCCATTACTGTTTGCCCTCGCTTGCATGGAAAATAATTTGCTAAACTATTTTTATTTCACATGCATTTTTAGGAAATATTTCAGTCAACTTTTGGAAACTTGACTTCATCAGTTGAATTTATTTTAGTTACAGAAAAAACCTCACACCTTGGTTCGAATTAATTCACTAATCAAATTCACCCAACTCAAGTTATTATTACCTATTTTTCCCGAGAGTCAATTCTTACCGTGTTTTTATTAGGTCATGGCATTTTATGTATAAAATAAGGTCGACAGTTTTTTTTAAAGTAGAATCAACATTCCCGGGCAATATTTGAATTTCTCCTACTACCATCATAATAAACGGAAAATGTTGCTTGAGCAACTGTGGAGGACTATATACTCGTATATATACTTGGCAAATGATTGAACCCGCGACGCCTGCACGGGAACCCAGCGCTGTGGGCCGCTCAACCTACTTCAATTCAAAACAGTTCAAAGATCTGTTTTTGGCTGGTCTTTGGTTTTCAAATACATTTTTCACACGAGACCACGAAAACTTGAGACTATTAAACAATGTAATTTCCTTGTGCGTACGAGTGTAACATTTTCAAACTTGGAACTGATGTAGGTATGTGTTGAGGAACTAATCAAATTATTTAAAAAAATCACATCCAGACAAGTGATAAAGTACCTACCTATAATATATTTTACCTCCGATTATTTGTAGGTATTCTATTTTACTTTTGCAGGTTATTTTTTAAAATGAAACTTATGTAAAATAAGGTGAATTAAAGCAAATTATATTTTTAATTTCTGTAGAAAATTTATAAGCCTTCATCTTGGCAAGTCAAGTTACATGTCGTAATTTTTCACTAGTAACAACTAGTTGAATAAGTAAGTACCTATAATTAAACAAGAAGGTCTGAAAAAAAATCTCTTTCACACACGTTTTTCGTTTTAACGAGCAGTTAGTTTCATTTTCATTTATACGAATATAGATGTTATCCGTTTGTTAGAAAAGGTCGGTAATAAATACATACATCTTCAGAATTTCGACCTCTTTAGACCGCAGTATATCTATCGGTCCTGGCTCACGGCTACGGCGCTCCGGCCGACCAAATACATCCTCGGCACCTAAGCCACTCCTTATATATCGCTATCTGGAGGCGGTTACTGCTACGAGTTCGTGAAGGGAATTGGGAAGGTGTTCTACATTTATATCCTAGTATATAAGGAAGACGATCTAGGTAGGTATGCCAATTATGAAGATATGGAAGACTAGTTATTATTTAAAAAGACAAAACGTCAACTGATGATGGTGATTAAGGAATAATGGAAAATTGTATGAGTTTACGAGAAATTAACCTAATATTTGACTATTAGACAAATTGAAATGATTATTCAGTAAATGACTATCAATTTGAACGTTTTTCTTTATCTCTGGTGCTTCTAAATTATTTAATCTGTTGCTATGACCATTTTCGTGGAGAATATGAGCATCAGTTCTTTAATTGAAGGTGTGATCTTTTTCGATAAGTTGTTTGGCGAATTCTGAAAAAACGTGGTTATTTAAACATCTAATATGTTTTTATTATAATATTGGCATTACGTGTCGTCTTACCGATATAAAATACTAAATAATTACAATAATCTAACTTATAAATTCTTGCGTGACTTTGTCGTATTTTGTTATGTTTTTTTATCATTATAGGCAGATAAATATTATACACACAAATAAAATACTTTGCAATAAACATACTTTTACTATTTAATTTTGCCTGGGATTTTGTTTAAAAACGCAGTCAGGGTCATTCAGGACTTACAATTGCAGAAGAAGTGAATCCATATCTGGTAATGTTTCGGCTGTATTTCCTCTTCGCTGTATTTCCTCTTCGCTGTATTGAATCCTTTCTAGACGTAATCCCGAGGGGCCCACCTCTAGTCCACCTGGCCAGTATAGGAATCGGGGATATTAATGCACTGCCTGTCATTTATAATCCTTTTGCTGATCTCTGCTGCACAACGCAAGCGACCCGTAGAATATCCCCCGAAAACCACCCTTGATTCAAAACATAGACTGACTACTCTTTAACTCTACGTTGTTATTTATACTCCCAATTTCTCATTATTATTATTATTTATCAATGGTCTTTACGACAACCTTCAAATCACTTTTTGTAAGTCCATCAACCTTTACAATCGACACTCCAACACACAAGCAAGCACCATTTATTTATGTTTGAATGTAAATATTCCAAAATGGCTTTCTTTATGCTGCTACTGAAATTGATTCCGCAAATTTCCTGACTTGAAATAAATTAAATTTACCATTACTCTCCGGAGGACATCAATGGAATGCATTGATTTTTCATCAGCATCAGAATGCAAACGTTTAGATTACGTTAAGTCAACGTTCTGTCGTTTTTTTAAATAAAAAAAATGGGTGTTAACGTGTTTGTATTTTATATTTTTTCCCCATAATTGGTAAGAGGGGTTATGGTTTTGGCTTCACAAGTTGCGGACCGCAATCCATTATCATTCTCTCTAGATTGTACTTGCTATTTTGTATCAAATTTCATTTTATTATCATTTACGTTACACTTGGGGCTTATTTTCCTATTCCCGTAAGTTGAATCATAGATTTTATTATTAGCCGAACAAACGACCCTAATGCCTTCTGTCATCTCATTATTTAATGGGTACTTAGCAGGGCTCGGGTTTTCTCAGCAGTCCAACCATTCTATCTGTTTTCTAAACCCAGACACCCACTCGTGTTCCTGCTTTCCTGGTAGCCCGACGAAAGCTTAGAATTAGAAAGGGAGACTGAAATGAAATATTATATGAACCAGTCCAGTCGCCGAAAGTAGCCATTGTTTAATTGTATGGTATCCTTTGCACTTACCTGGACTCGTCCTGAGAATATTCTTAAGGATAATGGGGTCTAGGACACATGTGTGATATACCAGACTTCGGCATTACTTTACCTAAATGTCCAGAATTTCTAATCTACGAGTATACACTGAAAACCGGTGTCGCAGAAATATAATCGGCTTGGCATCAAACATAAATAACGCAATCGACAACAATTTTAACTCGTTAAAAAAATTCGCAACCACATATAACGTACACGCCCCGTAGGTTTGCTTTTTTTAATTGAATTTTATTGTTCTTAAAGTAAACTTTTTGTAGGTTAACAAAACTGGTTTTACTCCTTATTTTGGTTTTACTGTTTTATTTATTTATACAATAATTGCTCTCTATTTCTTCATAATCATCACCGGGGTAAAATAACTAGTATGCTATAGTTGTCTTGAAGACAGAATAGCAAATCTCTAGTGATTTCGATATGCGAACACCGCAGTAAGCACAAACAAACAAATGGTTATGCATTTAAAACATCTTAGCTTCTATAAAATATTAAAATCATCAATACAACGCAAATAAACATGTTTTTAAATGTAAAGCGACAGTCGATTTTTTTCGTTATTTGCATTTTCTCTTTTCCTAGCACACTTGAGATTCTTTCAACGGGCCTCACAAATCGACACGGAATAAAATGGAACCCTTTTTCCTTTGGATTTATTTTATGCGAAACCTCCCCTCTTTTCAGAGTTTAAGGAGTTATCCTGTATTATCCCAAACCTAAAAGATTGGGCGTGTCTTCCGGTGCCCTTTAGGAACATACACTTCTGAGCTGTTAAACATTATACACGAGTTATAATGTCAAAATAATACCCTCATTCTCCGAATTAAAAAAAAAAAAAACATAATTCTTACTGTCATTTTTTTGTAGAACGTAAATAAAAGCGATTTTCCTCTAATGAAAACGGTATTATTAAAGACCTAAAGTAGTGTGTAGAAAGTTACACACACACACATATTAAAAAACCTATTTTAAATTTAAGTTTCTTGACATTATCCGTGTTGATTTATTTTCCTTTATTGTGATAATTTTCATTAGATTAATTACAGACGGACAAAAAAAAATCAGAATTTTTACATTTTCGCGAATTTCGCTATTATTATAAAATTGTCAATAAACTTTTCATATTCCAACATTGTAAATAAATTGTAACCTAAGTTTTCATAAAAAATATTCGATTTTTGTTCCTTTCTTACCTCCCTGTTCATTATAAATTTTAGATTTGTTAAAATTTAGCACCAATTCAACGATGTTTCAATTATTTATATCCTTTTGATTTTGCCACCTTACTCGGGAAGTGCTTGTGTTAATTTATCATTTTTTATGGGTTAGCAATAAATGATTCCACCGCCCGAATTCACAGACATATAACTTGATAATTTCCTTTTACTCTTCCATAATCAAAAGTCCCTCAACATTGTTACATATTGGAATCAGATGAATTTCATCTACTCGTATTATGGAATCTTCTCTTATCATCCTAAAACTCGCTAACGGTGAGCTCTGACATCATTAACGTTGCACAGTTTATTTTTGAAAAAGAGTGTTTAAATCTACTCCGAGTCAAAAGCGGGTAGCAACGTTATAATCCATATAAATATTAAATTTCGCTATTCCGCTAAATTTTCTCTTCGTTAACATTGTTTTGTTCTTCAAACCGCCATGCCACTTTAATGTAGTTACATTATCGTAATAATTATTATACGTGCTTCGTGTGTTTCGCATGCTAAGAGCCTGAGTTTAGAATCGATTCAACAAGGTCTGTTTCAAATTACACAGGGACCGATCACAATATCCTCTTAGCGCGATATCATTTTGGCTTCATTTATTAATTTTAATTAACTATTGTATTGTAACATCGATATTCCGTTCGGTTCCTATAATGCATTTTTTCGGCCCTCTGCCGGTGACGGCGAATCGAGTTGCGTGATGCTGAAAAATTATAGTTATAAAATTATCTACTCGTATATCGATAATTCAACAAGCTTTTCATTATGCTATTTTACATTAGTGTAATGTAATAACGAGTTATTTTGTATCTAATGCTCTCTTGAGTTCTTGAAATCCCTGACTTATTCCTTCATTATTATTTGCTTCCGATTGGTTTCCAGTAGCGTAGGTTCAATAACGAAACCCTTAGTTTGTATGTTGTATGTACAAGGAATTTGGTTAATGATTCATCCGTTAGAAGTACTCACTTGAAACGTGTATTCGAGATCGTATGTTAATCACACAATATGTATGAACACACTGGAATATAATATCATTATGTTATTATCTATATACATATTGAGTACCTACTTATCTACATATTATAGGTACATAGTACATCATCGTTCACATTACATAACAATATGCATAATGGATCGGTTTAATCAGGTTTGGTGCGAACCCCTATTGTTGAACTCAGTGTTATTTACTCAGTAGGTAACTGCCCATTTCTACTCTTGTTAATTGAGTGACTACATGGTTCTTCTAAGGGCGTAGTGCTCTCAATGTAACTCCATTTCTAGCGACAAATGGTATTCCTCCACCCGCGCTTCCCTCACCACTTGCTACATAAATATCTATCTTGATCTTCCCTTCTTTCTTTCGATTTTTTTCTGTTCCTTTTTACAAATTTAACTTTAACGTCTTTTCCTAGATATTTTTAAACCTAACCTAAATCAGAAATTTGTTTTTTTAAGCAGTAAAAAATCTCTAACTGTGGGCTCTGGCGTCATGAAATTGGCACAGCCTTTTGTATCTGGAATTTATATGTCAACTTAACTATATTCCGCTCCCAATTGTTTTTCCACGATAAGCTTAAAAATATCCATCGGTCAAAATGGTATATTTTATTCAATTTTTTAATAAAAAATAACATTGTTAAAACCGGGTAGTAGAGCCAGCTGAGAAGTACCTAATCATTATGATGCAGTAACGATATCAATAATCGCGATTCAAGCTTTTATTTCGTGTTATTAATCAAATTGTGTTTACTTTTCATTATACCCCTAGTCTGCAACGCAAAACATCAGCGCACATTCATTTCTCGTATAATACATTTTCCGCCCGGCACTTCCCTATCGGAGTGCTTCTTCCCGACGAGTCTCGACTAACGCGGGCTTCTAGCGAATACACGGATTATTCCGTTGACGAGGATGCTACAGAATAAATCTGAAATTAGATCACTAACCTAAATTTTCCACCGTCCCGAGGTAAATTCACCTCACATTCGATTTCTTAGTATGTGTTCAGGTGAAATACTCCCCTTACTCTAAATTCTGTTGTTTAACCTGCTGCGACCCTTGCCACCCGTCAAACACTGGTTTTAAATGAGATGTAGAATTCAATGGAAATACAAACATTCTACCTTTTTGCTTGACTTCTGACATAATATACCCTGAAATGGCCTCTAAAACCCAAGTTACATCGGCGCTGCACTACCGCCACGAAAATTCAACCCATTCAATAAGAATCCGCTTTTTTCCCGGGCAATATACCAGGGTAGAAGGCAGTCTTTGTATTGCCCTGGTGGGAAACCACCATTCAGAGTCGAAAACTTCCGACATTCCTCTGCATAATCCTCATCGAATACCTTCAGCTTCGTATTCCCTAAATGTGTATGCAATGGTTCCACTAGATGCGGACAGTTGAAACTCTGGTACCGTATCGTATTATGTGACGTGTTGTAAAGAGATGGATATAGATACGCGGCTGCGCGCATTAATCATTGGCAATGGCCTCTGGCTAGATATCTTATGGGTGGAAATAGTTCGAACGTAGTTGTTCACTAATGTTTTTATTTTATATGAATACCGCACAAGAGTCCTTACTGCTTCAGATATGCGGGGCCAGTGAGACTATGACATCCCAGATTGGGATATGTTGTGAGGCTGAAGGGAATGCGAAGGGGAAGGAGATACGTACCTACCACTTTGGAACGTGCCGAAAATTGACTGTATATTAGGTATATCATAAAAATAATATATGTGAAATTACACACGTAAATTCGCTTAAATTTATTTGCGTACGTCGGACTTTGAACTCCCGACCTCCGCCTGGCCAGACTAGTGATTTATTTATATGATAAGTACTTAAGCGAAGGGTACTATAGTAGATCACATCATAGAACTAAATTGCTGAACCGTTTAATTTATTTTCGATATATTGTTCAGCGTTACATGTCTTCTTAATTTATACAATCACTGTGTAAATACTCTGGCGGGTAGGTAAGGGCTGTCTTTCCAACCATAAAAAGTAATTAAGTATAGAATGTTGCCTGTTCAAACGCTCTAAGCAACCTGATACACAATCCCGCAGCAATTGTACACTGGTGTGCTGTTTTTCCGCATCCTTTGAAAGATTTTATCCGACCATTCGGAGTGCATTTTGGGGTTTACTTTTATTTCCTAGGTAAATAGTTATTTTTTCAATACCGTTTCAGTGATTTATCAAATTTAAATTGAAATACCTATTCCATTTGTATAATAGACAGTTATATATATAAATATTATTATTCGATTATTTAAAGTGATATCGTTATCTACAAAATGAAGTTTAAAACAAGTTTTTGAAAATGTACTCTTTTCAGATCGTGTACTTCACAAGAGCTTGAATCTAAATTTTTAAAATAAAGTTTTTGGCTTCTTCCATAAAACAAATATATTATAATTTTTTAATTTAATTATATGTCAAATTTCACGTGATTTGTTCGTGTTCTTTTTATCTTCAACTGGCAATCTTTTGGATACTTTATTTCAACTCATCGATGCATTTATACCCTGAAACGATTTCGGAAAAAACCCTTTCTTTGTCAGGATGAATTTTTTGATTTGAGAAATAACACCGAGTTATTAATTAGATTTACTGATTGCTCATGCTTTAAAATTATCTAGTGGTTTGCATTTGTGATTGCGGTGCATAATATAAATGCATATATCTTTATTATAACCTTTGTAATTCAATACGAATTGACAAATTTAAAAGGAAAATGCGACTTTTTTTTTTTGCTTTCTTATCCATGGAAAATGTGTGTTGAAGAAAAGCAAAAAAAATCTCCCATTCGCTTGCCATCGTATTAATATTTTGTAAATGTCTACCTTACGTCTCTACGTTTCTCAGTCCGCAGCCGCACGGCCAAGGTCTTGCCATACCTCCGACCTCCGACCGCCGGCGTCGCGTCCGCGGTCCTCGGGACCCGCCCACCGCCCGACGCCCGCAGCTCGGTCGTTCGGGATGCTTATTAATATTTAGTGGCTGGCGCGGGCCAAATAGAGAATTATTGCTCCTGTCGGATGAGCCGAATGCTCACACATCGCGTACGTGTGGATAAGCCACCGGACCGCTGGTCAATGCGAGGCGACAAATCGGGAGATAAACACTGTTTATACTTTATACAGACGTATAATGTGATGGTACTGCTACTTGTTGGACGCTCTGGACTCGAGTTTTTTTTTTATATTGGGACGTAATTTATTAATTACATAGCTCTGTGAATTGGATAACTAGTGTTACAACGAAATCTTCTTAATGTATGCAATCTACGACCAGTTGGCTCACAGTCTATGGTTTTTAAAACCCTGTGAAACGTGAATAAAATACTGCTCATTTGTCTTATACGCGATTCCGACAGTATGTATAATTATATATGAATATCTTCACACAAAAGCGATACTACTGTAATTACAAACAAATATTGTGAATTTGAATCCAGTGGTAATTGAAACTCCGTAGAACCACGAGCTCCAGATAGATCGACGCAGAAACACGTTTCACGTGAAAAGAAGCGCTTGAAGCAGAAGATAGCTTTCCTTTGACGATATCCTTCGATCCGGAGTAAATGATAATCTCTGTGTTTCCCCGGTGCGAGACTACCATTATAAATCAAGATGTTTCAAATAGCTTTATGGTCTGATGATGAATATCTACGGCGTTAAACGATTTTTTTGCTTTGTAATCAGATATAATCAACCAGACACTTCCAATCTTCAATCTTTTTGCTCCCCGTCACCATTTACTTTCGTCTCATTACACCCCCCCAGCGAGGGTTGCCACAGTCCCTCCAATACTCACGGATTTAGTGTGTTGCTTACATAAATGAGAAAAGTAGACTTTAGTTTTTACTTCAATATCCCACACGTTATATACCGTAAATCAATGTAAAAAAATCTTTCTTTTTAGATTAAAATCGCTCTTCATATCTTCTGTAAACTAATGATCTTAATCATGTGGCAAACTGTATTTCGCACTATTCGCCGTCTCTGTATTCGGCACGACATGAATTGCTCTCAGTGCTTCCTACCTCCCTTATCTCTCTGGAACTCGCCCCTCTGAGGGAAACCGTCACCGTTACTTTCCATCCGTAGTATATAGAAATATATAGCCCGGAAAATAATTCGACCCAAACTGATCGTTCGCATAAGCCATAAAACGGTATCGGCCGCATCTCGAGATATTATGTACGAACATTCCCTCCCACGGCCAGCGGAATCGAGGAAGCCACGTGAATTCGCTGAATTACACACGTAAATATTGTGTACAATCAAAATATTAACTCTTTAAAAATTATCAATAAATTCATTATTTTAACAATTTTAATTGTAAAGATGTAAATCTGTTATTTAACTCAGCAAAACTCTCTAACTTCCAGTTAACAAAACTGTTTTCATCTCGCAACGTCAATTCGATTTTGTAGTACGAAGCTTTGGTATATATTATCTAGTTATTATTTTATTTTTTCTTGTCTTGCTTACGGTACTTATGGTACATACTTTCTTATATGGTATCTTAATTTCTATTTATTTTACAAATATAAATCTAATTTCTTATATTAATTAAAAACAGTTTGTGATACATAAGAAATTCAAAAAAGAACATTATTATCATAAAATTATGCAAAAGACATCATAATATTAATGGTTTAATTTTTTTTTTTAAATAAATTGTTTAAAATCTGAAAAATGTCTCTAAAAAAGATTTTCCCTGGTTTGTTTGTTAAATGAGGGAGTTTCTTTGCATGTTGCCTTCATTATTTCATATTAAATTCAATGATTCCTTATAAAATTTTGGCGCTGTCAATGAAACCAATCTTTGAGTGTTTGCATACGAAACCTGAGGAATTTTAATATAAGCTCTCCTTTGTTCTTTTCTCCCATGAATACGTTCTTGGCGTTCTCATGGCGTAGGACATAAAAAGTGGGAAACTAGCCTTTCCATTCATGCGGAAAGATCAAAGTGCGGATACCCGACGTTTCTCGTCTGATATTATGCTTTGGAAATCGAAGAGTCTTGTATTTATAAAAATCATTTTATTAAGGAAATAGTTAGCCCGCATCGCGAAAAACCCTCTTCTATACCATATCATTCAAATTTCAATAAATTTCACGATGGCTTATTTTCTTTTAGAAATATTGTCCACCTATTCATGTGAATTTTGTTTTATCATGAAACAATTTTTATGGTTTTTTTTTAATATTTAAACCATAACAATTTTCTTTTGAAAATATCCTATCTATATCCTGCAAATTCTAATAGAAACAAAAGTTTTTGTTTCTATTAGAATTTGCAGGATACTATAAAGAATAAGGACACAAGGTCATTTGTAAAGAAAGAGGGTTTTATTTTATTGTTTTTCTTCGCCGAATATACCTGCTTCAGCGATATAAATTTTGTCCACCCTTCGGGTGAATCATGTTTAGAAATTTTAGAAAAAATAGTGCTAACGCCTTTTAGCCTTTCAAGTCTTGCTTGATTTAACTGCTATACAAGTTATCTACCGCAAGCACCGCGGTCTTGTACCAAGCTTTTCAGCATGATCTCAACTGTGTTGTTGGTTGGATAATATCAAAAACGTAGCATATCGCTTTAAAAAGCAACCTCTCCATAATATTAATCCATCCACGTCTCTCTTATTGACTAAGCGGTACCGAGTGCCGAGTGCCGAGTTCCTCGGGAGTTATGAAATTATATACAGGTGAATTACGTTCCAACTTTTGCCCTTACCCGAGTTACGGCGAACTGTTTCAAATTCCGGCCGTCTTTCAGTGCCGAATCTGTTGAATTATGCAAAAAATGAGGGCCTGCGCGTGCGTAACTCACTCTTGAAACCAAATTCCTCGGCAACATTCGGATATGTTCCGTATTTGATCATTTGATGCGTAGCAGCCTTCGTATCGTGTATGGCCATAAAACTCAAACACAATGTCGGCCTTCACCGTTCAAAGGTAATTTTTCTACCTGGACGGGTATTTTGTATTACCTTTATGCCCGCCCGTTGCCACCCCGCACGGAATTCGGACGTTTACTGCTTGTCGTTAATTTTTTTTCAAATTTATTAGACCTCCCCCGACGAACGGTCGACACAATTGTTTTTGGAGGTCATGTGTTGGAAAATGGGTTCGTTTTAAAGAGTTTCCTGTGCCGTTGATTGGCATGTCGTGATAGCGTAAGATTATATTATACAGCCTGGCAAGTTGCTTCCAGCTGTTTTAGGGTGGGCTAGTCGTAATTAGATGAATCAACTCTGTCCCAATTCTAAGATAGTTAGCTACATAGATACAACTTCTGAGTACGCTACATTGAAACGCTTTTAGTTACGCATAATGTTTCTGTATAGTGTACCGAGTGAAATTAATATTTAAGTTACCGCTCAATATTTAGTTTCTTTATAACTTTACTACAGTCTAAAGTCGTTACGTTCATTCATAAATTAGACACTTTCTCAGAGAATCGTTTTGTTTTGAGACTTCAAATGTTATAGTTTTCGTATCTGAAACGCCTTTCTTCAGATAGTAACTAACTTATCTCGTATGTATTTTAGAAATACTGGAGGCGCATTGAATACAAAAGACTCAAGTCGAGCGCTGCAAGCTACGAAGTTTGTCATTCCGCGGACCGGACGTTTTTCAATCTTGGCTCCCTTGTGGCTTTTAATCAAGATGAACCATTCGGCTCCTGCCATATTGTGAAAGATGAAAAATTTACCGTACAGTTTATTGCACGAGGATGAAGAACCAAACTGAATGTAATTCGGAGTGGAAGATACTCTCAGTTTCACCCTGGTATGAAACGAGCATTCAGAATACAACGATTGGTTGAAATGGCTTTATCTGTGTTCACTAACCTGATATTAACAACCAGGTACTTGTCCACCTTCCCTTCCTCCTTTCCCTCTTACTTCACTCTCACAATATTCTCCCAAAAAGTGTGGATGTCAGAGTCGCACTGGATTTGATTTGTATTTTCCTTGACCTAAAGACAGTAACCTCCAATAATAAGCGTGTGTGTTTCCGTTTGTTCCAGCCGACAAGACGCCCAGCGGGTTCCCGTCCATCGCGACCCCGCTGAGCACGCAGGTGGTGGAGATCGGGCACGCCACCGTGCTGCAGTGCGCGGCCAGCGGCAGCCCTGCGCCGCGCGTCCGCTGGCTCCGGGACGCCATGCCGCTGGACATCCGGGCCAACGCGAGGTATACGCAGCTGGATGGAAACATGCCTGGTAAGAAAACGGTCATACAACACATACTACCGATAGGTCCCCCTTTTACTCTAACGACTCAAAATGCACTAAAAAGATAAATTCTATCGATGCTCTTAGCGGTAGGAACATGCCATAATTCTGTACGTACAAGAAAGAACGGAATGAGTATGTAATCATGTCATTTATCAGTTTGTCCTTTCTCAAAAAATAATAGCACTTTGTTTTGTGACTCATCTCATTTTTCCTTTCTAGATATGTATCTAAGGAACAATTCTGCATACTCACCTCAGAGTTATTTTTTTTTACTCATTCCGTTCTTCCTTTCGCACGCAGAATTAGACCATGAATTACCCAAGCGATCGGTTAGTGATGTTATATATTTAAAAACAATAATTAATCATCAGCTTATACGTATTTCAAAAACACGCGAGGAAATAAGATTTTTGTCGTGACAGGAATTTGAAATCAGGCCCTTTCACTATTCCGAGTCTGCTCTAAGCGCGGATCTATCGTGCCCACACTGCCCACCCCCAGACCTGCTGAGTTTTTCCAGTGAAAATTGTGTTTTTTTAATTATTAATATTGTTTAATGTTTTATCGTGAACTGCGATAACAAGAAGGAGTGCCTTGTACTATTTTGTCGTGATTTTAGTTGAAAACATCAATTTCACTGATACTTTTTTTTATGTGGCTGAATATTCAATATTGGACTTAATTTCTATCACATACAATTCTGAATACCTTCCTTGAAACTGAAAGTTCACTGTCTTATTTGATCCTGCAATCACTATTCCATACGATCACCTCTTCGGATCCATAAACTTTTTTATAGGATCACCCTTGTTGTTTATTTTTCTTACAAACAAGATAATCACTTAAGTTCTGGGGACGATGATATGTGTCTGTGCACTCTTACGGGTATATATGTGTATTTGAACCTACACCCGCCTCTTCCGGAATGTCCCGTTCTAATTTAAAGTTTTCAAATTCAATTCACGGAAAACTAGCTCACAAACATAATACTTGTCCAGGTAGCTTTGTTTTTTAAGTGAACAAAAGCTGCCTTGTTCAGTAGCTTTGTATTTTTGCTTTTGTTCCGGTGATTTGGGCAATCGAACGTGTTCAATTAGATTGTTACTGAAACAATATTTATGGCGGCCTCTGTGACAGGTGTTTTTGTATTTATTTTTTTCGTTTACAATGAAACGGTTTTCAATACTTTATTGATCCATTAGATCAGCGACGCCATAAACTATCAAAAGCTTAAAGAAATCAAAGTGCGCTCTCAAAACTCATCTCTTCACAATGTCATGTACTCATACATAAATAGAGAAGATAGTTGATATCCGTATTTAAAAGGTTGCCCCTAACTTTATTAAAAAAATATGTATTTTATTTTTATATCCGTAAATATGTACATACAAACAAGTTTAGTTTTTTTTCCTAAAACCTCGTTTATGTAGTATCTGTTAAAACTACCCAAGCATTATTGTTTGAATAATGGCGTTTGAGAGGGTTTGTCCACAAACCTTTGACAGAAGTGGGCCTGTTATAGCAAAATACAGCTCGACTGTCTTTTTCCCAGTAATTGCAGCGACAATCGCACTGCCTAACGATCTTAGACGTTTTCCGACACGAGGTCGTTGTTTCATGTCCGAGGAGAGCTGTGAAAGTTTCTGAATAAAAAGAAGTCGGCTAACTTGCGCCGTTACAGCTTTGACAATCGTTTTCCTTGCTAGGACACTTTTGTTTTATTTCACAGAATATCGTTTTTCGCTCTGAGAAAGTTGTTTTTCATCGCTCCCGGGGGACGTGATCTTCTGCGAGACTTCGGAATAAATGCGAATTACTGTTTCGATAACTGATTTTACGTATCGCTGTATTTCCACGAAGACTCGACGATAATCCGTCGGTAAACGAAACCGCTTTTTATGGTCATTCAGTGAAAAATAGGAAACACAAATCGCGTGGCTATTGTGCAGCCGGCAGTGGTATATGATTATGTTCGCCTTCTTGTTGCCCTCATTGTGTTTGATTTTCCTTGAAGCTAATGTGTTGTGTGTATTCAAAAATAGCTTGTTTGAACTCGAGTTTCAGTCACGTGAGTTGTATTATTTTATCGCCGTTTCATAACTTTGTAACCTCATTCATTTTATACAAACGATCTAATGCATGACAGGATATTTCACTTGCACATAAGTTGAGCACTGGGCAAGCCAGTAGGTGACAGTGCTGGGTAGTGAGAGGCCTCTGTTTTTCCGATATCTTAGAAAACGCGCAATGCGACGCTACATTTCAATGAGAACATGTTCGTGTTGATCAAAGACTTTACAGTACCTAACGTTAAACAAACATTCCTAATTATTAAGTTTCTAATCACATCAGAAATCTTGTTAAAAATTATTAAATACTATAATTTTGATTGTTTTTTTGTGTGTGCGTGAGTCCCAGTAGCAGTAGCTCGTCAAAATGAAACGTCGTACGGCCTTAATCGGACTCCTGAAAATTTCAACTTTGCAACCCTCCTACTCGTATATTCGTATTAAATTATAATGGATGTTTTGTGTCGTTTTAATGAGGGAAATGTATTGAAATGGAAATTTTACTGATCTTAAGCTTATATAGTTTCTAATTATTTTAATTCATAGACAAAATATTATTTGGGTATTTAAAATAATACGTGTATTTTTCTTTTTTCGGGGATTTATTGGTAAAATATTAAGAATAATTAAAACATTTTCAAATTTAACACAATCCTTAACATTCAGTTTACAATAGTTTTCCATATTCAAGCATTTATTTTTATACTAGGTACGGTTTAACTATTTACTAACCGGGTTCGCCCAGTGTAATTTTTTTTCGCCATCAGCATTTCTGGAAATGATTTGAAAATCGCGATATTGTTTTGAATATGTATAGCAACGCAGACCAAGCTAGTCTCACGTTAAAATCAGTTTCTTCCGTGTTTTCTTAAAATTATTATTTAACAGTTTACTTTGTTTCACAAAACTTTCTTCGTATTGAACACTTGAACAATATGAAACCAACGGTCTATCGTTTTGTTTCGTTTTTTACAATTAAATGGATGTTTCAAAGTTCCGTAGTTTATGATGAAATTAATTTAGCTATTTCATGATGCCGAAGTTCACCGCTTGCAATGCTGCTCAGCACACAGATATTCCGTTTTATAGTTGAGATTATAATTGTGTGTCTATTGATGTTTTCACATCCACGGGAGAGACAAACGCTAACACGAAATGGCTTTACTTTTTAATCTGTTCTCTGAAACAGAAAGTTTTCCAGACGACAGTGCAATAATATGTTATTTGCTCCTAATGGAAAATTCATTGCTCCACCATGACCGCCCCCGTATCTCACTGGGTCGGACTGATTCTCCTCCGAAGGGAAACTTTTGTCGTAGGTCATCTTTTTAATTTCTTTCTTATTGGATTGCGCCTCCAGCCCCGCCCGCACCTCCCCCACCCCTTATTCGACCACCCGCTGTATTCTTCTGCGCTCCGTGGCAATATCATATTTTTCATTATAACAATTTGCTGTTTTCATTACTTTGCGCCCTGCCATTGGTTTATATTACCTCGTATTCTTTTTTAACATGATTCCGCACTTTTGATTCTTGAAAATTGTTTACTAACAAAGTAAATAATTGACCCACATCTCGGATTATATGTAATTCTCTTATTATTGTACAATGGACGGTGTTCCTTCGAATTTGACGTTATATTAAACAGAGTCTGGTGAAATTTTAATCAAATTCTATTTTTATTACGAAAGTATTACTTAGTGAATCTCATAATAAATATTAATATTAATAGTAATACTTGGGTAATTTCTAGAGCGTCTTTTTTTATGAAATATCCCCTCAAAGGCGCTTGATGTTATAGCGAAACTGTAACGTATTTTAAACGTGGCATTTTTTTTATTTACACCACTATTGTGCCAAGTGGCATATTATATCGTTGCCGGAAAGGCAAAAGGGCTGATGCGCCATTTTGGGAGGTTTACACCAGCGCACTTCATAGTTTTTTTCTTTTACAGTAAAATTCATAAGTTTTCAGTAATCGTTTGGATTTTGAAAAAAAAAGTTAACCCAGGTAATGTGTAACTCTTTTTGACAAAGTGTTGCTTTAGCCCATTTTACGATGTTGTCGCTCTAATATTTTCACTTAATTTTTTTTTTAATCGACTTTTTTTCCAACCGTCTGTGAACGTCGTTTTTAATTTTTAAATTGATACAATTTGTTTGTAGTTGGTATTTGTCGTTCGTATGGGAACGGTATACCGTTGACCTTTGCGTAATGTCTGATATGACGGTGCAAGTCGTTGACTTGTTGATCGAGTAAATGTGTTGTTTAATGTTGGGTGTTGTTTGATGTTCCCAGGTTCCCTGCAGATCATCAAGAGCGAGGAGGAAGACAAGGGGAAGTACGAGTGTGTGGCGGAGAACTCCATCGGCACGGAGTACTCCAAACCGACCATCCTCTACGTCAAGGGTAAGTGCGAACATTCGCTAAACCAGCCGATCGTTTCTAGCGGTACTCGGCCGGCTGCATGGAAAGGCTTTAGACGCGGTTTTGCAGCGAGGTACGACTCGACATTGTCTAAGCGCGATGGCAAGACGTAAGCCGCGCAATGCAGGAACCAGCCGGTTATGTCTCACGGATTTTGCGTGGAATTACGTAAATAAGAGTTGAACTTAAGTTAAGCTAGCCTTTAAATTTTAATAGAGAATTACTTATTGTGGATTATTGCGGTTATTCTGAGCAGGTCTTTTAAAGTCAGGACCTCCTGACTTTTGTTTTTATCTTGTATTGAATCTAATTTAAACAAAGAAATTAAGATATAAATTAAAAACGCAAACAAAATAAAACAAATCAAATAAAAAATAAAAATAAGAAACATAATTTTAAAATTTTCATATCAGTATGTTTAAAGGGTTGAGGAAAAGGAAGGACATGAGGGGGATCGATCTAGATGTAGTAGATATGTATAATGATATGTGTGATTTAGATTTTGTTTTAAACATATATATTTAAAGAAATAAAGTTAAAAGTTAAAAATATTTGGAAATCTTATTATAATTACAAAATATTTATATCATATTATAATTTATATATATATATATATATATATATATATATATATATATATATATATATATAAATATAAACAAAATATCATTCATGTTTCGTTTGAAAAAAAAATACTTCAGTACTTTCGTACTTTCAATTGTTGCCTCCCTCTATTATTATTTTTGTTCCTATATATACCTGATAACTTTGTATTTTTCTTAATTATTACATGTGACCTGACGAAGCTTGATCTAAGCGAAACCGCCCGGTTTTTAACATAATAAATTCGTAGTTTAAAACAAAGTTTTCTTTATTTAATAAAAAAATACTTTATGTAATTTTTCTTATTTTCTACTCTTATATTTCACCATTCTTATCTATAACATTATATTATACTACTAAGGTAATTGTTTACTCTTATATTATATTTTAATATTTAATTTTAAATCTGTAATGGCATTGCTCCCCAACTCAAACGCGAGAATAGATTCCTTTCCTGAGTTGGGTAGTTTTGTTAAAAATAAAAAAAAGATTTTTAAATAGCTTAACGAACCTTATTTATTTGTTTGTTTAAATAAAAATATTTGCTGTATTAACGTTGACGTTAACACATTTTGACGGTTTAGCTAGTAATTATTTGGTGTATGTCTCTTCACTGTAAAATGATAATTGGCGATACATTGAAGTCGTTCAAACAGAGTCAAGTTTCCGTATTATTCCTGCAAATATTGAACGTTTACACGCACTCCCAATGTTAATATTTGATCACTCTTTTCGCCGTGAATTCGCCGTAATTATCCTATGCCGATGTTATAATTAAATTTATTCGTCCGCGATTATGCCGAAATATAAACCACGAGACATCAATCAATAAAGTGACGGCGGTGCCTATGACTCTTGTGTTCGTAAAATAAAGAATAGCATCTATGTCACTTTGATGAAAGCGCCTGTGTTATTGTAAAGACCTCGTTTAAAAATAAATCTTTGTCTTCTATGTGTTCTCCTATTCACCCATTAGAAACATTAATCATAGTGTCAAACCTACGACGCATGGTTTGATGATATTCATATGTAAGAAGTTCTTCATTCGTCCGTTTTAAATAATTTTTAGTTTATTTGGTTTGAATTCTACACGTGAAAGAGCATCGTCACTGAAAAGCTCACTCCTCCATATTGTGATGCGGCCGGATGATGCGCACGGACTACCCAGAAAAGCGTTGTATTACAAGAGAGGGCGAAGGCCAAGTAAAAAATATACAAAAAGCTTTTAATTGTCCCCGAGGAGAACTCAACACAGACACCAAACGGTTTATTGTAACAAGCAAAAACCTTTTGAAAGTGTACTGCTTTTTTTTAACGAGGTCGTTTACAACGTGTTACTAATTATTAATACAGATGTGAAGGAAACTGAGAAAAAAGATTTTTTATTGCATTATATTTCAGATTTAAAAAAAACCTTTTGGTTTTGAACATATTATATTGTTGAATGCACTGGAAGGATAAAGTGACAGAAGTGTGTTAAGACCACGTATGTGTGCCCGAAGTAACCTCAATTGGACGTAGTCATGCAGAAAGCATCCCACCCTAAAAAAATTAAACCGAGAATAAGGCGTTTGAAAATATGAAGATACAAAACCATTAATCTGCGTAATCGGCATTTTTAAAGTAAATATCAGTATTTTTTTCTTTCTGAGAATTATTATAAATAGGTAATTTTTTAATCTATTGATGTATTAACTACGTACAATTGTAACTTTCTTCTGCCGATCAATATTTTCAAATATCGGAATTGTTTCTACAACAAATTATCAATTTAATTGACCTGTCTAGGGCTAAGAAGTCGAAAGGTCTTATGTAGCTTGGCGACTTCAGATTTTTTAAATCCGTATAGGTATATCACACTTCTATTGATTTTCCGTTCAACGGTTGCACATTCCCCAATAGATTAACTGTTTTAATTATTATTTTATTACTGGACCTACCCCACCTTCCAAATAGTATGCATAAAATGTGCTAATACGTCTGACGCGCGTAACCTTGGTTCAAAGTAAACCTAAGCTCACACCTTTTTCCAAATGTTTTTCTTAGTAGGTATGCATGGTAGCATGTATCGTATAATCAACCCCTGAAATTTCGCGGAAACAAGGTGTATTATGTAAGTTGGTTTGAATATCAAAGAAAATGGCTTATGAAAAACACCTCTCAGTATCTTATCCAGATATTCCTCGGATTACTTTGGGTATTTCTATCGCCCCGCGTATCAAACATTCTGTAAGTACGCTCGCCCTCGAGGAAGTACCGGGGCGGCATAACACGTGGTTGGTAACCGCTAACCGCTAACAGCTAACAGCTAACGGCCGCTGGCTTATAATAACTGCGCACGTGGCTATCGGGCGAAACATCTCACTCGTTATTTTCCAGGCACACGTTTACTATTCCGGCTCGCAATCTAATCGATGGGAAATATTGCGTGAGAACAAGACGTTACGTTTTTTTCTCTTCGGAAAATTTCACAAGTGCCCCGACTTAAAAATGTGTCCGAGAGGATCGATCGACTTCAAGCTGTGTTTTAACACCGCCGCCGGCGTAGCGTGCCTCGTATTCAATTAAAACGAAATGTTACTTAACATATTGTAAAATTCCTTTTTTTGAGGAATGGTGTATTATAATGTTTTTGTTGTGTTCTTGGAAACGTTACGTTATTCATAAAATCAATATTTTGTATCAAATTAACTTGCTTCGCTTTTTATGGTATAACCTACAGTCGTAATGCATCGATTATTCCACATGCCAACCATGTTTAGCTCTAGACAAAACATTTGTTACACAATAATTTATTAGTTTAATGGGCGTTATGAGAGCTCTCGTATTTTGAAATAACTTTAGTAGCGTTTTAAGATAGCGAATGAATGTTCCTATCCTATCCACATAGATGAAAGAAAACATTTCCTATATTATTTTCATTGTGATGTCACGATTGATAGCCTATAACTTTGTTTCACTAATTATTTTTTAATTAGGGTTTCAGCCCTAATGGGCATGGCTGTCAGTCTGAAGTTGCCCGTAGTAGGGTGAATTCAGCCAGGCCAAAATAAATAAGTGAAGCAAAGTCAAAAGGTTTTTTTGATCATCATTTTACAAAGGCTTTCCGATTTGTATTTTAAATTTAGAACCTAATTAAAGTATATATTTTTTTTGCCGTTTTTAACAACAACAAAAATTGTTTATCATTTATAAATTTCATTCAGTATAAGTTTCAAACCATCGTGAACCTACCGGCAAAGTTTTCAACGCCAAATCGGAGGATATGTCGTAACTACTAGCAAAATATCATTTATCAGAGGCTGTAATTCTATCCTTTGAAAAGTTAAACGGAGACTAATAATACTGAGCCAGAATGCCAACTGCAGTGGTTCAATACCGCAATAACACCAATCGGTCTCAGAGTTAGGTTTACAACGAGTTTAGGTAAAGCGTTAAATTCTATGTTAATGGATATGATTTGATAAAAATAATACTTGTCTAACTATTTAGCGCCATTTTTGTGAAATATCACCCAAAGGGCGCCTTATTTATTTATAAACTAACGGACCAATTTCAATAAAAATACACGACACGAAATGGGAAAAAAGAGCAACATAGAAAGAACAGCACATACATAATATTATAATGAAGCAATGACAAAATATACATTAGAAAGGACATTCCAAGGTCAAGTCAAATTTTTGGAAGAGTCGTAAAGAATGAGAAAATTCATTTAGACTTGTACCAAACATTTCAAGACTATGGCTTGAGTTAACAAGTCTCGACATTCTGGACAGTGAAGTATGATACCCATAATTAGTAGGGTGATGATTGAGGAACAGAAATTCATTTTTTACTTACAAAACTTAAAAACTATGACTAAATTTGACATAAAACTATAGCTAGAACTACCTTATTGAGATTTACATATGTGGCAGGTTGATAAAAAGTTTCGAACTTTTTGGTTAGCAGTAGATCGAGAATTTGCCGATCATTGCATGAAAAGATATTATTACACGGTGAGTTGAGATGTTTACGGGCTAATCTAGGTATTTAAATTTAGGGAATTATGTATTATGAATATGTGATCATAATAACTTTCTCAATATTATAAATGAGGTTTAAAAAAAAATCGAAGGGCAAAAATTCTTCTGAACATCCCGCCAGCTTTGATTGGTAAAAGCATCTGTGAATCGGTAATGTATAAATTATCGTGTAGATAATTAAATTTTTGTAACTTCAAATTATAATTCCTAGTTTATTTGATGTTACGCATAATGTATCTTAGGCGTGCCATTTTGCCAGCATCTCTGACTTTTGTCTAAACTAATTTACATCAATAGATACATCTATAGATAGTGTGCCATTATTGTCAAATTTACGTTTTGTAATTGCCGTTTATTATATTATATTATAGAACCCAAGATGCGTTTATATTGAATACTTTCGTTTGTTATTTATTTATTAGTTGTTACCCGTGAAAAATCACGGGATGTAACTTGACTTGCCAAAAACCAATTTTAAGTCATATTTCAAATATAGAATAAAGTCTGCTAAAATACATAATTGGTAGGTAATTTATTAGGTAGGTATGGATTGAAATTTTTTTTTTTCAAATTTAATAATTTAAATTAACACCAGTTCCAAATATGAAAATTTCACTCTTGACTATAGAAAAAGACAAAGATATATTAAAGGATGTTGGATAGCCCATTAGTTACCGCCTACATGGAAATCGGTCATTTTTAATAAACATATTTGAACACATTAAACATAACAATATCAATACACCATTTAAATGATTTATAAAGTTAAAATATTGCACAAACACTAATAACAGAAAGTTTGCCCAAATAATGATGAAAGCTTTTTGTTGATTTTATGTCTTTATATCATTAAAAATGTGAACATTCTAAAGTTCGATCAAAAATATTTAAAACTGTTGAAATACCTCTGAAAAGTTATATATTTTTTTTTTTGGATTTTATTTGAACATTCACGCATAGCACATATCAGCATTATGTTCGATTAATTTATACAACCACTTCAAGGATTTTAATCAACACAAATATAGGAAATAACCTCAAAATCCGTTGACGTAAGTTATGCGACTCGAAGATGTGAAGTTAGCGCGGACGGAAAACACCCTTACATACTTAGAAGTGCTGCGATATTATGTGACGACTTTTCTTGTCTCTTTCCCTCTTATGGTATACGACGTAAAAATCCGGAGAAAGTACTTTATCCCAAATTTGTATAGGTTGGGTAAAAATATAAGCTAAACCTCCTTATATCGTTACTCCACGTACGTACGTATTCACATAAGAAATTATTTTGTAGTTAATCATCATCGAGTAATAATATCACCATTGCTGCTGCAATATCCAATTTATTTAATATTTCGATCCTTAAATATATCATTTCCCAATGTCATTACTGTTAGGTATTCATTTTTGTAGCTCAATATTCCATTGTTGTAATTGGTATTTTGCTAAACTATGCAAATTACATCGGTAGTGGCTCGACAAGGCCAGGTATAATAATCACCATTTAATCTAACATATTACGTATCGCCATGAATACAGAATGCTATCAGCTCTGTAAACTAATTTCCATCGGTATCATCCTCATTATCCTGGAGGTGTGGCGCTATTGTCAAACGTTACATAAATAACATGTGCTAACTTACGTACGTTATAATACATAACCTTTGTTTTTTATATATGGATTGAAGCTCGTTATTTTTTTACAATTACAAGTTTGTTTGCATTCAACATCCGTGACTTTATCAGGAGGTTGCAAGGTTTGACCTACAACGTAAAATATCCGACTTTCTCTTGATGATTTCGACATAAATACAAACGTGGTGAATCTGGTATTTGCTCATGCTATTTTTTGTAGCATGTTATAATGGCGGATTTTCACCATAACGACATATTAATAAATAAATGAACTGCGAATGCGGCGCACGATACGTCTTTTTTTAATTTGTTTTTTGTTTGCCATTCGTGAATTATTTGTTGTATAACGTGTCATTGCGTCGTCTGCTGCCGGGCAGATAAAAACGCATATAAACATTAAAGTTTGTAAAGTAATTTCGGAAATATTTGTGTTCTTTAACGCTCCGTGCTTAAGCTAAGAGCGTTGATCCGTCCAATTGTTTCGTGTCCTGCCGTAGATTATGCACCCTACCCACTGCGAGGGCATGTTGCCACTGCCAGGAAGGGGTCAAAAATAAATCTCGACAGTTAATACGTAAACGGGTGTGTAAAAACTGGCCGCATTTTTATTTTACCATAATTAAACGGGAACAATAGCGGATCCCTTAATGCGTGGCACCATAAATCCCGCGCATGCGTGCCTCGCGATTAATTAACTCGGATTGCCTCGAATCCTTGTCTCCTGCCTGTTATTGTTTACCGCCGATGGAAATGTTCGCTTTCAAACGTCGACAAAGATCTTCAGGAGGCCTTTTGACTGCCGCTGAAGTTATTACGGTGTCATTATTCGCGTTTTTTCCTGCTACTTTGCGACAAGGCGTGTCTCTGGCGCCTTGAAAGGCAAACTCCACGTAAATACAATATAGTCGTACGTACCACATGAATGAATTTCACGAATAAATCGTAATGAATAAGTTATGTTCATTGAATTCTTCAACTATATAAATACTGAAATCTCTATGAATTTTACAGCAGCAACACGATTTGCTTTTGGTTGTTTATAATATTTTATAATTAGATAGACAGTATTATTCAAATGAATGAATTTAAGAGTGGTTTGCTTTCACCATATACACTTCTGTCATAATAAATAATTAGATTTTATCGCTTTGGAGAACACTTTGTCGTTAGTCGCGTGATTTTCTTCCTATTAATTTCTCATTTCCTCTGCTTGTGGCTTAGTGTACGGATAACGTAAGCTCCTTTTAACACACTTCTAATCAGATTGCCTGCTCGGTATTACCGCTAATATCTTGCTGTCAATCGTGGACATTATGATACTATAAATATGATTACAAATTGTTTTCGGTTATTTACCTCGTAAGGGTATTACTTTCAACAAAATTCGTAAATACATGGACATGAATTTGATATTGGGTTGAAAGTTTACGAATATTTTTTCCAACTGAATTTCACAACATTTAACTGTTACCTTTATTCCACAACTCCATTCCAAACCACGATAAGCTTCTCGTATGAACTCCACGTTTCAAAAGTTATATTATTATTATCCAAACTTCTTAATGCCTCCGTCTTTTGTTATGGCTTCGTAATAATTATTTTAATAATATACCTGCATCCACGTGTCGGTATATTAATGCGATGTCGTCTATCATTTTAAATGCTTTTCTAAATTATTAAACCGTTTCCATTAGCCTGATGATGAAATGAAGTCAACGATAACAATCATTATATATTGAATGTTGTTCCACTTCTAACGATTAATAGTTTCCCATTGAAATAAATTCGATTAGGTGGCTTTAAGCACAAAGTTTCCCCGGCCGCCGCGATGAAGGGTTCTTTTTTGGGTTCAATAAATAATTTACCCTTAAATATTAGATGGGTCCATACAATATTCAGACTGCTCTAAGTGTTCCCATCGGTCGTATCACCGGAGCTCGCTGGAGCAACTTCGCCTATTCGGGGTTAAACTGAAACGCGGATTTACTTTCCGGAGCCACAGATTTGCAAATGTATCGGCGCTGCCTTCTGCGGCTCCACTTTAAATGGCGCAGTTAAATTTCCCCAGGTCCGATTGCTGCAGCGTCCTTACAACAAAATCCTCCATAGCTAAACAAATAATGATTATATTCAGGTGATATGCTGGGTGTTTTGATATTTTCAACCAGACCGGTTTCACTATGGGTTGTTTTAATTTAGTTGCAATAACACAATTCCCGGTTGATGGGTTAGTGACCGAGTGGAAAATGCATTCCGTTCCCACCCAGGCGTCGCGGGTTCAATCCTCTGCCAGCTTCTTCGAACAATATTTTCCGCTTATAATGATGAAAGTAGGAAGAAATAAAAAATGGCAGTTTATTAATAACCTGGAAATGTTTCTTTCAAAATCAAAAAAAGTTTGTTTTATTAGAATTAACTATAAAGCTGTATGCTTTTTATTTTGATATTTATTATTGAAATAATGAATTAAAAAGTTCAGCCCATATGTCATAAGGTATTGTGTTCTTTATCACCTCATTACCGATCTATTATTTGTATGGTTTATTAGAAGTGTTTTTTTGTTTTATTATTATTGAATTTACGTGTAAATAAGGTATAAAGATAGTACAAATAATATTATTACATTCATATTGTGGAGTAATAATATTATTGATGGGCGCTAAAGATGGTTATATAATTATATTATTGCCTCTCGTAAACACCTCACTAAGAGAACCTGTACTGAGGTGTTCACGTGTTTTAGTTAAAGTGTTAGATATATGTATTGCTGCGTATTACTTATTTTGAATTAGATTATGTAATATTACAAAAAAAACATTCATATTAGTTATAGTTATAAAAGCTACGTTCGTTTTGGAAAGAATATAACTAAATATAATTCATTAAGTGATATGGTACATGAATACAATATATTAAGGTTGAAAGCATACAAGGAGGGTACATAACTACAGTGAAAAAATGTAAATGAAGGATCTTTAAGAGGGAAAGAGAGCTGACGATATTACCAAGATTTGCTAAAATTGTTATAACTTTGGTCGTATGTGTCACCCTCATCGCATTTTGTAAACAATTCCGCCAAAAGTTTATTGTACCCGAAGACCCGAACTTGCAAACGAACATTCCCGAATAAATATTGACCGGCTTCGTGTTTCACTAGATTTTTATTTTTCCCTATAATTTGGGGGATTTCCCCTTGAGGACAACTTTAGAACAAGTGAATACATTATACGCTTAATAGAATTTGATTTGAATTGTAATTATTTATGTTTTTATGGAGTTAACACTAAAATCTATGTTTATGTTTAATAAAAAATATATACTCGTATATCTCAATAAAGTTAAGAAAGTTCTATTAAAATCTGCTGCATCTCTAAATGAAATGACGACTTGACCCATAATAACTTATTATAAAGTTATTATATGTGCCCTGACGATGATCCAAGCGAAAAATCATAATAAAAAATCCAACCAATGTGATTCGTACGAAAAAAAAAAGTATAAAATAATCTTACCGAAAACATAATATGCATATTGGAATAATTAGATTTTTTCCCGGGTACTGGGATATTTCCCCCAAGTAACAACCCTGCGAAAGAACACGTGTTCGGTTCGGTTTCGTCTCCTATGTAAGAAGGGGCGATCATAACCCCCATCAGCGGCTTGCAATAGACCTATTCTGATTCTTGCTACTTATTTCATTCAAAATTATCATATTATCTGTAAAAAAAAGCGCGCGAAGAAGTAAACATGTAAGAAAGTACAATCCTATGTTCTTTTGCGTCTTACTGCGCCACGCACGTATTCTAATTATTCCTTTTGACACATATCCTTCAAATTGTAAGAACAAATTCAACCGTCTGAATTCGTTCCTTCCAGGGTATATAATATTCTATTTAAAGGTTAGTTTATTGTCCGCGACACGCCCGTTTCTTGTGAATCCTTTTCGCGTAATGGAGTCAATTCTTTCTCGTAATCGTTTTTATGTTTTTTTTGTATTTAGAAAAACCACATATTACCAATAATTTTTTTTTCTTCAATTTATATAGTTAAAATACTGTAATATTTTAATTTTATTTATTATACAGTTTTTTAGCACATAAAACCCTGTTCAAAGTTCATCGAGTAACGTGTTTAAAAAATATATAATAATTTCGTAATATGGATCGAGAAATGTTCTATTACAATATATGTTTTTATGTTTTTTTTTTTAATTTTTGCATTTGGCCACAGAAAAAGAACATTCGGAGGTCAATTGACGGTTAATAGAAAACAGCTCTGTATAAAGAGTTATAAAGTAAGAAAAAAATATTTTGAAATATTTTTTATAAACTTGGTTGTATTAAACATACATGAGTATCTAATGTGTTTTTTAGGTAAACTTTTTTTGAGGTGCTGTTGTGGATACAGGCGACTTTTTAAATCCGCACAAAACATTAAAAAAACTGAAAAATCTATTTGTTAACCTTTGTAATACCGGATTCCCGCAAGGTACAACTTACGTCGTACCGGTAATTTCGACAATCTGACTGTAATTTTGTTATAACTCACCTGTGTTTTTTTATCAATTGTACTATCTGTTTAGGTAATGTGTCAATGTATTTTTTCATGTTGTATGTAGAATAAGCGGTTTTTTTGTAATAGCTAGTTATATTCGGAGAGTTGGCTTTTTCTCTCTCATGTCACTAAAAAAAGTTTGATTAAGAAATATGAAGATTTTCTTGTCGTTTTACTGTATTTCTGTATTACTGAATAAATTTCCTTCCAATTTGGATAAGGTTTTCCTGTAAATACAAACTGTAATGTCAATTTTTACTCATGCTGACGTTAGCAATCTTAAAATATTTATTACTAGACTTGTACTGAACTTAACTTAATGCAAAATATGGATTGATTATTTTGTTGACGAGCGGTTATGGTTAATTTAAATATGCTAACGATAGGTTTTAAATGATAAAAACGCCTGAAAAGATAATGATGAACGCCCTGGTCCTATAGGACCCTCCGGACCACTAGAGGTTAAACAAACAGTAATATTACCAAAAAAGAAAAATCCATTTATAAAGTTAAATCCCATAAACATGGTTGTTTTATTTGTTTGTTTGTATAGTGCGCCGCGTCTCCCCGCAGTTCTCCATCCCGCCCCCGCCCCTGAGCGAAGTCATGCTGGGCGGCAACCTGACCCTCCAGTGCGTGGCCGTCGGCTCGCCCATGCCGCACGTCAAGTGGAGGAAAGGTAACTACATCAAGCTAACGACTAAATACTGTGCTTCTGCTGAGAGATTCCCTTTATCCTTCCATTTCTCTTGGGACGTCCGTTGCAACCAGCCCTTCTTTCTGTTACGCTCGCCTCGGTGGCATGCCAACACACTAAGATGGAATAAAACAGCGAAATAAAAACAACTGCCAATATTTCAGAAAATATTCCTTTCAGAGAGATGTTTAAGCGATTTTTTTTCAAAAATAAAAGCAATTCATGTAGGTAACAACAATAATTACGATATTCATATATAACTTTTCGAAAATAATATTTTCGTGTTACTAGTAAGGAATGTTTTTAGCGATTTATTTTACTTCTGTAGAAGTATAAAGAAAAGTTTTTAAATTAAAAGATATTGAAAATTAAAATAATATTAATAATCTAAAACACAAATATGAAACATAAACTAAAAAGAACAATGTTCTTGACCGAGACTCGAACTCGGAACCTCTACTATATCCGTGAGTAACACTCTGCCAATGAAGCCATCAAGACCTCATTAGATTGCGGCATTTTTAAACGATCTCATACTTATATTGGAAAATTATTAATATTTGAATTCTCTTCCGGTTTTAGGCTGCCATCAGCTGTTATGACCATTGCTCTTTTAATTTTCTGTTTTTTTTCTGATTGATATTTGTGTTTAAGATTATTAATATTATTTAATAATAAATAACCATTAATGCTTTAAAGTTAATACAATTTTATTTTTTAAAAAAAATATTACTTGCGTGTTTGCTTACTTTTTATTTATTTATTTTAAAACGTTGATGTCTCGTTGGCAGTAAAGAAAACATCTCCTTGAATGGCACCATTTTCGAACTGTTGAAAGTTATTTTTATGAATTTTATATATTTCGTTGCACCCTACTATGCATGAAGTAATTAATGAGAGAGCCGGAGAGGTAATAACGGATCTATCAGCTGTATGCCTGTATGTATAGCAATAATTATCCCGGATCACTTACAGATGAAGGTATCCTCCAGATGTAGCACAGTGTTTTACTCACATATGTGGACAATTTGATCAAAGTATTATTATTTTTCTCTCCGGTCGATATTACCGCGTGTCTCGGACTAGGATTGGCAAATTGACATCACCGTTTAGATCATTTAATTTGTAAAAGGGTGGACATGCGACACCCTCGACTATATCCAATATCTGGACCTGTGCTTTTCCCTTCATTTCGCTCAAAATCATTATTTTTCATCTTGTCTCAATTTTCATTAAAGCCGAAATGGCCCCATGAAATTGAGATTAAATCTTAAAATAAAATCGAGTATCATATCGCCGGAAAGAGGTTTATATCATTTCATAAATTTTGTTAAACGAATAAGGTCTCTTTCAACAAAACTTCTGAGCTTTGTGATACGCGTTTCGAGGGATTTTTTAAACAAGGTCAAACTTGAAAATTTCTCAGAAATACTTTGAAGAAATGTTCTGTAGAATTTGGAATAAATCGTGCCTTATATTTTAAAATTTTAATTGGGTTTAGCGATAAGTTCACAAACATAAATATTACTACTTGGCATAATACAATAGTCAGTAAGAATTATTTACTACTCGCAAATAATGCATCTTGGATGAATACAAATTAGCTATTACTCTGTCATAATAAAAGTTTTTTTTTAAATGTTAAATAGAAACATAAAAGCTCCGTGGTTTTTGTTAAAAGTAACATTGCGAGCTGAAAATAGTTGCGTCGACCTAGAAATTTCATACGGGAAAAGCTGTCCAAACCTCTATGATTATATGATTCCTAATAATAACGTATAGCATCATTTTTTAATTAATCTAGTTTTATTTTCTCCCAGGTCTCGCGCAAGATTTAACCCCCGAAGATAAACTGCCCATCGGAAAGAATGTCCTAGAATTGTCCGACATTCGCGAATCGGCCAACTACACCTGCGTAGCTGCCAGCGTTCTGGGCGTCATAGAGCAGACATCGATCGTCAAAGTTCAATGTAAGTAATAGACCAAATAATTCAATAAATATATTGCCATAACATATTTATTTGTCGAGTATTATTTTGAATAATTTGTTTGCAGCTCTGCCCGGCCCGCCTAGTAATGTGAGGGCTTCCGAGATAACGGCCACTTCAGTCAGATTGACGTGGTCCTTCAATGGACCCGAAGACCCGCAATATTACGTCATTCAATTCAAACCGAAATACGCCAATCAAGTAAGTCAGAATTGATTTCGATATGTCCACCACGGAAATACGAGTACTTCGAACCACCGCGACGCATTTACAAGGAACCGGTTTTTTATTCGCAATCAATCTTTTGAATATTTCCTATCTTTTCCTTATCTTTTGAGTTTGCAATATTGCAGTCATAAAAATAAATTTTGCAACTTTTTTTTGTTTACTTGTTCATAGTATAGTGGGAAGCTCGATGTTAGCTTTTAGATTAATAACCACATAGCCTTCTACGGACATCTTCAGACTTTTGAAAATGATGGTAGTCCGGCGAAACCCCATTTCTAAATAAAATTTAATATCGATTTTTTATAAAATAGTTGGAAAAATATAAATGTCAACGATAGGTAGCTCTTTATGAATCTGTATTTAAAGTTTTTTAGGGTATTGCCTACAGGATGCTCTTTTCGTTTTTTTAACACCATTAATCAAAGTCGATTTGCAAAAAATTTAGTTTGAATTTATTTTCGCTACAAATTATTCGGGTACAAATAAAATCGTCGTTATTTTGGTGAAATGTTATCGGATCGTCGTGTTGATGCAGGCATACAGCGAAATCTCCGGAATCATCACGATGTACTACGCCGTGAGGAACCTCTCCCCGTACACGGAGTACGAGCTCTACGTCATCGCCGTCAACAACATCGGGCGGGGGCCGCCCAGCGCGCCCGCCATCGTGACGACCGGCGAGACCGGTTAGTCCCAACATTTCCAACGTGATATCTTTAATAATTTTTCACTTTCAAGCATTTCCACCGGATTTTAATAATACTGTATTAAATAACAAATTAAACCATTAAAGAAAATGTTCCATTCCAATCGTTTTCAACTTATTTTCTGACCTGGATTCGCGGGTTGTATTTTTGAACCCAACAGTGCAATATGACGGGTGAACCGGAGAAAATAATGATAAAGCGTTTGTAATAAATTAGAACTTTTGAAATTTTTGTTGTTACAAAAATGTCGTTCCTTCACTTGTAAATATTTAACGATTCATCACACTTTCTTTTATACATGTAATATGTACCAACTTCAAACCATTACCGACATTTACGTTGGGAGGCAAAATAGGTTCTCCCGTTATACTGTTACGTTCAATTATGAATTCATTGTATAAAAACCATTATCATTCACAACTGGTAAGTATGAGATATCGGCTCAATATTCACATGTAAATATTTTAATATCGAACAACATTTACTGTTAAAGGGCATCGGACAATAAATCGATTCCCCCTTATCATATGAAAATAATTCAGTCACAATAAAATGTAAATACAATAGGTAACAGCACTCGGTTGTTATAGTTTTTGTTAGTACCTAATGTTCTTTGTCAGATATTTGTAGATCGATTTTCTTAAATTATTATATTCTTGGTCGGGAAAATACTGCCTCAGTCGTAACATGTACGTTATAATTGTATTTTCAAAACATGTCTTGTAACCTCAATTTATCTCGAAACTTTATCTATATTCCTCCATTTAATTTCAATTTGCTATTTAAATCTGGCAAGGCATTACAATTTATCAAACGATTCTTGTTATTAAATACTATGATATTATTTATTTAATTAAAATGAAAAGCTAACAGATGTTGCCTTGCGAACTATTTATTTACCTTAGACTCGTTCATTTGACTTTGTAATTCAAAGGGTCTTTCGGCTAGTCTTCTTTATTGTTTTAATACTGAACTGGTTTCGGGTCTTATTGAATGTGACCTTTCAACAAATAACATTTTAATACCTCCACGTGAATCCTTACTTCATTGATTATGATTATTTTAGTGTTGGAATAGTGAAAAGGTTCAATATTTACTGTTCTTGCTGGCTCAAAGTCAAATGTTTTTCGACCACTTGATTTCGGCCTTTCGGAGTAGTAGGTATCTCGCAGGGGGTCTCGTATTTTTCTATTCACCAAGTTTGGGCCACTCGCGAACCATTTCCTCCCCCGCTCGGCTGGAAGTTTGGGCGTGTAGTGCCAAGTTGCCAGCACATTATCCCCGTCGGGGAACTGAAATCTCATTGTAAGCAGAATATTGTTGCTTCCACGTGTGATCTCTCGCCTCTGTGCATGCTTTGTTCCTTCCTCTCTCTGAGCTGCTACTATACCCCCTGTAGTATCAGCTCCAAATCTCATTCATAAGATTACTCGTCTATCCCTTTATTTGTTAGGAAAGGTTGTACATACTGAATATGAATACACAGCTGTGATATCCTGTACATAACATCATCATCTCTGTGTCTCGTCTAATACAAACTTTCACTTTCAGTAATATTCGATGGTTATTATATAATATCTTATTTGTTGTCTAACCATGTGACTGCTTATGCATATTATGCTTTGTTCTCTTCAAAGTCGTTGCTTTATTCCTCTTCGTACGATGCATCAGATAATAATCGTTTGGCTATGAAACTTTGAAATTATTTAAACAGTGTTGAATGCAGAACTTGAGAATTGTTTGAAATGCATGTTGGCAGAAAGATTATTTAAATATGAGACAATACCGTTGTCTGCTTCACATATTATTCCAAGTGCTGTAAAGGTATTACATATTATGATTCTTTTAACAATTTCTGTTTTTAATATAAAGCATGGTAACTTAACAAACTCTATCGGTGCTTGGAAAAATATATATTTGTGTTACACGCGTATCGCGTGGATTGTAAATATTCATATTTTGTCGATAAGTATATTTCAGATGTCTTTTTGCTAAAATTGTGCATTCGCCAATGTCGATGCATCGCTTACTTACTGGTCTTTGCCTGTGTATTCTACAACCAGGGTTGGGAAACTTAGAAGAAACGTGAACTAATTCCTAAATACCTCAATTCTAATTACGACCATATTTTAAATCGAGTTCGATTCTCTTGTGACTTTTTGAATTTCGTGGAAGTTGTAAATACACTTGAGTAGAGGTCTTAAGTTTAGTTGGTCGTTTCCCAGCTCTGAGTGTATACTTGACCATGAAGTGGAATGTTTTTGAGATGAGATATCGTTCTTTTCCATGCAACTCAATCGTGATCATGATTGATTGTTTTGTCACGGGCTGTCGCCACCGTCTCCTCGCTTGATGTAAGTTATTGTTGTTTTTTTTTTTACTTTTGGTTCTGCACATGTTCTTGTTGTACATAACGTCTTTCAAATGCAACTTTTTAAACACCTCTGTACGTTTTCCCTTTTATTAATTTCTCCTTGGTCCTTTTCCACGATTTCTACGAATATCTATTGGCTTAAAGCTTTAAGCTTTAAGCTTTTTGCAGAATATTGAGCGCTGCCGGTAAACTGGTCCTTTTATCTTTCCAAGTAATAAGTGTTATGGCTCGGTTTATTGCGTTATGAAAATTTTAAATAACATACAGTGGTGTTTGTGTATTATTTTATTATGATTGAAATGCACTATTTTGTTTGAATTTTCATTAAATGTTTATATTAGTCTTTGAACTGTACATAAAACTACTTTATTAACAAGTGACTAACACTTGAAATGAATCTAATATACTAGTAGAGTAATAGAAATGTATTCCATGTAAATTTACTAACACCTATTGTTTTCTTCCAATTTCCCCACGCAGTGGATCCGTTTTATGGAGGAGCCAGTAAGTTATTTGACTTTTAACTAGAACCTTAAACATCGATTGATTCATGTTTTTTTCGATTATATCTTGAATTCCGAAATATATCAATTTTATCATTTAACCAGTGGCGGCTCGTGACTTTTAAGTGTAGTAGAGTGTTAAAATTGAAAAGTACGACGTTATTGATGTTGTTGAAGTCGAAAATCTTTTTTTTTTTTTCAAATTTTTAATTTTTTGTATGAAGATTTTCAGGATTTTTCAGTTTTGGTGGTGCACTGCACGGCTTGCTGAAAAATCTTCATAGAAAAATGAAATTTAAAAAAATAAAGAAAAATCATTTTTTTCTACAACAGCATCAATAATGACGTTTTCTTTCAATCTTAGAACTCTAGCAAACTAAAACGTCACGAGTCGCCACTGCATTTAACTCCATCTTTTTTTCACAATCAATTTATTTTACCATTTTCTTAATTATCTACGAACTTTTGTGTGTCTCTTTTGATATATCTAAATTTTCATTTATACCAAAAAACCAACATTCGCTCAAAACGATTAAGGGTAGATTAAGTAATATAACCGGCCTTGGGTTGATTTTTAACGGCTTCATTAATTACTTTATTCTTTTAAATTGTTTTTCTCTTTAAACTTTCTTATTCAAAGTCAAATTCACGCAACTGTATATATATACAGTAATTGTGTGTTCTTCTTGTTGAATATTTATCTTCAATCGAATCGTTCATCTAATGTAATTAAATCCACATTATGTTTATCGTGTGCTGTTTAACACATTTACATGTCAAATAACTTAATATACCGTGCGAGGCATTGCTTAATGTAGTTGTGTTGTGGTTAGTTATATCGATACTCGGTTTAATTGTTTTGTTTATCCTTGCGTTACTCCTGGCTTTAGCTGCAAAGTCGCTAAAACGCCGGTTAACCTATTGGTAAGGTAAATATTGGAATTTAGTTAATCTGTTTTTGGTATATAATGGAAACATCGTCTCTCCTGCAGAACCTGGAACGGCTCCTAGGAACGTTCAAGTTAGGCCACTGAGTTCCAGCACTATGGTCATTCAGTGGGACGAACCCGAAACTCCGAATGGACAAGTCATGGTAAGAAACTTAATTACCTTTCCAAATTACTTGTAAGTTGTTATTAGATTGATAACCTGACTTATCTTTTAATGTTGAACTTGATACACCGTAATTATGTATTTATTAAAACATTACAAGATGTATTGGAGAAAAACTGCCGGTGTCAAGGTTGCCACACCTCGATTGCTTACAGCAATCACTTGGATGGCAGACGCTTCCGAGTTTAAATCCCGATAGAGGCAACTTCTTTTTTTCTTTCTCTCGCGTGATTTGATGATTGTTAATACTGTTTCAGTACTTAATGTGAAAATTATTTATGCAAAGAAAAGAAACACAGTGTGCTCCTCTCTTATTATTATTTAATCACAAAAGTTTTTTCGGTTCTGTGTATCGTGTTTGTTTCGATGTATTTTCGAGACAGGAGGAATCCTAAACATTATGGCTTTACGTAAAATTCTTAATTCAAGAATCGTGAAAGCTTACGCTACCCCATTTTTTTTTAAATTTTATAGATACGTACAATATATATTATTTTCGTTCAACCTCCCGCCGTTCTTAAGCTCCTCTCAATTCTGTATAGTCAGTTGTTCGTCCTCTTCCGTCTCTCGCTTTGTCAGTCAGTCTGGGATCGATTCTCTCGCTGATTTATTTATATCAATTACAGCATCAGACGGGTACGGGTACTGCGGAATACGTACTTCGCTCGCTACGCCTGCCCCTGTATTAGTAATGGCAATTCTCCCGGCATGATTAACCATTTGATTAACCCCAATCTATCATTTCGCTATCACCCTTGCTTGAACATCTGTCAATCGTGTTTCGTAGATCTATTCCACAGTAAATACTTCTTATTTATGTTTTGCGAATCGTGAATAATACACGAGACTTTACTATCAAACAAGGTTTTGCGGAGATTTAGGGCGGAAAACAAAAAAAGTTAAATAATCGTCAAAGTTAACAATCAAATAAAAAAGGAGAAAATAAATTAAAACATGTTAGAGTACGCTTTTATCCCTGCATGTAACGCGTAACATTTTCCCCATTCAAATGATTTACGTGTTGTGAAGCCATATTCTGCGGTAAACTAAAAATGTTACAGCATTTGTGCGCATATTTCATTCTTATTTTTTTAGGGCTATAAAGTTTTCTACACGACAAACCCAACACTGGTAATGCAATCCTGGAACTCGCAAATGGTACGTTCGACCATTAAAATATATTTATATATTGATATCGATACCCCCATCATGCTGAATATTTAATGATGTAACTTTTATTCCAGGTTGACAATAATCAGTTGACGACCATAAGCGAACTTACTCCTTTGACCGTGTATACGATTCGAGTTCAGGCTTTTACGTCTGTCGGCCCTGGACCTCTGTCCGCACCTGTTCAGGTCAAAACGCAACAAGGTAACGAACACTTCATTCGAGGGTTCAGCATCACAGAGGCCTATCTCTATCTGGTGTGCATGTTAGATAGCCTCCCAATGGCCGCTATTTGTTTGTGGCTTTGGGCTTTATTTATAAACTTGTATTGTTTTTAGGCGTTCCTTCACAACCCTCGAACCTGCGAGCGACCGATATTGGGGAAACTTCCGTTACCTTGCAATGGAGTAAGCCAACTCACTCGGGAGAGAATATCGTCAGTTACGAGCTCTACTGGAACGATACGTATGCCAAAGAAAAGCACCACAGGTTAGTTGCACAGCACTAAATATTCGGAAGCAGATTCGCCCCTCTCTTCGTGGTGAAGTAATTAGTTATTCGCTATCGTTCACACTTCTCAGGAATTGCTCCAAATTTATTTTATCGTATTTGGATGTACAATAAGTCTTACGGAATATTAGATTATATCGCTGGAGGGCTGGCGAATTATCTGGTATCTAGGTACTTTGCGCAATGCACCCCCGCTTCAAAATCATCGTCTGTTCGCCTGTGGGTGTTTGTTTCTCGAAAGGTTTCGTTTCATATTATCATTCCCTCTCCGAACGTTCGAGTTGATGGTACTAGCCTTGCCGCAGGCACGGACTCTAAATAATAATTTGTCAACTTTGAACTTTCCCGCGAACTTCTTGTTTGTCATTTCCAGTAAAATCCAAATAATGCTTTTAATAATATATTATATCTGCGCGAGGAACACGTTTCTCCGTCAAGGGGTTTGTGACATTTTCCCGCTTTTTTCTTTGGTTTTCCACCGCTTTTACTAATAGATTTGAGGTCCTGTCATATCCCATCTTGCCTTATATTTTTTATACCTTTCTTGATTTTGGGCTTTCATTTTGGTTATCGTAACCTGGAATTTCAATCAGACTATTTTTTCTTGCTCCGTTTCACTACAAATTTGAATTACCATTCGAACATGAATTGAATTATTTAATTAATTTAGGAAACCTTAATTCCGCTTATGTTATGCTATTTTATATTCAATTTAGAGCAGAGCATCCTTGCTCGGCACTCGCTCATGAAAGGCTTTTGCTGGAAATACATAATTATACGCGCAGTGAATTTGTTGACGAATAAAGCAATTTTAACTGATTCATAGTGGTCAATGGTAGTGGTCCGGCTTCGCTCCAGGACCGGACAATTGCCCATGCCCAGTGCTCGTTGATCATTGCTTCACTTCTCCGGGATTTGATGTAAAGCTCTGTACCTATAAGTTAAACAGTACACATTTGGTAGACTCATATGTCAATTAGTCCTTAGTCAGTTAGTTGCAATTGCGAAACCATCAGCTTAGCATAACCTTTTACTTGTTAACAGCTTGTGCGTATAATATGTTTTGATACTCTGGGGGTGTGATAACTACATTATTGATAATATTTGACTTACACTGGCTGACTTCTGACTCTTCATCAGTTCATTTATTTGGTTTTTCTCCCTCTAGACGTATTCCCATCTCCGAGAGCTACACCCTGAGTGGATTGTACCCCAACACGCTATACTACGTGTGGCTGGCCGCCAGGTCGCAGCGGGGCGAGGGGGCCAACACACCCCCCGTGCCTGTTCGCACCAAGCAGTACGGTAAGGATCATCAGAACTTGCACCGGTGGCTTAGGAACGAGCCTTGAAACACAAACAATACTCAACCGACATGCAAATAACATTACACAATAGAGTTGTCAACCCTTTTATGAACGGATTTTCTGACAGTTGATAAAAAAGGATACTGATTCATTACGGTTTTAAATAATTTGAAATGATGCTGTCTTTGTTTTGTCGGCTCATAAAGGGTTGATATTTTGAAAACTTGAAGTAGCTTGTTTTACAATATCGCAGTGTTGCTTTGATGTCTGCATTATTGTTTAACTTGTCGCTTTGTTTTAAAAAATGGCAGAAAATCGTTTCGTATCGATGTCAATGTACCGCGTGGACGAATTCGGGTTTGCTTTGATCTGGCCGAAGCACATATCACAAAGCGGAATTTATTTATCGGCCGATTTTCTCGATGTTTAAACTGTGAAACTCTGTTTTTCACGTTTTTATTTTCTTCCCCCACGAACGTTGTTTGTCCACTAACATAATATATTATCCCCGATGTACGTGGCCATGCCCCGTGCCCCGTGCTCCGTGCCCCAATGCAAAGCAAACCTGCGCCCGCATACGTTCTGGGATACCGTACGCTGGGCCCGACCGTCCCGACCCCGCATTGAATTGACACACGGGGCCAGATCTGCCATTCTCTCTGTGTCACACACACACACACATACAGCCAGAGCCAATACTCTAATAAGCTTCAGTCTAATCTGTGAGGCGGCATTCCACCACCGCGCGAGGGACGACTCTGCTCAAATATCAAACATTTACCCGAATTAATTATGTGTTACTCGTCTAGGATATTCATGACTTATTTTGCTCTCGCGAAAGTGTTTAATCACTATCTTGTCAAAAACATCCTACATTTGTAGACTTCAATGATTGTTTAATTAATTACTCCTTTGAGTCGTAAAGCCCTTTGCGTTCTGGTGAAATGTCCTCGAAGCGCACACTTCCTCTAAGCGATATTCTGATTGGTACCTTCTTATCTTCCTGCCGTCGGTGTGACCAACTTCTGTCACAAGTTTCGGTGTTGCCTAAAGTCGTTGTATATTTTTGTGATTATCGTTGTCGAATATTTATGAAGCTTCTTGTGCCGTCGCAATATAACATCGCTTTAATTATTAAATGTTCGTTTCTAAAAACATATTGACCACATGCAGGAATCCTAAAAACCAGGAAAAACTATGTTTTTTCTCGGTTTTTCATCGTCACTGAAATATCCGTGAGTTGTACCGAATAGTTATAAAATTGTCTACTTTTGAGAAAAGAGTTTTTCCTTTCTAAAGTCGTTCTGATGTAACATGTCAAACGGACTTAAAGACTGTTCAATGTTGAGACATTGACAAAGAAATTTATAATGAGAATCAAGGTAGGTAAGTCAACGGCGCATTTTCAAATATTTCACTTTTATATTTTTTTAAAACTGGAAAAGGGACTCGCTCTACCTGTATTTGAATATTATACAAATTGTCCTTTGTTTTTTTTAACGTAAAAGTAATAAAGCAAATTGCGCTTGTAATAATAATGATAGATCTATTGTAAGTAGTGAAAAGTGTAACGTGATCACCTGCGGTAGAGTAGTGTGAGATGGACCGAGATGTACTCGTAGATTGCCCCGAGTCCAAAAGGGGGTAAAGCCTGATCTGTCTTTCACACTCGTTACGTTTTTCCTGGCATAATATCTCCCACTCCATACATAATTCAGCGAAATTTCAAAACTCAAATACCTCACGTATTCCAAAGTGTTTACCGCCAACATTGTTCTTTGTTTATTTATTTTGTATTCTTTCACGAAAAGCAGAAATCGTCAGAAGAAATAATACCGAAGGCCGCATTGCTATTCCATATTATTTTCTATTCCATTCGATCTATTCAATTTTCGATCTGACATCCGAACCGTCCGAATCCGACCGTCTTACCTATTTCTTCTTCCCTCTTGCATTATAAGCGGGCAACGGCAAGAAGGAGACGGAAGACGCGCGGCACGTCCGGGAATCCGGCTTGGCAGGATCACGAGCCAATGACATGATGACACTTTCAGGAATGGGAAAACTCTTCAGTGTCGACTCGTCGATGACAAAATGTACGATCCAAATTGTAACTGACGACGCGTCAAGATTTTTTTTAATCACTTATTCATTGGACTTCGTCTGTCAAAATTCTGCGAATTTCAATTTGTAAAACAATCCAACGATGAAGTCGCTAAGAAAACCGAAATTAATTCAATAGACGTGGGATGTGGGTTTTTAATAACTGAAACTTTGAAGACTTATGGGTTGAAAAATCGATTTAGTCCTTAAATTCCGTACGTGCAGAAAATTTCACGTTATTTAGCAGTCCATCAATAAATACTTTGAATTGAGGCATGTTTCCTTTTTGTAAATTAGAATTTCGTTTTTTGCTATGCGTCGTCTCCGTATACTCCGTCAATGATCAGAGAAATGTGTTTTTTTCCCATGTCAAGCGGAGTAAATTCATTTACAAGATCTGGAATTTGTGATCGAGATTGCTCCAGATTTATTCTATCGTGACAATTGTATCACGGTACGACTCGCGTTACCGTTTGGAGCTTTCTGCGGAAACCGTTTCGTTAATTTATTCATACCAATGCAATACTGATTTGTAATATTCGCGATTTCTGGGTAATTAGACTTCCCGTGTTTCAAAGTCCCCCTTAAAAGTGATAGTTACATCAAGACTGCCGTGCGCGTTACATTGTCAGTTTTTAATCTTTGCGAAGTCTCACATAACGTCGCCTCCTTAGAATTCTTTCGGCTATGAATAACAAGTTAACCGTTTGAAGCCTTTGTTTTGCAAGTTTCTGTTTTAACTTAGCCCTTTTCACGATCGAAGTTTTTGTCCCATTTTTGTTTTTTCGCTACCTACGGGTATCATTATTTTTGGAGAGGGTTTTTTTTATTATTTAGTTAAGTAAAGTTTTTTCTCATTCACACGAACATGAATATCGTCGGCTTAAGGTAACATGCTGTGTTGTCTACGCCTTTCTGCAAAGTTTGGGGCGTGACGGCCGGGGCCCCTGTACACACTTTTGGTAATTGAATCGCTCGGGGGAAGTTGTGCTAACACGGACACACACAGACTTGATCAAGTGGTAGGTAACAATACTCTTTGTTTAATTATTGTGATCGTCCAGCACCAGCACCGAGTAAACATAGATCTGCACTACCTTCCAAACACACACATTGTCTCGATGTTCACTCGTCAAACTATGTACTGAAGGACAAGTCCACAAGTTATTCAAACTAATTACTAATTACCTTACTTTCGTTTGAAACTTGACGATTTTTCCTTTTAAACTAAAGTCTCTTTGATGATAAACTGTGTTTGATTTATTGTGCGAAGACGTTTGCGGTATTCATGATGCTTTTGACATCAGTGTATTATTCGATGATTCTGCCAACGTTTTCGCATATTGATTTTTGATCACACTTGCTAGTTTTGTAATTTGTTTTTGAATATTTTTGATATTAAAACACCAATCTGTAAGCTGCAAGCCTATTGCTAATCACCGAGCTACAGCGCTGGCACTCTATCCGTAGATTTGATTTTAAAAAGGTAACCGCGAAGCCATCATCAATACTCCCTAATTTTGGAGAGAGACTAGAAAGCGTTCTGAAGTCGTTAGGGCAACAAATTGGTTTCCAGCCATACTATTCCAGCAATACATTAGGATCTTCCTCCGTCTAAATAAAAGTTCACACTCGGTGACAGGTTTCTACGCATTTTAGAGTCGTTAAGGGATCTATTCCAGTTTCAGGAAGAAATTTATACGATTGCTGTTCGGAACTGTTCTCCCATAAAAGCAAAGTTTTTTTGCCCATGTTTGTTAACACACACCACATTTTACAACATTAGGTGCTGGATGTGAGATGACGGAGTGAAATCTTGTTACTGCAGTGATTATTATATGTGCATGCTTTCAATTACAACGAAACATATCATGCCCATAACACAGGGACATCCCTAGCATGGCGGGCGAAAAAATACTCGAAAATTCTAACAACCTTATTTGCATGTAATGTTTTTTTTTTTTTTTCAATAATATAGGTAATTTTTTGACATACATAGGAATGTGTAATTTTGTGTAATTTAAATTGTAATTCTTAATGGCAAATATCTGATTTCTGTTGAAAGCACCGCACCTTTTATTTGGTTTTCGTTTACTGCACAATATGTTATTTAGTGCATTCAGTGATTGCACTAATTGCAGATTCATTGACAAGGTTCTCTTACAGGATAACAGTTTTAAATGTGCGTTCCGTGGGGAATGGAAACCTACTGGTTGTTCTTCTTGTTCTAATATTCATGCTGCAAACATTGCCAAGGATTTGTATCAAAAGGTGTATATTCCAACGGGAAATTGAATCATATGATTGTTGGTCCATTGAGTGGCCGCTGTTGTAGGCCTGGTTTTTCCCCAACTACCTCTTCGCCGCGCTCGATATTACCTAGAAGAAGATAATTAATGGCGTTAGTTCGCGAACAGAGATCAATAGGGTTTTGACAAGTTTGAGTTTATTGTTTATATAATATGACATTGATAGCCAGATTGAAGAAGTAAATCTAGAGTTAAGATAGTGAATGGACGCTATTATGAGGTTTGGAAACTATCGACTTTGGCAGTTGAAGTTTCTATTTTGTTTCTAAACAGTGGGGTCAGTGGGTATTTAGAAAACTTTAGCTTTTCATTCACTTTACGACAAACGAAAGTAGGTATAGGACTAGTTTCTCAAAATCTAATGATAATACTCGTTATCTACTCGTGAAGGTATTCCCACTTGAAATGAAAAAGAGTCAAGGTGCTCCTAAAGTTTCATCGCTAGGTGATCTCTCGGTATTCGGATTAGCTACAGCATAGGGATAGACAGATCGAGCTCGGCGAGGTCGCGGTAGGGCGAGAACCGCGCTAACAGCACGGTTGTGAGCAGTGCCCGGCGCGCCCCCGCGCAACGTGAGCGGCGAGTCGCTGTCCCCGACCACGATGCGCGTGTCGTGGCAGCCCCCGCCGGCGGAGCGCAGCAACGGGCGCATCGTCTACTACAAGCTGCACTTCGTGGAGGGCGGGCGAAGCGACTCGGAGGCGGCCACCATCAAGCTCAACGACACCACCTTCGTGCTCGACGAGCTGAAGCGCTGGACCGACTACCGCGTCTGGGTGCTCGCGGGAACCAGCGTGGGCGACGGCCCGCCCAGCTACCCCATCACCGTGCGCACGCACGAAGACGGTAAGTCACTCCGAACAGAACTTCTCCTCGGTCCCCTCCGCCATCGGTTGCTCACTCCTGACTTTTCTATTTTTGACTGTCAGCCATCGAATTCTGTTCATTAAACTTAAATATTCCATCACTATTTTAGAATTTCTATTTAAGTGTAGCTTGTTTAAAATTCAACCCTAAGAATAATTCATGAGCTGTCTTCTCTCAGCTCAACGTTTGGATTTTCTTTCTAGATTTTTCTCCGAACATTTTTCAGGTCTTTCTTTTTTTTCCACTTCTTTGGTGAATTTATTTGGAACATTAATTCTTGAATTTACAGATCAAGTTTATTGTTTTTTATGGGTCGTTTCATTCTGACACAGATCAATTATGCAACGTTGCAGTTTGGAGGTCTAAGTATCAACCGATGGCGTTTTTTCTTTAAATAACCTAACTATCCGTCTGATACTATATTCCCTCAGAATCAATTGACTTTTCGTTGCACTCTAAAAGCAGCGTGTACTTTTTAATACAATGTTTTTATTCTAACTGGTTTGGCAATTAACTTTTAACCATCTACATTTGCTTCAAACTATTAATTATTAACACTGAACTTACCTTTTTCTGTTCTGCATACTAATGGAATTAAACGTGTCCTCCACACTATTTTTACTCTGCTTAGGTGATGGGCTTTTTCTTATATAGTAGTGTTATCACGTGAATGCAGGCAAATTCCACTTATTTATTTTATATAATATGAAATACTTAAATTTCTCTTAATTTTCTCAAGTGATTTGATAAGAATGATTATGGATTTTTGATCAATACGACGCCTAGATCTTGCGTTCCCCGCTGTTGGTCTCTCGACCATTCCGAATCTACGAACTACCACCTCCCCCCACCTGTTTACCTTATAATTACCATTGTTTATTTTATATACATAAAAGTCAACGATATCATGTACGAGGATCGGCAATAACTTTTGTACTAATCTACAAATGTTTTTCTTCTGTTCGCACGAAGCTTTAGCAGGAAATGTTTAAGAGGAGAGGTTTTTTACTAAAATAATATTTTCTTGTAAGTTGCACTAGTAACGAAGCGGGCACTCCGCTTTCTACCATGAAAGTACATTCCTTTATGTTTTGATTACAATAATCAATATGTTTCATTTCCTTTCATGTTGATTTTAATCATGTCTATGTTTAGTTTAAATCCACTCACGATCACATGTAATGATTTATTTGGAGTCAGTTGACTCACATTGAATACATTTCGTATTGGCACTCACTGAAATGCAATTTATATGCACCGTATTATTGAATTGTCGACGGCACCGTTTTTCTTGAGTTGACGCACCGTTTTATCAGTATTTAGCCTTCGGATGTATGCATGCTTTGAGTTACTTTATATCGTATCAGTTGTCCCTCCACAGCACCCCGGCACTCGTAGGGTATTGCCGCACTTGTTGGTTGATCTAGTACCTACTCGCACTGTGTGTTGCCATACATTCTGCACAAGGAGAAGATGAGATGGATGCATGGGTATGAGAGCGAGCGAGCGAGGGCAAGCGAGCAAGCAAGCAAGGCCCACACCACACACCTCACCAATACGGCGGTCTTACAGAAAACACGACTCGTGTAGAACGGTTGGAACCACATTTGAATACCAATACCCGCTATAGGAACACTGCCGATCTGGCAGGACCGGCAGGCCCGGCGGACTGGCGACAGTCCACACGTACGTAGGTACCACTTACTCTTTTGTACATATCAGTCAATTCATAACTGAGCACAACACACCGAACTGACTAGACCCACACGCACTCGTCTAGTGGAATTCCGCCCAAGTGCAGCAGTACTGTAAGTGCACAGTCCACGGTGCACTGTACCGCGCGTCGCTCGCGACTTACACACCTCAGTTGTGAACTGGCTCGGCTCGATGTATTCACTCTTACTCTCTTCTATTCTAGTTCTTATATTTTACATTATACTCTCTTCCACCTGTCTGTGTAAATTTACTTTTATTTGTCGACTGTCACTTTCGATCTATCGCTCTTTCGACCTATCGCCTTCTTCCCACTTTCTTGTTATCTTTTGATCCTGTTAAGTGCATGTTCTTAGAATAATAATGTACATACAAAGTCACCGTTGTAAATAAGCTCCACACGGAGGGCGGAAGGACCGCCCCACCACACCCGCAACACACAACTCGGCCGCCGTAAGATACGCCACACACTACAGCACAGCCGGTCACAACAGATGCTCGGTCCACTTTTGTTTTGTAGAACCGTCGATGGCCTGTTGCAGTCGGACAGGCCATCCGCTCGCGTCTGCGCTCTCTGATAACGGTTCCTCGGGCTTCTGCCAGAATCAATACATGTGTGAGTGATGTCCCGATTGGCTCTGTAGGCTAGGCGCCCGTGAGATCCATATCACTCCGAAACCGTTGTCGCCAATTACTTCAATGCGATTTTTTCTTTTTTCTCTCTCGACTTTATTTGGCTCGCTGGGTACACGCTAACCACGGTACAGCCGTCAAGAGTAAGTATACACTCCAATTACTATACGTGTTGCTTGTAGCCTGGTGTAGTCGCTCATAGATATTCTGTTACTTAACGTGTGTTCTCCTTTGTACTTGTCTCCGCCTGAAGCCTAACATTTAGTTAACTAATTATTGCAACGATCAAATGATGCCCCGACCGTCTGCGTTGTTATTTGTTATCTGTGTAACCTGCACTCTGTTCACTTTGGGCGCAGTCGCGACGGCTTTCGGGCATTGTTTTGTTCAAACTAATAATTTAAAGTTATCTTTTCACTCTATGAATAGATTGTTCATTTGATTATTGTTATGTATTGTGTCACTAATCATATTTTGTTAATGATGTAAATAAGCAATTTTCTGTACATTTGTCATTCCCATGGGACCTACCAGGTAACTATGCTAATAGCTGTTGGTAAACTGATGTCCACTGGAGACCTCCGCTAGGGTGGTTTCATCACACAGTAAATTTACTTGTCGATGTGTTGGTATTCAAATGTCAAATTTTCAAAATTCGTGTTGTGACGGGACATTACCGAGCATCTTCAAGAGGTGACTTGTTTGTGTAGTAAGTCGTACGTACGTGTGTATGCAGCGAGTGCGTGTGTTAGTGTGCACTCGTGCGTGAATGTGCGCATGTCACTTCCTCCATCTGTGTGACCTCGCTAATCCGCCTCTGTCTTACAGTGCCTGGGGAGCCTCAAGAAGTTAGGGTTAACCCTATCAATTCCACCGCCCTCCATGTCAGCTGGAAACCACCGACAGAAAAAGACAGGAACGGTATCATCAGGGGATATCATGTCCATGTTCAGGAGACAAAAGAAGAGGTTGGTTTCCAAATCTTAATATCGTTGATCTCTCCACCTTAAAAATATCCCCGCAATACTTCCAGATTAGTTTTGATTAATCCGTGTCTTTTTTATAGAGCAAAAGCCTTTTGAATGAACCAATGCGCTTCGACGTCGTTGATTCAATGTCCCTCGAGTTAAATGTAACCGGGCTTCAGCCCGATACGCGGTACAACATACAGGTGGCCGCACTCACCCGCAAGGGAGACGGGGACCGCAGTGCGCCCGTCCCGGCCCGCACCCCGGGGGGTGTTCCCAACCGACCTACCGTCAACCTCAAGTGAGTGGCTTTGATTTATTCTTATTCGTTTTGAACCTTATTGTAATTATCTAATTGGGTGAATTTAATTATTTGCTTATTTTTCATACTTTTAGGGTTCTTGAACGAGAGCCAATTGTTTCCATAGAACTCGAATGGGCTCGGCCAACGCAAACATATGGTGAATTGCAGGGCTATCGATTACGGTACGGTGTCAAGGATCAGCCTCTCAAGGAGGAAAATCTACCAGGTATCAAGATAACATCCCATAGAATCAACGATCTAGAACGAGGAGTTGAATACGAATTTCGAGTTGCCGGAAAGAATAACATTGGAATAGGGCAAGAAACCATCAAGTATTGGTTAACACCAGAAGGTCCACCTACAGGACCACCGACTAACATCTCTCACAGTTTCCAAGCGCCAGATATTGTATGCATAACTTGGGCTTCTCCGATAAGGGAACATCGAAACGGTCAAATAACTAAATACGACATTCAATTCATGAAAAGAAACGACCAGTCGACTATGGTAGAACGAAACACAAATACAACAAAATCTGTATTTACCAATTTAGAAGAAAACACAGATTACGTTTACCAAGTCAAGGCTTTTACAAACCAAGGCGCGGGACCCTTCAGTGAAAAGCAATCTGTCCATACTGAACGAGATATCGGCCGAGCTCCAATGGCTGTGCGCGCCGTCGCTACATCTGACTCCAGTGTTGAAGTCTGGTGGGAACCTGTTCCATCCAGAATTAAGATTATCGGATACGTTATCTTTTACACAATGATGCCTGTCGAAGACCTCGACGAGTGGCAACAGAAGTTAGTGTCAGTGACGGAATCTGCAGATCTTGTCAATTTAGAGAAGTTCGCGCAGTATGCTGTTGCCGTGGCGAGTAGGACAGCGTCAGGCTTCGGACGCCTGTCTGAAAAAGTCACCGTTAAAGTTAAACCAGAAGATGTGCCCCTAGACCTACGCGCTCACGATGTTTCCACCCACTCAATGACACTGTCTTGGTCTCCGCCCATAAGACTCAATCCCATAAATTATAAAATATCCTTCGATGCCGTTAAAGAGTTTGTTGATTCCCAGGGAATGACCCAAATGCAATCGATCTCTAGAAGAGAAATCGTACTTAAGCAAAACATCAAGTCACACACAATCAATGAATTATCGCCTTTTACTACATATTCAGTCAACGTTAGCGCTGTCCCTAGCGATCATCAATATCGTCCTCCTACCAAAATCACTGTTACTACGCAAATGGCTGCTCCCCAGCCAATGGTTAAACCTGATTTTTATGGTGTAGTAAATGGTGAAGAAATACAAGTTATCCTGCCGCAAGCTTCGGAAGAATATGGACCAATATCGCATTACTTTTTGATCATCGTCCCCGAAGATAAAGCAAATGTTAACAAAAATCCTGACCAGTTTCTTACAGACGACATGGTCAATGGAAACGGGAAGACTGAAAAGGAAAATTCTCCCTATATAGCCGCAAAGTTTCCTCAGAGGAATATTCCTTACACGTTCCACCTAGGAAGCGGAGATATTTACGAAGGTTTCACGAATAGAAAATTGGATCCCATCAAGAGATATAGAATATTTGTGAGAGCGGTGGTCGATACTCCTCAAAAACATCTTTATACATCCAGTCCCTTCTCCGAATATTTATCACTAGACATGCGAGAGGTTCCTCCCGGCGATCCCCCGCGAAGACCCAATCCCAATGTACCCATTGACCCCGATGTGTCCGTCAACAGGAATACCGAGGAAGCCGGAATGGTTTGGGTGGTCGGCCCAATTATCGCTGCCCTCTTCCTTTGTGTATTTTTTGTATTTGTATTTATCATCAAAAGGCGAAGGCAACCCTGCAAAGCCCCAGACCAAGCCGCTGTTACTAGACCACTAATGGCGGCAGATATCGGAATGAGCTCTGCGCCAACAGATCCAGTTGAAATGCGCCGCCTCAACTTTCAGACCCCGGGAATGATTTCTCACCCTCCTATCTCGATAACCGAACTGGCCAACCATATTGAAAGACTGAAAGCGAACGACAATCTTAAATTCTCCCAAGAATACGAAAGTATCGAACCAGGGCAACAATTTACCTGGGACCATTCGAACATGGAGGTGAACAAACCGAAAAATCGATACGCCAATGTAATTGCGTACGACCATAGTAGGGTTATCCTGCAACCACAAGATGGCATCCTTGGCGGCGATTACATCAACGCAAATTACTGCGATGGTTACCGCAAGCACAACGCATATGTGGCTACCCAGGGTCCTTTGCAAGACACGTTCGCCGACTTTTGGAGAATGTGCTGGGAATTGCGCACGGCGACTATTGTAATGATGACCAAATTAGAAGAACGAACACGAATCAAATGCGACCAGTACTGGCCCACGAGGGGGACAGATACCTACGGGCAAATGACTGTCACTATCTCCGAAGTGCAGGAATTGGCTACCTACTGCATCCGGACCTTCCAGGTATCTCGCGCGGGCATCCCCGAGAGGAGGGAGGTGAAGCAGCTCCAGTTCACCGCCTGGCCCGACCACGGAGTGCCCGACCACCCTGCGCCTTTCTTGCAGTTCTTGCGTCGCGTGCGCAATCTCAATCCCTCGGAGGCTGGACCCATGGTCGTCCACTGTTCGGCGGGAGTGGGTAGAACTGGATGCTTCATAGTGATTGATTCCATGCTGGAGCGAATGAAGCACGAGAAGATGATCGATATCTATGGCCACGTTACATGTTTGCGCGCTCAGCGAAACTACATGGTGCAAACTGAGGACCAATACATTTTCATTCACGACGCCTCTTTTAGAAGCTGTTATTTGTGGAAGCACCGAAGTCGGAGCGAGAAACTTACATTCTCATATTCAGAAGTTGATGCAGAATGAACCCGGAGAAAACATAACGGGCATGGAGTTAGAATTCAAGAAGCTTTCCAACATCAAAGCCGATTCTACGCGCTTTATGTCAGCCAACATGCCTTGCAATAAACATAAAAACCGCCTCGTTCATATTCTGCCGTTCGAATCTTCTCGGGTGTGTCTGGCCCCTGTTAGAAATATGGATGGTTCCGATTATATCAATGCCAGCTTCGTTGATGGATATCGGTACCGAAATGCCTACATCGCCACCCAAGGACCCCTCGTGGATACCACGGACGACTTCTGGAGAATGCTGTGGGAACACAATTCTACGATTGTCGTTATGCTGACGAAGCTGAAGGAAATGGGCCGTGTATGTATTTCTTAAACTTTTTAATAATTATGCTTATTATGTTCGTGTCAATTATTTTTACTTAATTGGTTGGTTGGTATTTTATTTCAGGAAAAATGTCATCAATATTGGCCATCTGATAGATCGGTTCGATACCAATGTTTTGTTGTTGATCCGATCGCTGAATATAATATGCCACAATACATCCTCAGGGAATTCAAGGTTTGTTCTTGTATAATGTGTATCGAATTGATATATTTCAAAGTTTGAATTGTTTCTAAATTTTATAATGAACGTATTAGGTAACCGATGCTAGAGACGGCTCTTCTAGAACCGTTCGCCAGTTCCAATTTACGGACTGGCCGGAACAAGGAGTTCCCAAGAGTGGAGAAGGTTTCATCGACTTCTTAGGGCAGGTGCATAAAACCAAGGAACAATTCGGCCAAGACGGACCCATCACGGTGCACTGCAGGTAAGATATGAGTCCACATATTTAAGCGCAACACAGATAATGCACTTTGTGATGGCCTTTGAGATGTACTTACGACGGTTCCTCTGTTGTATAGCGCTGGAGTCGGCCGCACGGGCGTGTTCATCACCCTGTCGCTCGTGTTGGAGAGGATGCAGTACGAAGGAGTTGTGGACGTCTTCCAGGCCGTCAGAGTTCTTCGCACGCAGCGGCCTGCCATGGTGCAGACTGAGGTAAACTGGATATCCAACATGGCGACGCTTGTACTCGGCAGATCAATCTCCTGGGTGGAAACTACTAATGTATCGATTGTTTCTTTGTTCTGGCGTATAGGATCAATACCAGTTCTGCTACCGCGCCGCCCTAGAATACTTGGGCTCCTTCGACCACTACACCAACTGACAACACCCCTGAGACAGGCTGGTCTAATCCGACTGCCACTGACCCAGCATCGCCCATCGCCCATCGCCCCTCCTCCATATCTCCTCCCACTGCGGCTGAGATGCTCATCTTCATCTTCTGTCTTCGCCTATCCTCCGACATTACATTCCTTAAATGTATCCGTGATGAGATTATTGTCTTAAAACGTCGCATTTATCATTTTGAAAGATTTTTGAAGTCCATGTTTTCAGTTTCATTCCTTAATAATAAAACAACTTACACTATCGCTTTTGATAATATTTTAAACTGTAATGTATTTTGCTTTTCGCAATGACAAGTATAATGTGTAAATGCGATGTTCGTTGGACTATTTAATTGTGATTAATTTTTAAGTGAACACAGTTTCGTCTTGTGTTGGAAATTCGCCTGTAGCTTGCTTATCTCGCGCGGGTCCGCAGTCCGCAGTCCGCAGTTCACAGCCGGCAGCTCGCAGCCCGCAGCCCGCAGCCCGCAGACTAACAATCTCCTGATTGCCTTCCGCACTTGTCTATCTCCGTAGTCGATACGATAGAAGCCTTGCGCCATGTGATGAAAAGGGTGTTTGTTTGTTTGTTTGACTCGACTAGAACTGATCTTGCCTTTGTACTTACTCGCGGTGGGGGTACGTGTGGAGCCTGCCGCGAGCTCTACCGACAGTCTGAGTCTGGAACAGTCTGGCCAGTGCATTCGGAACCAGCTTCCGCTTGACGGTATCATGTTTGTGTGCCCCACAAAGGACTGGACACTAAAGTGAAGTGAGGCGAAAACAATTATTAAAGTAGTGCCTACGATTCATTTAATAGCGTCACATTGCTTGTATAATATTGATGAACATATTACTCTGTACTGTCTGACTTATAGGAAATATTATAATTTCAAGTTGTTAAAGTATACATTTATTAGAGTCATTCTTGTTAATTGCAAGTAGCTTTACTTCGATGATAAGGTACGAAGGAATGCGTAACGTATAATTCTTATTTGCCATAATATGTTTTAAATGTCGTCTGGAGCTTATTCTTCGTTTACATAGTACTTTATCGTAGGTAGATCGTGCTGTGTATCAAATAGATTCCTATATATTTGACGGAAAATATATTTAGCGTGAATACTCGGCGTTTTTTTGTTTGGGATTTATTTTTATATCCTTTGCTTTATATTAGAATACTGTCGATTCACCGACGCACTGTGGACGGATTGTGAATGCCAACACTTTTGAATATGCGAAGGGACGCGATTAAACTCGTATTTCTTGTATTAAACTCCTTCAATTATTATTCTATATGGAGTTCTAAATTCATAAAGTTGAATTTTGCCATTTTCGTCAAGTTGAATGTGTTCGAGTAATCGGCGTTACTTACGACTTAACCATTTAGATTGAGATTAAAAGTTATATTTTAGTTTTCATACTTTGTCCGTCTTATTTTCTGTCTCTTTGTTTAGTCGAATGAACCGTTCATCGTCCATTTCAATATATTTTTATTTTTAAGTCGATTTTAAAAGTGCAATCGAATGCAATACGAGTATATCCGTTATCGTTTTAAGATTTTTTTAATGATTTTTAATACATTTAATATTAGTACATAAAGATTATTTTATCAGAAAAATAAAGTGATTTTAAAATTGCATTTACATTTTGGTCATAATTTCTGTAACACATGTCTTTAACAATAATTTCTCCCAATAAATTATGCTACGCAAAGCCATAAAGCTATTCCGCCTCTATAATGAGCGGACATCAAAAACAAGTATCAATATTGGTCCGCCGAGCCAGTTTGCAGTTGTCCGGTGCCATGGACGCATTGGAACGCAACTTTTGAAGAGTGATTAGTGATTATTATTTAGCCAGTTCTCATCGCATCGGCGCGGGCTCGGGTCGTTTATCGGCCGTAAATTATCGGCTACTGTTTACACTTTGATGTCTGTAATGATTCCGATTGGAAAGTTACATGCTTATTTTCCTATGCTTTTAGTTAGATCAAATATTTTTCATTTTTGTGACGTTTTTAATAGACACGACAAAAGCATGTTTTGATGTTGGTATTCGAATGAAACATGTGCAGCCCGTAGTTTGCATTTCAATCCAAGATTAAATGATAGCCTATATCATGAGTTTCTTTGGCGTCTCGAATAATGAAGTTCTACACACATATTATACCCTCAAAATTTAATTAGGTACTGTTGAAATACACTCTAAATTAATTAAACATTTCTCAGGCATGACAAAACTATTCCATAAGCATTTCCATGTTTTTCGGATCTCCGGTTATTTTTTGATACCGGCGACACGATGGTTAGAAGAATTTTACATGTTATTAGAAAATCGATATAAAATTAAATTCAATGAGTAAATTTGAAGTATCCTTCGGTAATATGGTATTCGATTGCGTCGAGCGCCGTCTCGGGTAGGTTAATTATTATAATTGAACGTTATTTTGGTGGATTATTGGTCGCTGATGTACGAAATGTAAATATGTATTTTCGAATGGAGGAAATCAATATTGGTGCCCGTGCCCGCCGCGGACTACACTACACCGCCCGGGCCGCCGGGAATACTCTGTATTTTTAATGTAATATCATTTTAACGATATAACAATATATTTAAAGCGAGATCATAATGTAAGAAGTATAATTGTGATTATTTGTAATGTCTTGTAATGTTTTATAGAAGAAGTTACACGCGGGTTGATAGGTAGAACCGAGAAAGTCATCAATAATAATTAAAATCATTTTAATAAATAAAAGTTTTTTTATAAACGGGTTCCCGCGGGCCCGTTGTTGTCGAATGGGTAGTAAGTAACATATTTGACTGTTGTCGGAGAGGAGGCTGGTCATACATTTTGTTTGCATATCGGAAAAAATATATGTATCATAAGTGATCGATCAATGAATGTGAAAAACTAGTGGCTATGTAACATTATATTTAGATCATATTTTTTACAGTAGAGCGTTTACGAAGATACAAATTCCCCGGAGAATGTTCAGTTTATCTCTCAAGCTCCGTTCGTTTCGTGTAAAGTTCGTTCCTCTTATTGGACGGACGTGTTTTTGAACGTTAAATTTTAATATCTTCAAATCCATTTCTGGGGTACTAGGGGGAAACCCACGTACTTTGGCACCCTTTTACCTTTGGACTACACCCATATCTACGGTCATACGGATATCCATATTTCCCCGAAAATATTATTGTGTTCTATTTTTGTCAGCTTGTAGCATCATTACATCAATGCTACTATTTTGTTTATTGTATGTTTGGGTTTTACTAAAAAGTAAACTAGCTTGACAATTTATGTACTGTATAAAAATATGTTTTAAAACATTTGTTTACATTCAAATGTTTGCATTTACATCCACGTCTTTTTTCATTGTGTACTAAAGTTTATATTATATACTTTTAACTTGTCGAGACAGGATATGCAGTTCGAGAAATAATTAAATGGTTTGCAGAAAAAAGTTCATTTGGGTTATTCTTTGTAGTCCACTTAAAGAAAAGTTTAGTTGTAAGGTACTGGTACTCAGGTTTCCCCTTCATGCCTCGCGATATGAACGTAATAATGTCAAACGGGGAATTTTTACCTTCTAGAGGGAAAAAGTATTGGACGCGGAACCAGAAGATGCTTGCCAATACGTAGCCACGCTCCACTTCAATTACTTTAACATGAATCTGTTGATTTTCATGAAAAGGAATCTGTAGTAGAACAGGTCGATGTATTGACATATGAATTCGAATTTATAATGTAAAAATGTATTTTTTTTGTATGAGATACAGAGAGCAGCTTTGAAGGTATTTTGAATTGTGCAATGTGACGTAAATTTTATACAAATAATTTGAACAAAAATGAACAAATCTTATATTTTGCTGTTGATATTCTTGCCTCGAGGGTCGCACGTAACTTTTGGCGTGTTAATTCTTTTTTTTTTACATTAAAAAATCATTTTACACGTGACACTCGCGTGGTTCTTCGATTAACTGCTATGGGAAAAATACTCAGAAACTCGCAAAAACACGTCGCATGTATCATTGCCGTCGTATATCTTTTACAACTAAGTTTCGTATAGTATTTTTACTACATTTCCTATCTTAAATTTACTATAAAGCAGCATATAAAATTATGAATTTATTTTACTTTCTCACTAAACTAACACGGTCGATAATTTTGAGAATTTGTTATAGAACTAGAATTATTTTGTACATTATCGTCGTGGTGTTTGTGTATTTTTCTAAAATATCAAGAATCTCAAAAAATTACGAATATTTTACAAAGATAAAACAATGACATTCATTTTCAAAGAGATCAAATTTTAATGTTTGTTTATAAATCACGCAATGTTTTTCTTGTGAAATTATTTCGTTTTAGTTTTTAAATGTTGTGATCTTAAGGCACATAAAGAGGCTTCGCGAAGTTAAAGACTATGCCAAATGAAATAAATAATTATTCCCATCAGTGATCAGTAGCTTTGCGTCCTTGTCTGACTCGACATAGCGAGCCGTAGGTCATTTCTATCAACTTTCTGTACTCTAGCTATTATTTAAATTATCTCTAATTCTTACAATTAACTTGATAAATCATTTTGTACCTTTTTACAATAGTTAAAACAGGCCATTCTTTTGTAATAATGCTGTAAAATTAGTTGTTTGTGAATTTTAACGATGATTATTTTATTCTATCAGCGCGCAAATAAATGTATGAATTAAGCTTTATTTTACAATTTGTTCGTATTTTATTTCGCAGGTTTAATTTGCCTTTAACCATGTTACAAAAAGACCACCAAAATCAGATATTAATACATGCGTAACTACAGTATGTTTAGTTGTCTTTAAAAATTGTACCTTTTTTAATTTTCAAAATATAAATGATGTACGTAATAAGTCTCCGATATGTTGATGTGCACTGTTACCTACCTATTATCAGAGAATGATGAAATATAGTTTTTATGCATTTTTTGCATAAGAGAAAAATACAAAACTTGTTTTTATTGAAAATTTTAATATTATGTATCTACTCGTATGTCTTAATCGCAAAATACAAAACCCTTTTTTATATCAAGAAGTATTCACCGAAATGGTCATCGTGGAACTTATCAACGTTAGTGCAGATCTGTGCAGTCGGGGTGGTCACTATTCTAGATATTGGCTATACAAAAAAATCTACGGTTTCTAGGAAAATACACTTATTAGACCAATTACTTTAGGCCAATGATCCATCACTTTTGGTATTTTTAGAAGACTTTTGGATTGTTCCAGACCTATTCTACACATTTAAAAATATTGTTAAAGTTTAATTTTTATGTTCCCGTCGGAGAAATTGTTTACATCAGCGGTTCCCGAAGTGGGTTCCGGCGACGCTTTTTGAACTGCGTGACGAACTGAAGGATGTCTCTGGCACAAACCATTTCTACATTCGTGAGTCATGTTGAGCTATTACACAACCAATAACGGCTTCTGAGATTCGCCTATCTTGCTGACATATTCGATAAATTAAACGAAGTGTCCACGCCTCTGCACGAAAAAGAAACAACCACGCGTGAGTTAAACTACATCGTTGAATGCCAAATTAAGATATTGTTTATTTCTATTCAATACATTTGTAGCATACAAGTGGAAATTAACAACTGTGTGGGAAAAACAAATTAGGGGCTATTTAAAAAAATCCCTACCAGAATACTTCCCCGATACTAAAAATAAGGACAGCGACCGAGCACTAAATTTATTAATTAACCGAAGCAAGACTTCAATTTTAACTGCGCTCGAGTGTAAAGAGACTAATAAACACTTAGCGTTCATCCTCATTAAAACAAAAATGTGGCTTTTTATAGTGAATACCGCACAAGAGTCCCAACTGCTTCCGTGTCTGTAGTGGGAATATGGCATACCCAATTGGGATATATTGTGAGGTTGAAGGTAGTGGGAAGGAGAAGAAGATGATGAACAGGAAGGTTGGGAAGGTACCTGACTATTCAGATCTGATCACCAAACACGGCTAAAGCCATTTCAAGCAAAGTTTCGATTCTGAATGGTAGTCTTTCACCAGGGCGATACAACTCTGGAACGTGCCGCGAATATACCATATATTATTTAATATGAATTAAGTGTATTTTGACACTCATATTAATTAAATATTTTATTTGCGCACCCCGGGTTTCAACCCGCGACCTTTGGGTTCGTAATCGAGCGTCTTACCCCTCGACCACGGAGATCTGCCACTGAACGACTTTTGGATTGGACGAACAGATTAATATCAGTTTTATATTATTATTGAGACATTTTATGAATTAAAATAAAAGAAAATATTAAAAATAAACAAAGTTAACAAAATATGTAATGAATTTATGTAAAGAAATATTAATTTAAGGATTGTATTATTATTTATGTACGTTCTAATTTAAAATAAAATAATTTTAAAAACACTCAGTGTATATAGTAATTTTTAGTTTAAAAAATACTAAAAAAATCTTAATTTATTGCTGTCCCTCATAAATATTGAGCTCTAGTAACTCGTGGTTAGATTATCTGAAATCGATTAAATCCCATATTCCCTCGGGACGAAGAATATCACGCGCCAATGCTGGCATTAGTCAACCGTGCTGGCTAATCAGCATCGTCTCAAAACCTACGACGAATGATGTTTGGTAGCACTTTAGTTAGTACATACTGGTGATAGTTAAGTGACATAACAGAGGTCGCGGGTTCAAGTCCGGCGTGCGCAAATAACTTTATTTTGATTAATATGTGTCAACATTTGATTCATATAATATAATGCATAGTACATGGCCTGTTCAAAAGAAAAGGTGAATTTTGAATTTTCGCGGGCTGTGTACATTCGATTATCGTTTTTTTTTTCGTTATGTTGGTACACATATGTTTATCATATGTTAGCATTATCAGCCATTTTGGATTAGTGGTTTGTTTTTGACAACTGGAAAGGTTAGTCACGTTTTCGTGTGTTTTTTGATTTTTTACTTTTGAAAAAGATAGATCAAAGAATAAAATCCATGATTTGTTTTTCCACAACTCCAGGACGCTCATCGTCATTAACATCTTCTCGGCTTTCTGTAAAGCGCTTGTACCACTTATAAACACTTTTTTAAGAAAAAGTAGACTCGTAAATGCCACAGTCAACATTTTAAGTGCGTTGGAGCACTTTATTCCATGTTTAACCCAAAATTTAAAACATATTCTTTGATCCATTTTTTCAAAAAGTAAAAAATCGGAGAACACACAAAAACGTGACTAACCTTTCCAGTTGTCAAAAACAAACCACTAATCCAAAATGGCTGATAATGCGAACATATGATAAAAATATGTGTACCAACATAACAAAAAAAAATCGATAATTGAATGTTCACAGCCCGCGAAAATTCAACATTCACCTTTTCTTTTGAACCGGCTTCGTACATTTGCGGCAGGTTCCGGAGTGGAGGATACGAAAAGTATCGCCCTGGTGAAAGACCACCATTTGAAATGGCTTTAGCCGTGTTTGGTGACCAGATCTGAATAGCCAGGTACTCGCAACCTTCCTCTTCACCATCTCCTTCCCTTCTACCTTCAACCACACCACATACCCCAATGAGGGATGCCTTAGTCTCACTGGCTCTAGACGGTCGAGAGCAGTTGCGACTCAAGTGTGGTTAACAGTAAAAAAAACATTTTTCCTCATAAATAGTGTACAGAAAAAAATGACAAATTCCAATTAAACAGATCGGTAATTGGTGCATAGTTTGTCTGTCGCGTCTATATTAAACATGTTTGTTTACCCACACTAAGGAGTGGCTAAATCTGCTATCCCGATACAATAGAAAAAAACCTTAAGTGGATCTCGGCAAAAGCCATTTTTATTTGTTTTTCATGGGACATTTTGCATCGAAAAGGTGGTTCCTATAATGCTCTTCTTCTGTAATCTCTACCCACTACAAGACCAGTCTCTCCCATCCGCTTGATGTTTGCATCTGGTGCGACCAACTGAACTCGAGAATCCTGGGTACATGGCATGACCACCTCATCTAGGATCTCCATATTAATAATAGTCAGGTTTCGATCCCGGGAAATCAATTCCATGAAACAATTCGCCACGTCTCCCAAGAATCTCATGTGGACAGGCTAAACGCCATCTTTCATCTAAATCCTGGTATATTTTTCTCACCAGCAAAACTATACAAATGAGATAATGATCATGAACGCTGAGTTGAGTATCCCCGGCATGTTCGGTCATCCGTACAATTTCCCCCGGGCCAGATGGGAAATGCTATGGCAGCGTTAGGTGCCACTAATGAGGATACTCGGCTGGATTCCGCTTCCTTTTACCCAATTTCCCATTGGAGCCCTAACGCTATTTACTCTGTGTTTCACGAAAAACAAAATTTTGTATCGTAAAATATCGATTTTCATGTAACGGTCGCTCAAGAGAACATCACCGAGCGTCAATAAAGGAACCCCGAATCGCCTAAGTTAGCTACACAGGGTGTTTGACACCGATAGAACTTGAATTTGTAAAAAAATTGTACAAAACGTACTTTTTTTACAAATTTTTTTAAATACGTCCTCAAAAGACCTATGGTGCTTATTTTATTTTTCACTATATACGGCACAACATGTGAAAAAAAAATTTTTTTTTAAGAAAGACCAACATTCCAGGGTTACAGATAACCTGACATTATTTGAAAAACTCCTACTGCCATCATAAAAAGCTGAATATGTTGCTTGTGCAATGATGGAAGGACTTAGCTTACTTATAATAGGAAACTTCCAGTAACACCGTATATAATATTGTGGATTTAGTGAAAACGAAATAAATTATATGCAAAGCTTTGATTTTAACGTGTTCCTATAAAGTCGACGGCCTCCGTAGGCGAGTTGGTAAGACGCTCGACTACGAATCCAGAGGTCGCGGGTTCAAGCCCGGTGGGCGCAAATACATTTTATTTGATTAATTTGTATCAAAACACATTTAATAAATTTAAAAATTACATATGGTATATTTGCGGCACGTTCCAGAGTGGTAAATACTTTATGTATCGCCCTGGTGAAAGACCACCATTCAGAATCGAAACGTTCCTTGAAATGGCTTTGTCCTTGGTGACCAGATCCGAACAGCCAGATACTTCCCGACCATGCTATTTTCCATCTCTTTCCCTTCCTCACTACCTTCAGCATCACAACATACCCCTTGATTTGGGGATGCCATAATCTCACTGGCTCTAGACGGTTTGGAACAGTTCGGACTCTTGGGCGGTGTTAACTATAAAAAATAAAGTAGTAGTTAATTAGCAGGTTACAAAAGGCGAAGAATTATAAAAAGTTTGTATTATATAAGTTAGAGAGTTACTGGTTGGTGGGTAATAAAAATAATACAACATAAAAATAATTATTAAATAAAATGATAAACTTTTGTATAAAACACCTCTTTATTGAGTTAACCGCCAACCAGGTTTTGCTTTTCTCAAGCTTCGTCAGGGCTTTTACATCAACTAAATAACATTACACACAGACAGGATATATATAGGACGATGATGAAAGAGAGAGAGAGATACAAGATATAGTAGAGTACAAATAAAGTGGTGTTTTACAAAGTTTATTGTTTTATTTAATATACAATGTCACACCCCCAATTTTTTGCTTGCTTCGAAAATATAAAGATAATTAATAATTTTAAAAAAAAACACCATGTGTAACAGGTTAACATCAATATACAGAAAGCATTAACATTTGCGAATAATTTAGGGTTTCTAATAATGTCTTTAGGATCATTGCCCAAAAATGTCCTCGTAGTGGACGGACAGAGCCCCAATTGCTGCCCAGCAACCCAGCCCCGACGACGAATTGATATACTGCATGTCGTTTCACACTTTCGCTTACAGCAGCCATATTCACTTCAGCGCGTATATTCCTCCAACGTGTTGATGTTATTGTATCATTACGAAATCTATAGACTTCTCGACAGACGGCTTGCTGAGACGGACGATTATGTGTGCCATAAAAATCATGATAGTTGTACGAACCGAGGACCAATTTTCAAAGTAAGTTTGGTAGCGTTGTCCAAACCTGAGTATTTCTTTGACAGACTATGCCCGTCACGAATTTCAAAAAGTGAGCGCAGTATGACAGCTCGGTTTGACAGTTAACCCTTTAGTTAGTTCTATCTTAGTGAAAAAAACATTATTTTCTTTATTATATAATAATAAGAGAAAACATTTCAAATAAACTATTGTGGAACATATTTGTAGATTCAAACGCTTGGTTCGATTGTAGAAACCTCCCCACCATCGACGAAATATTGTACTTTATATATATTCGTGGTGCGTTACTTCCACAAAAGTTGAGCGGATTAAGCGGCTGAATCAATAAACCAGTGAGCACATTAAACGGCGCTGTGGTTTTCTTCGTTTCCTATGCACATGTGGTTAGTTTGTGTCTAAGATAAGTACGCGGTGCCTCAAGGAATATAGCATATTTCCCCCCCTTAGGGAGCCTGAGTGGTTAATAAGATCTCACCCTTTTTCTTAAATTCTCTCCCATATTTAATTAACTTAGAAGAATGTAGATCGAGTAGCATCGAAAGTTTTAGAGTAAATTTTTGTAATTTTTAAGTTAATGCTATTAAGTCCTTAAACAGATTTTTATGCAAAAACTTTTTAATGGCAAAACTCTACAAATATTCTAAAACCAAAACAAAGCTTTAGCAAGTTCAGCTGAGTGGGTGTTTCTATGAGACTGGTAGCTTATTTGAAGGCCGTCACGCTCGAATACTCGTCGAGAAAAACTTACCGACTTATATTTTTATTTAAGTTTCTTAATTAGTCCTGCAAAGTGTATCTGACCATTTGCATCTCTTCGTCATAAATAAGTTTGCTCGTCATAAGTAAAATTCAGCCACCACGGCGAACCTCCGCTTGACACGTTTTGATCTTGATTAAACAAAAGTCTCATCTCGAGACTGGGTCCCACGTAAAAATGTATTTGATCTCCGCTTGTCCGACCTTTACTTTTTATTTTACTGCACCTGTGAACCTACGAGTATGTGTTTTTTTATTCTTAAACGAAATATGGACTATTATTTGAGTAACCAGATGGAAAAAACTTCTCCTTTATACTTTTTTTTCCATTTTTATGAATAAATCATTTCAAACATTATCACATCATAATGCTTACTTTGTGAGTTTTATCCGGTCGGTCGACCGAGTGCGTAAACCAAATGTCGAAAACTGCCGTTCCTCTCGTAGCGAGCAGTGTTACTTTCGCAGTGATCGGTCATCAGTGGGGTAAAACTGACAACCTGTCGCACTAACCATATCGCCACCCGATAGGACTACGTTGTGAGGGCTGTGAAAAGGGATTTGTTAAAGTTAGAGAGGTCCGGATTAAACGAAGGAAGAAATACAGATACGGGAAGCTCGTTCCATATACATACGAGCCGACTAAATATATGTTACAAGCTTAGGTTAATATTATTCGCAGTATTTTATTAAAGAATTTAGTTTTTTTTTACAGTAAATACCGCCTAAGAGTCCCAACTGCTCCCAACTGTTTAGAGCCAGTGAGACTAAGGCATCCCCAATCATCCCCAATCAGAGTACGTTATGAAGCTGAAGGTAGTGCGTAGTTAAGCGTTCTGATTCCTTAAAATACATAACTCTATTGCAGTTTAGTTGTTCTTCCATCTGGGTTCTCAATAGAAGTTGACCTGCGCATGTTTCGACCTTACATAGTACTACCGAACTTATTGTTGAAAATGTATATGTGTATCATGCAGTACAATACGTAGGTACATTAAACAAAAATTGGTAAAGCCCAAAAAAAAAGTTGAAAAGAAAAGCCGATGCATTTTGCAATGTAAGCAATGTAATTTTACACACTAACTAATTAAAAACTTACAACTCTCTCCAATTCAGTGGTAGAATGCACGTAATTTTTAATTTTTAATTTTTTACTTTAATCATTGTGTAATTATGATTACCATTTTTTGTGTTTTTTGCAATGTTTTGGTGTAAAACTGTTTTTGCAAATATAAAATAAATAAATAAATAATAAAGTCAATTATATTTGAGAAGTATAATTATGATCGAAAGGCGATTTAATCCATTCACCGGATGGTGGAGATATAAGAAAGCTGCAATTTTTGCTGAATAAATGATTGAAATGAAATTTCCAGAACCGGTTGCTAAACATCTGCCGCGCTTTCATGGAATTTTCACGAGAAGATAATTTAAGTGCCCTTCGACCTCGTTTCAACCATTTACCTTCTTAATAAATACTTGCTCTCAGCTTGCCGCTCCATACAACGGATGATTATATCGATATGAGAATTAGAAACCTTCTCAGTTAAACGAGTTTTTATCTTTTATTCAAATCTTGGGATTTCGATCATTCTGCTATTACGAATATTCATACCGGGAGATCGATCGTTCAGTCATGGTTAAAAAACTGGGCGAAATAACCAAACCTTTTCAACGAAGTATTTATAAAAAAACAAATGTTTTATCCAAATTATTTTGTATTAAGATCAAACGAATATTTTTCAACGCATTTATTTTGGATGGGACCAATAATTATTACACCCATCTACGAACATCTTCAGAAACTGAAACATCGCAGTGTAACCAGCCCGGTCAATAATAAATAAGTACAAAAAAGTGTATGAATTATCAATAATAAGTTCTATGAAATTTCACAACTAATTAAAAAGTTTAACAAAAACCAGAGTTAGGTTTATTTTCAGGTAAAAATACTGTTCTTAAAGTTACATGAAATTGCTTTAGGTGTGTTAAACAACCAGATCTGAATTCTTTTTAGCGTTTTCTACGCTTCCAGTGACCGCGCAACTGTTTCCAATATACATTTTTATTTCAATTACTTATCTACAAAATTATATACAGATCCCAAAAATATTCCATATTACGACCTCCTAAACTGTGTATATGCCCGTACCATATTACGACCTCCTAAATTGTGTACATGACCGTATCATATTACGACCTCCTAAACTGTGTATATGCCCGTATCATATTACGACCTCCTAAACTGTGAATATGCCCGTATCATATTACGACCTCCTAAACTGTGTATATGCCCGTATCATATTACGACCTCCTAAACTGTGTATATGCCCGTATCATATTACGACCTCCTAAACTGTGAATATGCCCGTATCATATTACGACCTCCTAAACTGTGTATATGCCCGTATCATGGTGTTCTGTATTCCTAATAATTATAATATGAAACATAGCACTGCTCAATAACAAGACCAAAGACAATAATAATAATAAAAACAACCTTTTTCTAGTTAGTTCGGGGATGCCATGATGAGTTCCCTCTAATATGTTACATAAACAAATCGAGAAGTTGGTACCGACGTAACGATTGGATTAAGTCGTGTTTCAATGTGTGCTTTTCCCAGTGAATTCATAACTATTATTATTGTTATTAAATTTATGCGAAGTTCTCAGTACAAAGCATTAATTTATTTCGTTCAACATTTAAATTTATTGAATTATTTACCTGCTCTCAATATTAATTATCAAATTCAAATTATCTTACTAGTACAATATAAAATAAAACATAAAGCCAAGAGGGTTTAGTTTATAGGTGTATCATATTTCGTACAGTTCATGAAAATATTAATTAAAATACGTGTATTAAAATATGAGCAGAAAAAGAAAAAGCATTAAAAAAATCCAAATATATACATTTTTTTTAAAGAAAGGCAAACATTCCCGGGTCACGAATAAACTGACATTATTTAAAAAAACACCGACTGCCATCATAATAAGCAGAAAATGATGGAGATCTTAGCCAGCAGTGGAATTGAACGCACGACGCCCGGGTGGGAATCCGACTGGTTGGTCCACTCAGCTACTGACCGGTAGCTAAGTGGACAAACGTGAACATTATGAAGCGTGTACATCGATATAAAATACATATATATGGGAAAATAAAAGCATTATTAAGTGTCAAATACAATTGTAAAATTCACATATTTATTCAAATGCAACCATTATAAAGTTTTAACATCGCAGAAAAATAGACCGAAGAAAAAAAAGTAGTTATTATAATAATAAAATGATCTCTTAAAATTACTTTGAGAGAGGTGAGTGGATTAATGTGGAGATGGTAGTCGTCTAGTTATATCTCTAAGAAAATATTGATTATTTTATTGAAATTTAATTTCATCATATTCATATTATCTACCTTAACTTACTTATTCTAACTTTTAAGCTGAAATCTGTTTTTGGAAACAGCAATGACTACCAGTGCGTAAATAATGTAGCATAAATATAAGACATTTAAAAAGTGTACACTCGTATAATGAACGCACTGATAATAATGATCTTCACCATAGAGAGTTATTTCACACGTAAAATAAAAGTTGTGAAATAATGTAACTAGTTCCTTTTACACTTCGTTGTCAGTAGTGTAAGATACTATTAGGACCTACCGCCCGTCCTGGTGACGATCATTCAGAATCTAAACGTAAGTTCAGAGAATTCGATAGTGGCCTTAAACGCCGAAACAGCTTTCACACTAAAAATAAAAATCAATAACGAGCAGAACTTACTAATAGCATCAAATTAGATTCAATTTAAATTCTACGAAATATAAATGGAGTTCTGCAAAATTTTATGCAAAAACTGTAAATAAAAATAGTTAAAAAATTACTTCTAACAGCTTCGGATATGTGTCCAGGTAACCTGTTCTTCCTCTTTGTTCTTCCCTTTCTCCTCCCTCTCCTCATTTTCTTTAGATTTACAACACTCCCACAAAATAGAGGATATTCGTAATATTATTGACGTCTTTCTTGTATTCTTATTTTTACCTGGTATTATTATTAAGTTCTATATTACTAACGTGCACTTCGTTACTCGCTTTTATTGATGTCTGTTACTGTGAGTTACTCTATGTTATGTCTATGAGCTGATTACTCCTTATTGTCTCTGTATCATTTACCGCTTCCTGTCACTTGTAAACCCATTTTGCTCTAATAAATAACATCGCATTATTATGATCGTTGTTCTCAATTATCACCATAATGTACCAGTTGTTTGACTTCAAAGTGATAATTTGATAAATTTTTACCTTCATATTTTTCATCCAGTTCCTACCTCATCCAAACATTTCGCAATATCGAATTCCGTATGGAACAACATGGTGTTCGAAACAAGTGACAATCAAAACAGAAGAATTTAATGAGAAAAAACGTGTTTCGTGTTGTCCGTTGGTCTCTTACTTGTTCGTTGGATTGTTGTTGTTTTCCAAGTAATATAAAAGTAAGTGTGATGTTTTGTTGTAAGTAGTTTCGTTAACAGTATAAATGTGTAAGAAGATTCAAGAACTTCCACTTCAACTACATTGGTGAGTGAATGGTTTCCCATTTTTCCTTAATTTCAAATAATCTTTCCACGTCCATAATAAGACACTTCCATCAAGTAGGATAGTTTATCGTTTACAGTCTACCATTTTTCAAATTTATCTGAAGCTGATAACATTCGGTGTTATATCGCAGCTCCGGATCCAACGTAAAAATTTTTTTTTTTTCAGAACCCCTAAAATATATTGTATTTATTGAGATATTTTTAAACGAATATGTAATTGGTTCAAATTAATTCGATTCAATAATAAAAAAGTTTCTTCTCAAAACTCATTTCGCTAATCAAATCCCTCTCCATTATAATGTGTTTTATAAAGTTTGCATAAGGTTTGTGAGTAGGTATACCAAATCATTCTTCTGCGTTCAATTCCAATTCATTTCAACAGTTAAATTAATGTGAAATATCGACGCCGGGCTCCAGAGGACGCCGCGCTGTAATAAGCAATATCCTCTCGAATAAATTCACATTAAACCTTATGGGCTGGGCTGGGGTTTGCCGGGGTTGGGTAGGCCGGCCCTCCGTCATTATAAGCAGTGGACCAGTGAAAGTAAAGTTGATGGATTGAAAGGATTATCTACTGGCAGCGAAGAGGTAAACTGGCAGAATTGTGTTTTGGGCGTATTCGTGTGTCCGAACTAAGCTAAATTTCTCATTATTAAACTATCAAAGTTTTCAAGTTCTGAAATTCTTTCTTGAGGCATATCGTCACCGGTAAGGCAAAAGGGCTGAAGCGCCATTTTGGGAAGTTTACACCACAGCACTTTAAAGTTTTTTTGTTTGTTTTACAATACAATTCATGAGAATTCAGTAACTGGTTAGATTTTGAAAAATAGTTAACTCAGGTAACTCAATGCTCTCACTGAGTTTCTTGAAGCGATAAAAAGCTAAAAAAGTTCCCAACTTGTATCGCTTTAGTGAATCCTTCTCCTAAATGGTAAATATATTTTAGATGGCTGAATGCCCACAAAAGTCATCAGAATCTAACGAGAGTCTGCATTCGATGCAGGAAAAAAAATGATCAAAACTGCATTTTTAATTCACTTTTAACCAAAGCGTCGCTTAAGCCCTTTTGCCTTTCCAGCGACGATATAATCAATTTCATTGGTCTGTCTGGGACGCAAAACTCGAAAGGTCTTATGCACATTATTGACAAGTTTTTCTAATAGACGTAGATCACACTTCTAGAGATTATCTGTTCAGTGGATTGAAAGGATTATCCGCTGGTAATCCCGGGTAGATAGTGGCGATTGGAAACCACCTGAACACTGAGTTCTGAACAGTCTGAACACCCAAACCCCAAGTGGTATTATAAGATGAGGGAATATTCGTTTTTTCAAGATTGAGTGGAGTAGTGATGGGTAAATCGAGGTAATCGCTATCGAGACATTTCAATAATCGAATAATGTTCCAGATCGATCACTCGTATATGCAAAACTTATCTTTCTTCACTCCGTTACTAGTGGTCGCGGGTTATCCCGACAGTATCGCCCTGCTGAAAGACCACCATTCAGAAATTTTGAAATGGCGCGTTTATATCTGAATAGTGGTGTTCTTCCCAACCTCACTCTTCTCCATTTCCTTCCCCACTCTCTTCAACCTCAAAACATAACTCGATTGCGGTTGCCTCAGTCTGACTGGATCCGGGCAATTGGGACTCTCGTGCAGTATTCACAAAATTTTCTGGATTTTTTAAAATCAATAAATAACATATGTATATTTTTTCCTGATTCCAGAGTAAAAGATTCTGTAGATTCTGTATCCCCTTTGTAAAATACTACCATTCATAATCAAAACGTTTCTTGAAATGGTTTTATTTATGTTCAGTGGACTGATCTTATTATTTAAATACTTCCGAATCATCCTCTTCCTCTTTTTTCTCTCTCACTCGCTCCCTTCATTCCACAACGCACCCCAAATATAATATAAAGACGCTATAGTTGCACTGACTTGGTGTTACATAAAACAAAAATTATATATGTTTTCAAATCTCGCTTCGATTATTAAATCATTCGAATTTCCAAACGAATTCCTCGATTATGTCCATCGCTAGTGGAAAGCTGCTGCTAGATCCATAGATAAAGCAGGTAGGTATATTAGAGTGAGTGGTCTATAAGATTAGTCTACCCTGGGTAAGAGCTGATTTAATCTGAAGTGAGGTAAAAGAATATCTTCAAAAGAACTGTCTATCTATGATTGAGTCGAAGTAACTAACACCACTCCTTTTACGTTAAACGTTGGTCGTTTTTTAGCGAGACTTCATTTATGGAAGGTAGCCATTGAAGTTTTTGTTTTTATAAGAAAACCGCGATAAGATCATATCAGAGTATATAATTACCCAATAAATTTAAGGAAATTTCTAAACCGATTTTTTTGTTTTTAACAGCATTAAACTGGAAAGGTAATTTATCTGTCTGGGAAAGCATCGAGGAGGAAAAATCATCATAGGCGAGGTGAAAAAAAAGATCTTTTAAATTTAAGACGTTTGATTTATCTTCTGTTTTTACTGCTGAATCCTGGAGAGATTGTAATTAATATTTTTCTTCCTGCAGGAAGTTCCTCGTTATTACAATTTAGAACATTAAACACAAAATTGAGGTTCTTTAAATAGGTACTGCCTAATTGAAAAACCGAACTCAAGGTTCATTTTCCGGTAGAAGAAGTAAAAAGACTTTCAGCGAAAGAAGAAAACTACTCTTAAGAAAACTCATTTTATCTCTTGGCTCCGAACTATTATTTCACTAAAGTATTTTAATATAAAATTTCCAGGGTAAAGCCGGCAATAGACAGAAGTGATACCAGTACATAAAGCAAGGAAGGCAAGCACCGCCATATATTTATTAGGAACCCAGGTGTGTGAGAGACCTCACATGTTACTCTTTTCGTTAAAAATGAGTTCAGTGCTTTATAACAAATTACATTTTACGGAGGATGAAAACTAGGTCTAACTTGTGCCATTTATTCACTGAACCGGGGAGTAAATTTCCAATTAATCATCGTTTACATACAATTTCCTTGCATGGGAGTCTGACACATTTAAAGTTCGTATTTGAAAAAATGTATTTTACTTGCATGTAAAGCAAGGGGATAGCAGTTTTTTCGAATTGATTCAATTTAAACGGGTCATAAAACGTTGTATTCACGAGTTATTATTATGAAACATTCTCATTTGATATATTTATATATTTTACAGAATATGCAAATAAAATAGATAGCAAGAGACTTTTTGGCAAAAATTAAACACTCTCCAAAGATGGAATTGTTTGTGAGGTAACAAAATGAATAATCTCCCTGTAAATCGTGAATCCACTGCGAACAATTTGAGCGAATTCCAGGACCAATCAATTTCCTGAAAGAGAAAAAAGATTTTTTTATCATTTTAATCTGCGGCCATCTCATTACCGAGTGTCAAGGAATTCCTGCGGCAGATGTCAGAGTACTGAATGCGAGTGAAGCGGAAAGTGTCCGTGGAAGTAATTTGAACTTCGGTTCCATTCAAGTGACATCTGTGCTCGATAATCATCTCCACAAACATCATTACCACCCGTCACGTGAATGCATAGCGGAGAAATAACAAGCACAAAGATCTTTCTTCGCGATATTTTGCTTATCGCTCGCTCCGTGGAAAGCTTCTGAAATGGCATTGAGGTGTATGGCTTGACTCCATTGAAATGTGAAGCGAATATACTGGTAAATACTTTCACATTGTATCTGGATAGCAAAATAGGTAAGTATTATTTAATTAACCCCGTGTTTTGATTATGTATATAAGTTTTTTCTATATGATAAATACTTATTATTTGAAAATAGAATACACGTTTTTTTAATATTTTACACATGAGATGTTTTGTCGTCCTAGGGTAATTGTTTTTTTCTAAGACCGTGGTTTTTTGTTAACTATTTTTTCTAATTACGCCCAAGAATCCCAATTACCTAGTATGGGTATGTTGTGAGGCTGGAGAAAGTGGCAAGGGGAAGAAAATATGGAAAATTAAGACGGGTAATAACCTAGCTATTCAGATATATTCACCAAATACGGCTACAACCATTTCAAGCACTGTTTTTGTTCTGCGTAGTAATCTTACACCGGGGCGGGAATTTGCCACTCTATTTTATTTAATAAAAATTTATCTTGCAGAAATGGTAGAAAATGGCGTATATGTTCAAGAAGTCGTCCTAAAATTATTAATCCTCAAATAACCAATTTATCATTCACAGATGTTCTTTTGACAAGCATTCAATCAAACCTGATTCGGCATCTGACATTCCATCACTGCAAAAATGGGTCCATTTTTTTCAATTAAGTCTTCCACAATTCTACATAAATCGTGAGGGATTAGTCCTATATATTGGAAATGGATATTTCAATATCCAGTTGGCGGCGGCGCGACGGCGGTCACCGGCCTGTCTTTCCGGCGTCAGCTGCTGCCTCCACATGCCACCCTTCCACATTTCCACAGTTCCACAGTTACACAGCTCTACGGCTCTACAGATCCACACTTTTACAGACTTTAGACCGTTAAATAGATCCTCCGACTTATTGAAAGAATGTATCTATTCGAAAAATAAAACTGAGCCCACTTTCATGCGTTTTTGCGAGTGTAAAGTCAACAAATCAAAGATTTCCGAAAACATCAATATTATGAGACACTTGAAGATTGATAAAGAAAGATTTCGATAATTGTTATGTTGAGACCGGTTGGTAGGTGAGTGGATAAACGTGTCAGATTCCCACCCAGGTATCTTGGGTTCAATTCCTCTGCTAGTTAAGTCCTCCATTATTGCACAAGCAACATATTTCACTTATTGTGATAGGTGTAGGAGTTTTTCAAATATTGTCGGGTTATTCATAACCCGGGAATGTTTATCTTTCTTTTAGTCAGTTTTAGTCAGTTCTAGCATGGGAGGGCCCAAGGAGGGCCGTAACTCTGGATTCACTGTACGTCAAGCAACCGTTAACTAAGGGTTCTCGCATCAGTCCCGGCAGAGGAGAGTTCAAAGAGAAAAAGTCAAAAGAGGGCCGTCACTCTGGATTCACTGTACGTCAAGCAACCGTTAACTAAGGGTTCTCGTGCTCGCCCTGGCAGAGAGTAAAAAAAGGCCGTCATTATAGATTTACTGTACATCGAGCAACCATTAACTAAGGGTTCTCGTGTCAGTCCTAGCGAAGGAGAGTTAAACTAACTTATTAACTAAGGGTTCTTGCGTCAGTCCTGGCAGAGCAGGCTGAAGGGCGCGTGGGGCATCGGGAAAGAAACGTGCACGCTGAAGTTGAAACATGACCTTTTATAGGCTATCACAGCTGTGTATCTTTTCCAGGGGTAACATCTGTAAACTTAGAGCAACAGAAGCAAACTCCGATTAATAGCATTCAACTCCTCAATCAGTCAGGGATAACGCGATACCAGAACGAGAAAGTATTCGAGATCGAACAACTGATTAATACGCCCGGAAATTTAAATATAAACTAAGAACGTTATTACATAACGAATTTTCTGGGTACACATATTATCACAGTAAATAATCGTTCAGTTTGTATAATTATTGTTAACGCATCGTTTATTCAAGATTTATCTTGCTTTAAGCAGGTGCAAATTTGACGATGGCAAAATTGATAATTATTCAATAAATATACTGCCCCAAGCTGAGACATAATATTTAAATAAAACAATAAACTTTGTAAAACACCAATTTATTAATATTACTTTTTAAATAAAGTGGTGTTTTACAAAGTTTATTATTTTATTTAATATACAATGTCACACCCCCAAGTTTTTGCTTCCTTCGAAAACATAATATTTAATTTTGAATGTGAATCCTTAATTATTGAAAAGAATCTCTCCATCGTAGGTTACCTTCATATTATGTTACTAAAGAAAACCAAAGGAATATACGTTTTATGATTGATTTACGTATTGTTTCGTGGATTTTATTTCGAAAATTCTTTATATCATCGTATTTCAATATTTTTGTTTTGTTGGAATGTATGCTAAGGCCTGCTTTAATGCTTCCCCCTAGCCGCGAATAAATCAAACGAAACGTGCGAATTGTTATAGTGTCTCATAAACAGAAAGAAAAATGTACGAATATCATTGACATACTTTAGAAGCCATACACTGGTAAAGGCAATGCGAAATATTTTAGACTGTATTTTGTCTTATTTCTGCGATATTACGAAAGCTTCTCGAATAAACTACAAAATATTCCATCTTATGTTTATAGCACTTTCTTTGCCGTACCATAACTGTTATTATTTTACAACTTCATGATGATCGTGACAAAAAAATATTATTTTTCTAACGGAAAACCCCCCGTATTTCCTTTTTATGGGTAAAAATTTACACCTTTTAAAAAGGTATCGTTTTTGTTTTTTACGCAATTCAATATTTTTTTGTTTATGCTTGGTAAAATTTTTGTAACGCATAATACATTATTAGGTATATTATATTGTTTGAAAAAATATTTAATTCATTTTGACGATTTGAGATTTACAATTACTACTCGTATTATTTAATACATTTTTGTACGATTATGAGTTATGTATTTTTATTTGCAGAAAATGAGGTGATATTTTTTTCGATTTTTTTTCTTCATAACAGCCACTGTCTCAATTTTTTTCACTGTCCCATTCGTGTTAAAATTATTTCTACCGAATTTTATTGTTACATTTGCTGTTTTGTTATATCTGAAACAATTCACCAACAGTTCGCGACAATTCAGTGCCAGAGTAGGATCAACAGGGCCGGGCCCGTATACCTACAAGGAAAAAATGTGCGAAGGTGCCAAATGTAACCAGATACGTTTTAAGGTAGGTGGACTTATAGCTAGCATTCTCTAACCTTTTGCATCCACTGTGGTAGTACCAACATATTATTTACGGTTCTATCTTTTAAGCACTTATATCATAAGACAAATTTAAAGTATTTGAAACATCACGGTGGTTATAAATAATATATATAAAAGTTTTACCATAGCTCAGTGGATGAAAAAATCGCCCTGTTTTTCTCTGGAGATTTTCAAATGTTTTTTAAAGGAAAATGTCACTGCTTTGAAAAATAATTGTAAAGTAGTATAAATAATCGTACACATTTCGATTAGTCTTGATATTTCAATAAGAAAATAGGCCTTAATTGGATTATCATGTTTTGCGGGATATTATGAGTAGAAAATTCCTCCTAATATTAAACATACGTGTTAATATTAAACATTTAGTAAATAGGCAGGTGTGTTTATATGTCCAATTATAATTGCCATTTCACTTCATCTTAAATACACCTACCAACACACCAGAGTGTACATGTATGTATGTTATAATAACGCCCATTCGATTAGTGCTTCGTATATCGCTTGTAGTATCTTTCATTGGCTCTGTAAAATCAACAGTTACCAAGAAAAGACGTTTCACTCACTGCTTCTTTTCAGCTTTACACAGCCAATGTGCTTTCAAAAATATATAATGTTATCACGTCGTGAAGTTTGCCTCTTTTTCTTCCGATAACGTTCGCAGCCCCACTGCGAGGCCAGAGGGAAAATACAAAAAAAACACCGTAAGCTTGTAGCGCAGCTGTCACATGTACCATTACCTTCATCGCTTTTGCTTGTTACTTACTGCGTTTTCAGTTTCCACCGAGGCGAGCAAATGAACAGTGCTGTTTATATGAAATGTGCAATATGTGAATTTACTATGTGCTTTGCCGCTAGCAAGCTTAACTGAATGGAACGAAACGGGTTTCAGCAGTAGGTTTTTATGGTCTACTGGTGTTCTACATTGTAAAATTATCACTGTAATTTGGCATAATATTACGATGAAGACTTATTTATAGGATTCTTTTACCAAATACATCAGTTTTTCCATTTCTTGCGCAAAGCACCCTTAATTAAATCGTGTGGCAAATACTCGGTTATTATGATCTATATTTCGTTAGATTATGTTTCATCGTTCTAACCAACTACATAATGTATTTTAATTTTAAAGAAATAAAAAATAGAGTCTCTTTCAATTCAAATTATCTGTATCTTTCTCTCTGTTTCTTTGATATAATTTAAATGTTATTCTATTGTTTTCTTATTGTTTTGTTATTTTATTGTATAATTATTTCGCCCTCTGTATGTATATTTAACCGCACCCTTTGTATTTTTTGTTATGTTTAATTTTGTACCCTGACGATGCTTAGGCTAAGCAAACCGGTCGGTCATAAAATTAAAAAGAATATTCGTGGTCTTATGCTAAGTTATTTTTTCATTTCTTTAAATATGTTAACCACAAAGTGAATGCTTTCTACGAAATTACAATATTCATTAATGTTTTGTTCGGTTATGAGATACATTATAATACATAACCACATTTTATGATTTGTAGTAAGAATTCAGTTTTTTAATCATTTATTAAATAATTTACGTTTCTTAAAAGTAATGATGTGTGCTTCACATTGCTAGGTAGGTCGCTGGGTGTAATCGGTTCTGAGGTGGGTAGCAGAAATATATTTTTAAAAATCAGTACAATGTTATTGACAGTTGTTGTAAAGTCATGTTAAATTGAAATGTTTGAAGAAGAATAACAGAATGATGATAGAAATGCATTGTTACTGATTAATATTATAAAGAACAGAATTGAAATAAGTTCATCAAGAAGTAAAATATGACGTTAACCTGCGGTTGAAAAAATGATAAGATTTTAACAATTATTATAAAATAAGTACTATGGAAATACAGATTTTCTTTTTAACTATAAATATACATATTATTATAATTCACTTGTCTTAAGAAATTGATATACTATTACACCATACCATGATGCACTGGGCACCATAATATACTCGTAGTATAACAATACATCAGTATCTTTAGTACATATAATAGATACTACATATTTATATAAGAGCCTAATGTAAGGTATTTCTACTTAGGAGCCATTTTTTCAGCATATAGCTGACTCTAGTTAACAATTCACATTTTTGATATTGCTTAGTAACATGTTGAATATTTTAGGAACGTTATACTCCAGGGTTCGTGTACCAGGGGTGTTAGTTGAAGTTTTCCGGTTTTACTCATAGATGTCGCTAGAAATATGTATACATTTCTATGATTTGACATCTATGTCATATTTTTTTATAGACATTAACCTTCAAAAATACACAAGTTACATTCTGCCAAAATAATAGTGTCATAGTTGTTTACCTCAGTGAATATGTCGAGTTTCGTTCCAAGTAAATCGCATTTGCGGCATTCGTTGCTTTTCTTATTTCATCAAAAAAAAAACAGTTGAAGCTCATCGGTTGCTGGTAAAAACTTATGGTGAACATGGTTTCGTCAATTTAAAAGTGGAGATTTCGATTTAACAGGCAATGAACATCCTGGTGCAGCGAAAAAGTTCGAAGACGAGGAATTGCAGGCGTTATTGGATGAAGACCCAACCCAATCGCAACAAAAATTGGCCCAAACACTTAATGTGACCCGAGGAGCAATTTGCCAACGTTAAAAAGCCATGGGAAAGATCCAAAAGTATGGAAAACGGGTACCACACCAAATGAATGAGAGACAAATCGAAAATCGAAAAACCACTTGTGAAATGCTGCTTCAAAGGTTCGAAAAGTAAACTTTTCTGCATCATATCATCATCATTTTATCGCACCCGCCGTACTTTTCAGACCTTGCCCCGTCCGACTATCACCTTTTCGCATCGATGGGACACTCACTCGCAGAGCAGCGCTTCGCCAATTTTGAAAAAAGTCGAAAAATGGCTCGTCGAATGGTTTGCCTCGAAAGAGAATTTTTTTTTTGGAATGGTATCCATGATTTGCCTCAAAGATGGGCAAAATGTAAAAATTCCGATGGTCAATACTTCGAATAATTTTTTTTTTTAAATTCCCTTAAGAATTAAGCGTTTTCTTTATTGAAAAAACCGGCAAACTTCAACTAACATCCCTGGTAAATAATAATCCATGAACTACTTTTATAATATCAATGCAATCAAACTGTCATTTTTATCCGCCATTGCACAGGAATATTTGTAGTTTGGTGGGTGAAACAATGCTCTGAAATATTTAACAGTCTTGTTTTGCCTGTAAAAGACTAAAATTAAGAATATATATATTATACCCTCATTATTGCTTGTCTCCCGTAATTTATAATAATCAAATATTTTTCTGAAATATCCTCTAGTTTGAGACAACTCTTAAAAGTTTTTTTTCCTTACTCGTTTGCTATCGAGTATGCCGGATTCTCCCCGCTCTAAAAGCCATTCAACTAGCTTAGGCCCGGTTATTTGATTCCTCGTAACATTTTCGCCACTATCAAACCGGTACTAGCGCCATTTTAAATTTTAGACATTTGAACTATGTTTGACGGACTTTACGCTAGTCAACGGCTTACGAAAAAATCTAATGAAAATTTAACGTGTCGAGAGTTGGCGATTAACGGGGACCGTTATATATATTTTTAAATATGATGTCGCGAAATGCTGATTTGTGACGGTAGTTCAAAAACTTGCGTCTTAATTGAACGTAGTTATGCAAAAATCGTCCAACCTCAAAAATATGAAACTGAGAAAAAGGCGTTTGAAAATATGGCTATAAAAAAGCATTAATATGCATAATTGGCATTTGCAAAGTAAATATCAGTGTTTTTTTTCTTTTTTTTTAAGAAGCATTATTATAAATAGGTAATTTATCATCAATCAATGTGTTTATTCAAAAAAATGTATTTCTTATGTTATCTTACATTTTGTAATATTTTTAAACTTCAATTTAATCAAATATCTGCAATGTGCGTTAGTAAAAAAAACAATTAACAAAACTCCATTGCATTTGGAGCTTGGATTTTTTCAGCAGATATAAATCTCGTATTTATCTATAGGAAAACATGTAAAACACATCAATTGATATTCGTTTATCCTTCTTCCGATGTAAAAGAAAATTAAAAAAAAATGTTTCTTATAACGCCACGAAGCAAGCAATTAACTTTCATTTCTCAACAACCCTTCTCCACGTACAGTATGAAAAATTTACTTGGCGTTTTTTACCTTATTATCCTTAAGCCTTCTTACTCTGATCAATACTAAAGACTCTAGTAGCTTTAAGCATTCTCTCATTTTCAATAATATGTCATTAGTGAGATACGTATCCCTCAAGAATCTCCTCTAGCAATTTCACTAAACTCTAGTTTTTCACATTGCAAATGTGAGCATATTATCCATCAATCGAAAACAGCTCCTTGAATGGCTGATATTTTACGCATTGCTTATATTTCGTGGGTCGTGTCAATACCGATCTATCTTCAGGGCTGAAAGTCTGCAGCTGCTTCCCTCTCTAGCGTCATCTTTAATGGATTACAATCCAGGTGATGCACACTTCCATCAGCTTACTTGGGAAAAAATTACGATTGATACTTACGTACTATGCACACAGACCCGCGTATGATCATTTTTTTCAATTACAAATTTATTTTGTTTTATGAAAAACAAAACAGTTAATATTGAGCACTCGACAGGTCACAAGAAAGCGAGTGAAAAATCAGAATAGGCTTTGAAACATTTTTTCAAAAGAAATCCATTTTTAGAAAGTATATTTTTTGGGGGATTCTCGATTGAAAGTGCCAAGGTTCTGTAAAAGAAAATAGAAGATATACGAAGAACCGATAATATTTTTCAGTTTTATTTGTCTGTAAGATCGCACATGTGTATCCATTGTTTTAAATTTAAGTTACTTATGAGGTATCTGTGGCAGTTTAGTATAGAAAAATTAATTAAAATAAAATAACACTTTGTTTCAAATCTTGAACGCCATCCGGTTTTGCCTAGATCAAGCTTCGTCAGGGCACATCTTATAACAGTTATTAGGTGTGTCCTGACGAAACTTGATCTAAGCGAAACCTGTTGGCATTCAACATAATAAACTCGTGGTTTTAAACAAACTGTTATTTTGTTTAAATATAATGTCAAACTACAAAGTGATTGCTTCTAATGAAAAAAAAAAGAAATGTTAAGTGTTAAGGTTATTGTAATGAGTTAAAAGTAACATGGACATAATGCTTGATATGTTATTCGAGATACATGATTTTATATTAACGCACGATCTTCTTTAGCAAATAATGTATGTCGAAGTTTCCGCAATACAAAAAAAAAATAAAAAAATCTTATAATATGCCTGAAACTTGGGTAATCTTTCCCAAATGAACCGAGTAATCAAACGCAAGTAAATATTTTTAGGCAAACATTTTTCATGGTAATTAATGCAGCACCATTTTGGGCGCTTTCTACTTTATGTACTTTGTCATAAATAAAGTACATGAGTCGTGTATTTAGGAAGAAAATAAATTTAGTTTAGTTTTTGCAGTATTCAAATTTAAGTTTTCTGACAAATAAGAATACAGAGAAAAACTTGTTTTAATACTTGTGTATATTTGTGCTTCGTACAAAATTTTCTTCTGAATAGAAGATTTGTGTAAATTATTGAAAAAATGTAATATGTTTCGAAATGTTTTATGAAAGTTTTTTTAACAGTGAAAACATAATCAAATTGGAATGAGCTGCCCTCTGATATATTTGGTGTCCTGGAAAATGCCACCTTTAAGGCAATAGTAGAAACATTTTGTAGAAAGTAAAAATAATATTTTTTTGAATCAGTTACGTCACAAATATAATAACGCTGCGAAGAATACATGTATGATAACATTAGAAAAAAGACGTACGTTATCAGATTTATTATTCCTACTTAATATTCTAAGATACATGAACGAATTGCTGTTTGTCGTTGGATTCTTTTTTTATTTTTAATAATTCAGTCTCAACTGATCTTTACCATTTGGATTCAGTGAAACTATGGCATTCCCAATCGGGGTATGTTGTGAGGCTGAAGTGGGGAAGAGAAGTAGATGGGTAAGAGGAAGCTGGGGAAGTACCTGACTATTCAGATTCGGTCACCAAGCACGGCTATTGGAATTTCAAGTAACGGTTCGATTCTGAATGGTGGTCTTTCACCAGGGATATACTGAGAGTATCTTCCACTCGGCAACGTTCTGAAAATATTTTATATATTATTTTGAATGTGAAATAAAACTGACCAAATTTGAAACCGGGACGTGCAGTCGAGGATCTTAACGGTCACGGAGGCCATCGTACGCTTTTTCATGTAGAAGTCAACAACACAAATACAGCAAATACCAATAACTGGCGCGTTGAAAATCACACCTTTTGGAAAAATTACTCCACTTAGACATGACTAGAAATCTGTATAACAAAATTATTTGTTTTTTCATTAGCACACAATAAAATTACACTTCACCCACCAGCAAAATAATTTTTAATTAATTGTAAGCAAATAATCGTTACTTTTTACTACTTACATCTGCTTTAGCTAAGTTAGGCCTTCTCATTTCAGACAAATAATAAAACCATGAAATAATAATGATAAACGTAATAGATACTAAAATAATGTAAATTTATTTTATCTACCTGAAATATTACATTTTTTATGTACCTACTGTGTATGTCATTGATAAATCAAATTTTAAAATTAAAGCAAGTCCACGTTTCAACGAACTAATCAACTGCCAATTAGCCTACAGCATTTTGAAACCCTCCATAAAATTACAATAAATTGTTTAGGGCAACTTTGAAACAATTTCAGCGGGTAATGCCATTTAATTAATGTGCTATGAAATAAAATAAGGTTTTGTTAAATTTTTAATAATTTTATAGATTTTTTGTGATCCTCTTACTAGCTTTCCCCAAAACTTGCCAACATACAAAACCTAGCAGAGTTCAAACGGGTCTTAAAAACCAAACGGGTCGTAAAATCCTACCTACAAAACGTAACTTATTAAAATTGAATTTCTTTAAAAACGCCATCAATTTGTTTTTTTTTTTTTAAGTTTTCTCCTTACTTGAATACTTAGAACTAAATTTCCTTACTGTCTACTGAAAACTATATTCTCATTGTCATAAAATATGTATGGTTCTTTTTTGTTACTTTCACACTATTTGCATCTTTAGAATCGTTTAATTATAATACTTGAATATTAATGTTCGTACCAACATGTTAACTGTCCTCAATCTAATTTTTTTTTCTTTGATTTATCAAATATGTTAATATGAATTCCAACGTTTCATCTGGATTTCTAGACCCCTTAACTTCCAGTAATTTTTTTTTTTTAAATCCGCTGATGTACACATGCACTGTTATACCCATAACTAAACCTTTTTCTCTCATGATTTATGATAACGATCATGATCTTAGATAGTTTTAATTGGTATACATATTTTATAATAAATTATTTCTTTCTTGTTAGTTAGTCTTATTGGCTTAATTAATTTAGTATGAAGCGCACTTGAGATGAAATATCACGAACTTGCGCTATATAAGTTCACTGTTATTATTATTAGCTTTGTTTCAAATACTTTGTTTAAAGTTCGATAAATAATGGGTGTTGAGACTCAGATCAAGGCAAATAGTTCCTCCCACTCTATGTATTATATATGAGGCGTTAAAAAATAAAATGATTGCATATAAAATAATCTCCTTGACAACGTAAGAACTTGATGTACGTAATATGAAAGATTAAGACAACTTTGCAAACATCAGCAACCGATAATAAACAAACTTGCGTGAAATCAAAGTTAATTATAACAAATTGACGAGAATTAAAACGTTTATTCCGTCAGCCCATGTATAGGCAGTAGACACCCATGTGAGTGTGTGTAAGTGTGGAGATGGGGTACGTGAGGTGTCACGGCGATGTCGCAATAACGTTATAATACGTCCCGTAAGCTTATGTTTTCATTTTCCCCGCCGACAGCACTAACTGTCAGTCGACACACCAAACTGGGATTAGAGCTCACGCAAATAATTGCCGTTGGGGAGACCCCGACGTTAGTGGAAAAGTTAATTTCGTACACAATCACGTCGCGCGTCGGTATGTGGAAGTACCTCTGAACTTTTCACGTGGATCCTTTTAATGTTCAATATAAATGGGAACGTGCCCGTTGCTTTTCTGTTTGGGTCTTAAGGATGATATGAAGGAACGGTTATAATTTATCGTTTTCCTTGTTATGGCCAATTTTGTTGTAATTCTTAGGTGGCCGTTGATTACTGGTCCAAGGGCAGATAACCGCAACAAGTTGTTTAAAAATATATATTTATTTCCGCTTTGAAAATATCGTTCTATAAAAAACCTGAAAAGAATCAATAATATTTGTAAAAAAAGCAAAATCTCGGAAAAAACTCCATTTCTTTAGTCTCCACCTTTATAAAAGTGGAAAATACAGAATAATATAGAATGCAGTTTAAAGTTCTGAAATATTAGCCATTTTTGACTTGGAAAGGATGCTAACAAGACTTTCGCGACCTCACCATAAATCTAGTGACGACATTTGACTTTGTTTCTGGATTTTTTAAATATTAAAATGTAGCACCATGTTCCAAAATTTTAGATGCTCTCAGTATCGCCTTGGGGAAAGACCACGATTCCGAATCGAAACGTTGCTTTTATAATAAGATTTGGAAAGTCAGACACTTTCCTAACCTTATTCTTTACCATCTCTTTTCCTTTCCCTGAAATGTAAAATGCTAAATGCTGTTGTAAAATTATATTTTGATAGATCTAAATAACACGATTATTCAAAAAAACATAAAAGTGGAAATGGCTAATAATACAGAGAAAAATACGAACTCACTTGAAGATCTTGACGGGAATGCACGGACAGCTTGCGCAGTTCGTCATGACCGCTTGAAGCTGTTGGCAGCGAAAACTCGAGGGGTTCGTGTTTTTCATTGCTTGTCTGTTCTCATTGCTTGTTTATTCCCATTGTTTGGCTATTCCCGTTCCGCGTCCATTCCTGTTGAATGTTCATTCCCGTTGCTTATCTATTCCCATTTCTTGTCTATTCTTATTCTTCGTCCATTCCCGTTGCTTATCTATTCCCATTTCTTGTCTATTCTCATTCTTCGTCCATTCCCATTGCATGTTTATTCCCGTTGCTTATCTATTCCCGTAGGTTTTTATTCCCATTTCTTGTCTATTCTCATTCCTCGTTCATTCCCGTTGAATGTCCATTCCTATTGGTTATCTAGTCCCGTTGCTTTTTATTCCCATTTCTTGTATTTTTCCATTGCTTGTCAATTCCTATTTCAAATGCATTCCCATTGCCTCTATATTCCTATTCCTTGTTTTTGTCCATTATGAGTACTTATAGATTCCCGTTGCTTCCATATTCATTTTGCTTGTCTATTCCCATTGCTTGTCTATTTCAATTAGACGTGTTTTCCCAGGTTTAGTAGAGCCGAGCTATTAACATTTAGAAGATAATTGAAAAAATATTTCGGTTTTACAAAGTGAGCAATGTGCAGTCGTTTTCGACGGTGCTTGACCGCTCTGTTCGTCGGTACATTCAGCAAATTGGCCCGCCTCCTTAACCATTTGACAGGCAACTGTGCCGCGTCACCAGCGCTGCCTGCTCCGACCGCGACAAGTGATCGGAGCGGCCCCGAGCGCGGCCTGTCAAATGCTTACGTGACCATTCACCGCCACCCCCGGCCCACACCCATACTAACCCATCTACCCCATATCCCAAGTTCAAAACATGAAACGGTGGACGTGGCATTTTATCTTGTAAAATTGTGATGTTTTTTTTTATTAAAGCTATACTCGACTTAAAACCCTTTTGTGATTTCATTCAAGCAAGTAAAAGAGAAAAAAACTCCATATTAAACCAACCTATATTAAAAATGATCAGTACAATTGTAGAAGATTGTAAAATTATTTTGTGTTCAATTTTTGGGGTTGCAATTATCATTATTTTTGAGCTGCATTCTGGAAATTAAATGATCTATTTTTAGGAAAATGAAAAACCACTCTAATATTTGAAATCGAGATACATACATTCAAAATAAACATTTTTTCAATTAAAAATTATGTAATTTTTTCATGTGAACACCAACTTATTACTATGTAGCTATTTTGATCCGTTTACGAAATAAGCTCTATACCATTTTAAGCGACCAAATAATTACAATCAATAGTTTCATAGAATTGCCGCATGAAAGGTTTGATTGTATATTTGGAATCTAACCTAAAAGGGATACCGGTAATAGAAATCGACAAGGAGAGGCTGATAGAAGGCAGCAACTACCTTTCGACGAATATAATGTTCTCTGAAAGCTGTGTATAAATCATATACACTATTGTAATTGAAAAGCTCACTTCTGCGTTTTGATCCTGTACGTTATATTCACGGCGGGGGATCCTTTTAGTGAAATGGGCCGGCGCGACGCCTAGCGTTCAACATGCTTTTAATCAATTTCAAAAGTTCCAATTGTAGCGCGGACATTTCCAACTTAAGCACTCCGATTTTATTTGCTTAATTTTCCGAGAGTTAAAATATTAAAATGAAATAAAACAAACGTTCCTTTAAAATACACACACGGAAGAACTCGTGGTTTCCTGGACTATTTTTGATGTCCACTGTCTTTCCTAACAATAAATAATACATCTTCCTCCTCCTCTGTCTGTTTACCTACCACCGGTATGTCCTTTATGCTTAAGAGCAAACAGTGACGCGAGCTTTCCTCTTTAATTACATTTCAAAAGAGCTTTTTTGCTTCAGGGACATCCCAATTATTTTTTAACATGTTGTTATTGTTTTTTTACATTCAAAACAGATTAAATATACTCGCATTCGTATAAAATAGTCTTATGAGTTCTAATGAGGCGAGTGAGGAATTAAAAAAACGTTGAAGTATTAGTTTCCTGGGAGCGCTTTTATAAAGCACCTTTCAAATATCATCAATTTGGGGTATCCTTCAAAAGGAAAGCATACATTTGCAGTGATCTTTTAAGCTCTAATTAATGCATTTTCTGAACATCGTATTGCTTGGGGAACAATAATTCGATTTACAACTTTAAAATTTGTAGGAAAAGTTGGCCTAAAACAAGAATATTGGAGAACAACTCTTCAAAGGTAGGTAAACGCATCCGTCAACATACGAGTATTTGGAAATCGATTTTCCAAAATATATATTTTTTTTCAATTTACGAAATGCACCTAGGCGGCAGGTTATTTTTATTTATTTGCAATCGTACTGAAGTGGATGTTTTTAAGTTCGTGGAATTTCCGCCGCCCTTTATTTTATGTAGTACATACGTACTGTTCCCTCCCTTGGAGTATCTGTCTTATTGTCCTTTATTTTTTTCAAAATAAGTTTTAAAGCAAAGCCAGGTGGCCCAGCTAGTAAAATATAAATATTTCTCTTAAGTACGTCGTACAGCACGTTGCCGATTAAACCTATATAATCTGGAGGCTCATATTTGGCTTAAGAAATCTTACGATGAAATTCGGAATAAAATCTCATGTACTTTATCCCGTTGACGTTGGTTTCAATTTAAACATTTTTTTAATATTCTTCACATTCATCAAAATCTCGTGACAACTGAATGACTGACTGTCAGAAAGTGAAGCCTTCAGGTGGCGTAGTGTCGGGCCAACGAATTGTTCAACTTTACCTGTCAATCAACTGAAAACCAAGAAGGCTTTTACGCTCAGCAGGTTGTTTTATCCCATTTACTATTTCCGTTTATTGCACACTCAATTTAATATTGTTTCAGTCCGTGCAGTTGGTAATCAAGCTTAAATCAGGCCATCGTGCAAATATTCGGTTTTTAACATTTGAATGATTACATTGGAGCTCGACAGCTCATTTTGAAACATTGAATTTAAATTGAATTTGATTATATGAGTTATTCCTATTTCAAGATATAAATTGTTTTAAAAATTATAATATCTATGTACTAATCTGGTTCAGGACAAAACCTCGTCAATTTAAATGACAATCAAATTTATGAAACAAAAATTTAGCCAACTTGCGTTTGGCGCTTTCGCTGCTTGACATCTTCTGAAATCCGATTCGCTCAATACAATGAAATTACTAACAATTTTAATGTTTCAGTAAGAAAAAAAGGGTTTTTTGTTTTGCTGTAAAGTTTTGTGATTGATGGTCGCAAAGAGTCCTGATTTTGGAAAATATTTTTTGGTTCAACTTTAAAAGAATTTCTTTGTTTGTCAATTTTTATCAGCAGTTATGCTTCCGCATAATCATAAATCACCATGAAATTGATAAAGTCTGCAACCATGTCCTTGGCTTCAATATCCACAGCCAGTTTTTGAATTTGACAATTCCCCGTTTCGATGCCTGTCGCTTTGTGTCACAAGCGATTGGAGTAGGCGAAATAAAGATATAAGTAACAAATGATAATTTTGATCAATTGGGTTGCAAACTCATCTTCATCATTAGTGCTATCAATTACATATAATAGAACTTTAAGCGAAGATAAACTTTGATAACTTCAATATTATTACTAAACATCACAAGAAAATAATTGATTCTTACCGACAAAAAACTACAATAATTAAAACCATGATTTTAAAAATATATTAGAGGTTGATTATTGTTGAAAACAATCTTTGTAAAATACAATTATTTGCATGAAATAATAGAACTTGATCTTGTAAGTATTCTAAAAGAGGCAGATTTGTGTTACGTATTACTTCGTTGACTAGGAAAAACAATTCGCCAAGGGCACTTTCAAAGTTATCAAACCCTTCGTAGAATGTTATGAAAGAATTCTTTTATTTTCTGATCCATCATTCTGAGAAAGATATCAAATTTACAACGGTCTTTCAGTCTTTATTTCACATTTAACCGAAAAAGTGGCTTGACCTCTGATACGACGCTCTTGTATTTCAATCCGACTCGTCGCAATGGCGCCATTCTGTGGTCCAACGGGCAGCCCGCAGATACAGGGAGTCCGTCTGAACGGATACACAAGCGAGCAAACGCCGCGCCGCGCCACCGTGTATCTTGTAGTGGGTACCGCGGGGACACTTTCTCCCAGACTGGTCAAGTATTTACTATCTAATATAGAAAAAGTTAAAAGAAAATCGTATTGATCTATATTTATCTTTTCGATTTGCAGCAAAATATTTATAACATGACATAGTTATTGAATAAAGAGCGATGAGATCAATTAAAATATTGAAAAGATAAATGTTTTAAATTATTTGACTAACTATAGAGTTTGAATCGATACTTAAAAAAATCAAAAGGCTTGAAGTTTTTAAATGTCAACTTTTTTCTTCTTTAATGCACACATCTTACCCTAAAACAAACAAAAAAACAACCTTTTTCCATTAGTATAAGGCAAGCGTGTTCGTGGTATCATATATTGTTATAAAAGCTTAGTTTTCAAGTCATAAATATTTGATAAATCCGAAAGAGCTTATTTATTATTTATTTTCTACTGTCAAATTAAATTCGGATCGCAGACCGACATTTGGTTTTCCCTTCTTTCGGTAGAAGTCAATCTACGCGTCCGGACTTTTATTCAATTTCAGAATAAATTGTTGTTTTTCGGACAATGGACGTTTTATTAACGAATTTTGATTTTGATATTCGCTCTATAAAACTATTCAGGGCTTTTTATTTCTCGCTACATAAAATATTATTACAACTTTTTTTTCGTTCTATTTGCTTTTCTTTAGTTTTCCAGTATACATAAAATTATTACGTTAGTTAAACGGTTAATTTGTTTCCGTCCTAGATTTTAATTAGAGACCTTAATGTACTCAGATTGTTATTCTTTCTTAAAATCATACATATAACGTTGAAATATTTAAATTGTTACTGTTGAAAATATTCAAATCTTGGGTTACTTAAATGTAGTATAAAAAATGATTTCAGCCAAATAATTGTTATTTTTTCTTTTTTTTTCATGCCATGAAAAATAGAACACTAAACCAAGAATCGGTGGTTTGAAAGGAAAAATAATCCGCATGGCACTGATTAAAAAAAACTTTTTACTAGAATATTATAAAATTGATGCACAAATATTTTGACTTTAAAAAGTCCATTACATTTCTTTCGACGATGATTTTTTTTCCACTTATTTGTGTTAGAGATTTTATTTTGTGAAAAACTGGTCACTCCTGTTATCCATAACAAAAGTGTTTAAATTCCAAACATATACGAGGAACGTCAACCGTTTCATATCCGGTAATAGATAGTGGGCGGGTTTGCTACGGGGGGGGGGGGTGCGGCCTAGCCCCAGGGGCCCTCCCCATAAAATGATGGAAAAAGGGTTCAACCCGGGCTTTTATGGCATTGCGCTTTGGGCGCCACTTCTGTTCATCAGATTCCTTTACGTCCTTCTATAGTTTTTGACAACGAATTGACAATGAAGTCCACTGTCAAAACAGAAATAAATTATCTTTCATGTTTCCAGAGTTGTTTTACTCGAATTAAAAAAAGTCATATTCTTTGAAATGAACGTTAATACAGATTTGAACGTTAATCTAACCGTATCTCTCCCTAAGGCGATTAGGGGAAATCTTCGATATCCTATCAAAATTATATGTGTTTTCAGTACAAAAGTGTATTTTTACAAAGATAGTACTTTTAAAGCGGCGACCCTGTTTGTTTATCTCAACAAAAACTCTCGATCAATAAGCTCTGTCGACATTTGCAAAGTTTTTTCTGTCTAAAATGTCAATGTGTATAGCTTAGAATTTTCTATGTAATTGACAAAAAATAAGACGATATTGTTTATTCCGCAATATATCAGCATATTTGCTCGTACAGAAAAAACCTTTAAATTGAGTGTTGAAATGGAGCAAAGCCGGGTTATTACTAATAGTCTAAAAAAAAACATGCGGAGAAAAAGTTTTTCCGAGCAAAAAAAATCAATAGAAGTTTATTCTAATTTTGATAACTGTTTTAATAAAGTCAACACAGTCAGTGTTTAATTCCAAAGTGCTTTCACACAATAGTTTTAACCTTAACTCGAAGTACATAGCCTCACCACATATCCCAATTGGGGATGCCATAGTCTCACTGGCTCTAGACGGTTGGGAGCAGTTGGGACTCTTGTGCGGTATTCAATATAAAAAAAACAGCCACGCAGAGCAACCGGGTTCTATAAAGAGAATCGAACCATTCCAAGAGGGATGTGATTTACTCCACAGTAGGTACTCTCACCGCAGGATAACGCTTTCAAAGTAATGACAATGTATTTCATACTCCTTTCACAAGATGTTATAAGAGATTAGACGTTAGGCTGGGGGTTCAAGTGGAAGGTCAATTGAAAGAAAATCATAATTTTTTCGTAAAGCAATCACATGGTGGTTAGACATTAATAATAATAAAAAACTTTGTTTTAAACCACAAATTTATTATAATGAAGGCCAACCGGTTTCGCTTAGATCAGGGCACATATAATAACTGGATCACGGTTGGCCGGTTTAAAAAACAAAGTGTTTTATTATTAAAATCATAAATATTAGCTAATCCAACCTTTACGCCTCTCGATCCTTATGTAATATCTTATATGCGGCATTTTTTAGAACCTTAACTCATAATTTCTGAATTCGTGATGTGTTGACGGTGTTCATCTCGGATTTGTAAAATAAAAAGTCAAAATACCAATATAATGAATTTGTCGGTGCACAATATTGTTTTTTTTTCAGCGTTATTTATCTTACACTAATTAACTTGTTTCAACACGCTTTTCGTGGTTCAATGAACTGCTTGCGACTGCTTTTAATATGAAATCAACTGAATTATACATATTTAATTATTAAAATGCAAATTACGTACATCAGCAAAGGTAAACAAAACCCAACTGCCAACTGCCACAATAAACACATGTTCAAAATGGCGATTGTTTCAACTTTCAACCGTATTAAAATTTTATCGACATCTCTTTCAAGCATCTTTCATAATTGTATGTCCATCTCTGCTGGGTCATGGCCCGCGTTTCTCATCAGATAGCAGCGGATTATGAAATTTTGCATACATGAGACATGTTAGTGTTTATTCTATGTATTATATCGAATAGAAAGAGAAAAAAAGATTGCTCCTGGGTCAATTTTTAATTTTGGCCACGACGCATAACCAGATAAACTTGATTTTTTGGACGCTAGATGGTGATACTCGCGATTATTCACAATGATAATAATGAACAAGCGGACGCTAGATGGTGCTAATACCCGCGATTTTCAAAATTTTCGACTTATAATAATGATCAACCATCAGTTGGTTTGTTTTAAATCAGATTTTTTATTGATAATTGTCGTTGCATATTTTTGGGGGGTCAATGTCCAAATGACATTTAGGAGCGGCCGCCACTGGACGTTATAATAGGTTTAGGTGAACTATTTATAATAATTAGTGGTTTATCGAAGGTATTACTGGATAAGAAGGATGGCTTTTAATTATTAACGGCTCACCTTACTACCTTGATGAACAGAAACGTAAAATTTCATACGAAACCAATTAACCGATTTTGTGTTTACTTCGTTATATCTAAAATGAATTTTATTTTACGAAACACTCTTTTTCCCAAAATATTTTGATCATTTTATCAGGAAAGTAATACCACTTCAAAGCTCGGAAACAAGATGACAATGCCTACACCATCGAGATATTTTCAACGAGATTTCTTACCGGTGAGGATTAAAACGTTCTGAAAATATGTATCTCTACATATAAAATATAATTACAATTTTGCACACATTATTATTCACCTGATTCTGCTCGCTTGGTGTGAAAAAATTAAATATAAATTCTAGGACAAAGCTACAATTTTTAAGGGTTTATATCATATTTTCTTAGGTTGCTCCACGACCATTTCTACAAGGATCAGTTTGGTCAGATTTAAATTGACTTAAACTGTTGCAAATCACATTTTAAGTGATGTATCTTTTTTGATTTAAGGAAACTATCGATGAAATTGTAATCATCGCATCGTGTTGTAAGATCTTCGACTGCTGATCATGCTGTACAATATTTTTATTTTATTTTGTATGTATGGTATTGCCAAACTTTACTTGATTGAAATGGCTTCAACCCTGTTTTTGACCAGATCTGAATAGCCAGGTACTTCCCAACCTTCCCCATTTACTTCTCCTCCTCACTATATTTAGTCTCACAACGTCATAATCCCTATCAGGAATGCCATAGTCTGACTGGCTCTAGACGGTTAGGAGCAGTTGGAACTCTTGTGCAGTAATCACTATAAAAAAATATAGAAAAGTTGTGAGATTGGACAAATTAAATATTGAAACTTTCTAAATGTAGGTGAATAGAATAAAAAACAAAAAAATACTCTTTAAAGACAGAATATAGAATCAAACCGAAATTTCAATTGTGGGAAAAAAAACTGGAAGTTCTGCTCAGAATAAAACAAAGACACATCAATTTTTGAGGTACACCCTTGGTACACCATAGAAAACAATAAAAAAACTTGTTGCAGATTTTATGCAGAAAAATAAATTGAAGTAGAAGACACTCTGATTCCGCATCCCATAAAATTGAAAAAAAAACTAACCTGGCCACCATTATGTGCGGTACTCTCAAAATTTGTTGAAAATTTTCTTTTATTTTTGCCTACATTCGGTGAAAGAATATTCTCAAAGAAAAATGAAGAAGTCGGTGTAACTTTACAGTATCAGTCGAGTGGGTTTTTGTCTATATCATTAAAAAAATAGCAAACAATAAACCATTTAAATATTTATCCCTTCTGATTATTAACAATCTCAAGGCGCTTCTGAAAATGACTTAATTATAACGAGTTTTCCGAATAATCTAAGCAAACCTAATATTTGGAATTGTTCGGAAGAGCCGATTGAAGATTTAATTGTTCTCTCCAGTTTTTGATCTATCAAATTTGCTCAATATGAATAATATATCTTGTTTGAGGTTTTAAATATCAGCTCTGCGAGAATGGGATCGGTAAATTAGTGGTTGCCCTCCGTCTTAAAGCGACAGTAATTAGAATTATTGGTAGGAACCTTATTAGAATTTGAATCTGTATTTTTCAAATAATTCATCAAGTTGATTATGCTTCTTCGACATAGAAAAAAACAGTTTTTTTTTCAGTCACCAAATCACACACGCGCAAACGTTAAAAACGATAGACGTTGTAACCGTGGACTCTCAAACATAGCTTCCCTCAAAGTTTTTACAATATTCGCTTTTCTATGAATTTATGGTTAGAAATCCTCCGTCACAAAAAATTAAAAGCGCGCTGTCTGACGGATTACTGCTAGCAACCGGTTAGAAGCTGAGTGGACAAAAGCGTCGGATTCCCATCCTGGTGCCCGGTGGGTTTTGATAAAAGATTTTAAAGCGATTCCTCTTCTAGCTAAGTTCTTCATCATTATACAAGCAATATCTTCCGCTTATTATAATGGTATTAGGAGCTTATTTATAATATATATATATATATATATATATATATATATATATTTTATAAATAAGCTCCTAATACCATCATAATAAGCGGAAGATATTGCTTGTATAATGATGAAGAACTTAGCTAGAAGAGGAATCGCTTTAAAATCTTTTATCAGTGGTCTGTTGCCGATTGGATTTTTTTTACCACAACACATATTACTTTAAATCTAAATTATTTGTTCCACTGTTTGCTTCATTTACCCAGCTAGTTTTGCGTAGTGAAACATTACAGAGCACTTCAGAGAAACATATTATGTGTAGTTGAGAGTAGTTTTAGATTTTCTTGATAAAAACCTCGGGTACTTGGATTATTGGATTATTCTCACTAACCTTTTTACACTTACTTGATATTGCTACATAAGGTATCAATTTAGTCAAAAACAACCTTTTTACAGTACATTTTCTATATTCCGTCATATCTACGATGCATATATATTCTTCTGGGATAGCAAAATTGCTTTCTGACGAAGTGCTTACCTAGTATATTTCTCTGTCAATGATCTTCACACGAAAAAAGCCCTGCTTTAAAAGTTTACCCGCTTTGTATCAAATACAAATTTACGCAAAAATTCAACACCTGCCCGAAAAGTAGTATTGCCGGATAAAAAAAATAATGTATTTTTATCTATATTTAACGTCAACCCACCGAATTGATGAGTATTCCCGATCGTCATTGTCATCTGCTCAAACTCACATCGATCATGGCTGATTAGGATGGCTTTGAAAAGCCTTCAGAGGTGTTTTCCTGAGCTTTTATTTAATAATCTCAACAAAGAAAACAACACGCGTTCCCGACCTATGGGAAATGGCTGGGAAGGCGGTAACTTATACATTTTGTAAGGAAGACTTTAAAAAAATGTTTTTTTTGTAATTATTATAAAAAAATGATTTTTTTTTGTTAAAAAGTGTGTGCTGTATGCTGCATAAAGCCATTTTCAAACTTTTTGAAGTTCCAATATCTTTTCGATTTTTCCTATATAATTTAAATATAATATACTTTATATTTTCTTTAAATTTTCTTCACTAGAAAAGCGTAGGAAAGACCTATTATTATTGTATTTGCATTTTTTAAATAAGTAACTGTATTTTGACTTACTTTCCTTGTTGCAACTCATCTAGTTCAACATTTTTTGCCGTAGACTAGAAACAATGATTTGCTATTCCTCAATCATCACTCTAATAACTGTGTATATCATTCTCTACTGTCCAGAATGGTCTTGAAATTTTTTGGTACCAGTCCAAACGATGTTTGTGATTTTTTACGACTCTACCAAAACCTTAACTTGACCTGAGCTTTGAGTTGAATGTTCTTTCTAATGTATATTTTGTCATTTTATTGTCATTAATAATAATACTAAAGTTTTATTCTAGAAGGTATGCAAGAGTAGTTCAATGCAATACCTTCTATAATTGATAATAATACATAGTAATAATAATAATAAAATTAAAGTTGTAATACACACAATAAAAATAATGAAAAATGCATTTGAAATATTAATGGAGGATATTAGGTGTCATTTCTGCAAAACGTCATCAAGAGGGAGTCCATCCTGGCAGCGTTGAGATTGATGGGGCCAATATCTTACTTTCCACGTGCTAAAAAGGGTACAGATCCCGCTGTGGGATTCAAACTCGATCCATTCAAACTCTACCCGAATAAGTTGTTCCTCTTAGTAGTGAATGTCATTTTAATAGAGCGTGCTTCAAGGTGGTCTCCGCGACATCTGCATCAATCGCTCGTTGAGAGGAGAGCTGAGCCATTCAGATGCAGCTACGACAATGACGTTGGTTGAATTCCGTGTCCTCCCCCAGAAGCTGGCTATTCGGTGGCGAAGTAAGGCGGGGAATGAGTGCACCCTGAACATTGTAAAGGCGCTGCAGATTCCTGGAAGTTGCAGAAGTTGCCCATAGGCAATGTTGTAGCAAACCCTCAACTTGTTATATTGCGCTGTTGGGTATTGTGTCCACAGCTCAGATGTGTATAGGGCAGTGCAGTACGTTTTAAAAAGCAGTTTCCTGACATCGTCACTTCAGTGGTAGAACCGCCCTGAGAGCATTCCAGCCCGTATATTTATAGCTCTTCTTTGTCGTTCCATATCATCAATATCGCTCAAATCTTCTGTAAGGATATGTCCTAGATATTTAACCTGTGAGGCCACAAGCAGTTTGTTACCTTCTAGCCAGATTGGTGGAATATTTTGTGGCTCCTTATGCTTGCTTCCTTAAAATATTAAGAATGTGCTGTTCTTTCTCCGTTACTCTTTTTCCCATTTCGTGTTATGTTTTTTTTTTTGCAATTGATCAATATTCCGTTAGTATATAAATAAATGAATATGTATTACAAGAATTTAGGGTATTGGTGTATGAGAAAAATGAATTATGTATTTGCGATTTTGTAGGATGACTTATTTTACAATTGTTTTCTAAAATGATTTTTAAAAATGTATATAATTGACTGATCGACTGATAGATAAGAGATATAAGCATGTAGTCTGGGTAGGAATTTAGAACAGAAAGCAAAAAGTGAATAGCTGCAGACAGACCCGAGATGGAAATGAGAATTACGAATTTCCACTTTTTACGCTATCATCAGGGCGTAGGCACCGGGATGCGCGATGATTATCGCGGTATGATACTTTGCTCAAATTGCTGGAATTCATCTGAATAAATTTATGAATCCCAAAAAATTCGAACAATATTGGGTGCGTTAGAATTATTTGCGTACATTTTTGAACTTAAGCCAATTGAATACAAAATAAATGTATTCATTTCGAATACTGTGTTGCGCTTAATGAAGTTATGTTTTCAACAACCCCATCACTAATGCACGTCCATATCGACAATAAACACGTTTTTTCTGTTCACTCGCAAAAACAGCTTTGAATTTCTCCGCCAAAGCGGGCGTCGCGCGCCGGTCCGGTACGAATATTATTTGCTTTATATTATTTTTTTAAAGGGAAACAATGGCAATTGGAAATTTTATGTTTGTCCATATTGAAAAAGCCTTTACAATGGAGCTCCAATATTTCCAGCAGTCGTACCTTCATTATTATGTATCTTCTCAAACACGCCACGTTTATGAACAAATGCTTTTTGTTTAAATGGAAAGTTTGCTATTCAATTTAGCCGGTCAAATGGACGTGAAATTGAAATTAGGCTTCCACAGTTCCACGCATTTCACTTCACGTTTCATTTCAATTCGGTTGTAAATCAAACAACAAATATATCGTAATTTGAAATAATGTCTCTTCAAATATCAATTACAACTATAATTTTTTTAATCTCGATTTTTTCAATTTCCAGGGTTTTCAATTGACTAATTCTGTTTCTTCTGCGATTCTGCATTTAAAAAAATGCTTTCCTTTTCATTATTTATTTCAGAGTCAGCATCTTATTTTATTTTTTGTGCTCTGCGTAGTGTATTGGTCATAATATTGGCATTTAGACTTAAAGTTCGGAGGTTTTTGGCTCGATTTCCGCACAACTTGTTATCCTGACATTTACCACAACTTGTTATCCTGGAATTTAGCACAACTTGTTACCCTGACATTTAGCACAACTTGTTACCCTGACATTTAGCACAACTTGTTATCCTGACATTTGGCATTCTTCCAATTTAGTCCTTCCATCGCAACCTTGGGACATCTCATCATATTTTTTCGAGTTCATGACTTATTTTTAATGTTAAGGATGTAATTTCAAGCATTGGTACAAAAAGTTAATGTACTTTACGCAAAACTTTGGTAAAAGGATATTTATTTATTTATTTATTTATTTATTTATTTATTTATTTATTTATTTATTTATTTATTTATTTATTTATTTATTTATTTATTTATTTATTTATTTATTTATTTATTTATTTATTTATTTATTTATTTATTTATTTATTTATTTATTTATTTATTTATTTATTTATTTATTTATTTATTTATTTATTTATTTATTTATTTATTTATTTATTTATTTATTTATTTTTATTTATTTATTTATTTATTTATTTATTTATTTATTTATTTATTTATTTATTTATTTATTTATTTATTTATTTATTTATTTATTTATTTATTTATTTATTTATTTATTTATTTATTTATTTATTTATTTATTTATTTATTTATTTATTTATTTATTTATTTATTTATTTATTTATTTATTTATTTATTTATTTATTTATTTATTTATTTATTTATTTATTTATTTATTTATTTATTTATTTATTTATTTATTTATTTATTTCTTTATTTATTTCTTTATTTATTTATTTATTTATTTATTTATTTCTTTATTTATTTATTTATTTATACTGGGTTTTAACAGATGTTATCACTTACGTGAAAAAATTCAGTTATAAAAAAACCAGTTAGTGTACAATCATTGTTAAATACAATACAAATAGACAAGATACATTAAATTTTTTAAAAATTGTTGTTATTCTATTCTCTTTATTATGGTTTCTAAAGTCATCCCCCTAATGATATTAATGTCGTTATTTTTTAAGAAATACATCTAAGTTACACATTTAAAAAAAGAAAGAATGAATCAAAGTGAATGTCTAGGACGTATCCAGGCGACAGCACGTATCTTATAAAAAAACTTCGCAACTTATCAAACATATCTTATTACATTTTTCTCCGGTTCGGAAAGCGAAACTCGTTCCCATTTGGGCGCACGTATAATTTTGACAATGATAATCTGACACATCACACAGCCCGCGACACCACGTAATAACATGTGGTATCATATTGTCTTTACCCACGATTTCACCTCTTCTCACTCTCTCACCTGACCCATTTATTCCCCAGGTTTCCCCAGGTCGCCTGGGCTCTCTCGGTAACTTACCCCATCCAGATTCTTCTTTTACCTTACCTACACACAAGCCACAATTTTAAATAGTATTACTTTTAACATATATATATTTTTTAAATATTTAAAGAACATGAATAATCTAAAACACAAATATGAATCAGAAAAAGCAAGTGGTCACAAACGAGGCACGAATTTGGATGCTCTACTCTATCCGAGACCATTATCTCGGTTGTGACCATTGTCTTTTTATTTTCCGGCTTTTTCTGTTTCATATTTGTGTTTTAGATTATTAATATTATTTAAATATTAAAAAAACACAATCATTAATGCTTTCAAAGTTATTTTGAATTCCAATATAATTTTTAAAATTTATTGAACTTATTTTTTATTTTATTAATCCTCGTATGGTTTCTTAACGTGGTTTATTTTATAATAAAATAAAGTAGGGATTATTATTATTTAAAAGTAATACACTTGTGCAATCAATGAACTTCAATCGTAATGATTGTTTTTTTTTTAAATCTGACAGTTAATATCATTTTTAGTTAACTTTAAAACTTACCAAATTGTGTTTCAATGTGTGAAAGAGAAACTGAGTTGATGTTTAAAACTTTCTATAGGAATTTCGTATGTCAAGAATTCCCTCAAGTTTCGACAATAACAGGAGAAATAAGAATTATTTTCGATTTTTGCTGAACATCACATTTCATAAATTGTGCAAAAATATCTATAAATAATATTATAACAGGTTGTGAGTGGGTTAATCCCATCCAAAAAGGTCACAATAATGGTAGAAAACCAAAGGAAAATTTATTTTGGATAAACTGTCACACAAAGCTGTTCAATTTTGTGAACCGCAGCGAAAGGGAAAAACCAATCATTCGACCAAGCATTTTTAGAAAAGGAGTGTTTTTATATTTGTTTGCAGGGTGCCCTTTAACTTAACCTCTTGCTCAGCGTTGGCATATAACGTTGTTCGTTGACTACCGTGTATTTCGGTACACGTCTTGTATTATAGTCGCAGTCACGTACGGAGTTAACATATAGAAATAAATAATATTTACGGTGGAAATATTCCGTGTTTAACAACATCATACCGTTTTTACCAGGTATTCTTTGTGTTCCGTACTAGGCCGCACCTTTGTGGAGTCCTTTTTTAATTTTCAGAAATTAAGTTTTGTAAATATTACTCTATGTATTTTCAAAGTTTACACAAAATTTATTCCAACGTTATGAGACGAATTTAAAAAAACCTTTACGAAATTATTTGAAAGAGTTTAATCGGTTTGAACCAGTGTTTAATAGAAGAGGATGGAAAATTTGACACACTTAAAAATTTACCTCTCGGCTTTGTCCGTAATTTTATTATCTCTTTTATGTGAATGGTTTAAATACATGGGCTTTTTAGCGTTGCGCGGTTATTTCGTACATGCAGAGCTCATGATGAAAAATACGTTGCGGGTTGAAAATAATTTCAATTTTCTGAAAATTTCCCACAAGAAAAGTTACGAAAAATATTCCATTCAGAGCTGAAAGATTAATTTGCATACTGTAATAACTGGCTATTTTTTGTATTCGGCAATGCTTATTCGTGTTGGTTCTTGAAATATAATTTTGATTATTATTGATTTAATATGACTTGCATAATGTAAAATCGGCTGTAAATTATGTTTTTATTTCTAAGAAGTATTTACTATTACCATTAAAATTGGCATTAAGTTCTACGAATTAAACATAAATACCTTTGCTTTCTTCGTGAAATTTTCGGTCATAATCTGCAAAGGTTATATGTGTTGCTTTGAATATGTACGTTATTTTTTAATCATTTCATTTGTCATGGAAGTGACGGAACTACTTAGCAAATAAAAAATACAAATTAAAATATAAAGTGGTCAAAACAAAAAAAATATTATAAACTAAACATGTGTATTCACAAAAATATAACATTTAAAATTTCATCGAAAATCATTTATGAATAATAATATTATTTCAGCAGTTAATTCTTAGTAACAAAATAATTGGTCGTGTGATTTTTGTTCTTTCAAAGATGATCCTGAAAAAATTTCCTGGTAGTTGTGCCAATTCGATTCGATTCGTTCATTACACATGATTTGTACTTATATTTGTAGAAGGGAGGTTTATAGTGTAATTGCGTTCAAATAAGAGGAAGTTGGTGACTTGTTGTATTAACGCCGCCCGAATGAGAGAAACAATAAATGGCTTACGATAATATAACGTTAAACCCGTGTTCGTGAGGATTGCCTCAGATAAAGGCTTAGCGCAAGGCCTGCCATCTTATTGGTGCGAACCGTGGGCGATACAAACTGACTGGAGAACACTACCACGGTTTCATGTTAATATGTTTTTCATTGCTTTCATAGTACGGTTTACCGAGTAATTCGCCTCAAAATAACTTTATTTATGCTTGCTTACTGCTGCTACTTGTATATTTAAGATATTTAAGCTTTTATTTTATTTTATAATGAAAAACAAGCAATTCAATCATGTGCACTCACACCTTGTTTCCGGTTCTTATCGTGAAACTTTTAGGGTGGATTGTTCAGAAAGCCTATGAAAAATAAATTCACATTGGAAACGAAATAATAACTTTGTATAAGACCACAGATTTTATGTTCATTTTTATGTCCGACTGGTTTCGATTAGTTTAAGCAACATCACGGTACAATATTAGTTTAATTTTGTACCGTGATGATGCTTATGCCAAGCGATAAAAAATAGATAAATAAAAAAGCGAATAAAAAACATAAAAAAATCCGTGGTCTTATACCAAATTATTGTTTCAATTTCTTTAAATATGTCCAACCACAAAGTGATAACGGAAATAATTGTATAATAATTGATAATACCATTTTTTTACTATTTTTTATTAATACCCGACTTATTAACTAGTTATTGATCAGTGTTATTAAGCAGTCAGCAGTTAAAACTGGTTAGATCTTAATAATAAATAGTGTAATAAAGTTTAAAAAATTGGTATTGATAAAACATTATAATGGAGTTCCACCACGGATTAACAGTATCAAAATTAGAAATAATTATTCATAGATTTTTTCCATTGAAAGGAACGCACTCGGGGTCTGCTTTATGTAAAATTATGTTTTAGATTTACTAAACCAAACTGAATAATCATTTTTCATCAAGAGGATATTTATTCCGTCCGTTCTTAAGTTATTTTGATTTATTTTGGTTTTTAATTATAAAACATTCATTGTTATACTAACATTTCAATTTTTCGTAATTTTAGGGCCAACTTTGACAATATTTGGAACTTAACAACACATTTGTGTTCTCACTTATATTTTTGGAGTTTTATTTTATATTTTATCAAATTTTCAAAGTAGCTTAAATATTATTTAAAAACAATCAAAAAAACATTTCAAAACAAATAATTGCCAAGGCTGCCTACATTTTATAATCAATAACCAAAATTAATAAAATAACTCAAAAGCATTCTAAAATATGTTTTACCTTTTGATAAAAATATGTCTTACCTTTTGATAAAAAAATATCATCCTGCTCGATTGGAGTGTTTTAGCCGTAAATCCAAAACAATTTTTTTTTATGAAATAAGCCCCGAGAATGTTCATTTTAATACAATTATCTTTGTCATTTTTTTCCCTTAGTTTTTCATGAATAATCAACCCCTAAAATATCTCGGTATGAACCTAAAACGCTGTGTATAAATGTAACCCAAACAAGCGTTTTATTTTATAAACATTGTAATCTATCCCTATTCATTCACTTTTTTATTTCACTGAACCAAAGAACTTAAATTTATTATCCCCACAAAAAAAGGATTTAGAATAAAGAGCCATCTTCAGGATGTGTTTTTCCCATCGCCAAAGTATTATTAGAGTTCTCTTCAAAAAAAATTTCAATTAGTTGATGCGAATCAAAATCTTTTATATTGACAGTAAGGCGTATCTTGTATTGGACATCGGCTTTTATCGGAATAGGGAAACGCTATGCGTAATTGCCTGTAGTCTGTCTACCTCTGTCTTTAATAAAAATTATGACCTTTTTCAGTAATTTCGTGTTCAATTTTGAATATAATAAACATAGAAGAAAAAGGGAGGAATTAATATATTTTATTAATATAAAGAATTATTAAACACACTCTCCTTCCAGATTATAATTCATATGTGTTTCCTTCAACAGTTGAAAAGTAATGTTTTTAAAATTTGTCAATACTTACATTTAACATCAATCATTAAAAACCCAATCTTTTTTTGTGTTTTTTCGCGCAGCGAAAAATAAACCCGCATCCTCGAAATACATGTCCAAAGCGTAATCGTTACATAGGCCGTCTATACATGTTAAATTGGTATTTTCACTAAAAGTGTACACGCCATAAAATGGATGCTTTTTGGACGGTAAACAGAACGCATTTCCACAAAACACTCTCAAACCGTGTTTCGGCCCGACATTGAATTCGTGTGAAGCCGTCATTTGTAAAACAACGCATATCTTCTCACAGAGCAAACAATATACCAAATGCCAACCTGGATTCAACAGGTAACGGCGTCATTTGTATGTATTATCCGATGGTTATACGTTATACGCTATACGACCGCCGCAATGAATCATGTTCTGGGGAGTGGGTTGATCAAGCGACATTGTACTTGTATTATTTACTTCCTAATACGAACAACAAATGCGTTCGGAGGGTATGGAACAAGGCAAATGATGAAAAATTGCCGCTGAATGCGGCCAAACACAGGAGAATTGAAAACGGCCATAAATAACAAGTTTGTTGAGTGAACTCGGATGTTTAGTGGCTCTAGGAAAATAAAAGTTAGAGCTTCCCATAACTTTGTATGCTTGTGGAATCGACGGGGGAGGTTTATTCCCACGCGCTGGAGACAGCTAGCTTTTGTCCCGGAATTGTGGACTGTAATTATTAATGTAATTGTCGACATTTTGTGAAATTATTTGAATATTTAGTGTAGCAGTCTGTTCACTGTTTAGTGTTCCCTTAGCTCGATGATAATGGCACATAATTAATTGAGACTAAATTAAGATTTTCGAATGATAATCAATTACCCGTGCTACTGTTTGTTTGACTAAGTAAATAACCAGCCATCACGCCATTTCTTCGCAGGGAGGGAGGTAGGATAATACGCCGCATACGTTTCTCACCTTATACACATTCACACATACTCTGCTGTTATTCTGCACATTCTGGTATACACTTTATTTATTTATACTGGGTTTAACAGATGTTCTTGCTTACGTAAAAACTATGAAATAAGGTCGTGCGATTGTTTTATCAAATAATGATTTATCTTCCGTGTAGCAGTTTCTCCTCAAATATATATTATAATATAATTCGAAAACTTGACACCAAATAAAATAATTGTAAATTCTTATACACCTATGCGTATGCATTAGCTAAACATATGTATTTTCCGTTCTTCTGAATGCCGTAATCTCTATTTTTAATATTACGATTTGGAGATTAGAACAACATGGGTAATCATATATATCTTAATTTGATAGTTGGAACTTATTTCCCAAAACACTTAAAAGTGCGTCGAACCACGATAAGTACTATGATAAAATAGATCACCTGGAAAGTTTCGTTGCTTCCAAGAAGATTGCGGCCCACATTTAGCAAATAGCAGATAGCTACGTGATATGACTTTGAATAAGCACTGCGATTGTTTGTTTACGAAAGAACAAAAGCTATTAAAAAGCATTTTTGCTGTATCCGATTTAAAATAATAAATTAGCAACCTGTAGAATTAAAAAGTTATCGCCAAGCTTTCATTGTCTGCGAGAATACGGCAGACGCAGAACTTTTCTAATAATTAAGACTTTGTGAGTTTTTATTACTTCGTACAAAGAATTTAGCTCGAGCAGAAGTTATCACCTTGTATTTTCTTATTTTCGCCTAAAATACAAATGAAAGCAAAGTTTAAAGCGGAAAGAATTAAAAAGGAATTATATTTGCTTTAAATGATTCTATCTTCTTTGAAAAAATAATTGAATTCAGTTTTTTTAGAATCCACGTTTTTAAACACAAGTACATGTAAAATTCATGATAATTCAGAAATTTGAAAAAACATATTTTCGGCCATAAAAAATATCGTCTTTCTAATTCCTTGTACGAATAAATAAATTTTATTATATGCAACTTTTAAAAAAGTTAATTCTCTATTTATTTATCATTGCCCTGAACAAGAATACATGTGAACAATTTAAAAATGGACGGAATAAAATTTGTGGAACTCTTCCATTTGGACAGAGTGGCATTTCACGGACACAGAGAGACGGAGATTTATGTGGAACAAAACTTGGGAATATTCACAAGGGAAAAGAACACACCAACAGCGGAGCTTAATTCCACTTTAAATCCATGCTCTGCCAACTTAAAGTTCCACTAAACTCTGAAATTTTAATAATAAGGTTACATCTTGCAACTTTAATACATAAGCTCGTTAATATTATAGCGTACTAGCGTTCCTCGGATTGAGCTCTTTCACTTATTCCGCACTTATATAGTAAGTTAAGCATTTTATTACATAGTATTAAGGTAGTTTAAGACCGAATAATATTGTGATAGAAGTGGTTAGCACACTAGACTTGGGTCCTGTAGGTGGTGGTTTAGTTCCCCGCTAAGGTACACGTGTGACATTATGTCGACATGGATTTTTGCACGTTTTTATTCTGGATTCTCTGTCAGGTTCTCCGTCAATTTTCGTTTTGTTTTTTTTTTGTTAGTGAATACCGCACAAGATTCCCATCTGCTCCCAACCGTCTAGAACCAGTGAAACTATGGCATCCCCAAGTAGGGTATGTTGTAAGGCTGAAGGTAGTGGGAAGGGGAAGGAGACGGGGAAGAGAAAGGTTGGGAAGTAACTGACTTCATCTGATCACCAAACACGGCCAAAGCGATTTTTAAGAAATGTTTCGATTCTGAATGGTGGTCTTTCACCAGGGCGATACTTAGAGTACTTACCACTTTGGAACGTGCCGCAAATTTACGTTATATTATTTTATATCTAAATGCGTTATGACACACATTAATTAAATAAAAGTTATTTGCGCACGCCAGGTTTGAACCTGCGACCTTTGTATTTGTAATCGAGCGTCTTACCACTCGAATATGGAGGCCGTCAAAATGAATTAATTTAGATGAACATATAAAAACGGTTCCTCTCAAGCGGTATAACCAGCCATCTAACTAACTAATAAAAATGCTGTTTCTTACTAGGGGTAGGCATATAGAATGGAACGCCATACAACTCTGTCTTGGCTCACAATCCGTTCTCAATCCACATACATCTTATAATACATGTTTCTTCTTCTTCATATTCTCTTCTTCATGTGTCTTCAGCTTTGGATGCGGGCCTTTCTATTTTTTTTTATTCGTTAATTTCTGACGGCTCTCACTCAATCTTCAGTTTTATTGAAATCATGAGCCTATTTCACTTTTTTTTCTCCCAATATTATGCTTTTTTTATCTTAATATTATGTTTTTTCTGACCCAATATTATGTTTTTTTCTCTCCCAATATAATGTTTTTTCTCTCCTAATATAATATTTTTTTCTCCCAATATTATGTTTTTTTCTCTCACAATCTTATCTTTTTTCTCTCCCAATCTTATGTTTTTTCTCTCCTAATATTATGCTTTTTCTCTCCCAATGCTATGTTTTTTCTCTCCCAATATTAGGTTTCTTTTCAAGAGAAAACGTTGATTTGTTTTATTATGCTTATAATGAAATATCAATTTCGTCACAAAACACTTTTCACCAATCAACATTCCATTCGTACCGAGATTATGACGTTTGACAATAAAATTACAGTGGTATCATCAATATTCTGTAACAATTTCAATTAATAAATCTTATAATGCCCACTGTAAATATTAAAACTAAACCCATTTTTAAATCGCATTGTAGATTGATATTCCCTGAATTTCCCGGACTATACATTTAAAACAAACATATGGAAATAGCACGTATAAAAGCAACAACGTGTTTTCGAAAAAAAAATAGGTGTATTGAAAATCCTTGAAACCTCACTTGATGGCAAAACTGGATAATAGTATGGTATCTATTAATATTCAATTTGTGTTCTAGGGTTGTAAGTTATTATGATTATTATTCCATGTTTTCCGTAAGGCTTATGTTCTTCAAACTTTATGTTTTAATAATATTTCATTCCGAGAATTTCATAAACATAATTAACAGCTACTTAGAGGTATAAAAACTTCCATAATGTCCCAAGTAATATATGGTAATTTCCTTTCGTTTAAGACAATCCTGAGTATAGGAACTTTTTCCTCCCAAAAAATCTTATTGTGAAATATATCGACTGTGTTTAGGGGAAAGGCGTTATTCCACATTTTTTGTAGGGAAATTTAGGTCTTGGTGATAACAAACTGGTCATGCTGTCATGATTAACAACTGATCATAATTTGATCAAACTCTGAAACGGGCCAAGAATCATTGGTAAGCGGGGGTGATTATTTGAAGTGGTAACGGTAAAAAGCATAATTATCGTGTTGCGACAGTACAAAATGTGCCAGTGGTTCGAACTACTAGGTTGAAAATTGTGGAAAAACGCCTTTGACCTAAACACAATCGATATGCTATACCAAAATAAGTTACTAACATTTCCAAAAAATAGACAATTGACAAATTAGGTCCCTTTTATATCTATTCACCTTATTTTTAATTCTTACATGAATGTGCTGTTTAAACACGTTACTGTGTAGCTAAAAAGTACTTTTGCAAATTGCCATCCCAACACAGGCTTATGCCTAGTGGGATGGGCAATTATACCAACCAACAAAAAAATGTATTGTTGAGTAAAATAACAAAAAAATAAAATAAATAAATACAGTTTTTTTGCATAATACGAGATATTTAATAATATATAATATTTCATAATATTTCGTATATTACAAAACGCTTCAAAAAATGATACTAGTATGTACACTTAATGACTTTATTTTGACGGCTTTCGTGTTTCTTTCGTGGGTCTTTTCATGATCGATCCGGTTTAATTTCTCCTTCTCTTTAAAGACTCTCCACACAGCATCCCCAAATATGACATGATTCAACCCCGAGGATAACTTTGAGTTAATATAGCAATAAAATATACAATATCTGCGCTTAGTAATGGAGTTAACCGAATAAACTCATTCTGAAAAGGATAACATTATGAATTTAAATAATGTATTTTATATTTGTATTTAAAAGAAACAGCACTAATGTATTACATGGTAATTAAAAATGAGGAAAAATCGGCAAACAAATTTTAGAAAAGAATTACATTTATATTGAGATCAAATATCTCCTAAGATATTCTTTCAGGAACTTCATTTTATTTCAAGATTTGTGTATTGTTACAATAAATTGTTTTCCAAATAATAATACAATTTGAATTCGAATTCAATTTTGTAAAGACATCATTGACAAATACAGAGCAACACAGCATTTACTTGTATTTTTAATAAGTTCAGGTTGAAAGAACTGCTAAGAACCTTAAAAATAATAATGTGAATATGAAATTGTAAGTGTTTCGTATATTTCTTCAGTTTTTCTCACATGAATGTCTCTCGGAATAATACTTATCAACTCAATAAATTCTAGTTTATTTATCTCTGTGTAGGAAGTTTAAGAGAAGGCTGAGAACTTAAGGAAACATTTATAAAAAAAAAACTGTATGAATTAACTAGCCCGGGAAATTTGTGTCAATGATCACTTTTTTTCTTTTTTCTTTTCTTTTACAAAGAAAGACAAATATTTCCAGGTTACGAATAACCTGAACATATTTTAAAAATTCCTACTGCCATCATAAGAAGCGAAAGATGTTGCTTGTGCAATGATGGAGGACTGGACCAGAAGAATTAAACGCACGACACCCGGGTGGGAATCCAGAAACCACAGCTACCGACCGGTCAAATGTGTTCAATATTTGTAAAATGATATTATTAAATTTAAAATTAATCGAAAATATTTGCTGATCTACCTACGGTTTTTGGCGTTTTTCCTACAACGCACATTTTATTTTACAGTTATTTATTCGACAGTGGGTTTTTCAGCGGATATTTAACAAATATTTTACCGAAAATCAATGTTTCCAATTCCAGAACTTGCGTAAAAGGTTTATGATGGAAGTCGAAATTCAAAAAACGATTATTTCATTTTTTATTAAATGAATATTGTTGTTAGACTAAAGTTTCACCTAAAATATATAAATAGAATCTATAATTTCACAAAAATTGACTTTTATCTAAATGCCAATCCAATTCCAATCGTCGGAGTAATGTTTTTGTACTCTGCGATATGCATTACGTTTCCAAACACCGCCGGAGGGTTGATTACAGACTCATTGGGTGCATCGAATCTCAATAAATTAATGATAAACATTCCAAACGGTATTGCGACTGTCGTATTCAAGATTTTATTAGAAATTATTGGTTTTCTGAAAATGTTTGCGAAAGATTCGTTCAAATTTAAAAACTACTCTTTGTCCGAAATGATTTGTGGGAAAAATGTTTAAATTTATTTATTAACAGAAATATGGAATATTTTTGTCTCTTATAACATTTATAATTTTTTTTATGTATATGCATTATAAGTAAATACATTCACATTTTATGCAAGGTCCTATTTTTATTTGCATTCAAAGTTAATTGAGTTTCACTTTTTTTTATTTTTTTTATTTATTTATTAACTTTTGTTTTTTACATTATTTTTTTACATTACCTACCTGAATAGGTCATAAGAACCTGTTTTGAGGTAAGTGACCTTGAGTAAAAGTAGAATAATTAAAAAAATGGTGATATTAAGGTCTATTCATTCAGCATCTTTCGCTACAGGTGATTTTTACCCATACTTCTGGAAAATCCTTTGAAATCGGTACGTCGTTTAATGAATAAACATATTATAATATTGTCTTTCTTTACAATGCTTTTTTTTACAGAGTATCTTAAAAACATAGATGAAATTGAAAAAGACACGGAAACTACGATAACATCTACCCTATCTGACTACCCCTTAACAGAGCGGTAAACCTCTTAGCTTTATATGGCTTTTATCACATATTATATAAATAAAAAATATATATTGTACATTTGCTTCTTGTTCCAAAGAGGTAGATACTCTCATTATTGCCTTGGTGAGAGGGCAGTATTCACGATCGCAACTCGCAACATTTCTTGAAATAGTTTTGGCCATGTTTAGTAATCGCAGCTGAATAGCCAGGCTCTTTCCAATTCTATTTTTTCCAACACTTTCCCTCCCTTCCTACTTTTTTGCCTCCCAAAAATTTCCACCTCGGGGTGATATAGTATCACTGGTTCCGGGCAGTTGGAAAATTTGTGCGATACTCGCATAAAAATAAAATCTTTCGTGGCCTATCACTTACATATTAAATGCCCCGAAAATAAAAAAAATGTACCTAAGTGTTGTACAAAATAAAGTAGGAATACAATATGATTATAATTAGAAATTTGAACAAGACCAACCATCCGGAGTTGAAACTTTGAAGACCGAGAGAATATGGACCATGGACCAGAGTAGGAGGATAGAGAGGAGGTGAACATCAAGAGAAGAAAGACCAAGTGTAAAGGAGAAGTTGGAAATTAGTAATTCTACTTGCTATGCTAATTTATGTATCTCAGAGATCGTGCGGACCCGCTTTGGTTAACTGCCTAAATTTTAACAGTTAATAGCCCTGGATTATTTGACTACGTTGTTACTTTGGTGGGCTAGGCACCCTCCCTCGCTTCTTCAAAGATGATGGACAGAAAAGGTTCGAACTAACTGTAAGGATTTAATCAGCGTCCGGAAGGATATAGTTTCATTAATAAAGTTACTCAAATTACAGGTTGAACATTGGAAAAGAATAAGAATTTAGGGATTATGGTAATATTCTGATTTTTTAAAAAACTCTAACGTAAACGTTTCTATAAAAAAAATACGTTTATGGATTGAGTTTAAATATTTTTTTTTCATGAAAATCTACATTTGTTATTTTATTACATTAGATAAAACAAAGTTTTATGATAGCAATAACATTACTTTGTTTATTTACTATTTGTTATCCCTGAAAATCAAGGGATCCGAGAACAAATATTGTTGCTTTAATCCACGCATTTCAAATATAAAATAATGTCTGTGGAAATACATTGTAGGTAGGTACTTTATTTGAAAATTTCAATTTACATCAGTTCTAAATATGGGAGGTTCACACTCGTACGTACTCACGAAGGAAATTTTTCATTAATAATTCCGGAATATTTAGAGGTTTTTTTTATTTATTCTTTTGTTACATTAGATTAAAGTTTTGAAATAGAAATAAAATATTTTAATTATTTAGACTCACCGCTCCAATCTGTTAGACCTGTTTTTAACCACCATGCCACACGGGTACAAGATTGAAGTCGCAGCGCCTTTAGGATCGTCCGACCACTGCCTGGTTATGACATCAATCCCCGTTATTTGCAGAGCGCTTAACGCGACGCCCAAGAGAAAAATGTGGCATTATAGGTCAGCAGATTGGTTCGGTCTGCGGGCGCACCTGAATGCTTTCCGTGGTCAGTTGTCTGTTTTCGGACTTCGGATCCTTCCAGATGTGCCCAGGAAATTGGTGAAGTCATCACATCTGCGATGGATGGCTTCATACCATCTACCGTTAAACAAACTGGGGTGGGCTCTCAAAGCCGTGGTTCAGTCGACAATGCTCAGATGCAGTTCGACGAAAAAACGCAGCTTACCGAGCCTACAACACATCTCTAACGTCCGAAAGCAGATCAGTTTACAAACAATTGGCAAAGGAGAGCAAGAAAATCATTAATAAGTCAAAATTTGAGCACGACCTGCAGATCAGCAGAAAGCTGGCTGCCTGCCCGAATGGCAGCAGAGCGTTTTGGTCGCTAGCGGGCTCCATAGGTTGTAATTTCTGCAAATCCAGTCTGCCGCCTCTTACCAGACCCGACGGCTCACTAGCAAACACCGCCACCGACAAATCAAATTTATTAGGGAAAATGTTTGCGGATAACTCGGCCCTCGATGATCAAGGTGCTGTCCCGCTGTCGGTTCCTCACTGCGGATTCTTTATGAAAAAGCTGAGGATCCGGCATCGGGATGTACTCCACGTCTTACGAGGGCTACAAGTTAATAAAGCTAGTGGGCCTGACGGAGTACCTGCACTGGTATTGCAGAGGTGTGCTGCAGAAATCGCTCCAATTTTGACAAAGCTTTTTAAAATGTCCCTGAAATATGGATCTGTGCCCTCTGGTTGGAAAAAAGCGGTCATTCATCTTATTCCCAAAAAGGGTGATCGCTCCAACCCGGCCAACTACTGCCCCATTGCGATCACATCGATTCTATCCAAGGTGATGGAACGTGTGATCAACGACAAACTGCTCACATACCTTGAGGAGAACAAAATAATTAACGACCGTCAATATGGATTTCGGCGGAACCGGTCCTGCGGTGATCTTCTCGCGAATGTGACGCATGTTTGGGGGCGGTGCTTTGAATGTTTCGGTGAGGCCCAAACGGTTGCACTGGACATTTCTAAAGCCTTTGACCAGGTTTGGCACCGAGGACTTGTCAACAAACTGCCATCTTACGGACTTCCCGCATCCTTGTGTACATGGATTGCCGATTTTTTGAGGGAGAGGTTGATTCAGACGGTTGTTGACGGTATCACCTCTTCCTCTCATTCAATTAATGCTGGCGTCCCCCAAGGATCGGTTCTGTCCCCAACTTTGTTTTTGTTGCACATCAACGACCTTTTGTCATATGCACCAATACATTGTTACGCGGATGATAGTACAGTTCATGATGGTTTTTTGTTTGACAAGCCCCCAAAGGGCACAGAAACAAAAACGGCTCGGCGGGCTTTGAAGCAGAGAATGGACGAGTACCTTGAGAGAATCTCCTCTTGGGGTAAGAATAATCTCGTCGAATTTAATGTTTCAAAGACCCAATCATGTCTGATTACGACTAAAAGGGATCCAAATGATAATTTAGTCTCCTTCAACGGAAGTAATCTTCCCAACAAACCTTTCATTGAGATGCTTGGTGTAACCTTAAGTGACCAGTTAAGGCACCGGGGCTCCATCGAAGCCAGAGTAAAGTTACCCCCTCAGAAGTTGGGCGTGTTGTACAGGGCCCGCAGATACTTCAATAGTACACAACTGCTGACCTTGTAAAAATCGCAAGTACGCCCCACTGTTGAATTTGGCAGCCACCTCTGGTCTGGAGCCCCTAAATACCTGAAAAAAACCCTCGGGCGGCCCGTTTGATATATTCTCCTATCTTAACAAACGGATTGCAAACTTTGGAGCGCAGACGTCAGGTGGGAATGCTGTCCTTGTTCTACAGGTATTTCAATGGAAGATGCTCCAAGGAACTTGCGTCATTGATCCCTTCGGCACCGGTGCATAGTCGGGAAACTCGCCAAACGCACGCTTAACATTTGTACACGATTGACATTCAATACATGAGAACGGGTCGCTTTTACGACTCGTTCTTATGTTCAACAGCTCGGCTATGGAACGATTTGCCGGCATCCCCAAAGATGACATAGGCCCTGTGGGAAATTGTTTTCCTCAAGGCCTCCTGTGTGGAATTATTGTAAAAAAAAAAAATTACTTTTAGGTATCCGTAAAAAATCTAGGGATCCAAGGATAAATATTAGTTGCTTTAATCCATGCATTTCAAATATAAAATAATGTCTGCTTAAATGCATTATAGGTAGGTACTTTATTTGATAATTACAATTTACATCAGTTCTAAATTCTAAAGTCCACACTCGTGCGCACTCGCGAAGATAATTATTTATAGTTAATAATTCCGGAATATTTTGAGTTAAGTGAAATTCCACAACATTATATACACACGTAAGAGAGAAAGCAACAAAAAATAACGGAGAAAAATAACTAAAAACATGAAATAAAATGCTTCGAATCTATTAATGGCCAAAATAAAGCAAGAAATCAAAAATTAAACTACCAAATAATTGAGGATAAGTGATTATTGACGTTATAAATTAAAAAACATGAGTAATTTATGGCGTAAAAACCGAGATGAGCAACCTTTTTTTTCGCTTCAGCCCTTTTGACTTTCCGGTGACAATATTATATTCTAATTATATTATGATTATATTATTTTATATAAACTTTTTATTAATTTAGTGAAATTCGTGAAGTATTTACATTTGATGTTAATTTTATCATTGTTAATTCAGAACGAATATTCGTAATTTTAATGATTCTCAGAAACAATTATTGTTGACTCTTTTGTTATTTTAGAACAAATGACCGAACGGTTTCTTTGGAGAACTGGAGACTGGAGATTCAAGGCCGGTTCCACGTTCCACAGGACACTTGGCTGATTGGCATTCTGCTATCGCATAGCAACTAATTTATTTCAACAGGCAAACAAGACGACCTGCTACCTGATCCCCTCCCGACCCCAACAGCCTTAATACAATTTCAAAGGGGGTTGAAGATACGGATAAATATTTTTTGTTATGTTTTCCAAAAAGTAATCACTTGTTTTGTCGGAATCAAGTCGGATGATGGGGTTTGGCGTTATTTTTCAAAAACAGTAAAACGTCTCAATATCAAGTAGGTAGACTCTTGTTCCGAAAACATGTTAACTGATTACTAATTTGACACATGGAAAGCCGCCGCACTTCATGACTTTGTAATCCACGTGACTGGAGTTGTTTCGAGACGCAGCTTGCAGGGTGACGAATTTCCTTTCCAAAATGCAATGTTGCACAAGAGTCTCAACTGATCTCCACTATCAAGATCTAGTGAAACTATGGCATCCCCAATTCGAGTATGTTTTAAGGCTGAAGGTAGTGTAAGAAGAGAAGGAGGAAAGGAGGAAGAGGATAGAAGAGATATCCAGAGTGGTAGATACTCTAAGTATCGCCCTGGTGAAAGACCACCATTCAGAATCGAAACGTTGCTTGAAATGGCTTTAGCCGTGTTTGGTGACCAGATCTGAATAGCCAGATACTTCCCAACCTTCCCCTTCCCAATCTCCTTTCCCTCCCCACTACCTTCAGCCTCACAACATATCCTATTTGGGAATGCCATAGTCTCACTGGCTCTTGACGGTTGGGAGCAGTTGAGACTCTTGTGCAAAAAAAGAAAAGTTAGGAAAAGCTTGCTATTCAGATCTAGTCACCAAACACGGCTAAAGCCATTTCAAGCCACTTTTCGAATCCATTTTTTTTTCTATTTTTTTTTTGTTGTTATATCAAATACCGTACAAGAGCACCGACTGCTCCCTACCTTTTAGAGGCAGTGAGACTATGGCATCCCCAATTGGGGTATATTGTAAGGTTTTAAGGTAGTGGGGACGGGATGGAGATGGGGAAGAGGAAGGTTAGGAAGTATCTGGATATTCAGATCTTGTCATTAAACGCGGCTAAAACCATTTCAAGCAACGTTTCAATTCTGAATGGTGGTCTTTCACCAGGGCGATACTTAGAGTATCTACCACTCTAATCTTACTAATATACTTTATATTATTTAAATGTGTTATAATACATATTAATTAAGTTAAAAATATTTGCGCACGCCGGGTCCGAACCCGCGACCTTTGGATTCGTAGTCGAGCGTCTTACCACTTGACTACGCAGGCCGTCAAATGGTGGTCTCTCACCAAAAAAGCAAACACAAAAGCTGTCAGAATAAAGTCATTCCGCAGTTGAACAGAAAAACGAACCGTTCTCATGCGGTCCAATGTCAAACATGTATGAATGTTGGGAATGCATTGACGTGTCTACCGGTTATTCACTGGTTCTAAAGTTATTCGAAGCACCTTCTATTAAAATACCAGCAGAAGAAACTAGCGACTTTAATTAGGTGCAATGTGCAAGTATGCACATAAGGCTAATTTATTTTCAAGTCATAACCCACATTTGATTTTTACTAGCATACTAGATATCCATTTAGGTGATATTTGACAAAAATAGCGTAAGTATTATTATTATTAGCAGGACTGGTCGGTAGTTGAGTGGACTAACGCGTCGGATTCCCACCCGGGCGTCGTGCGTTCAATTCCTCTGCTCCAGTCCTCCATCATCGCACAAGCAATCATCAAACATCTTCCGTTTCTTATGATGGCAGTAGGAGTTTTTCAAATATTTTCAGGCTATTCATAACCCGGGAATGTGTGTCTTTCTTAAAAAAAAAGAAAAAAACTTTTTTTTTATTAATTGTAGTTTTTTTTTATTTTTGATGAAACCATTTTTAATATTTTTCCACTATTTGTTTTTAGACCGGAACGGTTTCAACTTGTTACAATCATCTTCAGACTGGTACATACATTACATGAACTACATAATCAATACATTATTGGGTGTCAGGGGTGCAAAACAATGATTTTGCGTAAATTTTATTGATAAATTTACGTTTACTCATATTTGCTAATCACCATAAACAGATTACATAAAAATCTTTAATTAAATCATCAAAGAGGAATTGCACCACAAATTTTTAGCAGTTTCAAAAATAGTTGGAAGTAAATTTTATGAAATTTCACAACAAAAGTCAAATACGTAGACATCTTGGCTATTATATTTACAAACGCAGTAATGAATTCGGATTCTCATTAAATCTTCTCAATGTCGATGGTACTATTTCGTTAGAAAGCATACCTCTATATTATAAGGACTTGGATTTCATTAAATTAAGACAACCCTAAACAATTCATCAATAGACACGGAGATATTAATTAATTAAGTTGAACAATATTCATTATTATGATTGGATTACGATTCCAATTAGGCAGGTTTTCACATTAAATTCGGCTGTTTTCTTAATCTAAATGTTATCAAAAAAAAAAAAATCTGCAGTAGTGTGATGCTTACAAGTTCAAAACTCAAAGTATTAATCATTTTGTGTATTTGAAATTAGTTAACTAACTAACTAACCATCAGGGGTAGGCAGAAAATACGGACCGCCATACAACCTTGTGTTGGCATACACTCTTTGCTTCACATTCATAGATTATCTCATGCATACTCTTCTGTTATTCTGACTCTTCGCATGGCTCTTCAATTCAAGTATTTGATTAATTTGTTCGTGACATGTATTCCTCGGGCGTTACTGACTTTTTTTCCATTTACTTTCGCGTAAATATTTTTTTCACACTCCTTTCTTCGTTCATTCACTCTACATGCTTAAACCATCTAAGTGTCCCTTTCTTGATCCTATTCATTACGCTTACATCAGCCTTCCATTCTTTCCGGATATCTACATTTTTAACACGGTCATAAATGGAATTAGTTAATATCTATATATAGTGTAGAACTATAATGAATAAACGTAGTAAGTAATTGTCAAAAATAGTCTTTACGGTTAGGTAGATCACGTTTATTTACGAATTAAAACACGCTGACGTAAGAAATCACAAAACAAGAGGTGTTTTCCGTCACGAAGGGTAAAACCGAAGTGTCAGCAAGCAAATTCCTCCTTTCCCGCTTTAAACATCTTTCCCGCGGGAAATACCTTTCTCTGCTAGGCTGTAAGGTGCGCCCCGATGCTGGCCATGTAAATACATATCATAATACGCCTAAATAGGCGTTATAATAGTATTGTTCCACTTCGAACCAGAGAGAAATAATCTCTTTTAGTAATGGCTTACAACTAATATTTTCAACTAGTGTCTTACAATTAGGACTTATAGCTTGTAACTTACTACTGAGTATAACTTATAACTAGTGACTTACAAATAAGATTTCATTATTATTACTTCATTACCTCTTCATTATTGCTCCACATTTGCATTACTGTTCAACGATTCTTTTCTTGTGTAACGACATATAATAGAACACGTTTAAAATTTTTTTAAATGCAAGTTAAAAATAAGAATTATACTTAAACGAAATAGATTTTCAAAAGTAGTAAAAATGTCAGGCAAACTAAATTGGCTAACAGTGAAACAGATGCTAACATTAATATTTACACATGCAGTAAAAAATAAAACTTATTACTAAATTATTTACAACGTGGATTCAAAAACAGCATTTATATAAACGTACAGTAGGCACATCGAAGTAAAGTCCTTATTTGTTCTTAGGATTTGATCATCTTTTTGGAAGCGGCTTTCCCAGTGAAGTAGCTCAATTATTTCAAAATACATTAGGTATTATATTAAGTACGTTTCATTATATAAAAGGAAAACTTATGGTTCGGTTTTCGGGGTATGAAAGAAAACTCAATTCCAATTTTACAAAGTTTTGAATGCCGGTTGGAAAAGTCATTAATACTGTATCGCCAAAACGAGTAGTTGAAACATTTTCCTTTTACAGTTAACCAATATTCATAATATTTTTTGTTTTTTATCGTGAGTAATATTTTGGACTATTTATTTTTGATATTTCAACTATAATTCTGTAAAAAAATGGACAGTCATATTTTCTTTCTCTATTACACATTACTTGATTTAATGATTTATATTCAACTTCCACGAATTTAAACTTCTTCAATTCAAGATCTTTGTCGCTCAAATGATATTTTGTCCTTAATTTAAAATGTATTATTTTCAAAGAAGCTAGACTGAGAAGAAATTCCATTTAGTCACGTGTAATTGCAAAAATTGCATCTTAATCATAAAAAAATCGGAATGTCTTATAAATAATAAAATCTTATTTATTAATCTTTTAACACACTTAATGATACTCGTATATGCTCTACCCTTTGATTTAAATAAATCGTTCAGTTAAGTTAAGTATGTTAGTCCAAAGTCCAAAACAATTTTTTTATGGAATAGACCCCGAAGCCGTTCCTCTTACTTATTTAAGAATTAGGTGTCTCTAATAACAAAAAGAGATCAATTTTGATGTATTTAAGTTTACAATATACTAAAAGCCTACATTATTATGTAAAAAAATATTGAATTTAAAAAACGAATTCACGAACGAACGAATTTGAGTGATGGGCTTGTATTTTTTGAGAGAGGTTTGTTTTTTCGGTAAGAAGCTAATGGATCTTAATTTTTAAATGATTTTCAATTAGTAATTTGTTTTTGTAAGGTTGCTTTAAAATAATTACTTAGGAGTAGGAATATTTCGGTTGGAAATGAGAAAAAGTTAAGATAATAACCATCACGTCAATTCTCCATAGAAGTGGGCAGAGAAGATAAACGCCACATGTCTTGATACACACGACTACTGAAATTCAATCCTTCATTAATATAAATGCCCGCATTCACCCTTCCATAATTGTTCGTATCAGCGTCTCTCCTCATCTTAGCGCCATCATCAGCAAATATTTCTCCCAAATACACGAATTTTACCTGCTCCAAGTATTCACGGTCACAAATATATTAAGCAGTGTTTTAGTAACATCTCTTTCATATACCACGACTTGTATATGCAAAATAGGTTTCATTCATAATTTTGACACGGAAGATTGCATAGTCTGCAACCAATTTGTTTGCATGGCATTACTATTGTGTTAAAATAGCTTTGAAAAAGCATTTAACGGTTCTTCAAACTACCAATCAAATTCGCATACAAGTGTTTTATAGCGTCAATCAATAATGTAAGCTAAAAATAGTCATAAATCGATGTTGCAGCATCGCTTCCCAAACACAAATACATATTGATATCAATTTCCATTGTCAAATTTATATTTTTCAGATACCTTATTCTTAAAATCTTAAATCCTTTAAATTGCATCAATAAAGGTAAAGTTATTTTCGATTAATATAATAGACAATAAATTAAATCATCGATTGAATCAAAGATTTCGTAATACATTAACGTGAATTTGCTCATCAGTGTGAAAGACCGTCAAGTACTTTCAACATTCCCATGAAAGATTACCTTTCTTCACCGGTCGGTAGCTGCGTGGAAAAACATCCAGGGAGTCTTGGGTTCAATTCCTCTGCTGGTTAAGTCCTCCATCATTGCACAAGCAACATTTTCCACTTATTATGATGGTAGTTGAAGTTTTTTTAAATATTTTCAGATAACTCGGGAATGTAAAAAATTATGATCAGAAAAATAATCCTCCATGACATCTATTCTATAAAGATTTTAGACTTATTATTAAAATTACTATTTTAAGTGAATTTCTTGTAAGGAGTACTTGGTAAATAAATAACGTACGTTATATTCTAACTAGTGGTACAAAATCAACGCAGCGGCTTAGCCTGCGATATCCTCATATGAAAACGGAACAGGGGGCGGAACGTCATTAATCTCTCACAGAACTCTTTATACTGCACCACTTCCGTTTCCACCGGAAGCACCGACAAATGGCGGACAGCGATTTGCACCACGAAGCCTTTAGCTTAATGTCCCAGGAACGAAACGGCTTAGAAGATCTTCTGTTGAAACATCTTCGGGGGTCCTGGCCTCGTGTGTCGAATAATCATTTGTCTGCAAGGGTTGATCGGGGGGGGTTGATTTATGGTGAGCAACCCTGATGTAAGTAATATCCCAAGAGTCAACCGGTTCAAGCCGAGGATTCTATTGGCGAACTATTTAATACTCCATAAAATAGAACTGAAGTGGTAAAGGATTTTAAGAACACTTTCAGAGAGAGGTTTTGTTTTTATTTTATTAAATGTATATTTAATTTGCGCGAAGTAAATTTAGTTATGATAAATATTTATTTGTCCGGTACGAGATGTGCCGAAGTAGTTCCGGAAAAATAATATTCTTTACAGGCTATTTAGCGAGCACAAAATACTGATTTGACGGAAATCGATTTAAAAAATCTCGTTAGGACGGGAGAGGTGCATTTCCGATTTATTTGCAATTTATAAGTTAGAGCTTAGATCTTTGCTCGAATCCTTGATTTCGTAACACTTTGACAATAATTTCACCATCAGTCACCAGTTACCAGTGTACCTCGCTGGTTAGTTATCGTTGTCTATGCGCTTACTAGCATCTAAGTAGCTGCATTACATGTTTTTGAACGTTCTTCAGTTTTTGTGTTTTTGCTTCAAAAAGTCGGAATTTGTCAGTGTTTTTTTATGAAACATGACTTGAATGGATTTGTGATAGATTGTGTCCACAATGTTGAAAGTTTTGTGAATATTTGTTCCGGTGAAATCAATAATCTTATAAAACCGTTGACTATTATTGTCGCACTTCAGAAGTCAGTATGGAAAATTAAGCAAATCATGTTATTCACGAAAGCGATAACATTATCATGTGTCATAAAGGGATTAGCTTCATTAAGGTTTTATTCTCTACCCCATGGTGCAATAAAATTGTTCGACTATATAAAATAACTAACTACAAACCCTTGAGGGATCTAATTTCTATAACATTAAGTGTTTCAGCATTTAAAAAATTAAATGGTATAAAACATACATTTTGAGTGTCAAACGCTTCACAATAAGATTAAAAAACAAAATCGGTTAATATTACAAAAATGTACAAAGTTTCAATGATCAGTGACCACCGCTTTACTTTAGTAGTAGTTTGTTTAGTTAATTTGTTGGATTAAATCTTATTTACATTCAATCAAACCTATCCAAGTGGCGTAAAATTCAGTTTTTGTGACTGTCGCACGATTCAAAACCTTACAAAACAGGTTACAATCGATTCTTAGAAAAAACCTGAGTATTAAATACTATAAATCAGTGACCGCTTTATACGTTTATAGAAACTAGACGTTGTTTTAATAGTGCAGTGCTCATCAGTGATCTAAAACAATAACAATACTAACCTGTCAAGAAGTTAAAACAAGTCACAGACATGCGCAATACAACTGTTTCGCTATTGGTGGGAAGTGAGGTCATTTTAGAGATAAATGTTTGCGGCAAACGGGCGAAGAAGAAACGAAGAAAATAAATGATGAATTGAGAAGGCTGCCTTAACTCTATTTTAAAAAGTGATTTCGCGTTTAGGTGTTCGATTTGAAAAATTGTGTGTCATAAAAATTGCCTCAACATTTCGAATTAAAACTTTAAAAAAAGGCTGCAAAAAATAAAGTTTAATGAAAATAACGTTAAATGAAAATGCTCAAAATGGATGAGCAAACCCAGCTCGCCATTCTCAGGTGCAGAATCTGATGTGCCATATGATTGTGATCCACGACGGCAGATTGGAGGTGTACTGGTAAGTAATGTTTGATAATTATTTTAATAATTATAGTGTCCTGGCTTTTCAATTTTTCTACTAGACTAGAAATCTTAACTAAGTCTAAAGTGGTGATAGTGTACAACCTTTTTGACCAAAGAATCAATAAATCTGTTTTCCAAGCGTAGGCTGGTCGCATTTGGTAAAAATGTTAAAGATAGTATAGTGCACATTTTAAACCAAATATTATCTAGGTACCTATTTTACTTTTGTAATATGTATAACGGTAACCATTTGATAAATCAATCGTAGCACCCGCAAAGAAAGCGCCGAAGGCATACATTTTCTTAGATTCAATTCAAACCAATAACTAGGGTCGATTTTTATTATTTAAATCATCGCTTCCTTAGATAATGTACTTGCGAAACCATTTCGTAAATCGTCAAATGGTACATAATTTATTTAATTGATAACGTCTATGAAAATTTTTATACATTTAAGGTTGAACCACAAAATTCTGTCGTTTTTAACATTCTAAAATATTGAAAAACCTGTGAAAAAAAAAAGTCATTTTGAGCGGCTGATTCAAAACATTGAAGTCTATTTATCTATAAGTGTGCCGCGAAACCTTTTTGCAAAACAGTACGGAAACCTTTGAATATTTTGATAATACATAACACTTAGCAAAACGAGCGAACTTACTTTTGATGTTTATGTTGATCTATCGGACGACTTACCAACAATATTTTGTTTAGCAAAGGAGGATCTAATAAGAGATTTTTGTTTGTTTTAGATATTTTTCCTCACTAAATTATTATTATTTTTATTAATTATCCGTAAATTCTTTATGTTTCGTTTGATAGTGACAATTCAGATTATATTCTTGTTCAATTCAGATTAAATATTGTTTTCGAAAAGTTCGGTTCTCTATTTTTTAGTAAGCCAAGTGGGCTGTACAAAATATGCCTCCGGGCCGCTGGTTGTGGTATAAAACATTGTTTCTAAAAATTTCTGCAACAATTATCTGAGCGAATTTCAATCTGTGTGAAATAGGCGACTAATATTCTGACACTCTATATTTTTACGATTTTGACGGTTGGCATAATTTAATTAATATTCAAATATAATATATTTAATCATTTTGTTTACTTTACTTTCTTATTTGCTCTACTTTGCTTCGTTGCAGATCTTTAATCTTCACTTAACAGTCACTTTATGCCGATTTTCGTCTTTTTACTATTTAACTTTCTGTATTTATTTATGTTTCGTATTATGTAAACTTTTTATACACACTTTTAGTAACATTTTAATTTTTGTTTGATCGCATTAAAGAAACCCATAAAGGCATTAACTAATATTATAAACATTTAAATTTGATTGTCCAAAAATGATGAAAAACCTTCTTATTCAAATCGAAACATTTGAAATTGTCAAATGTATATTCTGTACTAAATAGAAAAACAAAATTAAATTGGAGTATTCACTTCCGAGAATCGACAAAAAACTATTCTAAATAATTATTAAGCTAAACAATGTTTTACATTTGCACATCTTACAAATTCATTCCAATGAATAATAATTTGTCATTATACCTATTATAAGCATTTTATTAACGCAATTATGTACCAAAGTAATTGTTAAGGTACGAGATATATTATTTGTGAAGCGGAAAAACAACGCATAATATAATAAGGACGAATTAACGTTCCTTTTCCTGGCCACAAAAAAAAAACTACGTTTTATCAGACATTCGATTCGTGTACATAGTCCAAATGAATGTATTTATGGATGCAGTTATTTCTGTTACAAAAATTTTAATTAATTTATTCAATTTTCATATTATATTTATCTGTAAGTACCAGTATAATTTGTTTGTGGTAGTTTATGCTAGGAATTAAAATCTTTTCTAAGCAGTGTTGCCTTGGTAACGCAAAGCACTACGAACGTATAAATATCTTCCCATTATTGTGTAAATACAGAGCAAGGACTGGGGATCTCTATTAAGAACCTTCTGGTACAATCAAAGGTTCCGCCGAATCTATAAAGTTGCCCGTCGGCTGAAGATTAATTGGAAACTCTGAAATGATTTATCTTCCGGAACGGACAAACAAAATGTTTTTAATTTTATAAAGTTTAGCGAATAATGAATTACGAACTTGGCCAATTTATAATTCATTCTCTCCGGCCTGTTTAAGTGGGGGTCCATTAATTTTAAATGCGTTTCCACTGTTTTCTACTAAAATCCCCGCTGAAAGGCGCGAATTTACCAGCGTTTTTAAGATTATTAATAATGCAGATTAGAAGAAGAAAGGCAATTTTAGTAATTAATGATTTTTAGCTATTCTAGAAAGTGTACTGCTATCTTTGCCTAAGCGCAATCTTGAATATGAACCTTATTTTAAACAAATTACAATAATGACGTCTAATGGTTAAGCCATTTTTGGTAAGATTAAATCTATCACGTTTCGTATAAATAATTCATGCTAATAGCGGTTAAGATCTTCGGCTACAAATCGGATGTCGCGGGTTCAAATCCCGGCGTATGCAAAATAACTTTATTCACTTGATTTTGGTTTCCTCAAAATTTACTGATACCGAATAATACATATCATATTTACAGCTCGTTTCAGAATGGTAAACACTCTCAGTATTGCCCTGGTGAAATATCAACATTTAAAAGTGAAACATTGTTTGAAATGGGTTAACCGTATTAACTATTGATTAGTATCTTAACGAAGGGGTGACGAAATCGAAATTTGGAAATCTATTACGAAAACGAGTGCTTTTAGGTCTTTCGCATGTCATTATAATTAATTAATTAATAACATTGCTAATTAATTATAAAAGTAAAAGTAAATTAATCAAACACAGTTTTTTTAATTAAAAAACTTCGTGTGAATTAATATGACGTCATAACTCTGCTGGCTGCTAGGCCAATTTATCTGCGAAGGAAGGGTTTGCTTTGCAATTTATATTCTGGCTAATCGCATTTAAAATTATGTTTCCAAAATAACTATTTTGATTTTATATTTCACAAATAAATATGATGTTTTCGTGTAAAGAATCAAAGTGTTAATGGCATGTTTCAGTTAAGTTTTGAGTTAAAGATACTTAAAGTATCGCCCTGGTGAAAGACCATTTATTCAGAATCATGATGTTGCTTGAGATGGCTTTAGCTGTGCTTGGTGACCAGATCTGAATAGCCAGGTACTTCCCAACCTTTCGCTTCCTCATCTCCTTCCCCTCTCAAGTACCTTCAACCTCACAACGTGTCCTGATTTATTTTATCACAAAACCAACAATCAAAATAGTTGAAAAATAATGCTTTATCATTGACCTTATAGGGTTAAAACATGTTATAGTCTGTTTTCCATTGTATTTTAACTTTGCTTAAGACGATGTAAGAACAATGCACACAAGCTTACTTAACCCTTGTGTGCTGGTCCTATCTGCCTTCCCTCGCGATGACACGACGTAACAATGTGTGTGCAGAAAGTATCAAAGAGGTATATACGATACAGGTTCCATTCTGCCGAACATGTACGGGCGCATGCAAATCCCTTCAAAGCCTCACTAAGCACCGTTTTCATATTATGAAATGTTTTGCGGAGGGTCGGCGATGGCCGCGCACCAGAAAACCCGCAAACAAAAGGATTGCTGTATTATTTAATACGCGTGACGTCACGGGATATGGGCTTGAATAAATAATCTTATTTAATTATATGCGTGAAAATGATACCAGTGATAGAGATTTATATTGATACTTTGATGAACATGACGAAAGGCCGGGAAAGGGTTTAAAAATTGAACGTAGGTATGCAGAAATCGTCCAACCCACAATTAGCCAAAATCGAGTTTTACATGTTTTCCTTTACATAAATACGAGATTTCTATCTGCTGAAAATATTCAAGCTCCAAATGCAATAGATTTTTGGTAATCCATTTTTTTCCAAACGCCTAATGTAGATCTTTGACTTAAAGTGAAGTTTAAAAACATTAAAATGAAGGGTAACATGTATTTTTTGTAAAAAATACATTGATGGATAATAAATTACCTACTTACAATAGCTCTCATCAAGAAAAAACACTGATATTCACTTTACAAAAGCCGATTACGCATATTGATACTTTTGTATCGTCATATTTTCAAACGCTTTTTTCTGATTTTCATCTTTTTGGGGTTGAATGCTTTCTGCATAACTACTTCCAATTTGTTGAGAGAAAAAAAAGCTACTTCCCAGCCCCAAAACATACCCAAATTGGAAATGTTATAGTTCCACTGAATCCGGACAGTAGGAAAACCTATGCGATGAAAAAATATAAATCTCTTTGATTTTTTATTCAAGAACTCTTGCTTTAAAACCTTTGAAGTTCAGCTAACAAAAAACTGATCTGGTAATAGGTACATTTTGTACACAATGTACGATGTCCTTCCTATGTACGTTAACATGAACGTCCTCGCTGTTAAACGCCCCCTTTAAGCCGCAATATTGTCAAGACGGAGACGATCTCGTAACGTCGCATTAAGAATCATTAAAACAATATTTTATGGCAATAAAATTTACATCATAATGCTTTGCGTTCACACCGCCTTCCGCCCCGGGCGGGGGCCGGGGGTAAACGCGATGCTAATGTCGTCTTCTTGGGAAAATAGCGTTTTTCCGGACGTCTAGAACAAGTCAAGAGTGACGCCTGGCCAAGGCTTCTTCGGCAGATTTCAGTGATAATAGTTATATTTTGTCAACAAGCTTATTTTGGTTTTAATTTGACGAAAGACAAAGAAAATAATACACACATTATGATGAACATTTCTTCTCTCTTTAATAATATTAATAATAATTTGTAAGGTTTTTATTTTGTGAAAATTCACAATTACGGCTTCGACGGGCATGTTCGAGCGGTAAGACACTCGACTACGAATCCAAAGGTCACGGGTTCAAACCCGGCGTGCGCAAATAACTTTAATTTGATTAATGTGTGTCATACCATATTTGATTCGTATTAAATAATATAAAGTGTATTTGCGGCACGTTCCAGAGTGATATCGCCCTGGTGAAAGACCACCATTAAAAATCGAAACGTTGCTTAAAAATCTCTTAAACCGTGTTGGTGACCAGATCTGAATAGCCAGATATTTCAAAACCTTCCTCTTACCCATCTCATTACCCTCCCCACTATCTTTAGCCTCACAATATACCCCAACTGGGGATGCCATAGTCTCACTGGCTCCAGACGATTAAGAGCAGTTGGGACTCTTGTATTCCACTTTTTATTTATAAAAACACCTTATTTTTGAATGACCTTTGATGTTTAATAATTTATTTATTCATTCTGACTTCCTGGGTACGGTTTCCACGGTGAAAACTCAATCGCTAATAATAATACTAAATTTGATATCATTTCAACGATTTTGACGACCCTCTTTTTTAATGCATATTTTCCCTCCTCCCGATAGTATAATATCAGTTATGGGTAAAAGCAATTATTAACGCTGTTCAGAACTTTGAAACTACGCCCTGAACACAAAAATACTTATTTTAAATTTAAGGAAAACACCACCCGCCACTGCATGCAAAGTCAATGAGACATTAACTATTGGTTATAAAAGTAAATATTAATCAACTAAATAAAAATAAAAATTGCTAACTAAAGTCGATGTTGTAATAGATTTATTATTTTTTTTTTCGCGTGAAACGTACTTCCCAATATTAAAACCCCCCTCTTATCTAGCTGAATTTTTCGATCATATAAAAAAATTTAAGATAACGGTCTGATTTGTATTTCATCAAAATAAAAATAAATGAATAAAAGTAGAAATAAAACCAATGTACTTATCTGCAATCGCTTATTATTTTCCTTTGCCGTGATATTCAATGATACCCTTCAGCGTCACGTCCACACTTGAAGTGATAAAAAAACACATAAAATCAGCAATAAACTTGTCAAAGTTATTTTTCGCGCGTCCTTACAACGAAATTGGACTTTTAGCATAAACTACCGTTGGTGAGAACTACACAATACAAACAACTACGCACTGTAGAGCAGTAGACAGCGTAGCAGAATGATGGAAATACAAGCCTGGTATTGTAGAATTATCAATGACGTAGCACAATGACTTAACTAACTAACTAACTAACTAACCATCACGCCGTTTCCCCGCAGGAGTAGGAAGAGAGGACAGCCCGCCATATAACTCTGTCTTGGCACACACTCCTTGCTTCATTTACATTCATACATCGTCTCTTACATACTCTTCTGTTATTCTGACTCTTCACATGACCCGATTCAAGTATTTGATTTACTTGATCGTGCCATGACTTTCTCGGGCGTCCTCGATTTCTTCTGCCATTCACTTTCGCATCATATATTCTTTTCACACTCATTTATTCGTTCATTCGCTCTACATGCCCAAACCATCTAAGCGTCCCTTTCTTGATCCTATTTATTACGCTCACATCAGCCTTGTATTCTTTCTGGATATCCACATTTTTAATACGATCATACATGGTTTTACCGCACATACGTCTCAAAGATCTCATTTCCACAGCATTCAGTCTACTTTCATCCTTCCTCTGCCAGTTCCATGCCTCACTGTCATACATCAGGGTTGGTATAAGTACTCCATTGTGGACTGCTAGCTTTGCTTCTTTGGACAATTTCTTATTTGCGCCAACAGCGTTCAGTCCTCCATTAATGGAGTTTCCTGCATTCACCCATCTTTCAATATCCTTATCAGCCTTTCCGCCTCTCGTAAACATACTTCCTAAATACTCAAACTCATCTACTTGCTCCAAGTATTCATCATTCACAACTATAATGCACGCTGTTCTCGTACTCCCTCTTTCAAACACCATGACTTTGGACTTACTTACATTCATCATCAACTCATTTTGCATACATACTTGGTTCATCCTAGACACGAGAAACTGTAAATCTTCCATACTGTCAGCAATCAGCACCGCATCGTCCGCATACAATAGGCAACATACTTTCAGATTGTTCATTTTCGCCACAATGACTTAATATAAAAAATTACAAATGTAAAACTGCAAACAATGAAACACAGTATTATCACGTTAGCAAACTTGCATTTGTAGAACTGTAGACAGTGCAGCACAAATATGCAAGGTTGCTACTGTAGATCTCTAATTAATGTTACAAAATTATTTAATTTGGAATTATCAGCAACAAAAAAATTGATCCATGCCTGTGGTATTAAGAAATATCCTCATTTTTAAAATATGATCAATTTATTTCGTTAAAATAATTTATAAATACGCTGAACACGAAATAATCTTTTTGTAAAGCCATATTTTTTTAATGAAATGAGATAAGATTTTTAACCAAACAAAATTATTCCCCACTTCCATCAGCCGTATTTGGCGGTTGAACATTTATCCAAAGACGATCAGCTATCGGAAGGTCAAGCTATCAATATCATCCTGTTAGTGAAATGTTGTGTCAATTGCAAAAAAATGACAAATATGTTAATAAATTTTAACCGAATCTTCACTAAATGTGGAGATATCGAACTTTACGATAATACGTTACGTGAACGATTAAACAAAATAGAGTCAAAATAGATTTATTCACGCCAGTAAACTACATAAAGTTTTTAATGGTCTTGACGGCACGTCTCTTAGTAAGTTAAATCAAGAGGAAATTCAATTTCACTTAAGTACACAACGATTAAGAACTTTTTAACGATTTGTGTTTCAAATGAAAATATCAAAAGTAATTTTTAAAATAACCCTATCTTTCAAATTAATTCCGTACATTTTAAGCCCAAATTTTTATTTCGACATTCCAAACAAATTGCAACACACGGAACATGAGATTTGAGGCATTGTCGATAGAGATGCGGGAGATTAAAAAATATTATAGTCGTGTAGAAAATACACCTTCTATGGAGCGTTGTTATCATACAGTGAAATTATTTTTTTAGCGAAAATAAATGTTTCAAAAACAGAATCTAAGATAAAAATATTGCCTTAAAAAAAATTGTTATTAATGATATGAAATGAATATACTAATTAACCCCCGTACATTAATTTTCGACTTGTATGTTTTCACCCTGCTGAAAAGCAAGGGTATTACTTTTAAAGAGTGAATAAAATTGTGATTCCAAAGTTCTGTGTGCACAAGGAAGAACGGAATGAGTAAAAAAAAACAAGTTTTGAATTAAGTATTCAGGATCGTTCCTTAGATACATATATATCAAGGAAAAATGAGATGTGCCAGAAAATAAAATGTGCTATTATTTTTTGCAAAAGGACATGTGACATATGACATAATTACATACAAAAAATGAAATTCCTAAATTTTGTTTTGGCTCTCCTGAACATCTGCGTTTATTGACTCATTCCGTTATTCCTTGCGCACACAGAACTATAAGTATAATTGTACATAAATATGCACCAACACACACAATTCCAATAATGTGTTTTTCGCTTCTAATGCGATACCTATAACTTTTAAATAGTCAGTAAGTATTCGCCTTAATAATTAAATGAGATACGAATATTATAAAGTTGTTAATCATATCATAAGAATAAAATTCCACCATTGGTTAACGGTGTTTCAAAAAGGGAAATGTGAATTATGAAAAAATTCCAAAGCTCCCCTCTCATCTTAGTTCTTTCGCCATGGCCAGGTAAACCGAGAGACAAGGTTTTTCTTCGGATTGTTTCCAACTTTTCTTGCTTATTAATATTTCAGAGCGGGACAGTTTTCACAGCCCGGGACAGGTCGACAGTTAGAGACAATTTTATTGGGCAACTTTCTCCGACAGAAAGGTCGGGAAAGTTAGCAAGATAATTGGAGGTAACGTTTTATTTATATTGCTTTTTTTATGGAGGCTAAGTCAATTTCTTTTGAATTCATCTGTATTCGTATTATAACGTTGTCGTGTCTAATAGAAGCGAGTAATTTGAGATTAAAAACTTAACAAGGTTGGCATGAATTTCCCACAATAAAAACTGAATTACGTTTCTTTTATTTAATATTTAATTTTGAATGTTCTACCTTTATAGTATGTTTGGGCGGTGAAAAGGTATTGTACTAGTCAACTTTGAATGTATGTATAAAACATAAGCAACGCTTTAACAAATTGTCTATCAGTGGCAAAAAAACTGTAAAAAATACATGTACCCAGTAGATCTTTAGGAAATATGGTCGATTCAATGTTTTTGTTTTATTTATGATACTATTTAACATATTTTATTCTAACTAGTAAAATGATTTATTATTCAACATTTTACACAAACATCTTAGAAAACATTACTTAATAGACACGCGGGTTGCAGGCACTGAACATTTATTTAGGACTTTTGCTGTAGAAAAACTATTTTTGTAAATATTTTTTTGACTGTCCTACTACAAAGATGCTACTTTAGAACAGAAAAAAAGAAAGATTGATTTTGAACGAGTTTATTTATTTTCGTACATGGTAATAAAGGAATATAAATATATATATATATCGTCGTTGAAAAGGCAAAAGGTCTATAATAATAACAGTGAACTTTGGTCAAAAATGAGTTAAATATGCAGTTTTGATCAGTTTTTTTTCCTCGAATGCTTTGAATCTTGTTTGATAAGCGACACAAGTTTAGAACTTTTTAAAACTTTTTGTCGTTTTGGGTAACTCAGTGATAGCATTGGGTTACCTGAGTTAACTTTTTATTCAAAATCCAACCAGGTACTGAAGACTTATAAATTTTGTTGTAGAACTAAAAACAATTTATAGTGCTCTGATTGCTCCAGCAAGCTTATGGATGACGACGACATTGACAGGCAAAGGCGAGCACACAGTGTGAAATCAAACAAGTTCAGTAGAAGATTTCGGCTCTGTAGTCCACAAGTGAAAAAGACACTCTTCCTGGCGTTCTGTACTACCCTATACACGTGCGAGCTCTGGACCAATTTTAAGAAGAGTAGCATGGAAAGGCTTCGGGTCCAGTACAACAACGCCTACCGCATGATGTTCAATCTTCCCAGGCACTGCAGTGCTTCCGATATGTTCACCGAGGGGCGAGTTCCAGGATTTGCAGCCCTTACGAGAACCAGGGTAGCAGGAATGCGGGAAAGAATTAACAACTCCAGAAATAACCTCATCATGGAATCCCGTCAGATCCCGAACTCAAGCATAGAAGCGCATTGGAGTAAATTATTGGCCCCATCAATCTTAACGCTGCCAGGATGGACTCCCTCTTGATGGCGTTTTGCAGAAATGAGGCCTAATATACTCCATTAATATTTTCTTACTTATATTTTTTAATTAATTTATTTTTATCTTCATTATTATTATTTTTATTTAAATTTTTATTTTATTATTTATTTATTTATTTCTTATGAATTTCTGTTCATTTTTTATTTTGTTTCTATTATTATTACAATGTATTGATATCAATTATGGAAGGTATTGCATTGCATTACTCCTGCATACCTTCCGGAATAAAACTTTTATTATTATTATTAATGACAATAAAATGACAAAATATATATATATATTAGAAAGAACATTCAACTCAAAGCTAAGGTCAAGTTAAGGTTTTGGTAGAGTCGTAAAGAATCACAAACATCGTTTAGACTGGTACCAAAAAATTATTATTATTATTATTATGATGTATGCTTCCCAAAATGGCGCTTCAGCCCTTTTGCCTTTCCGGCGACGATAACTAGAGGCGGAAATCGACAAAAATAAACAAATAATAGTAGCCATACATTTCTGGTGTAGTTTCCACCCCACACAGGGAGATAAAATATTGCTTGTAATTTATACCAGCAATTAACGAATGGTTCATTATTGCTGGCAAGAGTGATAACGCCGTTCATAACAAGGCGTATAAATTTCAACGTGCTAGTCAGCATCCCGGCATCTCGGTCGCATTACCGTGCATTACCGCGGCAGAAGTTATACCCGGTCGGTGCATTAGCTCGCACGGCCGTGGCGGGGTAATGGTAATGGATGTCCGTAAATGTCGCTTGTTCTCTGCTTGTCGACCTCACAAACTCTATAGAATACGGATAATAAACCAATATTGATATCGATGACTTTAAGTGCAAGTTTTCTGGTAGTTTCTACTCGGTTTTACCTGAGTGTTGGTGCTATTTTCCGAAATATTTTTCAGAAAATACACAAGATACGGCATCGTGCTTTAGTTTTGTTGGTTAAATGGATTTTTCAAAGTTTCATCACTTACGATGGCAATTACATCATGTAATGGAATTTAAAAGTAAATGGATATCCTCTTCTAGCCTAGTCAAGTAGCCCCGGAGTTTGAAGTCAATTTCCAAGCAGAATCGCACTAGACTTTGACAGATTTCTCACTCGGAGTAAATAAAGCCGAGGAAATAGAATCCTGTATCCGAAATCTTAAGCCCGACAAGGCAACGGGTCCAAATGGCAATCCTCCTGCTATCATCTCTTTCATTTCTTCCAATATCAGTGTACAACTCTTAGAGTAACAATATATAGAGACCTAACTTTGCGAAATTTTGTCGCTACTTTTTGACCAAGCAATGACCAGAGGGTGTGTGGCCTAAATCACTAACAGGGTTGTCACAAATTAAGTAAATTAGGTATTTTGTTGTGAGTAGGTAGTTGTAAATCATTAAAAAGAATGAATGTTGTATTTTCTTTTGTTTATTCAAAGATACATTAATCAATAAGATTTTTAAAATCTTATTTATAGATAAAAATATAAACGAATTAAATTATTAGTACAAAACATTTTATAATACATATTATAAAATGAACTTCAGTTCCATCAACAAAATAGTTTACAAACAAAAGTAAAATAAAAAAATGTACGGTGATAACAGATGTTAAATCATTTTCTTAACCTTGGAGTAAGAATATATGGAGAGAGATCAATTTTTTTTTACCTATATAAATTTGCGATAAATCACTTTCTCTGCGTTTTTACGTCGTACACCATGAGAGAGAAAGAGACACAAAAAAATTCACAAAACATGACACCGCTTTTAAGTATTGTAGGGATGTTTTCCGTCCCGCGTTATTTTGTAAGGAAATTTCGAATGCAGATAATAATAACAGTGAACTTATATAGCACAGTAGTGTGATATTTCACGTCAAGTGTGCTTCATACTTAATTAATTAAGCTAATAATACTAACTAACAAGGAGAAAAAATAATATATAATATGTATACAAAATTAAAACTATCTAAATGCATAATCGTTATCATAAATCATCAGAGAACAGGTTCAGAAATGGGTACAATAGTGCATGTGCACATCAATAGATTAAAAAAAAAAAAAATTAACTAGAAGCTAAGGGTATACAAATCCAGATGAAACGTATGAATTCATATTAACATATTTGTTAAATCAAAGAAAAAGAAATTAGATTGGAATTTGATGTTAGATCCGTAACGCCCGAGAATTCTGTAATTGCAACAATAGTAGATACTCCAAAAAAGGTAGTCTTAAAAAATATAATACTTTAACGTAATACGCGAATTTTTAAACTAGAAAAAAAAATCTCCGCATTACACATTACATTTATCTGAAAATTTTATTCTTATAAGTATTGGTATAGTCATTGAATAAAAAAATGGTAATCGATGTATTATAAATTCATTTGTTTTGCACCAAAAATTTTAATGGTGGTGTCAAAACTGGTCAAAGATGTGAAACAAATTGACCATAAAAACCTTTTGTATTGCCGAAGGTACTATCGAATCATATTGAGGCACCGCGAAATCCTTAATGGAAATGGACTGAGCAGATTGTGCTATGGTATTTAGGAGTCCAATTTCGCCTTCTCGTAGCACGGATCCATTTTTATCGCCTTTTTTCATCCTTTGGAAATCTAAAAATAATTAAAAATATAATAATATTCCAATTTTGGCATAGCCCTGAATCTGAGGAGGCAGCCAAAATCGTGAAGATAACTAAGAGATAAACACTATTCTGTATTTATCTGTTTGCCAACAATTTAGCGTTAGTATCATGAGAAATAAAGAGACCGGGATACATTCAGAAGCCGTACGAAAAGGGAGTTCCCCGTTCTAATGGTTTCTCATGTGACATCTCGTATATATATCTCTAAGTTAAAAATATTACAAATCCATTAAAACTCATTTCAAACGGAAGTTTATTATATTGGAACGAATAGTCCAAAGATTAATTACATATTGGTCTAAGTTACTAGTTGTTTTGTAGGTTAAGATGTTAAATATTTGAGATCAAACTAAAAAAGACGATTTTTATGGTACACACGTGTGAAAACTGTTTTTTTTGGTCCTTTTGTACTTCGATTAAAGCAACCAAGCATAGAACATATGGCCATGATGTTTTGCTAGATATTGCACAAAAAATAACTCAAGTTTTTAACTATTTACGTACTTTTGACAGTCCGTTCGCCTGACAGTTAAAACGTGTGTGAAGTTTGTGCAGATTAAATAACGGAGACATGGCATTTAGCCCGCCCCAAATCGTGTATTGGTTTCAACAATTATTTGTCTCTTTTTCTCATATGCTTATAGAACCGAGCATAAAGAGAGAGCTATATTTTGCGAGTTTGTCAACGATTTGTCACAAATTAGTACGGTCTCTTTATATTGTTACTCTGAGGTACAACTATGTTATATATTCAAGCTATGTACTGTCTCATCTACATCCTTATTCACAAGGCCGGTGATAAAACAGACGGAAAAATATATAGACCTGTGACAGTATTGTCAAGAATTTAAAAAAAAAAACGAAATAATTATCTGCAATAAGATATGGACTCTAATCACACCGTTCCTAAGAGGAAATCAACACGGTCTCCTACTTAAACAAATCTATCGTAATCAATCTTCTATCCCTTTTTCGACGGATAGCAGAAGGTTTAGACACCAGACACCAGACAGATTTGATATATGCGAATTTTGCCAAGGCATTCGACCACGTTGATCATGATATCTTGTTGAAAAAAATCTTCAAAATAGGTTTTTAGCAATCGTTACTGAGATTTCATCATATCCAAAAGGTGCTTATTTTTGCGGACGATCTCAAACTCTTAATGGAAATTGAATCAGATGAAGATTTCGACAAACTCTCAAAATCTTTTTTTTTAATAAATACATTATGAATAGTAAAATTTTAACCCGCGTATTTATCATCAAACATCTAGGGTGGTTTTTAATCCCAGGCTGACGTTTTCGAACCATTATAGTGCAGCTTACTTCAACTTGCTACAAACTTTTTGGTTTTTTAATCAGGAGGTGCAAAGAGTTTAATAACACAAATGCGATGACAGCCCTATTCAGTGGAGTGAGCTAGTACTGTCTGGGCTCCACATGGAATATATAAATATGTATGAGCAGATTATAGAAAAAAATCCTCAGGTATGATGTATACTCGTTCATGCGTCCGTACGGAATATCCCCTTTGTTCATGAATCACATGCAACTACTAGAGGAAACAAATTATCAAAGCTTAGAAACTAGGTGTTACGCTGGTCTCATGACAATAGGCTTTAAGATTATAAACCACTTAATTGATTGTCAATACCTCTTGGCATGCTACTGCTTATTCGTGCCTGAGAAATACTGCCGCAGCAGAAACCATACCATGTTCAGCATACCCCATAGTTGGACAGATGTTTTGGCACAGCATAGCATGACGAGAGGAGTGATTCTATTGAATAAATTATGTACATATTATATAGATATATATGTTTGCTTAAAAACCTACAAATTTAAAAATGTTGTAACTTTAAAATATTTAAATGTAATAAATGTATTTGTGTTGTATCTTCCATTGTACTGTAATTGGATTTAAAATCGGTTGTACAATATTAATAAAACAATGAAATGAAATTATTGTAAATGATGTTTTTTAAGTGTTCGCGATAGTAAAACGACTCATAAAATTTAAATGCTAAAAATACTAGCTATCCATCTATGATCAAATAGTTAGGACACTGCACTGTTCACTGAATTAGTATGATGAGGTAGATACTGAGATAGGCGTTTATTTTATGACATTCGCCGTTTAAGAGTTTAAGCTGCTTCAGAAAATAATTTTCTTCTTTATTACACTCTGTAATGCTTTTCAAGATCAAACAAACAAAAAAATCTTGCCGCGACTTTGACTTTGAATAACTCTTTTACTGAACTATTAAAGCAATCTTTAGACCAATCGACCGTAATAAGACCGTACAATATTTTCATTTTCATTTGTAATAATATTACATTAATTAACTTGTATTCGAATTGGTTTCAACCTGTAACCCTTCTTACTTTCTTAATATGTTCCTATTAATCTCAAGCCATTTTTCATAATTTGGTGAATGCGACTACTGAAATTAATTTTCTTTGTTGAAAGTGCACTATGTGGAAGGCAAATGTTTCGGCACTTGCTTTTTCCGAAAGACTTATTTAAAAAAAAATTATTCTGGAAATTCGTCACCGTAGGACGATCGATCGTTTTTTTATATGTACTCAAACTGAACACTCTTGATAAACGCCCGGTCAATTATTCGTTAAGAAAAAACTACGCCACGTTAGGGGGCGATGATTTGTATCATCTACCGACCTGGAATCTGAATCTAGAATCCTGCTTTTGTCACCCATTCATCGCCACACGAGAAGGAGACTTATGGCATATTTAGTCATATATATTATCCACCACAAGATAGATCCGTCATCTGTCACGTGATTCCAAAACATCAAAGGGAGAGCGAGAAAATCAACATGGCAAATAAATCTTGTTTTTCAACACAAAAAGCCATCATCTGATCGACCAACTCTCGCGGTGAAGGAACAAGATGCGAAACTCCGATTTAACCGCCATCACGTCATTTTGTCATTTTAAAATTAATTGAACATTATGTTCGTTTATATTTTTTGGGTCAGATTAAATAATCCATCTTGAATACAAAATGTTACGATTTTACGTAGAGATCAAAGACGGATCTTTGAAGATCATCGAAATGTTAATTTGGCACTTGAGTTAAAAATTAATTTAAAATATTCTGCTTTAAATCCCTTGTATAGTGCATTGTGGTTGGTTTTTGATTCCGGGTATTTGACTCTAGGCAGCATCAAGGAGCATTATTTTTTTTTTAAAACGAAATTATATAAAATTATTATTACTATTTTTCTTTTGATAACATATCTCTTCTACGTTTACACGTGCTTACTTCCGAAGAGATTATTTGTTATTTTATCCATTTTGCCTTCGTCTTGTTAATGATTCAAGGATTTATGAAATATCTGGGAATATCGCAAGGGGATGAAATACAAAGGCCCACCACCAACACATGGAGTAATACTACCCTTCATATCAGTACGGGTCCCTTATCCTATACTAATTTCAATATTTATATGATAACCTTTAAGCCTGAAAAATGAGGGGCTCCTAATGTTATGAAATATTAAAAATAAATCATAAGTCCGTCCCGGGATGTTATCAATAGAGAATCCCAAGGGTAGGTTAGTTGAAAAGTAGTTCGTTCTCATTCTCAGAAGGTAAAGCGATCCTTTCCTAAATTGTATTAGGTATTTCCTCTCAATTTCAGCACAAAAGTAGCGTTGGGCACATACGATTCTTTATCTCTCCTGGTGCGAGATTTGAAGTATCACCTCAGTTTTTTTACGGTCTTTACGATGATCTAATGTCCTGAACTGTATTCTTTATGGAAAGGCCAGATGGCGCAAGTCGTAAACGGGAGACGGAAGCCATCTTCCACGATTTATGCAAAATAAGGATGGAGCGAGTTTTGATTGATTTTATGATTTAAGTGATATTACAAATAATAAACCGTTTCCTATTCCGTAAAAACGGTTTTTAAAATTACCACTTTAAAACAAAAGCTCTCAAATTCTCACCATAATCGAATTTTTTAAGATCGATAAGATGGTTTCAAAGAAATTCCCGTACCGGATGTGGAGTTGATGAAACATTATTTATTTATTAATTTCATTCCGTGAACTAAATCTCTACTACTGATTGAAAGTAGACTTGACACAATACACTATTAAAACTATATTTCAACTAATTAACTGATCGGCAGAAAATGTACTTAAGGTTTAGCATATAAAATATTCACAATGCACAACAAATTCACATAAAAACTATCGTTCCACATACTGGAGGGAAAAATTATATGTAGTCATTCCCAATAAAATCTCCACAAATGTAACACATCCCACAAAGGAATCCAAAATGCCAACATTGACAAATTATCTTTATTTTAGAACAATAATAAATTCCTTTGTGAGTGCATACATTCGCACGAGTGTGAACTTTTTAAATTGGGAACAGTTGTTAGTTGAAATTTTCAAAATTAAAAAAAATAATCGATTTTAAAATGATAATTTGTTGAGTTCTTACTTTCATCTTTCTTATAGAAGTCCCCACCTACCTAAACATTTCACTGTAGCGTGGTTTAGAATAAAACGGTATAGATTCGAAACAATTGACGATCAAACAGACTAGTTTTTCGTAAAAAAATGTGATCGTTGTTCGTTCGTTTCGCTAGTTGATTGGTTTGTTTTTATTTTGCTGCTCTTTGCATCAAATGTTAAGCCACATTAAATTTTTGTTCCATACCCTCATGTTATCATCTTAACACTGTAAGTCTCGCCGAGGTTTTGTTACCTCTAGCCTGTTTACCTGAGTGAAGTGGAGACTATTTGAAATTTCAGTCCTGACTGTGGAATGCACTCCTGAAGTCCCTCAAACGGTAACTTTTCGAGCAAACCACTCCAGACGCTTAGTTTGAGAGCGAGGCTGATCATTCAATACCTTACCCGATACCTTACTCGATATCAAGGAGCCAATTTGGCTTCTCGGTTCTGCATTTTTCAAGGTTTTTTGTTTTTAAAACTTTTAAACCAGCTGTATTTAGTAAAGTAAGAATCTTGCCAGGTTACTAATTAAAGGTCAGCACTCAATAATGATGCTAAACGTTACTCTATAGTATTCTAATAAAAGCATACTAAAAATGATTTATCTGAAAATTTTTTAGTTAGAAAAATGTCTGAGGTTTCCAGTGAATACAATTTTTTAACTGTGATCCTTTAAATTCTCTGAAAAACATACTTAAATGTCAGTAAAAGGTAAAGGTCAAAAACCAGCGAAGGAATTTTTGAACGTGTTATTCTAAATTCCAGTATGCATTTTATAAAGAATTTAAAAGATTACTGCTTAAGAATTGTATTCACTGAAAACCTTAGAACATTTTTCGAACTACCCATGTACAATTAACTAGAGATCAAAAAAGTGTGTATTTCTTTCAATATGTTGTTGGTTAATTTTAATTTGTTATTATGGTGATACATAATTATTTTGGTTTCAACAGCCCAGATGAAGTTGAACTATGTTACACTCAAATTATTTTTTAAGACGCGAGAAACGGTTATAAAGAGAAAGAGGAGGATGATTGATAGAGGAAGTTAACTAAAGCCGTTTTAAGAATTGTTTGGATTACTAACTTACATACGGCTATACTCAAATATCTTCAAATCTAGGAAAAAGTAAGACAAACAATTTTTCCCTTGAGACGAGCTCAGTAGCGTAAAAGTTCACAATTTTGTTTTTGATTTGGGAGGTTACGGGTTCGATTCCTGCTATGCGCTGTGGGTTCAAAAGATTGAAATGGATTTATTCATCTTACAAAATGTCGGTGCATGTCGTTAGAAGTCAAACTTTTATATTTATGGACTAAGCAGAAATCACGGTTTAGTATTAAATTTCTGCATATGAGAATGATAGTTAGTAGTTGAATATAAAAACACCAACCACACACTTTTCTTTTCGTAAATCGCCCAACAGTCTCAGTTTATTAAAAGAAAAACACATTGAATAGTTGTCATTTGTGATATGAATTTTTTGACGGCGACAAAAAACGCTACATGTGAACCTAAAAAACTTTTATTTTATTAAAGTACATTTTGCCCCCAGCAAAGATGCAGCTAAATTGTCTCCTTAAAGTCCTTTCCCTCAGTTATCTAGCACCAAGCCCTTATTACGGTGTATCATTATTTATGCAATCGTTATTTCAATATAAAACTTCCGCCTTATATTCCATGCGAGCGATATAACATGATGGTGTAATAATTCGCCAGATGGAGGCGCCCGCCCGGATTTTGTCGCCCATTATAAGCTGAGCTTATCAAACGCCATTTTGACGGAGGTAATTTTGATCCACCTCGTAAAAAAGGATCTAGTCTTGATAAAATATTTATAATCCTGACCTATTCAAAAAAGCCTTTTTTAATAACAAGTTTACTTAATTTATCAGAGCTTTCATTGCTGTATTTCAATCTATAACATTAAACGAGTAGGTACTTACTGGGATTACATATAACAATCTTAAGCCCAATTTTAATGAGACAGTGAAAATACCTGAATTATTTAGGGAAAAACTGAATAAAGTAAAGCATTGTTATAGACTTATCGTTGAAAAGTGCGTTGGAAATTCTCTCTATGTTGGGACGTGCGTTGTTTATTTGTGTATATTGTCGTTTTGATTTCGTCGACACTGTGAAGAAAATACACACTTAATACAATGTTTATAAAATTCATCATTTGAGAGTCTGAACAATGTGTATATGTGTTGGAGATTTTCCTGCAATAATCGAGCATTACCGAATGTTCCTATTATAAAACGAGTATTTTTGTCCAATAAACCCAAGTAAGTACCTCAGCATTAAAAATGCTAAGAAACACATTTCACAACAAAGAAAAAAATGTTGTTTTTGCCTCCCATCATTATTTTTTATAAATCACTCCATTACGACGAAAACTTTTCATACGAATATTAAATCATTTATAACAAACGAGCTTTCTTCTGCGTCAGTCATAAAACTCTACACCCTCACAAAAAGATGAAAGAATCTCCAAATCTTTTCAATTTACCCAGTTTGTACAGCTTATACCGTTTTGTGCGGGTGCTTTGGCTTCCCGAATTATTTGATATGGTCAGGGCAGATCTTCACGGGCAGTTAGGCGCTCAGTAGGCAGCAAAGAGTCACCGTACCGGACCGCCATTACTCCAAACATATTCAGTGAGATTTACAATCTGAACTGAATTCCGGGACAATCAAAAGACGCATTAGCATTTTATGAAATTGTAAATAGGCACCCGGACTCCGCATTAAGACCAGAAGTGGGTAATGCACAGGGGCGGCTCGTGGAAAAGGTGGCTACCAGGGGATAAACCGCACTTGAATTTAAAGGGAAAGAAAAATAACCACGACAAAACAAAGTAGTCCGATCCTTTTTTTTTATATTTACACACTTCTTAGTATAATGTACTGACCGTGTGTGTTTTGATTCTAGATAAATATAATAATTCATCTAAAGAAATAAAAAAATAAAAAAATTATAAGACCACGGATACTATTTTATTTTTTATGACCGACCGGTTTCGCTAAGCCTAAACATTATCAGTATACAAAATTAAACTAAACAAAACATAAAGGTGTGCGGTTAAACGAGTATATACATACAGAGAACAAAATATAAAATAAAATAACATAACAATGATAAAACAATACAATAACCTTTGAATTATAACAAAGAACTTAAAAATGAATGGAGAGAATATTTTTACTAAGTACCTAATTCTTTCATTAATAATATAAGAATTTCAAAATAAACACAGAATAAGGTAATTGATACTAAAATAATTGCGTGTTGAATAAAATCATTACATGCTTTACAAAACGCAACTGTCCTGACGAAATATTCGATAGAACGGTAGCGATTATTCGAAGAGGATTCGTCCGGAAAGTAGACTTAGCTATGTGGTTTCTGGAATCTCTGTTAAATTTTTGATTTTCAACAACGTGATGTAATATTCAATTCTCTGTAGATTTGTTACTGCTTTCTATATTGATTTTGGTCATTTTTAATAATTTGAAATTAGTACACGTCTTTGTGTTATGTGTATGGATGTCTTTGCTGTATATATTATAATTAGTACATAATTTGTGACATCTTATTTAATATGTTATGTATAAATATCACTATGTTCAATATCAGCATCTGTTTTATTGTTAGTCAATTAAGCTATTTTAACATTTTGGTAACTTCAGCAAATCTATTTCGTCTAGGTGTTATTTTTTATTTCATCTCGTTGCTCTATTTTAAAGAATTAGTAATTTTTTTTTCTCTGTCATTACAAAAGCAAAAAATCGTCGAGTAGTAGTTGAAATGTAGAGTAATAATGGAGGTGTATACTGTGATTGTGAGTATTTGGGATTTTTTTTGACGAATTTTTCTCAGAATTTTCTGATTATTAATTAATTTGTCAGCAGATAAAATATTGGCTGCCTAATCATTTTCTGGTTATTGAAGGTAGATATTTAAAAAAATGCTTATCGCCGTAACTTTTATAATGGTTCGTATTATAAAATCAAATCGCAATGCCTCGCCGTTTTTTATTTGTGAAGCCTCTTTTTTTGATTCTGCTATAAAATAATAATCATGTTTGCATGTCTAAAAACTCGCGTTCTGGCGTCATCAATTTCCGCAGCGTTTTTCTTTGAAATTTATATTTTAAGTATTTCAAACTCACGACGACAATTCTATCATGAGTTATGGGGCTTTGGAACATTTATTCAAACAGGAAAAAAATAAATTAAAACTCCAAAAATATTTCTTAGAAACTTTTCAACAGTTCCGTGAGGAAAATATGTTTACATATCTTTTAAACTTGGTCGTGGTCTGGTGGGAGCTACTATAATAGATCAAAAATGTTCCTACCTTAGTTCGAACCAAGTGTAGAACTAAGGAACTATAATGAATAAACGTAGAAGTAATAGTCAAATGACAGTCTTTAAGGTTAGGTAGATCACGTTTATTTACGAATTAAAACACGCTGACGTAAGTAATCACAAAACAAGAGGTGTTTTCCGTCACGAAGGGTAAAACCGAAGTGTCAGCAGGCAAATTCCTCCTTTCCCGCTTTAAACATCTTTCCCGCGGGAAATACCTTCCTCTGCTAGGCTGTTAGGTGCGCCCCGTTGCTGGCCATGTATTATAATACGCCTAAATAGGCGTTAAACAAGTTTTTTTTGATAGTGCACTTGAAGTTAATAAAGTATTATTATTACGAGATAATATTCAAAACCTTAAATACATATATTTTTTGAAGAAGTGATAAATAAAATAAGGGCAAGCGATAGCAAAATATTTATAAGAATATATGTAAACTAGGTAGGTAATGAAATTTATCTCAACTCAGGGCTAAAATTAACTAAACCGAAAATATAGTTTAAAAGGTATGTGTCTTATATATTTAAACGTAATATATCTGTAAAGATGCAGATGCATTGAACATGGATGCATCACAGTGTTTGGTAAACATTTAGCAAATTCTGCATACGATGCAAGGAGTGTAAAGTTGTGAAATGGAACTACGATTGCTGTTGACTTCCGAGGAACATGAAAGAAAAAAGGTTTAGTAGAATATGAACTAAAGCACCAGGTTTGATTCAGTACAAATATTTTATTTTTCTTACATTTGAAGCACAAACAAGAATAAAAATTGTTATACATATTAACAATCGCATTTTATATCAGAAAATTAACCTTTAAAAATTTTAATCGGTGAAGTATTGCGATTTGATTTCATAATATGTGCCATTATCAAAGTTACGGCAATAACCTTTTTTTATATCTACCTTTAATGTAAATTCGAATTGATTTATAGTAAGACATTGATTAGCATTGCCAGTTTGCAGTTTGTTAAATCTTTATTGAACAAATTAAAAAAGTATTTAATTCTCCTGGAATTCACATACAGATTTGAATAAAAAATGATAGAATTTACGTAAGTCTAGTTACTAAAAATGAGTATCGAAAAGTAAGTTTGAAAAATGTTAGGGCCATTTTGATTAAATGTCCCCACCTAAAAAACCGAGGAATGAACGTTCTTCCAGCCACGGAAAGCTTTACTGTTTGGCACTTTGAACTTCAATTTCAAAGCATATTTCCTGTGTTAGCTAGCCCCTTAACCAAATAAGGGAGAGTTCACAAAAGTATAAAACACACCAACACTAATAACTTTTTCTTCTTCTGGTGAACTCTCCTATAGAAGGTTGGCTATCATCAGGGCAATATTCACCCTGCCGACTGCAGCCCATAACAACTATGCGGAACTGTGCTCGTACAAATCACTTAGATTACGAAGATATAAAGAACAACGTCTTTTTTTGTTAGGTCTAATCAATCTTATGAAATAAAACTCGATCGTATATGCATTTTCAAACTTTTTTCATCTCAAAAAGTATATGGGAACCATTTTGGTATCACAAATGTATTTTTTTGCTAAGTACAAGAAGTGTTTATTACTTGTCATTTGAGCTGTGACTTGATTGTAATCCATTCAATTATTGCGATCCTAATAACCATTACAACTTGATAGTCCCTTTCTGCCCTTCGAAGCGGCCGGTTCAGCTACCGATGGTCTTTTCTGTTCATTAAATGAAAGACAGATTAATCTTGTGCGAATAATCTCTCGGTGGGGTAAATGGAAGCTGGAACAGAGGTGGGTGGACCACCCCTAGGAGGTGTTCACTTAGTTACCCGAAAGACGAAAGAGCTGCTAAACGATTGTCTTAAAGTCTATGATAAATACAGTGGAAATCGTTTAAGACGAAATCGTTTAACACGATACATTGGTTAACACAAAAATATATTCTGGTCTTGACAAAACGTCAGGTGATTTTAGACGGTCAATTGGATGTAGTTAGGCAGAAAGCATACAACCCCAAAAATATGAAACCGAGAAAAAGGCGTTTGAAAATATGACGATACGAAAGCATTAATATGCGTAAATCGGCATTTGTAAAATGAATATCAATGTTTTTTTTCTTTATGAGAATTATTTATTTATTGATTTACGCCCTAGTGTGCTTTTACGACAAACTTGTACAGTGTATATATGTTGACAGGTAGAGCATTACATGATAATACATTAACAAATAAAAATAAATCAACTTAAACATGTAACCAGTGGTGAATACAAAATACAGAATAAAAAAATAACAATAATAATACATATGAAAGCATAGAAGAGAAAAAAAACTAGAACCAGAGAAATTTACACATATTCACTATTGTGTGGTAGACTCGTATATTTAAGTGAAGGATTTGTGAAGAGTTAATTTTATCACTAATATAGAATCGCCAAATACATCCACATTCTAAAATCTATTACCAAGATTATGTAGTCGATTTATAAGTGTGTAAGCCTGACAGTTGGTTTTAAAATTATGGCAGAAAAATGTAGCAATTTGTCTTGTATTTCTGGTCGGTACATGTAAGTTTATTTTGGCTAGAATATCAGGGCTGTCAATATCATAATTGTTATTTATTTATTTAGTAGGACTAGGTAATTCATTAATCAAATAAAATAAATCAATTATTCAATTATTATAAATAGTGTAAAACTAAGGAAATATAATGAATAAACGAAGTAGGTAATTGTCAAATGATAGTCTTTAAGGTTAGGTAGATCACGTTTATTTACGAATTCAAACACGCTGACTTAAGTAAACACAAGAGAAGCGGTGTCTTCCGTCACGAAAAGTAAACCCGCAGTCTCCGCGGGCAAATTCATCCTTTCCCGCCGGAAACATCTTTCTCTGCTAGGCTGTTAGGTGCGCCCCGTTGCTGGCCATGTAAATACATATTATAATACGCCTAAATAGGCGTTATAATAGATAATTTCAAATCTATTGATGTATTTATTTTAAGAAAAGGTATTTATATTTCCTCTATTACCCTACATTTGAATGCTTTTAAACTCCAATTAAAGTCAAATATCTACAATGCGCGTTAGTAAAAAACTGAATTACCAGAAATCTATTGCATTTGAGTTGTACGTTTTCACCAGATAGAAATCCAGTAAAACTCGATTTTGCTAATTATGCGTTGGACGCTTTCTGCATAAATACGCCCAATTTATTTTGAGACAGCAAAAAACCCTTCATTAAAAAAAATAAACAAAATAAAAAGAAAATAAACAACATGTGCATAAACATAATTTATATTTTGAGCATGGAGCCAATCCTAAAAACTGTATTACTGTACAGGACAAAAATATTATCCATGAAATTTTATTAACATTGGCCTATTATTTGGTAGTAATAACCAACCTGGATTAAAAGTTTTAGTAGTTTCCGGAAAATCATGATTTTTTAATACATCTTCATCAATGGGGAAGGGATGTGGGTGGAACCGATAGGGTGTAAGTGCAACAGAAAGTGTTCCCTTTGTTTCGGTTTTAAGGTGGCGATCAATAGGGCACCTCGCATATCGGAAGGCAGCTAATTCCGATGATTTTGCTTTTTGAGAAAGTGTGAATGAAGTTTAATGGTGGGTGGGAATTTTATAGGTTTTCTTCGGACTTGAGCTAGTAAAGAGCTCAAGCGCGAAAAGATGGTAAACATAAATTTTTTAATGAGATGATACTGTTAAAAGCATTATATGAGAGTTGAAATCCATTTTGTATTTTGTTGGGAGTTCTGTGTTTTCTTGTTCGGAGATATGCTATGGTCCAAAACATGTTGTATACTCCACATATTATTACTTTTTATTATACCAAACATATTCGTATCCCGTAGCATCTTTAATCATTTGGGGGTCTTAACTCAGTATAAGCATTAACGCTCGCTCTAAGCCTTCGCTTATGATATACCTAGGCACTGAATGGACTGTTATTCAAACCTGGTCAAATAAGTGTTTAAGAAAAAGGAGGGACTTTCTGGCGAAAATGTTAAGACAATAGTAATAGAGTATTACGAAAATTTTAGGTTTAATACAACAAAGAGACATTGTTTATATAACCTTTAATTAGATCCAACAAGTTAGTGTTTATTCCTTTATTATTTTGTTCTCTGTTAAAAAGTCTAACATTCGTTCTTAACATCTGTAGTCAAAATACGTTACAACCCAAAAAAAAAAAAAATAATTCAAATCCCTTTTTGGTTTTACTACAAGTATATAAAGGGTAAAACAAAAATATCCTCTTGTAAAAATATCAAATTTAAAAAAAGCTTTAAAACCATGATAATCGAAAATAAAATTCGCAGTGAACAAGGTTTTTTTATCAATATTTCTCTGGTCTGACTTTTTTGTACCCTATAGTATTCCTCGACTTAGTTAGACACAAAGGGGTCAATTTCTTTACAGGTTTTTTGCGAATAAATACGTTTTCCGTATTCTAAATTTCCTTCATGTTGTGGAGGAGTACATTTTGAAAAATAACATTAAGTTGATACGAGTAGATGAAGGTATTGTTATAAGTATTTCATTAGAGGCAGTCTCCAAATGGCCCCAGGCCAAAATTATAATGAGATAAAACGAATGATCATTTAAACATGCAATCACGATATTTGGAAAAGAGCCAAAACATGGTATGCTTGATAACAGCAAAGTGTCGAATCACCGAACGGTAATGTAAAATCATTATTTATCGATCCAACAGTCGTGAATAAACACAATAATTAATGGTCCTCATCATGCGTCTACCCAAAGCGATAGTAGAATAACAGAAAACATGTTCATCTACAAGTGTTTATAGATCTAACAAAGATCTATTAGTCCTTTGCCAATACGGTTAAGTGATCAGAACATATTATGATTTGAGATATCCCAAAGATATACTAAGCCGAAGTAAGCATAATGAACACGATTAGGATTGTAACGCTTCTTTGGAGGTGTAAATCGAATGGGTGGATTAAGTAGCGTCAGAAGAATATAAATAGTTTGATGTGGATAAAAATAGAAAACAGCGATGTCCCAGAAAGGCATTTCAAGAGACAGAAAGCCTAAATGTTTCGGTGAATGAATATGAAACAAGCAAATAATGTGTCCCATGACATACAGGTAGTTATTTGAAATTCCGTACTCGTCTACCCCCCGCGAAAAATTTCACTGTGCCAGCCAAAAGCCGCTAGTTATTCTCATCTGTGCCCCGGGTCCATTTGCAGTTCTTTTCTTCTGACTCTCTTAGCCTCCGATGAATATTCCTGTTATGATAATGACAAAATAAGAAATCATTTATTGAAACTTTACTTTGACCAAGCAAAACGATGCATACATCGATAGTGCCCAACTGTGAAACATAGTAATTTGATTAATTAAATATTCATTAGTTATTAAAATTAATATATTTACTATCATAATCTCAAAGGTAGTGTCAGGAATAATCCTAAAATACAAACCCCAACGTAACATTTTAACGTGCAAGGTCTTTTTCAATTATATTATTGTTGATCACTATGAGCCAGCCAAATCCTTGCTTCTGGGCTGGCTTCAAGAGTAACTCTTTCTTAGTTTGTTTCCTCTCCACGAGGCTCTTAATGATTATTATGATAGAAAAACATGTTGGGTTATTCTAATTAGTGCTAATGGAGGCTTTTTCTTTTTGAGGCAACGCGTTAAAAAACTTTTAGGTCTTAAAATCATATACAGAAAGCACACTAATTTTTTGGAATTAATTCACAGTTGATTTAAAATGAAATAAAACAACAATGCAATAATTGACATAGAGACAATGGAAACGTGAAACAATAGTCAACAATTTGACTGTTGTTTGCTTTAAAAATGTTAATGTGTATTGGGTTCTCGATAAAGCCAAATACACAAAAGGTTATTGATTTTAATATTGATACTAAAACCTTAGTATTTGAAAATGGCTCGTTAATATTGACACCAATCTTTATTCAATACATTTAGAAAACTGCAAACAAAGTTAATTTAATGAAATAGTTAGAAATGGAAATGCTTTTTTCATAGTGTAGGTACCTATTTGAATTTATTCAACGTAGTTCCTTTCGAAATTCACGTTTACGGACGGTAAAACTAGGGATTGTTTGGGAAAGGGATGATATCATATTTAATGCCACGTTGTTGTTCAAAGGCCCGGGGAGTACTTTGGTTAATTGAAATGTTGTAACTTCAATGTTTTCATTAAATTTGAATTCTGAACCGAAAGAAAATATGAATTTTAATCTATTTGATAACGCAGATTATAATTTTGTCTTCGTATTTGTTTTAAAGATATAAAGAGCAACTTACGGTTTCTGGAATGATTTCGATGGATCCGATTTAAATAATCTTTTTAAATATAAAAGGCATGTTCTTGTAGTCAAACAAACAAATGTTTGTCTAGGAACTTTGGTCATAAAGTGTAATCAATATTTAACACGTTGTTAACCCATCACTGCTGTTTCTAAAGCAGTTTGGAGGTTAACGGGTCAAGTTGCACTGTCAACCGACCAGCCAGTGATGCTCTCCGTGGGAGAGCTGTAAATTCTATGGCTCTAATTCAAAATGCAAAGCCCGGTGTAGGTTATTACGATAAAAGTATCTTTTATATGTTGATTCAAACACAGAGTTTTAATAAAATACTACATAGTATATCCTAGTATCGAGCTGCTGAGAGATCGCCCCTCAAAATCAACTTAAAGGTGACCAGCTGTGAATTGCCAGGTACTCCTCAACCTTTATCTTCCTCTTCCCCTGCACATCCCTCAATCAGTTTTGTCTAATAACATTCTAACGTTAACAGGCATCTGTTACTTTTATGTGGTAAGACATAAAAAACGGACAGCTTTAAATTCGCATCATTTTTAATACGGCTAGGTTTTAATATATGTGCAGCCGTTTTTGTAAAATATCACCTCGAAAACGCATAAAAAGGCTAGAAAATGTGTAAAAACAAGGGCAAAAATTACCTTAACTTTACTTTGATTTAAATACGAACATGCATTTTTTTTCCATATTGGTTATGTGGCCGACATAAGTAACCCCCGCGGACTCTTTATTTCGATCTTTAAGTATAGAATATGATCGAGAATTAACATACTAATGTATGAAATAACATTATTCAATAAAATTTAAGTACTAAGCAATCTAAGGCATTTCTCATATACACTTATAGATATGAATACCTTCTGAAGCTTAGTTTTAAGTTTAGCTCTGAATTTTGTTTAGTTTTGTATTCTCGGATCACGTAGTAGTCTATTCTAGACATCAAGGCCTAACACCACGAAAGCACGCAAAACTTGGTATTTGAATCATACTATAATAAATTAAGACGATTCGTAGATAGATACTTGCTCCCAAAAAAGCTGTTCCAAAATTAAATATGTCTATAATTAACCGGCGTAATAATCTCAGATCTCACAAAATATGGAACAATGTCTTACTCAGTGCGCTAAAATTAAATAATTTATCACAAAACCAAGCGTTTGTGGTCTGTTTTCTGTCCCACGAAGCGTGACCGCAAAATGTACCACCATTTCCCCCTGCTTTCGAAACTTCTCCCAACCTTCCGCAATCTTCCCCCAACCTTCCCCAACCTCATCCGCTCCCGCCCATTTCCACCGCTCCTTCTCTTCCCCAGCCATGGAACGATATTTTAGCACCTAATACAACGGCTTTATTAAATCGCGGTATTTGTTTAATTAAAGCCCGGCGCCTAGCGGGAAAGAGAGATAAAAAGGGAGAAGGGATAGGAGAAGAGAGAAATGAGAAGAGAGATCGGCAAAGGTATGGCTCCCGATACATACTAAAGTCCGGTCTACATGATATCCTTTGAAATGGATCTCTTTAATTACTTTATTATTATTCTTCAAGATCATAAAATTCCACCTTCCTCTATATTAGAGTTTTTAACGATTAATTTTACCGTCGAATATTTAAAATTAAAACTGCTACGTTTAACGAGTAATGAACAATTTTGTTTACGTTTAAGGAGTAAAACAGTTAATTTTAAAATTTTACAAAAAAAGTAGATGAATTTATTTGTTCTTCTTGATTAATGAACATAGACATTTTAGACACAACAAAAATACCAACATCAGAACAATATTAAAAGAAAAATTCCGAAACCGGTCGATCAATATATTAAAAAAACAGATGTTAAAAAAAATGTTTGTGTTTATATTATAACTATGGCAAGCCACAATATTAATGCTTTTTTACAAATATGTGATAAATATATTCATTTTCAACAATTAATTTTTTGGTTCCTGCCTGGAAAACATGTGTTTATTGAATCAAAACTGTTAAGCAGAAAACATGTTTGTTTGTTGTCTAAAGCTGCAAAAACTCTCAAAGAGTGAGCCTTGTTGTAGCGTTTATGAGCCCCGGTGTAGAATTTCGGTCTAAATTATTACATACAAAATTATTTGTTATTTTGAGATGAAAAGTTTTTTCTTATTTAACATGGATTTTAAATTTGAGCAAAACCGTGCAGTGAAGCTCGTGAATTATAAATCTTTGGTATTTGAACGATCCATTACTCGACGTGTAGAGCAAAAGCGTCGCGATGCTGCCATCCATAGCCTGAAGCAGCAAAAAATGCAATACTCACCAGCAAAAACAACCTCAACCACATCCATTCGAAACTTATCCCGCCAACCCTTACAAAGCAAACAAACCCTTTTAAGGTGTGTTATTCTTTTAGCTCGAGTTTAATTAAAAATAAATGTTGCAAGGGGTTGTATAATGGAATTTTCATGGCGTAATCAATTTAAATCGTAATATAAATTTATATATCCATTTTATACCCCTTAGTACAGGTTCTTCTAAAATTAAATCTTAATTCCCAAAGGAGTTAGCATCCTGTGGAAATTGTTACTGATGTGAAGCATAAAAATATGGTAATGTGAAGGGGCTAATTATTTTTAATAACAGGTACCCTTTGAATTGATCCGACTGTAGGAGATTTTAGAACATCGGAAAGTCTGTTTTTCATGTTTTACCTATTTTTACAAATATTTTCCACATCAATTAATAATAGGAAGACCAATATCGTCTATTCATTTCGACAATTATTTTTTAGCAAATTTTCGTACATATATACACTTTAAAAAAATCAATCCAAACAAAACCATACGGCGGTTCCGTTTATTTCCAAAATGCATTCGTTTGATATTTATTAAAATAATTTTCCCCAAATAGAAAAACAAGATTTGTTTTCTGATTCCCATTTGAAGTGTTTTTTTCACGATTTAAAAAAAAAACTTCCATTAGTCTTCGGATATTGTCTTTTGTGGTAAGGAGCTTTTTGGTTATCCTTTTAAATACCCATTTTTTATTTTGCTTTATTAAAAATGTTAACCTTTCAACGTTGCTTCTTTCCTATATATATATATATATATATATATATATATATATATAATTATTAAAATAACATCAAAAATTAAAATAACATCAAAAATGAAACAGAAAAAGCCACAACTGAAAAGATTAACGGTCGCGACCGAGACTCCGAGGTCTTGTCTTAGTTACGACCGTTATTATTTTTAATTTCTAGCTTTTTGATCCATTTTTTTCAAAACTAAAAAATCGAAGAACACACAAAAACGTGACTAACCTTTCCAGTTGTCAAAAACAAACCACTGATCCAAAATGGTTGATAATGCAAACTTATAATAAACATATGTGTTCCAACATAACAAAAAGAAAATCGATAATCGAATGTACACAGCCCGCGAAAATCCAAAATTCACCTTTTCTTTCTATAACTGTCCCAAAATAAAATAAGATGTAAATAAAAAATTCGTTTATTATTCAACGACTATCATTCCAAATCAAATAATGTCCTCATGTCAAAGCGAGGTCAAGGACAATTAATAAGTAGCTCGGGGATAATTAGATCAAGACAAGGGTAGAATGCAAACCACTGAATGTTTCGACATAACGCAAGACTTTCCGCTGCGGGCAGGCCTAGAGGAAGTCAGGGGAAGTCGGGGGTAGCTAGAGGAAGGCCTAGGAAGGCGGGGGAAGGCAGGGGGAAATTAGGGGCACTCCAGCCAGGGGAATATGAAGGGCCGGTCCGGGTGACTCTGTGGCATCCCTTTAGCGGACACACTGCTGGACAAACACACTTTGCTGGTCAATTAACTAATGACGGTCCCGTGACTGGTCGAATGGCCGTGGTCAATGGGCGTCCAAACGGAACCTTCCGGCCGGAGGAGTGACACATTGATTATGATCACGTCACGCTATGACAAGGGTTCCGTTAATTGTTGCAATTAGTCATTATAAATAATTAATACGCGTGAAGAATTGTGTACCGAAATTGAGTTTTTTTTACACAAACGTTCATAAAACTTTATTAAGAAAATTGAGAAGACTGAAAATGCTCAAATATTTTGTATTCTTTTGAAACGATCCGTGAAAAATTATTTGGTAAACAAGAAGTTTATTTCTTTACTAAGGAATATTGAAAAATGTAAGCCTAAGTATTTAAAAGAAACTAAAAGATAAAATGTTATTGAATATTTGAAGTAAGATGAGAAAACTTTAAGTAAAAGTAAGTGAGAGTTAAAATACTATTTTTAATTCGTTGGTAGTCTTTGATCAGATTTATAATTTAAACCTTCAAAAAAAATTTTTTTCTCTTACGTTTAGTTAGAACATTTGTTTTTATGTAGTTCTGCACAAAATCTCCAGCTCCCCGGAGCTAGTCGATCTATGACATAACCTTTTTTGGAATTTTGTGATGCTGAATTAAGTAGGGGGGGGGGGGAGAAGAAGGCTAGAAAAAGGTTGGAAAGTACCTTAACATTGATTTTCAAAAGAATGACAAAACATGTTCAGATTACGGATAATCTGACCATAAGCTTAAGATGTTTCTTGTGCAATGATGGAGAACTTAACTAGGAGAGAAATTTAATCCACGACGCCTGGATGGGAATCCGATGCATTTGCCCACTCACCTCTTATACTAAATCTACTTATACTTATACCATTGCTTAACAAAGTTGAAGGCCTTTGAAGCTACGTTCCAATTAAGAATGGCGGTCTCTCTTCAGGGCAAGAGTTTATGCTAATCGAGATATGAAAACGAAACAAAAAGTTTGGGTAAATATTTAAAAAAATACAAGATGTTATTAACTATTTAAATAAGTTTATCATCTTAAATACCTTATTATGATAATATATATAGATGAAATTGTATTTGTAAACACATGTTTTATTTTGTTTTAAGTATTCCCCATTATGTCTTAGTCCAATATAACAATCCTTATAAATATTAACAGTAGTAACCTTCCAAATATTACTTCCTCCAACACCGAAGTAGTCATATTTCTTATTTACTTACCTACCTTCGAAGATTTTATTTCGCAGAAACATGTATTTATTTTGTAACAAAAAAAATAGAAGAAGAAGATCATTTTCCTTAAAAGCTGGAATAAGAAAATCCTGAGATGTATAAAACACAGCCGGGTTTGTATTCCTAGAATCCGGATTCTGACTTCCCCGGACGTCTCGACTTCTCCCTACGTCTCCACTTTCCCGTACATTTTAACTTAAAAGCTCAAATGAAGGAATAATGGCTTAATAAAAAATATGGTTGAGGTGTAGAACAATAGCGAGGTACGTTCCACTGAATTACTTATACCAACTTGGTCCCCTAAAATTAATGATACGGCTATTAAGTTTTTTTTTTAAGATCTTGGATGAGGTGTAATCTTAATATCGATGCCTTCATTACAAATTCAACTTAGAACTGTGGTGATAAGAGGAGTAGTATCTAATTGCTGCGGATGGACTTATCTTTAAGATTGTCCAGAAATAGGTATAAATCTTATACATTTTAGTAAGGTCGTAAAAAAATAATATCAATGAAAAGATTTTTTTTGTTAAAGATATAGATACTTATATATAAAACAAAAAACTAGAAGTAAATAAAAAAATCTAGTAAATACCGTAGGGTTACTGCCAAAAGTGGGTAACTTACAAAAAATGTTTTGGAGTAAAATCAATTAAAAATTATAATCTTCATTATAAAATCAGGGTTATTGGAAATTTTGTTACGGTTATTTTTAAAATACATTAGAATTCAATTATATCTTGAACAGCTTATTTTTTTTTGCAAGTGGGTGTAAAATATTATTTCTTGTCTCATAATAATTTTTTTTTCAGTTAAATAGTTTTTACCAAATATCAGTTGCTGAAAACCTAGTTAACCCTGAGAACTCAAACTTATTTTAGACATATAGTTCAATACACAAATATTGTAATCATCACTAATCCAAAATTCCTGTAATACGTAAAACGTCGGATTACCGCCAAATTTTGCCACGATACGTTATTATGTAAAATATAAACTAGAGCATATAAAGCGTATTGTAAAAAGCAAAAAAATTAATCTTAACTCACCTCATCTAAACTAGAGTACCACTACAATATTTAAAAAGTGACAAAAAATAGAGCTAAACAAAAGAAAGCTCTTATTATGATTGGTGACAAATACAATATTACGCTTTTAATAATTCGGAGAAAGATTGATGAAAGACAAAGATGTTAAAGACACAAACCTCTGTGTGAGAAGACACCATAATACGAGGAAATTCTTCATAAATAGGCATTTCCAAACAGCATTTAAAACCTTTGAAGTCCCACCGATCGTTGAATCTAATTAACCCAATATCTATTAAAAAGAAATCCTTAAAATTCTGTCTTTCAAATCTTTCCTTAGTATAAGAAGAACAAAAAGCAGATTAATTATTTCAACGTTCACATGAAAAAATACAATTATAGGGAAAAAAATCACTGAACATATATGACTTTTTGATTTGACGTCATTTCGTGTACCTCAAACACTAATCTGGTACTCCGTATATCAATGAGGAGGCAATAAACCTTTTATAGTGACAGCCTCTTTTAGTGCAGATTATACAATGTAAAGAAAGATAACGATACGTAGGAGCTTTCACCCGAATGGGGGTTACATTATAATAAATAATATCTTATGAATGGGGTGAGAATAAACAAAGAAGAAAATTATCATGATATATGTTATCGTCTCCACAAAAGCAAAAGGCAGGCGTGCATAAAAGAGTGTTGGAAAAACGTAAATAAAGTCATTTCGCAAAGAAAATTTCTTGCATAACTTACGTTTTACTAGTCGTAACTAAGTTAGTACCCGGATACGCCTGAATTTCATTATTTTTTTATTGGACGTTAAATATATGTTTTTATTTAAAATATTTTGACTTTTAGCCCCGTAGCTTATCATGTAAAAAACGTCATAAGTTTAAAACAGTTATGTCGACAAATAAATTCCAAAGAGAAAATGCTGTTCAAATTTCTAATTGTCACCAGAGTTTGCCATCCGATAGGGTTTTTATTTATACAAAATATTATTTGAATGAAAAAATTTCTACGCAAACGATTTTAATTTTATGGAAAAATGCATGAAAAAATCGCCTGTTCCAGTGATTTTTATAAATATTCTTCTCTAAGAATTGTTCTTTTCACTATCGTGTAGAATAAAAAATTGCGATAACATCTGCCTTTTATCCGCAAAAGTCATCGAAAAATTATTTTTGTTTTGGAGCATATGAATATTTCTATTCCTAACAACAATATCTATTTTGGGAATGGAATATATTTCCACCCTCGTAATTTCATACAGAAACATGCTTGAAATGGCTTTAACATTCAGCCAGGTACTGATTCTCAAAAACAATACACAGGTAATATGTAGATTGAGCGTAAAGGGTTCCCTGACCATGCCAGTGGGTCTATTGAATGGCGCAAAGCCTTATTTATGGAAAGTGCTTTAATTTATAAAGTTATTGCTAATAAATAATGTTGTTACTTGAATGAGTTGGAAACTATTATTTTTTTTTAAACTGTCAGCATTGCTTCAGACGCAATAAAGTGAAACTCTTAGATGTGTTTGACTACTGAAAACACACTCCCGGCAATCAGAGAGGCTAGACTCCCCCGAAGATGTTTGAAGCCTGCGCGAGGAGAGACTGAGTCTACGATGGACCGATGCCACCAAAAATAACTCGAGATAAACTCCAAGAATCGTCATGTTAAAGTAATAATACGAGTGCTTGATGAAATACTTCACCCGCTTCATTCTACCAAAGACGAGTTATTCGGCTGATAAACAATCGTTAGTATGCAAATCAATTGCCATCTCGAATGCATTGCATAGATATGCAGCGAGATACAAGCATTTGAATGGAGCCTGTTTGGAGAAATCACCAGCGTTGAACCCATACGTACTGGTGCACCACCGAGAAAGCCATAAAACGATTACAGTTTATGTCGGCAGCATGAGAACAAGTTGTTTCTCTCATTCATTATTACGTAACAGCATGCATAGGGAACAAGCTTTAACGATAATAATATTACCTTCATATTTTAAGCCGTGCCTAATGTAATACAAACAAGGAAGCTCTTCTGAGAGTCTCATGCAAAAAATAGTCGATCCATCTTAGATAAGATGAAAATTATCATGACGTTATTTCCTATGAATTATGAAGAAATTTCACACGAAGCTAAATATAAAAGATCATATCTAGAATTTTAATATTAATTAAGTGTTTAAATAATGTTGATTCTTACATTCTTAGCCGCTATCACGTCCGAAAATAAAGAAAACTCATTAAATTATAAAGTTGCTTAACGTCGCAAAGTTTCTATAATAATGATAACATTTTTGTTCTACTTAGATTTAGTCATTTATTTTATTGTCATTGTTCTTTACTATTGAATGTCGTATTTGATTTATTCAGCCACTTGTATTATATCATTGCTATAAAGATAGTTTCAACGGTTTCCATAGTTTTTTTTTTATTAAGACATTTACAAAGTTACTGATTCTTGATATTTAAAAAAAAAACATTTGGGCTCATAGTTTTATTTGTAAAAACAAAGAAAAAAAACCTTCACAATTTATTGTACCCGTGAAAAATTAAACGGTCAGATAAGAATTGTGAAATTAGGATAAAGAAAGCACCCGGTAAGAACCACATGCTTTATATTTTTATTTATAAAAGTATACTTGTTTTTATAATGATTAAAAATAAATAATAATGAGAAGTTAATTATTTGCACTGGGTTCTGGCCGTATCCGCCGGATGTACCCTCAGCACCACGTACGACCGCTGTATATATTAAGATAACGAAGACATCGTAATTTACAATATTATTGTTTTGCATAAAGTTCCGCCTTGCTCGGAGGCTGGCTGGATGCATAGCGGCGGCCACACCAAACGTATCACGTACATTAAAATTAACTTACCGCCGTTATTAATGAAACGATACCGCTACAACAATTGGTGTTTGTTTAACGAATATCTAATTTGCCGTATACCCTCGCGAGATAAAAGGCGACTGGGGTGTTGGGTTTTGGGTGTATGTAAATTTTACGTATTATATTGTTGCATTCGCATAATAGTGTGTTGATTTAAGACTGTCGCTGTTTGAAATGCTTATTTCAAAATTGGAATAAAAACATTTTCGAAAAATTAAGGATTTTTAAATTATCGTCGGGTGTTTTTATGATGGTCCATATCTGAAGGTTTGCTTACGTCGAGCATGTGACATTTTCAGAAAATGCGATTTCGAAAGATTTATTACGGTTAAAAATGGCGACACAATATTAAACAAGCCACAATTTCATTTATCTTGAGTGGCTGACAAATTATGCATGGCTGCCTGGATGGAATCCCCCTTGATGGTCCTTTGGAAACAGAAGACCTATTAGGCATCTACAAGTATTTCGCATTCCGAAGGCATTGCTAAAATGTGACAAAAATTGAAACAGCTGTCATGCGTAAAAAATACATATGGAATCAAAAAGATGCAACAATCGAATCACAAGAAAAACTACTCTCGCATCCTGTCAAGCCTATTTTTCTATCGATTTCCGTGCATTAATTTCTAATTTTTACATGCTAAATAATTTATATATAACTAGTTTTTTGTTACCCGTTAAGCTTCACTTGCAAAATGAAAGCTGATACATTTTGTTTCTATAGAATCAAAAAGTATGAATCTTATTTTCCCGATGGCCGTTAACAGTGAAAAATCACGGAAGGAGTCAAAAATGTACAGTATAAGATTGCAATTTCTTAGATTTTAAGAATTTTATTGTATTTTTTAAAAGGCTTGGACAAGCGTATGTTTCATAACTTGCCCACTTAAAGATGTATTAAAATTTAAAAAATAAATACGTCACAATAATTTTGTGTTTATTAATGTTTATTTAAGAAACGTTAGTCTAAGCTTTATTGTAAAATAAATATACTACAACAATTTTTTAATCTTGATATTGACTTGACTTGCTCCGTAAAATTTCTTTGTTGTTGGAAAAATGATGTCTTTAATTTAAAATTTTACTCCGCGCATACATTAGTTAAACTTATAAAAATGGCCGGCAAAAAAAAACCAAACGGACATAAATTTCAAATACAGAATAAAAGTAATCGTCTGGTAAAATACGCTAGTCTAGATTTGAAAAGTATTTTTTATTAAATTTAGTATATTTTTATTATTATGTAGTTTTAGTACTTACTTACTATTTATTAGCTGTCTTTTGTAAAGTACATCTTAGGTAATATTATTTCCTAACTTACGTAATATTAATACCACATTAAGTAATACTGCTCACTTTAAGCCTATCGGGAAGTAGACTGTATTTGTATGCTCTCTTCCAAAATCCATTTTTAAATTTCGCTCACATGCACCAAATCGGAAAAATAAAAAACATAATTATAATTTTAAGTTGATAAGTGTGTCTATCCGATGTGACCTGCCACGTAAGCATGTTCCTGTATATTTTCTCACTTAAACTAGAAATTCATATCTAATAATAGAAAATAAGATCTGTACAAAAACGGCGCTATGCAAATCATCCAAATATTATTATTATTTTTAAGGCCTATGCTCTTTTTACCACTTTCAGTCTGTACTGTATATGTGCTTACTTTATTTTGTTTGCTTGTGTAGTGTTCGTGTACTTGTGACGTTTTTTGTGTTCTTCTCTATTAGTCCATTTTTTTTATTTTGTGGTTTACTAAACATAGATCATTTTCTTAATATCCATCAGTTCCAATTTTGTACATGTCACACTGACCATTAAACAGTTTAAGAAAATGGTATTGTTTAATGAACAAGTTTTAACATTTTCATGCTACCTCGGAGAACCGACTGAATGAAAGTTTCGTTATAAGGTAGGTATTTAGCGATAATAAATTAGAAATTAATAAAAATAATAAGATAGTAAAAACATGAATATCGATACAAAAAAATAATTTTGTTCGGGTAGCAGAGCTGCAGTTTAATTTTTAGCTTGAGCTGCAATCGTTTCACTTTCATTAGCATTCAGTTGCTAGCGTGGAGGACCATTAAAGAAAAAATTAAATTCTGAAAAAGAAGATTTCTAAATATTAAAGTACATTTTTAAAAAGGAAGATAATAGTTTTGCACCTGACGGCGATAATTTTAATTACCACTCATTTATTAACTACCACTAGATATAAGTTGTTCTACCTTTCTTTTTATAGAGAATCTTCTGTAATTACACAATGCTCCCTTTTTTCTCCCTGATCTTTCCTGATCGCCTCTATGCATCAAAACCCGAGTATCGCAAATTCATCTGCAGTATTTCAACAGGAGGTGTGTGTAAGTAGGGGGTAGTTGTACCGATCGTCCGGGCGAGTTATCCCCGATCAGTTTCTGTATTAAGTTTTCAATCAATCAATGCCACTGAGCAGAGTGGTCCCAAGTTACCAGAATAAACGATTTACAAATGGTGCCTCAAAAGAACGAATAAAAATAGGAACTGCTTTGGGTCCAGAAGAGGGAGGTAGAGTAAAGGGGAGAAAAAGGGAAGAGAATTAAAGAGAAAAGCTCGAAACATCACGGATCGGATTGATGTGTGTTCAGGTGTTTGTTTTACGGCGACATTTTGATAGAATGAGGAGTATTTTGATATTCATTGATATTGAGTTAAATCGCATCATTTCGTTCTCTGTTATGCAAACTTCATACAGTAGCAAAAAGCAGCCCGCTCACCTCTAACCGCTCACCGGGTAAAAAAGATTATCTCCTCATGACTGCACCTCCAACCACAGTTGACACAAGAAGAGTGAGGAATATTCGTTGGCGCTGTTTGAAATGTCTACAATACGACATATATTAACACTATACCTATAATTAATTATAAGTTTGTACAAAAGTAGGCTTTTTTCCTACTTTGTTTTTTTGTAAGTTTCAAAAGGTAACTTTAAAACCGTTTAGCATGGTGTATCAATATTAATAAATATATTAGTAAAAAGAATAATCAAATAAAATAATTTTTCACTTTAACAAATTGTAATCGATGAATTTCTTTAAGTGGGAAATGTAAGGATATTAGAAACTCTATTGACGGTAAGTGAAGAATTAAGAATTACACTGATGGGAAAAGAACTTTGATAATCGTGATTTTCGCGAAAGTTGCTTATGTTTTTGTTATTGGAATTTGATTTAGTTTATTAACACATCTTTAAAATCAAACGCGGTTAACAAAAGGCCATCATAAAATTTATTTCATAAAGTAGATCCTTGAATTTTTCCAGAAATTCACTGAAATAGTACAAACTGCAAGTTTCCTTTAGTACCGTCCTGATGAGAGACCATGGCGCCATTGCGTTGTTTGAAATGAATGAAGAATTGATTGAAAACCAAATCTAAAAAGCCAGATAATTCCCAACCTTACTCATATTCGTCTTTTTCGCCTCCCCCTCCTATCAGGCTCACAACATCCTTGGAATAGGAATACTACAGTCCTCGTGCAGTTAAACTCATTGCGGTTTCACTTACCAGAATACCGGATACCTAACGAAGCAATTTACGCCGATTTTTTAAAACGTGTACAAATGTACAAGAAGTGAAACGGAGATTAAACTTTATATGTTTTCCTAACTGTGTTTTTAACAAACGAGTCACTGAAAATTCTCTCATTAAACAGCAAAACATTATTAAAATGATTTTCTAGGCTTATAAATATAATATTAATGAGTATATATTTTTTCGTGTTCAGAAAAAACTTGCTGCCTAAAGGTAATATTGGTATATATCATCTCCTTATTTCTCGGGATCGCTGGCTAATTAAAATAATAGAGGTCGCTATCAAGAGGTGAGTTGGATATGGCGTTCAAGGAAGATCAAGCCTGTTCCCAAAATTACACTAAATATAAAATAAAAATATTTCCTACAAAAAATTATTTCTGATCAATAGTTATGAATCCGCCAGCACCCAAAAATACACATTTTTGGCTTTTTAATACAAGCAATAATACAAATAAGTTGACTGTTAATTTTATACGGGCAGTTGCATATTGGAATTTTAAGTGAAACGTTAAAAAATGGCTTCGCTGGTTTTCAAATTGCACCTTTTTCGACATTTAAGTATGTTTTTTAAAGAATTACAGTAAAAAAAAAACTATTCACTGAAAACTTGAAACATTTTCCTAAATACTCATAGAAAATTTATTAGTCAAATCATTTTTAGTATTGCTTCTTAAAATAATACAGTGTGATGTTTTGCGCCATTTTTGAGTGCCGAGGCTTGAACATAATGATACAAGATTTTGAGAAGCGAATTTTTCATTTAACTAAAACAAAGAATATAAATCGATTACAAAATATATGTGTGTCAGGGTCGCGTATTTCTCGCAGGATTTTAGCGGTCTTGTTAAATCCTGAAAATCCTGAAACAAATGGGTAGATATGTTGGAATCAATTAATATATGTGTGTCAAGGTCGCGTATTTCTCGCAGGATTTTAGCGGTCTTATTAAATCCTGAAAATCCTGAAACAAATGGGTAGATATGTTGGAATCAATTAATATATGTGTGTCAAGGTCGCGTATTTCTCGCAGGATTTTAGCGGTCTTATTAAATCCTGAAAATCCTGAAACAAATGGGTAGATATGTTGGAATAAATTAATATATGTGTCAGGGTCGCGTATTTCTCGCAGAATTTTAGCGGTCTTATTAAATCCTGAAACAAATGGGAAGATATGTTGGAATTAATTTGATTAAGATTTTTTTATAATTTTATTAAAATAATACCCGAAAATTTAACTTCCCATGTTAATTTTATCACACAAACCTGTTTAGCGGACAGTGATTAAATATTTGAAAATATTTTTGTTAATATTTCTAAAGTTCGTAGTTTGGGTAGTTCAGATGTACCATTTTACCATTTTAATTCCTTGAACATAAAATACTAATATCGAGGAAGAAAATAATGTGTATACTTAATTTGTGTATTCTTCAAATAAACCTGAGCAGTTGAAACTTAAATAATAAAAAAAATAATATATTGAAATTCATAAAGTCGTTTTTTTAGTGTTAGTTTTCAAATGTAATAAAAAAGTACATTTATGGCACGTTTCAATGTAACAAATACTTTCAGTATTGCCCTGGCGAAAGACCACCATTCAGAATCGAAATATTGCTTAAAATAGTTGTAGCCGTGTTTAGTGACCAGATCAAAATAACGAGGTATTTTTATGCCCTCCTCTTTCCTATATCCTTCCCCTCCTTACTTTTATCAGTTTCACAAGATACCCCAATAGGAATGCTGTAATTTCACTGGGTCCGGGCAATCGTGAGGTATTCACAACAACTAAAAAGAAATCATGTATTATTGAAGAAGTTCGTTTAAGGATGAGCAACGGGTTTCCGTCATTGTGTCGTGGCGAAAAATCGTATTAATTACATTACAACCTCCAAAGTGTAGCAATTATAATGCTTGAATTTCTTCATAATGCTTTAATTGTTGTTGTTTTTACGAGAATTTCGATTTTTGTGCGGTAGTGCAATTTTTCTTCTCGTTGCAGTAAAAACAGTTGCAATGATACCGACAGCTTGCGATGAAACTGCTGTGAGTAAAACCCAAGTTTAACAATGGTTTTCCGTTTAGAACGACATGAAACGTTCATTGCCAATCAACCTTGTTCTGGAGGTTTTGAGACCAGCCTAACTTTAGGAAACGTGTCGAAAGTTCATCGGAGACCGCCGTCAAACCATCGATGAATTTGCGACAGTGATCAAAGTTGATTGAAACGTTATGGGGTTCTTGGAGGTTGCTTCAATATTTGCGGTAGAAATGTCTTGAGTTGTGGTAAACAGGTGAATTTTTCTTTCACTATTACAATGCACTACCACTACCCCTATGTTTCAAACTACCTATTCACTATATAGTTCTAACACTGTTCTAAGTAGTAAAAGAATATCGATAAGTGTGTCGCATGTAACAATGATTACGAAGGCGACCAAAGTATGAACATGCTTCTAGTACCATAAATGGTTTCTTAATCTGTTGATGTACATATGCACTGTTGTACCCATAACTGAACAAAATTTTATGATTTATGATAACCATCGTAATTTGAGATAGTTTTAATAAGCATACATATTCGTTAAAAAATAAATAAGGAGTTATTATCTCATAAGTGTATTAAGTTGGGTTATTTTAAACTATTTTAGGTCAAAAAAAACTGCGCGATATAAATTCACTGTCATTGTTATAATTTAAAAATAAATTCCCATTATTTTATAAATAAATTCCGGTTACTTTTACTTTTACTTACGATTATGAAAAAGTTGACCTTCTTAAAATCCTTGGTTCCGGCTTGCGCATAAGAAAGTTCTTCCTCACGACCAACTTAAAGGTTTATTTCTCATATCCATAAAGTTCTACGGTGACATTTCTTCAGCTTTTTACTTTCCTGTGTTGTAGAATGCTTCATAATTCAGTGTTTCAGTTCACTCCTAGTCTATTCTACGTTCCGTGATTCCCGGAACGAAACGTAGTTACGGAAGATGTCCGTTTAAATATTCCACGTGTCAAGGGAACTTGTAACCGAAATGGCTAACTTTATTTATTGTCTCCCCTCGTCTCGACGTTATAAATTATCATCAGGCGGGAATTCCGCTTGTTCTGTAATCCAACCGTAAAATAACATCGCAAAAAGTCTTACCGTGGAAATTACCGGAGGGCAAAGAGAACTGGAGGATAGTACAAGAGATGTATTTAATAATATACTGAAAAATGTTCATGCAAGGGGCATTTTTATCTTTAAACCGATTTACTGCACCGGTGATCTGAGTATTGTTGTCGTCAACATAAGAAAGAGTATTTTTTTGTGTGGAAAATGTTGCGGGCGTTCGTTCTTTCTTCCTTTCTTTCTTTCTTTCTTTCTTTCTTTCTTTCTTTCTTTCTTTCTTTCTTTCTTTCTTTCTTTCTTTCTTTCTTTCTTTTTCTTTCTTTCTTTCTTTCTTTCTTTCTTTCTTTCTTTCTTTCTTTCTTTCTTTCTTTCTTTCTTTCTTTTCTTTCTTTCTTTTCTTTATTTCTTTATTTCAATCTTTATTTCAATCTTTCTTTCTTTTGTTCTTTCTTATCTCATTTTACAACGTTGCCCAATCGTAATCGTGTTTCATATAGTATCTGCATCTAGAAAAACATTACGAGGTGTCATTTGGAAAAAAAAACACCATATTTTACTTTGCCTTGAAGGTCCCTAAATCGTTCTAAAGAAAGTACTTTCTCCTAAAAAAAAAACCTCGCAAAAAGGTTGCCTGTCGTATGAACACGCATGCTTCCTCATTTTTAGTTACTCAAATATTTCCAAAAAATATTTTTCCATAATTTTTTTCACTGCAGAAAACCGTCATCTTTGATGATCAAAAGTTGATGATTGAAAAATAACCAGTGAAAATATGAAATAATAAATAGATTCTGTAAATGTTTTGGTAAAATAGAACCAACGATTTATTACGGTACTGACACTACTCACTACATTTTGTTTTACCCTTTTTAACAATGATTTGACTGGAAGAAATTACCACCTGGCAATAAACCCCCTTACGTATACTATTACGTAATAGCAATACACTCGCATATGGGAAAGACGAAATGGCTCCCACTTTACATAATAATAAATCATAACATTAATAAATAAGTAATAATGTTGCACTCACGTATCTTTTGACTTCTCTACAGTTTTATCAGCATTTGTACATTTTCCTTTTCCCTACTACCTCCCACGCCTCCAACGTCTCTTGTTTCTACCTTTAAATATAACTTGCCACCGAATTTTCTCACTTGGCATGTGACGTTTAGTAGACTATTCCTTTGAGAAAACTAAATTGTGTATACTTTTATCTAGAGAACTTTCCATTAGACTCTCACAAACAAATGATAGAGAAGGAAATGTTAATTACTATCTCGCAAACAAATAGAGTATCTACTTGTTTACGTTGTTTTTATGAACACGATGGTAATCACCAACTAATTAGTAACAATATAACGATGTTTTTGGTCAAAGATGTGTTTTTAGTATTTCTATTATCTTATCTATTATACAATCTAATAGTGGTTTAGACAAATAAATTGTTTTTAAACCTGATTTAAGTTTTCTCAATTTATTTTTTTATGAATTGATGTATTCGATCAGAAGAAATATTGGTTGGGAAAAAAGTAATTTCGTATTTCCTTTTTTCGCGCCTTTTTTTTCAACTAAGTATATCTCGTTCATTATTAGTCATATTGGATTATACGATACGGCGTTGTAAAGGTGGGAGTGTAAAGTACAAACGTTTTTTTGATAGTATTACGCTTGATCGGTTCAGTCGTGAACTATCGTGCGTCGAGTATGGAGGTCTCAAAGGAAGAAATTCGCCATTTTTACATTTTTACTACCTGAAAGGGAAAAACGCGTCGAAAGCGACCAAAAAAAATTGCGATGTATACGGGGCCGATACTCTTTCGGTTCGTGCTGCACAACAGTGGTTCGAGCGATTTCGTTCTGGTGTAGTGGAGGTGAATGATGCACCACGCTCTGGCAGGACTGTCGTCGAAAATGTCGATAAAATCATGGAAAATATCGAGACCGTCATGTTAGCAGTCGTAGCATCGCCAAGGAGCTGAATATCGATCATAAAACCGCTTTGAACCATTTGCGAAAGGCTGGATTAAAAAAAGCTCGATGTTTGGGAGCCACACGAGCTGACTAAAAAACCCTCACGGACCGAATTTACATCTGTGAATCGCAACAAAATCGACCCTTTCTGAAGCGGATGGTGACTGGTGATGATAAGTGGATCACTAACAACAATTTCAAGTGACAGAGATCGTGGTCGAAAGCCAATGAGGCGGCCCAGACCGTGGCCAAGCCAGGACTGACGGCCAGGAAGGTGTTGCTGTGTGTTTGGTGGGATTGGCAGGGTATACTCTACTATGAACTGCTCCCCTATGGCCAAATGCTCAATTCTGCCCTCTACTGTGAACAACTCGATCACTTAAAGCTGGCGATTGAACAGAAGCGGCCAGTATTGGTGAATAGGAGAGGAATCGTGTTTCATCAGAACAACGCCAACACAGGTCCATTTTTTTCAAAAGTAATAAATCGAAGAACACACAAAAACGTGACTTACCTTTCCAGTTGTCGAAAACAAACCACTTATCCAAAATGGCTGATAATGCTTACATATGATAAACATATATGTACCAACATAACAAACAAAAAAATCGATAATCGAATGCAACACAGCCCGCGAAAATTCAAAATTCATCTTTTCTTTTGAACAGGCCATGATATATATTTTAAATTAAATACCGGCAATTAGTTTCTATCGAAAATGAAAGAGAATTGATAGGGCGTCATCGATTTTTGTTTTTGCCGCTTTAAGTTGAGATGAGTATTGTTAATTTGGTTAAAAAAAAATTATTAGTAGTTCAATAACCATTCAACTATCAGTCTTTTTGTGAGGTTAATCAAACAACAAAATGTCTGTATGTAATGTATGTTTTCAAAGTTTTTTTATTATTTACGACTACATTCTTAACCAATCTCAGAAAGATCTAGAATAGTCCGTTGCTTCTAAGGGAACCTGTTTGCATGGCGCGGGCGGGCGTAAACCGTGGGCCTAAAGTTTTATTAAGGAATTCAATACTTCGTTTGTGTGAAAGCACTATTTATCAACATGTGATGATGACTTCCACGGCGTCACCTTGACATCTGGTCTACCTTCGAATACTTCAATTTAAATCTCGATGTTACTATTTTTTAGTTTATTTAAGATTTGATTTGCCTATGAATGCTTAATTAAACACATTGATGTTTGTACATAAAATGAAGAACAACTTGTTACCAAAATATTTTTCTGACAAAATATATATGCCCATCAATAAATTTAAAATAGCCTGCACAAATTACTTAAAATGCATATAAATCAAAATAATAAGTAGCATATAAGTTAAAATATTATAAAGTTAAAAAGAAAATGGAATAATTAGCTACTTGTAAACTTGAATGTACAAAGTAACTAATATAAAATAATAAAAAAAAAATCTAAATCTTGACGTTACCATCTTTGAGAGTCTGTGAGATCTGGTCATCACAAATTTAACATTAGTTGCGTCGATAACTTTTTATTTAAAATTTTTCACAAAAACCGTGAAAACTGAAACCAAATAGCTATCTATTACATTATCTTCTCTACCCTTGAATCCAGCCACAATTTGACGAGACCAAGTAACTCATCCACCGACTAGTCCCCGTATGTAAAGGTACAGGTGTGACATGAAATTATGGGGTTCCCACGCCGTTACTTAGCCCCATGGGAAATAAAGGAGAGTCAAGAAACATTTTTTACCACTGAATACATATCTTCGCTTAGGGAAATAGAAGCAGGGACAGTATTCATCTAGCAGACATCTGTCTATCGGTTTATTTTATTCGTGCAAACGAACGAACTCATAGATTGCAAGCCTGAAAGTATGAAAGTAATCCATAGATTGCAAGCTTGACAATATAAAAGTAATACAAACATTCTAATCCTCAAAGTATAAAAGTGATACATAATTTGTAAGCCTGAATAAAGTAATACGAGTTTGACCATATTTAAAATATCTTATGCAGTGCTTTTTCGTTAGAAATAGAGGTTTTACCATAATTATTTAAGTTCGTTGGTTTTTTATTAAGTGTAATAAATTATAAATAAATTGAAAAATGTCCTCCCCCATTGTTAATAATCGTCAAATTAAGATGAGCTTCTTTTGAAGATAAACATTAGTTACTTTTAAAATTGCTTAAAAATATTATTTTTTAAATTACTTAATGTTGTATATTACACTTACTCGTATTTTCGGAACGCTCATTATGCATTATTCACAAACACCTTTATTTTGTTACCCTTTTTAGTTTTTTTTCTGAGCAAATAAAAGTATTAAGAAACAAAAACTAGCTCCCATATTTAAATTAACAAGTTTTTCAAGAAAAATTAATAAAAATAATAAATAAGTTTATTTAAAATAGAAAATTAGACATGTGTTGTTTTAAATACGTGAGTTTTTTTTTTAATTTTTCTGTTCCTTGAAGACTTCACCAAAGTAACCAAACTAGTTGGCACAAGAAAAAAGTTAACAAAACAAAGGAATTTATTACTATTTTTTTTCATTGCCGATAGCTCGGGCGTTATTTTTTCGTTTTTCCATGTAAATGTGCGTTATCCGCCACACATTTTTTTCACATTTTAAAATAATGATATCGGTGCTTTATTTCAACCCTATGTATAAATCTATTTCTCTTTCCAAATAAAAAGAACGCTTTCAAATAAAATATTATTATTATTTGATTTTTTTCTCAAATTTTATTATTTAATGATTACCAACTATTATTACTTTACTATAGACAAGTTTTTTTAAGTTGTTGTATAATGTGATTTACCATTAGTTTTTTCCTTGTTTATGAAAATGAATGAGTTAATGAAATTAAAGTATTTGTTAAGTACATTTCTTGATTATTTAGTAAATTGTTTTGAAACAGTTTTAACTATTAAGTATCTCATTTAATAGAGTTTCAAGATAATTCGCTTGTTATCGAAATAAGTAATTAGACAGTAAACTAAAATCAGATAAATTAGTCGTTTTCATTTAGTCTAATTACAGTTTGACAATAGTCTTGAACGCCGAAGAACTTGAAATATGAAAACTTGATAAAATCATTATTTTTATTTTTTTTTGTCTTTGTAATGTGGTTTTACAAACTAAATACAAAACTATTAATACATTACATTTCACAACTAACCGATTCGTCAAGGCTATTCTGTATACTATTACTCGTGTGTTAATTTGTATACCTTATCTGTAGCTTTTCCGTAGAAATACGCATGAAATCCTACCGATAAAGGGTTAATAATTTAATTTTAATGAATATTTATGTATTTGTATATGGGTAACTGATATGTGATACCTATTATCAAAGGTCATATTAGAGAAGATATAACAAGCATAACGTTTTACGTTAGTATCAATTCTAAGCAGACATATAATTTGAAATATCAATATCTGTGGAGGAATGTAATATTCTGCAAATCGGTTGAGGGTGGTAAGGACGAGGCAAGAAACCAACCCCGTAGAAAAGTGTACCCAACCACTGGGTAGATTACTCTCCTAACCCAATTCAAACTTCTTTTTGATGATTTTCCACTTTTCACTATTAACTCAATGGTCAAGAATAAATTATAATACTAATAACTTGAGATTTTTACAGGTTTTGTAACATTTAATTGCCTAAATGTATCATGAATTTCTTTATTAACTTTGTCGATTCTTGTCTAACTTATTCTCATCGCTTTTTTCCCCTTAAACCTTTATTATCCATGTTTCATATAATCTCAGTACTTATTTCTTTGCTACCTTGCCACAAGTATTTCCATCACTCACGTTGTCTCAAAATTTCTTGTTGAACTACACTGGATTTGTCACCATTTTCCTTCCCAACCTTTACGTTTACTGCCCAACCGAATTCCGCAACAAATTTCCCTACAAAATTAAAAACTAAGTATTTCTTGCCTTACATATTTAATTAGCATTTGCTTATAATAAGCATCTTTACCTAACCTAACTTCATCATTGATATACCTACCTACCCAAAATATCCTAACCTTACCTCGGTTTCATGAATATTTCCCCATGTTTACTTAAGTATTACTCACCCAACCCATTTTCATCACAATTATAGATTTTAACCTAGAAAAAATTAACAAAACCTAGTTACATCAAGAATTTCCCTGCTAACATAAACTTTACCTTGCCTAACCTATTTTAAACATTGATTTTCCTGCTTATCTAAAAATTCCCAGCCTATTTTATTTTCATACCGATTTTCCATGCTAATATTAACATCAACATCTAACTCAGTTTAAGTTCTTATATAACGTTGAAACATGATCAAAATAGTATTACATAAATTCATTAGGTTTCCTACTATTCAAACAACTTAAAACTTATCTTCAGCATGTCACAGCAACCATACATGTTATGTACACATACTCGTAGATGTTTTATTTGTACTGTGAAAACGTTGAAACAATATTTGACTCGAATACAGGTCTGACTATATAACACGTTAACGGGGTAAAATCCCATCTCAGAGACAGGTCTGAGTATATTACACGTTCACGTTGTAAAATCTCATCTCAGATTTGAAGTAATGCGAAGTGATTTCGGTATTCGTTGCAAGTGGCAAGTAGTTTACCGTGCTCGGTGGCTTGTTCCTTCATAATCCTAATTTACCGCATGATTAGACCTTTGTAACTTCGCTCAGTTCCGCACAAGACCAAGTTCATTATACATTACGGGGGTGTGTAGGTATAATGATAGATAAGACGCTAACTGCTTGGGAGATCGCTATTATTAAACACCCCTAAACCACGTTTCTCGCAATATATTGTGGAATCCCATTAATTTCGTTCTCACTCATCTAAATATATTTTTTTGTGTTGCGAAGCGAATATTGCGATGTTAATGGTTTAACTACCATCAATGATATCCAATTCATTTTTATATCCATAAGTTGCCTGTGAGTTGGGATATGAAGGATTGTGCAGAATGTAATATACTCTTAGTGCAGAAGTTAGGATTAAAAAATTGTAGAAGAGTCGGCGACAAAATACACAAAATGGACAGCGATTGCCTTCGAGGTCATAGGTACTCATAGGTATCTGACACGTATTTATTTAACCTTTAAATAAACATATTTCCCTTTTATCTGAAAAATTCTGCAAGGAATTCAAAGGGGAGCAAAATAGAAATTGTTTTATGATTTAAAAAAAACTCTTTTAGGGGTGGTTTTGGTGGTGAACATAAAACGAGCCTAGGGAATGTAATGTGCATTGGGGAAGTTAAAAATATTTTTTTGACCATACATATATATTTTTGAGATGTATCACAAATTTGCTTGAGTCAATTATGGGGCAGTATTTTTAATATGTTCGTTTAAAAACACTCCCGCCTTAAGGCTAGCTTATGCATTTAAGGGTTAAGTCTAAGATGGAAGTGGTTATGTGTGGTGATTTGAAAAAAAAAATTGTGTTTATGCGAAGTAAACGTTTCTAGAGAATTAATTACTTGTTCATGTATTTAAATAAACTTTTGCTATTGTTAAAGTGGTTAGGATTATGCGAAGTATTTAAAAATTTACTCATCTCTAACACTACCAACCAAAAATAATTTCCTTTGTGAGTACGTACGTACGCATGTGAAATGGCGTTAGTTAAAATTATCAAATTTTAAAAGTACACATACCTATGATGTCTTTTAGCAGACATTATTCTATATTCAAAACGGGCGGATTAAAACAACTATTTTTTTTTCTAGGCAAGTCAAGTACAGTAATAAATAAATAATAACTCACATTCAACTTCACATGTGAGTGGTTTGATTTTCGTCAAGGCGGAATAATATATCAGGGCATTTAATAAAAAAAATGATCAATATGCTTAAAAAACGGTATCGCGATACTTGAAATGTGCTATTAAGTGATATTTAAGGTAATGGCCTTAACATCAACCAAGTATTATTACTAATGTGATATGGACACAACCTTAGAGTATACTAGAGGTAGCCCAAGCCAAGGCAGTGAAGTCAGTTTTGGACTTGTTTTTGATGATTTTAACATGACTCGGCACACCTGGGCGTGGCTAAGACTAAGGCTACGGTATTTAAATATCCATTCATATCACATATAGACATAATTTTTTTGTGTATTCGTTTAGCCACTTTTTCACAGTATTTTTATCAACAAAATATAGCATCTAACCTAAAAAACCGTTTAGTTGTGTCAAGTTTAGTGGCATAATAAAAAATGTGGGCGGAGTCCCGCCGTTAACCAGCGAAGATAGCCATCTTAAGATCATTGCGACAGTATATAGAAGCGGTCCAAGGTTTGTTGTCTTTTTCTCTCTCATGGTGTACGATGTAAAAACTCGGAAAAAGTGATTTATTAAAATTTCGGATTGGTTGGGTAAAACAAATTAGCTATCCCTCCATATATTATTACTTTAAGGACACAACTCAAGTGAGGTAATACTGCTAAGTTTCGGACGTAGTTTATTGTAAAGAGAGAGATTACGTCATAGCTTTCTGGCACCTAACTTCATATTGAACATACAGAAAGTATGCAATTTATTTAACCGATTTTTTTCAACAAAAACACTACGTTACATATTCTCCAAGAGACGACTTCTTCAATTTACACAATTTTGTTTTCAATTGATACATACAAATCAATTCAAGGTTCATAAAAAAATACATTGTGGTTATTCACAATATGTAACCATTTATTTTCAAAATATAATTGTTCTTTTTTGACAATAAAATTTTATTCAGAGTTTGTGTATCTACACCATTCCATTTTTCTTAAGCTATCCCTTGAAGTTATTTCATCTCTTACAGCGGCAGTTTGATGCCTCATAACCCTGTTAGTTTGACTTTACGACTTGTAGATTACTTGACTAACTTTCACTCCTCATGGCGCTGGAGGTAAAATACATCTCTAATGAGGAGAGATTCAATGAAACTTGTATTGATTTGATACCAGAATCTGTTGTAAATAAATTATTTATATTGTGAATTCTACCTGATATCTATTTAATTGATATTGAATATTTGAAATGAACACGTGTTCTCGACGCCCACGTACAATATGTGCTTCATTTATGTGTATAAATTCCAGTGCAGAGATAAACCAATAGAAGTGTGTTGCGGGCATGTCCGTGTTCCCGAAGCAAGCTCATTTTTTCCTTACTTGATTAACAAGTTTAAGTATCGAACTTCTTTCTTTAACAGATATTTAATTTAATTGGACCCTTTGGGGCCTTAATGTCTTATGTAAGCTGGCGACATCAGTTTTCCTTCAAATTTGCATAGATCACTTCTTGAGACTATTTGTTTGGCGACAAATCTGAAATCTCGTTGTTTTCCAAAAAATCTTGGCCTTGATCTAGGAGGCCGTTTGAGTTAACAATTTGGTTTAATAATTTGTTATTTCGTACGATAGTTCTAGCTCTCGCAACTACATGCCGTTATTGAAAAATCAGGTGTTTTGCCTTGAGCATTACGTGTGAGAATGTTTGAAAATGTCAGATGTCAAATTAAAAACTTTACTAGAATAAACACACTTACGTCTTTTTAGACAAACTTTGTTGTTTGTTTGATTTCTGCTAAACTTTCACAGAGCACAGTATAAAATTAATTTATCATAATAAAAAAATGAAATACCTACGTGAAAATCTTAATTCATGTTTATACATTCACATATGTAGTCAAGATGCAAAACTTCGAGGTACATTTTCTCAGGAAAGTGTAGTTTCGGGTGTACGATTTGACGGCAGCTGTAAGTTGACTGTCTTCTCCATTTTCATATGGCTGAAGACTTGATGGCAGCTAAAAGGAAGGAAGCGGTTCTTCAACCATTCGATGGCTGTAGTGAATTGTGCAATATCGCTGCGTAAAGCACACACATCTATAGTCAGCAAGTGAGATGATCGAGTTTAATAGAAACAACAGATTATTATATACGTAATGATACGTTCAAAGGTACTTACTTTATGTGAGCTCGAGATTTGTCGAAGAATATTAAAAATATTAATATTCAAAATGCCAACATCCTCAGTAAGAAGGGAAAGAACGTTCTAAGAAATCCGACTCACATGTTCTTGTAGAGAAATTGTCGTCTTGTTGAATATCAAATGTTTGTTGCAGAGTTACTTTCCGTAGTTACTTTATCTTTCTCGCTTCTTACTTGTGAAGGTTATATATGAGTAGGAATAAAATCTCTAGTTCTTTGACTGTTACACGATCGAAAGCTGAAACATTTAATCGGTCCAATTCCTCAGATACTTCCGCGACAATAATTTTCATCTTCCAATCCGACAGTTTAGTGACCATAATGGTCAGAGAGACGGTCTATACTAGACTATGTTAGTAAATCAAAATAATAATAACAATCTGTACTTATAAGAAGGTGGATAAAAAGTTTTCCTTTTTTGGCGTGCCCTATTCCTCAAAGAATTTCAGGCACAATTTTACCAAATGTCCTCCTGTCCTCCTGTCCTCCCGTCCTCCTGTCCTCGGCCAACCGAAATAGCTCATCCACACTTTGAACACGTAAAAATTTAAGCACCGGTCTACCAATTAATCAAATATTCTAAGTGTCCTACACTACTCTGAGCTTCCACTAATGCTTTCCTTAATCTCGTCCGTAATATTCTGTTTATGCTATCATTATTTTATTTCATCACTGTGCTATGATTACAGCCTTTAATGAGTCAGAGTTAAGTTGTGAAGAACAATTTCGCTTTACTTATATATAATTAAATAACGTGATCAGTTGAAACTTAGAAAAGTTACAGCGATAAAGTAGGGATAGAAAGTTTAGATGTGGCCAAAAGGTTTTTACTTTAAAGATGCTTCTGCTGGATCAGAAAAAAAAGGATATGTGTGGTTAAGTAACTCTACATGAATTTAAAAAAAATATCAATAGAAACCGACGAAGCTTTTACCATTCAAAAATTATCTCATTATTCCACGAATTTATATTACCATAGATTTCGATCACAATTAACATTTTCTAAAAGAGACACATGAACTGAAAAAATCTCGAAGGTTAGGGTGAAACAGATTAGATTAAGTTGTGGGAATTGATGGAAATACGACCTTGGCGGTATAACAATATTCGAATTTAATATCGTGGTGGTAAACTTAAATTTAATTTCGGAATGAGCTCCTTATCCAACATTGGATTAAAAACAAAAATTTCCTTCAAGTACTTACCTATCCCCTGCTGTAAAATAAAATACAAAACTAAATACGTGGTTCTGAGAGCCGGAACTTTTTCCAAACATCCTTTTCATATGTTCAGCTATCGCTCACACCCTGTATTCCATATGGTATTAGTAGGCTCAAGGACAATGTCATCAATCTTTATTTGCCGTTATTGATGCGCACTCGTGTTATTAACCCCAGGCCAATCTTTTATATTGATATTTGGAAATGTCACAACTGACTGAACAAGATATTGATTTATCACATTATTTTACGCACTAATAACACATTATTTGGTACATTTCGTGTCAATACATTAAACATATGAATATTAAATATGTATTTATGAAGTAATATTGTGATTAAGAAACTGTTCAACTCTGTTCCATTAATTTATTTTAGATATTGATTTAATTTAATGACAACAGCGTGGAAATGACATTAACTAAATAAAAGCACAGTATTATTTACCTTTGTGTGGTTTATTACCCCTTGGGATATGTGTTGAACATTGGTAGTCAAGTTTCAAAAATATAAATATAAAAGCCTAAAAGGTTTTATAGGAAGCGGTGTTCATTTATAAACGTGTAATTTGGCGTCAATACAATGATATATAGAATTCATTGAAGCAGCCAGGACCCTCTGAGGGCTGTATTACGGATAATGATGATGTTTTTATGATTAACATCTTCCTTTAGGAATTCATTCACTTCTTTTCGTGTTCAATATCACTCAATATAATACTTTAAATGAATATATAAGTCAATATCAATGCAATTAATGTGCACTGATTTCTTTGAAATTATGATTTGATGTTTTGCATTTATGAATCTGACCCAATTATTACAAAATTAATGGAGTGAAATTATTATTTTTTGCCTAAACCAATTTGTACCAATTAAATGTTTTTTAATCATCACAAGGCGATTGGGTTAAATATGAACCATCTTCCAACACATATATATTTATAAATTGGAACGGTATAGTGGGTTAACATCAAATGGGATGTTACCATATTATTATTGCCATTGCCTGGTTTTCTATGTGTTTTATAAAATGATATTTAAATCATTTTGTATAATTCACTTTTTCTTGTAGTTTCGTCACTTTGATAATATCTTCAGCATGCGTCTTAATAATATATACTATTATAAATATATATATACATATATGCTATTAAGTAATCTGTAAAAAAATAAAATTGTTTTTAATATTTATTTAAATTTTTAATTCTTAAGTGCCCTAAAGATATGATAATAATTATGAAATAATTAAGCATTTTTTGTTGTTGTTATGAAACAAAAAACATTATAAAAAACTAAATGAATAATTCAAATGGATTCAATATGAATTTGAGATTTAAAAAAAGTAAATTTACGTTATATATAACATCTTTGTCCACATGAACGCTAATAGTTCTATATAATATTGAACATTTGTGACTAAGTATTTTGGTTTATTGCTGACAAGAACGGCTTTACAATTACACTTTAATATCCTCGGACGGGCTTATAACTTTCACAAAGACAACACATCAACACGAATTTAACAGTGATTTATATATATATATATATATATATATATATCACTGTTAAATTATATATATATATATTTATATGTATATTTAGAGATAGCGAGAGTAAAGTAACCTTTAAAGCATGATGCACAAGCTTTTTAGAATAAAAGCCAATTTATCTATATTTAAAACACTACAAATTTAAGGGGTAGGTACCTACCTACAAGTCTTGGTGAAAATGGTATAATAAAACGGCACCAGAACTGTTAAATATCGAACGTCTTTATTAAGATTTCGACATTTTTGTTTTTCGTCGAAGGGTTGAGGGGGAGGGGGGGGTTGTTGATTCCTTGGTTGTAAACTTGCTCTTAAAATTTTGCGGAAACACTTCTTCAACCACCTATTTATCCATACGTTAGAAAATAACAGGCGCTACCAACGTAAGAATTCACTTGGGTCATGGGCTAGTTTTTGTTTAATACTTTGCCAAGTGAACCGTACAAAATGGGCCGCACGAATTGCGTCGCGGACTGCCTACGGCTCGCGCGCCGCGGGTTGTGCATCGTTGCTTTAATATATTTTTTTACGAAAGGAGGCACACTTTTATTTCAGTTTTTCAATAAAAGAAAGACGCGAAAGACAAACAAATTTGAAAGTTTGAAACAGTACGGCCATGGAAGTATATTGACTAATTCTATTGGGAAAAGGCGATTGTCTCACCAGTTGTTCATAAGAGTTTCTAAAAGTCCAACTATCTTATTTGAATATATCACAAGAGTCGATTCTCGAAACTAGTGGTACTATGGTACCCAAATAAAATGAACTCAAAGGGGAATATTGTGAGGCGAGAGGAAATGGGGGAAGAGAAAGGTTGGGATTTGACCTTATAACTTATTTTCTAGTAGGTTCCTTATTTTAGAGGGTCGTGTTCGTCGGTCAAATTGACCCTATTAACCAGTATCCTCCACTCTTCACCGTTCTGCATATATGTAGAGCTGTGGATACTTGTGAAACTTTTCTAAATACTTGAATCTGTCCAGCGTATCGAGGATCTTCCTCTGTTTCTACCACCTTCCAATCTGCTAGGAATAATTTAGGAAGTGTTGTTGACAAACGGTCGACAGAATATTCTGGATTCGTAGCTCTTCTAGGAGCGATGGATTGATACTCTTTGTTATCTTGACAATTCTTCTCCCAATCACATCTCGAAAGTGTCCATAATTTTCCTTTGTAGTGTCAAAGTTTAATCATCTTACAGAATGTGTAAAGCTATTTAATGCAACCGACGCATCGTTTCAATTATGTACGCTTATCACAAGAGCAATCACCGAAGTATCTTCCACTCTGGAACGATACATAATTAATTATATTAATTAACGTGATTTGTGAAAAACCCTATTCTATAAAATATAATATTATTTCCCGATTGCCTAGTTTTGAACCCAAAGCCTCGTAGTCAAGATTCGAGATTTCTTCCCCTCTTTTACTGAAGTCATTATATCTTTGAGACGGATCACAGCAATATGTTGAAATAGTTATATTGCACACCCTGTATAAGGCTATCGCAAGTACAAAATCTTCGAAAGTGACCGTGTCAGACAATCGTAACTCTAGGTGTCCCATGGGTGTTAGTATTTCAATTGCAATTGTCTAAACCAAAATTTTACACTAAACGTTTCTTATTTTCAGAATAAATGCGTACTTAAAAATAAAGTAGTTTTCCCCAAAAAAAGATACTATTAAAACGGTAAACTTAAACTAGATGTGGAATATTTAATTTCTTTACGATACATTTATTTAAATTTGTATTCACAATTCCTATATTTTGGTAAACCTAAAACAAAATCAAATATAATTCATCATACAAATTCTGTGTGAATTAAGTCGACGCAAAACGAGAATAAAATTGTTAACTGCACTGTTTTTGGGGGACTTTAAAATGTGTATTTCAACAATTCAGCCAAATCTCTTCAAAATAAAGCATTCTTTGCCTATCACAACAAATGCTCGTTAAATATAATTTCCATCCGTAATTTTTGTTGATCGCACCGGGACACGAACCCCGAGGCTTTGTGAAGACACAATAAAGACGATTTCTTTTCAAGAAAGGTTTCTTTTATCGCATTTTTCTCCCAGTTCATTTAACATAGCTCCTTTGCATAATTGGAAGGAAAGCAAAATTCCGCCGGAACTTCTTGGGCGATATTTTAGGGAGGATGAGTAATAGCGCGGGATTAACAAAGAATTAATCTTGTAGATTCGACGAAAGGTATTAAAAGCAATCGGTGGAAAACCTGACGTCCTGTCTTCCTGTCTTATTCTACATCAATTCTTCGAACTTTTCCGCGAAACAGGCTTTTCTGAAAGCCCTTTATGGTAATATACTATATTATATACGTTTTTATTTATTTTATATCTAATGACGTAATATTATTATTATTATGATGGAATAACAAAAGGAAATATATAAATAAAACATTTAGGCAGTTGCGCATAAAACTTGCTTTTTGGTTGGTAAATGAACCTTGGTAAAATTTGCGCAACAGGCAGTGGTTTATTTAAAAAATTGTTTGCATTCGCACAATGCTTAGATCAAACAAAGATAGCTTACATTTAAAAATAAAACTAATGACATTTGTAAACACATCCTTGAAATTTTGTTATTGATCAAATCAATGGTAAAAAGACGAATTATTGAAATCTTTTATAATTTAATTGAATTTAATTTAATATTATTTAGTTCTGGTAGTTTGAGTTTATATTTTGGGTGACAGCTGTTTGATAATGACGTTGAACGCCGAAACAGCTATCACTAAAAATAAAATAAAAACTGAATAATAAAATACTTCATTTAATTCGATTGAATTTTAAAAAATGACAATGGAGTTCTACAAATTAGAAATATTTTAAAACAACGAATTATTCTTGTATTAAAAAGCCGAGCTTATTTACCAATGTGATAATTATTAAGACCGGTCTGTAGGTGAGTCGACAAACGCATCGGATTCCCACCCGGGCGTCTTCCATCATTACACAAGCAACATCTTCCGCTTCTTATGATGGCAGTAGGATTTTTCCAAATATTGTCAGGTTATTCGTACCCGGGAATGTTCGTCTTTCTTTTAAAAAAAATAAAAATAATACTCTTAATATAATCCTGGTGAGACACCACCACCCCGAAACGTTGCTTGAAGTTTTATACACCGTGCTTAGTGACCATATCTGAATAGACAGGTACTTCTGACCTTCCCTTGATTATCTTATTCTCCTTCTCACTTGATTTAGCCGCACCACACACCACAAATTAGGGATGCCGTAGTTTCCCTGGCTCTAAATAGTTGAAACAATGTGTTGATCACATAAAAAAAACTGCTTGAGCGGGTTCACAGTTCCATATTAAAGAAACACAAACAGTTTTTCTCATTTGTAAAATGTTAAACACGTGATAAAATGTATCATGGGGGTTCAACACGAATTCTGAGCATGGCTAAGTGATTAATGAGAGTTTCTCTCTCCCATCCTCGGGACGGGAAAACCCTCACTCTGCAGCCGATTCAAAGCAAGAGGCTGACGTCTTAATACACCCGTACACCCCTAAGTTTGCCCTACTCCCTCCTCCTCTCGCCGCTGCCCAACCCTCTAACCCTTGTTCCTCTCACCAACTCTCACCACTCAACCAAAGCAAATCCAGACACAAGTGGCCTGTTTAAAGCACTCATAAAAAGGAAAAGCATTCCCGGTACAAAAGATAGGATTTTCATTATGTCGGTATTAGTATTGGGTACGCCATGAGAATTTGATATAAAGAATTTACAAACAATTGACGTCACAAAGCGTAAAAGTCACGAAGCTTTTAATATAACTGACGATTCGTAGCTCGGTGGCTGAAAAAAACATATCATTAGTTATTTAACAATAATACACTTAACGGAGTCAATTATGAAGAGGACTAACTATTAAAGACGTGGTGCATATCTGGGAAAAATGTTTAACGTACAGATAATAATTTACCAATTTCTTATTTCTTAGTAATTAATATTCACTAAAAGATAGCCGCAAATGTTTGCTTATAAATAAATGAAGATATTTATTAATCCACCGCCGACGTTTTGAGAACTAACTAAAATATCTGGTACCACAAGTAAAACATATTTTTTTGCACATAATGTTTTCTTTGTGTTTCTACCCATTGGGTTCAGTCTTTTTCATTTACTGTTTAATCGAATCTACTCTGCTAAATTGAATTATCTTCAAAATCCAATGAACACCGAGTCACAACGACTTAGATAAACTTTCTGTTTTCTTTTGTAGTCTCGGGGTTGAAAAAGAATCCTTTCTCTTGAAAGGCTGTACTCAAAGTGGGAAAATCCAGGAACAACCTGAGAGGTTGTATGAGGTAGGTAGGTCGGAGGTTGTATGGGAAATTTACGAGCAAAAAACCTTCCTCCAAAGGTCAAAGCCGGGATGTTAAAGTGGTAAACACTAATATACAACGAGCCGAATCTACCGCAATTCACAATTCCAGATTCGGTATAAAGAAGGAAAGCACTAACCATTTTGGTATCGGCACTAGCAACATTATTTTGTTAGGAGTTTTACCTTAATAATTTGCCAAATTTAAGGATTTATATGTATACTTACCGCAAGGAAATCTAGGGCTTTTGTGTATTTCGCGTTTTAGTTCGATATTCACGAAAATTGTTAATTTATTGTTGAATTTGGTTTCATTGAAAATGTAGGATGTAGAATTAAAAAATAAAATCGATAGATCACATTATATTTGTGGGTACTTGAGATGAAAGAAAACGAAGATTTCGTCTGACAAATTAATTTATTATAAATAATATTTGCAGCTTTGTTTGTTTTCGTAAAATAAAATACTCTGTGAAAATGCAGACACACCACAAGATTATTTCAAACACCACTTTTAGTAGTTATTAGTAATGCATAATATTATAAAATAAATGAAAAAATAACTTTGTTTAAGACCACGGATATTATTTTAATTTTAATAACCAAAGATTATTATTTTTTTCAACCTCAAAGTATGTTAAATTTAAAAAAAATGGCCAAAGTTAATAAATATTATACTTTAAAAAAAATCACATTTCGAAGGAGTGAAAATAATTGTAAATATTGTGTTTAATTTTGCAAATTTAAAAAAACTTTCAAGTACATTATTGCAGCATATATGATAAGTTGTACACATTTCCGGTATAATGTAAAATGCGAAGTTTGTATTTGTTTTGTTTCACAGTCGATATGCAGCCCTTAATATTGTAAATTACTGCTTGAAATTCTCGCATACGAGCAAAAATATGGTGGCTAATGGAGTAATTTAAGGCTCTCTACGGGAAGATGTTGCTGAAACTACAATTAATTAGCTCAGCCCGTCGAGAATTCAGTGTGGTGCGGGCTGAAATTTAAAGGCTTGCGAGGGAAGTATGTTGGTTCATATGTCTTACACTGAAAGAGTGAGATATTTTTTATAAACTTTAACTTCTGTTACTTTTTACGATTTTAGAGGAACCTGAGAACCGTTTTAGATAGATTTTCTTTAATTATTTCAACTTCATACAAGAAGCCCTAAGGTTTCCTCTAGGGCCACGTTATATTTGGGGAAGCAATGTGGAGAGTCTTTTTGGGGAAAAGTTGAGGTGAACTATGTACTTGAAGAAGAGAAGAAATGGAAATAACATGAAATCTTTCCATAGGCGAAGCGCTGTTAAGCTCTAGATCAAGGGTGGCCAAACCGCGGCCCGCGGGCCGCATGCGGCCCGCTGGGTGTCTGCTAATGGCCCGCGGAGCATATTATGCAAAAAAAAATATTATTATTATGGATAATGAATGTAGCGCCGTTTTCGTATAAATATACCTCAAGGGTGATTTAATAGTGTACATAAAACCACCAAGAGAACATTCCATCGTGCATAGTTTGTATCATATCCCACATTATGGAAGTATCTCAGTACATTGATTCAACTAACGTGACAATTTCTTCTATGGTAGGTAAAGCGAACACGCTGATCTTGCGTGGATTCGCAACGCCGAAGGACGTGTGGTCGCTTCCATTGTGCGTTATATTGTATCTCGCGAGATTTTGAGATTGACTTTTACCGACCGCAACTGAGTATCCTGTCTAATACTATACCGAGTCCTGATTACTTTTTGAAGCGCAGTGAAGGTAAGCAAACCCAGCTTTTATTTTATATTTCGCTTTCATTTTGTAGACTTCTATTTTTTGTATTGTGTTTAATTATGAGAATCTAACCAAATTACTAACCGTGCAGACTACTGGCTTTTGTCTCATACATGTTATGACAAGGAAAAATATCCTGCATTTCACAAACATGCCCTATCGATGATTTCGCTATTTGGAAACACTTACACGTGTGAACAGCTTTTCAGTCGAATGAAGCACATTAAATCTCAAATGAGATCACGAATCACTGATGAGCATTTGGAAAAGTGTTTGCGTGTAGCAACAACATCAATTGCTAAAAACATTGATGCACTTAGTTGTGACAAACAAAATCAGACGTCACACTAAAACTTATTAACTAACGAACCATCACGCCATTTCCCCGTAAGAGTTGGCAGAGAAGATAAAATACCATACCACTGTATCCTGACACACTTCCTTCGCTTCCTCTACATTCATACATCTTCTCATGCACACACGCTGATTATTTCAACTTTTCACATGTCCACTTTTAAGTACTTATCGTACTTGATTATGCCACGTCTTTCTCGGCCTTCCTCGGCTTCTACATCCAGACACACTTGCATTATAGGTTCTTTTTAGCCGTTCTTTCATCACTCATTCGCTCCACATAACCAAATTATCGTAAGAGCCCTTTCTTAATTTTGTCAATAACGCTTATCTCAGCCTTCCACTCTGTTCTAATTTCGACATTTGTACACCTATCATACATAATCTTACAACACATTCGCCTGAAAGATCACATTTCAACAATATTCAGTCTACTTTCATCCTTCTTTTTTCAACACCACGCTTCACTACCATACATAAGGGTTGGTACCAGAACTCCGTTATGTACTGCCAATTTTGCTTCTTTCGATAAGTTCTTATTTGCCACTATCGATTTTAAGGCACCATTAACTATGTTTCCGGCACTAACCCTTCTCTCAATGTCCTTATCCACATTTTCGTCTCTTGTAAACATACTTCCCAAATATACAAATTCTACAACCTGCTTTAATCTGTCTCCATTTGCTATAATCTTACATACCTACAGTATGTAAAATTTATTATATTTGGTTTATTTTTTATGATAATTTTTGGATTGCTATTTTTTGTATTGTAACTCTAATCTAATAAATATGTTTGACTCTCATTTTTGTTATATTTTCTTAAAAAAATACACATATTTCTTATTTGCATTGAATAATAAAAGTCCATTCTTTTAAGTTCGCTCCCATGCCCTAAATCAGAAAAAGAAAAAAAAAAAATAATAATAAAAAAATAAAAATAAATAAAAAATAAAAGATAAATAAATATTAAAATAATAATCATAATTTAATGTTAATAATTGTGTCTATCTGATAGGACCTGCCAGGTAAGTATGTTCCTGTATATTTTCTTATTTAAACTAGGAATTAATATGTAACGATAGAAAGTAAGATCTGTACAGCGCCCTTGAGGTGATTTTTATTATTATTATTAATAGAAGAAATTTTGTTGTACGGCCCGGTAGGAAATCTCATTTCCAAAATCTGGCCCGGCTGCTGAAAAGGTTGGCCACCCATGCTCTAGATCGTTTGGCAAAAATGAACCGTTCGCACATTATGTCAACGGTGTTGAAATTTTGAGTATTTATTTAGCGGTGCCGAAGAGATGAATGTCACCAGTTATTCTAAATATGTTTCATTTAAATATCGGTAGAATAAACACAACATTGTCACCGGAAAGGTAAGAGGGCTGAAGCGTCATTTTGGAAAGTTTTCACCAAAGCATTTTAAAATATTACTTGTTTTATAATCAAATTCATAAGTCTTCAGTACCTGGTTGGATGTTGGTAACTCAGGTAACTCAATGCTCTCACTGAGTCACCTGAAGCGACAAAAGCTAAAAAAGTCCTAAACTTGTGTCGCTTGAGTCAAGCCTTTTCCCAAATGGTAAATATGTTTTTGATGGCCGAAGGACCACAAAAGTCTTCAGAATTAAACTAGAGTCAGAGCAGTCAATGGAGAAAAAAAACTGATCAAAACTACATGTTAAACACATTTTTGACCAATGTGTCGTTTGAGCCCTTTTGCCTTTCCAGCGACAACATAATACCATACGTCCTTGGTAAAAATACTACCATTTAGTCGTTAAAATTTCACGAAATTAAGATAAGTTGAACTGTTTAAGGACCAGTTCGGTATCGTTTTCTGCCAAATTTTAGGAATAATTGTGAACTGTTCGGAAAAGTTTGAGTAAAGTTTCACGAACTTTGCAAGACCGTTTCAGGCCCCATGTCAACATTGTTTCAGTACCTTACTTTGTTAGGGACGCGGGGGAACGGGTTGAAGGTGAAAACAACCCTCAATATTTATTCCGCTAAACCAACGCTTTGCGTAAGAATACATTATTAAAATCTGCCTAATAAGTATCGAAAATAATAAAATTGTTACAAGAGGAAACCAGTTTTAAATTTCATTCGTAGTTCGATAAATTTAATATGGCAGAAATCTGAAAATGAGAAAATAACTAGTCATTGATGTCACATGACACTTTAGTTAATACATCAGTGTGATTTAAAATCCCATGGATATATTTTTTTTATTCTGTACAAATCTTATGTTCGTCTGATTGGGTCTATTTAATTAATTCAATTATTTATTATTTTTAAAACATCACAAAAATATATATTTCAAGGCGTTTTAAAACAATAACTCGCTTTATTGGGTGTATTACAGTGTATACAATAGCCATAAATGAAAATAACTCCAAGAAAAATAAATTAGAGTACACACAAACACGTACTTAATAAAGATATGATTGCAAAAATAGCAGAAATGCTGGTCGTTTGAACGAAGATTCATTTACGCACAACATATCGATATCCGAAGCATTCATTCATATCTCCCCACCGACATGACCATTGGCAAGTGAGTCCTGCAAGTCGGGAGATAAAACAATCTATTATGTCGATGACGAAGATAACCATAAGAAACATCTGGAACGTCTGTTATCTCTAACCCAAAAATACTTTATGAACATACTTGACTATGTACAGAGGAGGCTGGTTCGTCTGACTAACAATTATAACATAGGCATGCTGAGTCTATTGTACAAGTATTGGAATGAATCCTGCTTGAAGGACCTAGTAGCATTAATCCCCAGCTGGCAAGAGTAGAACACTTGTTCAGAATTGATATCGGCAGTGTAAGAACGAATAGTTTTTTTGCGTTGGTTCTATTATAAAAAGGTTCAAATTTGGAACGATCTACTAGCATCCGTTTTTCTTTCTAAAATTAATCTAGGCCTCTTCAAGACCCGCATTACCTAATTCCTTCCTATGGCCCCTTTCTTAAACTGCCTCACATAGTTGTAGTAAGTATAGTAACCCTGCCTTTTCTTTATACAGAGAGAGGAGCTCTTGCAAAGCACCACAAAAAGTTGCCATCACTTGGAAGTACTAAAAACTACTGCCCAGTTTTGCGACAAAAAGTTTTCATCTGTTAACCGTCTTGATAACTTCATTAAATAGCAGTATTTAAATCTTCTTCCTCGAGGGTTAATAATAACTTACGGTTGGTGGTGAAATCAGTGTGGTGACGTGGGACGTTTCGGTTCAGATTAAAACGAATTGCCTCCCCTGCTCCTTCCACCCACTCCTCCTTACACCTCCCCCGCCCGTCCCCTTCACCCCCCTCCGCCCCTTCTGCCTTCCAGCTCTTCCTTGGGGATGCAATGAAAATAATGGCGTCATTAACGGCTGCTGAAAACCGCTTGTTTGTTTAGCCTCCGTGTACTTATTTGTATGGAGAACGCGGTGTTTGATTAAAAACATTACCAACATGCGTTAAACGGAATTTCGGAGCATGAAATCATAAGGAAAACAAATATAAAATATGAATAATTTCTATAAATACGTTATTGTCTTTCACATAAGTTCTTAAGATTACACATTCACAATCTGATTTTGTTTAAGGTGTCCGGGAGACCAAGATAGCAACATGCTGAATTACTTGCCGTATTCTAAGACTGTATGTGTAATAATAATTTCTTTATTTTGTAATTTTGTATTATGAAAACTTATTTTGGGACAAGATAAATTTAAGTTCCATGAATGATACTTAATACAATTACACAACATTTTTTAGCATCAAAACTATACATTTTACAAAAATACAATACCAAAAGTGAGGTTATTAATACTAAGAATACGAGAAAAAATAATTTTAGAATAAGTAAATATACTCAAGTGAATATGAATTAAAATATAAAAAAATAACAAAGCAGTAAATTAATAATGAAAGGGTAATCATATTACATTATAAAGTAGCCGAGGAAAAGAAAACAAAAAAATGACTCACCTTTTTTGTTTCAACTCATTCAGTAAAACATTCCTTACCGTAGACTTAGAAACAATGCATTGCTGTTCCTGAATCATCACTATACTAGTTATGGGTGTCATTCTCCACTGTCCAAAATGTCAAGACTTGTTAACTCAAGCCATGGTCTTGAAATTTTTTCAGTCGAAATGATTTTTGTCATTCTGTACGACCCTACCGAAACCTTGACTTGACCTCAGCTTTGACTTGAATGTTCTTTCTTTTATATATTTTCGTCCTTTTTTGTTATGGCTTACCTGAAATATAATGTATGTGCTTTCTCTGTTGCTCTTTTTTCCCATTTCGTGTTATGTATTTTATTTTGTAATTGGACAATACTCGGTTAGCATATAAATAAACAAAACAATACAAGTGTTTAATTATACACACACATGTGGTCAGATGTTCAATTATATAAAGTTCTGTTTGAGGTCGCTCTGTAAATCAGGTGGCCAAAAGGCCGCTGTTGCTCAGTGACGCAGGCAGGAAAACTAGTGAACTACAATGTTATTAGCCAGGTGAAATGAGAAATTTCATTCAAATGATGTTCTGTTTATTATGAGCGTAAGCCGTCGAAGTATTGCACGGATATTTGGTATGGCCGGTGATTTGATTTTTGAAAGATAGTGCCGTTGAAAACGGCATACGTTTGTACGTTCGCAGAATTAAAGAAATTAACGTTTGTTCTGTAGAGGTGTTGCCCCGTGAATAAAAAAAATAAATTCTAACAGTCGTTTTTTCTACAGTCTAAAGCTGCATCGGCGATAAGTAAAATCGGAAAAATTTCATATAGTTCAAATACAATTAGTTAGGTTATGAACGGAGAAGAAGCTTTGGTAGGCCTGAATCTAGACGACGGTAGGAGTTGATGATGATGTATAAAGAAAATCGATTTGGAGTGATGAAATAAGGTAATTTATGGTTTGAATATTTGTACATATGATCGAAATTGCGTTATGAACGCAGCAATTATCGATGCACTGGTGCACTACCCTAGGGCTAAATTATTAAATGAAGCAAAATGTTAGATACTTTCAATATCGTCCCGGTAAAAGATCAACATTCAGAATTGAAGTGTTGCTTGAATTGGCTTTAGCCATATTTAGTGTTTGACATGAACTTCCCAATCTTCTTCTTTTCCATCTCTTTCCTCTCTCTACTTCCTTCGGTCTCACAACATACTGGTTTTGAGTGATAATCATTTTTTTTAACCATAGATAATTCAAAGAAAGACCTCCCCATTTCCAAGATATGCTCAGAATAAATATGAAAAACTTTCCTTTCACCATTTACATATTATTTAATTCAATAGAACATATTTATCTTACGTTAAAAGGTCAGTTATACCAAAAATGTAAATCTGAAATTCTTTGGAAAAGCAAATAATCTTCCGACCACACGGTAGCCCGGAGTGGCCGCAAGAATTCGGTCAGCCGCACAAAACAAACCACTAGCAGCAGATTGGAGGGTAGCTGGTAGCTGGTAGCTGGTAGCTAGTGGTGGGTACTTATAATTTAGTTTTGCTCGGACATTCAGTGCCTCTCGTTGGCTTTCGAAAGTGTAACATTTTAATTAAAACCACTGTAGTCGCGGAATGAATATCAGGAACAAAATACCTCGGTGCCATTTTCTGGTGCGGCGGTGCATATTTCGAAACATATTGATTTTAAGCTGGATTTAACTTTGTAGATAATGTGATCGATTAAATTCATCAAATATTTAGGTTGGGGGCTCTACCATAGAGTCAAATAAAGGGTATTATATATTAGAATATGTTTAGTGGGTGTTATGAAAAAAAAGTTTTTCTTGACATTCATAGATTGACAACCTAAAAAATCATTTCTCTTCAAATTGATTCGGTATATCATATTTTTTCCTAAATTATATGCATGCACTCCACTCGCAAGACTCAACTTCTAACAGCGGTCACAATTTTGTTTTAAATTCTAGCTTCAAGCCACAATTCATTTTGTTGTTGTATCTATTTTGTAATATAAATCGCGTTTTTATTTTATTTAACCGTATTAACCAGGTTTTTTCTACCGACTTTGTTTGATAAGCTTTAAGAACTACCTTAAAATACCCAATATTTTATTCCTCCATATTCACAATGTGAACTTACCCGCATATCTATTATATTACCGGAACTCACACCGGGAATAAACGTATAAAATATATGCATTATATTGATATGTTCACCTGAATAGTATGCAGTTGCTGCCTTAATTTGTGTGTATTAGTACTGGGCGTTAACTATTATGCGAAAAAACGCCAACGTCGTTATCGTTGGCGATTGTTAACTGTTAAATATAATCGCTGAAAATAACGCTGACGTTGACTATTTTTTGGTAGACTACTAATATAATACTATATTTTCTAAATTATATATAAGTACACAAAGCGTCCCTGAGGTGATTTTCCCACGAAATCGGCGCTATAAAAGTTATCCATTTATTATTATTATTACTAAGTCTAGACGTTGAATTGTATGCACTAATAATGTAAATGCATTAGTAAAAAAATAGTAAAAAAGTAAAATAATATATTGCGTCGTATTTTCTACTAAAACTTAATTTATTTGCTTACTAGGTATTTGCACTTTGGCCGTGAAACAAAACATAAACATTAGACAATTACAATATTAATCGTATTCTTCAACTCACAAAAACACATCGAATGCACGCGCGACAAGTAAAAACGCGGCAAACTTAACGAGTAGCAGATTGACACAAAACTAATTAGCAAAAATAATGAACAACGAGCCTTTTGGTTTTAATAATAATAATCTTCTGTTAAAAATAACAGTTCGATGAAAAGACATTGGGAGATATTTAACATAACTGTTATTTTGCTTGTCATTATTTTATTCGCTTGATGCGAGGCGCTACGTATCGGCTGTTTCGGATAGAAAAGTCAACAAAGATGTCAAATAAGAAGATATATAACTAAAAGATTATTCCAAACTATGCATATAATTGTTCACGAAGTACAAACTTTTGCACTTTTTGTTAGTTTGCGAGCGCAGATAAAATAATAGGTACATAGGCGTCAAATATATTAGTATCATAATAAATAATATCCAGCTGTTAGATATTTTTCAATTTAACAGTGGTATTTTTATTTTAGGTGCCGCCGAGAGATTCGCTTGACTCTAGAAGCTAGTTATCGCGCGTTTCGGATAAGAAAATTTACAAAAACGTCTAGTAAGAAAGTATTCGACCATTTAAAATTACGCTTACGGAGTATACACTATTACACCTTTTTGTTTACTTGGCGCTAACGCTAATACAAAGATAGATTATAATACGAGAGTGTGAAGACTGTATTGCGTCGAATAATATTCGTATGTACTCGTAGCTACTGATATTTTAAATAATATCTAACTGTTAGCGCAAATTTTCGTCAATGGCGTTAGACGTTGGCGGCAACTAGCTGTTATTTCTAAGAGCTAGATATATTTTGATACAGTACTAGTGTGTATACCATAGACATCTTTAACGTAATAATAATAATGTTAGAAATGTTACCATCGATTCCAGTTTCCAGCAAGATTGGTAATTGCATCACGTTACAGCCAATCGTTAAACTACAAGCCGACCCATCGTTGCTAAACTTCTATATTAGTTGTCGTTTAATCAACTTCTGTCAATAAATTGCTGTCGACTTACCTGCCCGCCTGTGATCAAAAGTATATCAAGTTATTTTCTTATATTATACGTAAGCGGATTTATAAACACATGTGGACATATATCTTACACATCAATAATTTAGAAGCGAACACAGCTTTTATTATTTGTTGTTCTGCTTTGATGAATATCTACCGTCATTTAGTAGTTTTTTTTCTGGCACCTTCTTCTATCGGAAGTTTGCTATCATCGAGAAAAATGATATGCTAACCTATTGTATCTTAGAAGCGTCGAGCTAAAAATAACAAATTGAATCATTTATCATAAACAAAATATGTGTTTTTTTTTCGCAAGTTCTATATTAACAGGATTTTTTACAGCCTTATCATAACTATCTTCTTTTCAGGGTTTTAAAAGAGAATTCACAAAAATTTCGTACGTGAAATTTCACGTGTGATAAAGATTCGATTTTAATCAGAAATATCAAAAATTATTTTTCAACTCGTGAAAAGGGATCCATTATTTTATAGATATGCCAACAATGTTGTAATATTAAAAATTCCATGAAATCCCAAAAGTAATATCTACCAAAAATAGTATTTTAATATTTTTGCACACAAATTTGTACCGTTTCGATTACCTTTTTCCGACTAAATCCGCTCTTCGCGCTGACCGTCTCAAATATTACAAAAAGGAGAAAACAATTCGCCCAGTTCATAAATAAAATAAATGCGAATTTCCACGGCGGCTCCATGAGGGATTAAGTTTTGAATTTTCTGCAACCATAACCACGCTGATTTGTATTTCAATTCGCCTTTCATTATTTCATTTTGTTTCTAGCTTTCTTTCCACTTCGTACCGGCTCCTCTCTTTGAAATTAATTTACTTTCTTCGTTGTTTGCCCCCATTACCTTTCCCTGGCACGCCACTGTCTTTATATCCGGCTTAAAATGGAGATTTTTCAATTTGATCCCTTTGTTTCGAAATCCGATTGCGATAAGTATATTTCCGGAATATTTTTTTTAAACGTAAATTTATTTATATACTGACGGACTATTGTTCAATAACAACAAAATACATAACACGAAATAAGAAAAAAAAAAAAAAAAAAACAACGGAGAAAGAACAGCACGAACATGATATTTTAATGAAGCGATGAAAAAAAATAGCCAAAGTCAAGTCGGTTTTGGTGAAGTCGCAAAGAATAACAAAAATCATTTAGACTGGTACCAAAAATTTTAATACCATGGCTTGCGTTAACAAGTCTCGACACTCTGGACAGTGGAGAATGATATCCATAATTAATAGAGCGATGATTGAGGAACAGCAATTCATTATTTCTGAGTCTAAGGCAAGGAATGTTCAACTGGATGAGTTGCAACAAAAAATGTGGGTCAATAATACAATAAATAATTTTGAAAATGCAAATCAAAGTCTTTCCTACGCTTTTCTAATGAAGACATTTTCAATGTTTGTTCAATTTCATCATATGAATAATCGCCTCTTTCTCGCCTTAGTCTCCATGTAAGTCCGCGAAAGAAGCGATGTTGTACAGATTAAATATGATGAATATTAACAGTAAAGAAAGAAAACCAAATGACACTGGCATGTTCTAGATGAGGGTGAAATCACTGATTGTGAAGACTACTTAATTTTAAATTAATTATACAAATGGAAAAAAAATTAAATCAATAAACAAATATCTTATCTTTGCCTGCAGATTCCATTTTCTTGGATTACACTCGAAGAACGACCACCTAAAGAGAAGATATAAAAAATACTAAATGTTTCCGTCCCAACCTGCATGAGTAAACATGTCTGTATTTAAATAAATATATTAGACGTAGGATATAACGATTAACAATTAATTAATATAATTTAAGCACCTTTACCTTGTTTTACACAGAACTTTAAATTAGATTATGAAAGTCAAAGCGAAATTCGGTCGAATTTGAAAAAATATGTATTAGTAAACAGTGGTATGAATAACAAAATATCACACCACGAAGTATTTGCTTTCTTCAAAATGTTGTAATTTATGGCTCGAATAATAACATTCATACCAGTTTTTTGAAAAGTTACGCAATGAGAACAAAATCAAACGATTAAAAATAAAATAAATAAATAGTTAATAAACAAATACGACCAGCCTTTTATACAAACAATTATTTGGATGAATTTCTAATCAATTCTAATGAATAATTTATAAATTGAATTGTAGTGATTTTTCTACGGTTTATATTGATAACAAATTCCGTATCTATCTATTAAAATTAATATCAATGTTAGAATCAAATAACATCTTTAATGTTTTTGATTTTTCGGTTTTTCAGAATTTGCCAATCATACCTTCAATAAAAGCACTGGTGCTCATATTCTTCACAAAAATGGTCATGGCAAAAGATCAAATAATTTAGAAGCACTAGAAATAAAGAACGCAATTAAAATTAAAAGTCATATTCTTAATAATCAGTTAAATTTGTTAAGTAGTCCAATATTCTTCTATAATCTGTATCTCATGTAAACTAATAAAATTTCTCTATTATTCTTTCACCTTCTCAGTTGACGTTTTGCCTCTTTCATTTCATATTATCCGTCTCCTTCTCTCTGTTCCTTTGTAATAATTCTCTATTGTTTTCTCACTGTTTTCTTATTACACAATATTTTATATTGTGTTCTCTCTCTATATGTGCAGTATATATAACCAAACACTAAAATCTGTGGTCTTATACAAAGTTGTTATTTAATTTTCAACAATAATTTAACTATGACGCTTGGTGGTTTAACGAAATTGTCTGTTTTATTTAATATTAAATATCAGCCCTATTAATACATTTGAAAATTTCGAACCAAATCTCAGCTTTGTGTGTACCTATAATCACATATTAGGAAAGTGCGAGTACATGTGTATACATTAGTTAGTATTTGAGATCTCTCATCAAACGAAAGCCAGTATATCCTACTAAAATATTTGCATTACACCCGTTCCGTGTTCCTTTTCTTGTAGTAAATCCATATTAATTATCCTAACGTCTCTGAACATACGTAGCAGAGGCGAACCCGGAGTATCGGATTCACATATTGTTGAAAAGTTAAACTCTGCTTAGCAATTCTGCGCTCCTGTTCTGGTGTGAGAATTATCTCTTGATTCCAGATAACAAAGGCTCATGAGTGGGAGTCTGGTTTATGTCTGAGCGTTATTGCTGAGCACGGTGAGCACTCTGGCAGCAACTTTCGGAAGAAACGTGTTATTCGGTTTGCGTCTTGGTGCTTTATTGGGCCAATTATTCCACTTTATTGGGAAACGTCGAGCATTTTCTCCGCCGGTTTATCCGTCTTTCAAATGATATATGCGACTGGTTGGCCTCGGTTAAAGTTTTCAACCGTTTCGAGTTTCAATCAGGTTTATATTGACTGAAGTTTAGGAATTTGATTTACCTACCTACAAGTTAATCGATTAATTATTATAATTTCGTAGAAAGCAATTACTTTGTGGTTTTACATGTTTAATGAAATTAAAAAATAACTTTGTATAAAACCGCAGATTTTAATTTATTTTTTTATCGACCGGTTTCGTGCAGCATTATCAGGAAATAAAGAAAGCCATTAAAATTAAAAATCAATAATCAATTAAATTTGTCTAGTAATCCAATTTTAGGTATATTTCCTGTAAACTCAAAAAATTTCTTATTATTACTTAATCACCTTCACTGTTGACGTTTTGCCTCTTTCAATTCATATCATCTATCTCTTTTTCTCTATGACGTTGTTATTATTTAAATGTTTTCTCAATGTTCTCGTATTTTATTTCATATTGTGTTCTCCCTCTGTATATATATATATATATATATAACCGCACTCTTTGTATTTTTTGTTTACTTTAATTTTGTACGCTCTTATACAAAGTTATTTCTTCATTTAATAATAAATCCACTAAATTAATTCGTATGCTTAAGGACTCCTAATTCTGTTGTTTGCTTTATCATTTTCAAGGCATAGAGGAATTGGAGTCTAAGACTTTTCCGTCAGCGGGAATTCTTCCGATCTTCAGTCCTTCATTGTTTTATTATAAAAAATAACATTTAGATCGTGTCTCACAGTGCTAACAATACAAAGTGTACATTTTAATGATGGATAGGGCATGTATTATATTCTGAATACTCCAAAAGTAGTCATCTAACGTCAGTTTTGTCGCAGTGCTTTGGTGTTATAAGGCTCGGAATAAAACCATTGAAACTCGCCAGCAACGCTGCAAACATGTGAGCTCACGTTGGCGGATAGTGCAAGTGAATTAACTGCCCTCCCTACTAGCGAAATATAAAATGATTTAATGCAATAAATTGTAAAAAAAAACTGAAATAAAGTTCTGCCACCTTAGCATAATTTTTTTTTTTTCAGTCGATTTTCATGTTCTCGCTTTTAATTATAGTAAACATCTCAATTATGACTGAATTAAGTCGGCTAAGATATTTTATTAAAAGTTATTTAGCCGATAAAATTCTAAATTTGAAAACTATGTTTGTATAAGGATGGTAAAGTTGTATGATTTAAGATTTTTGTTCGTTTTATAGCTATAATTTTCGATTGAATCACATTAATTTTGTAAGATTTTTTACATTATCTCCACACGGGAGGTCTTAAGAGAAATAATTTCCCTCAAGGCCTATGTCATTTTTGGGGATGCTGTGTGCAAGACCTTTTTGAGGATAGGAAGGAGTGAACCTGGGTCTCGAAGAGGCCCATGTTGAAGGAGGGATGAAACACGGAGGCTGGCAAATCGTTCCACAACCCAGCTGTTGAACATAAAAACGAGTTGTAAAAGCGATCCGTTCTCAAATATTGAATGTCAACCGTGTACAAATGTCGAGCGCGCGTTTGGCAAGATTCTCGACTATGCACCGGTGCCAAAGGGATCAATGATGCAGGTTTCTCAAAGCATCTTCCATTGAAATACCGATAGAACAAGAACAGCGTTCTTGCCTGACGTGTGTGATGTAAAGATCGCATTCCGTGTATAGTAGTTAATTTAGTTAGATTTTGAGTTAGTTTATTTATTTTGGTTTTTAATTATAATACACAGGTCATAAAATATTAAAACTTTAGCCAATGTTTGCGACTGATTATAAATTATTTGAAGCAATCAGGCTCTAGCTCCTACTACTTTTGAAATATAGATTAAAACATAAGCAATGCTAAAAATACGTTTTTGGGTCGAAATTCGAAATTACTCGAATAAAAAAATAACCATAAACACAAATTAGTGACGAAACATCGTTTCGCTTAATAGTAGCACGTAATAATGAAGATCATGCAGATTGGTAACAGAGGTTAATGTAATGTAAATTTGAACCGGCGTCACCGTTGTTAAATTGATTGAATAATACAATTAATTTTAAAATAACACTTGATCGAAGCCTACAATAACCCAATAACCCTTCTCAGCCTTTGTTCCCCTCCAAATTGGAAACTTACCATAATAATTATTATCATCCCGACTTGAAACAATACGCACAATACGGCTGATGCTTGATTTATTGTAGTGCCATCGAACGAGTGGCGGATGTGACTTGCACGTTGCCAACTTCCCCCAACTTGCCCGAGTAAACAGCCTGGAGTTCCCGGCCGACCAACTTACCCCTCGCTACAATAATCCCAGCTTGGTTAAGTGACACTCAAACTACTTGACACTTGATTGTTACACGCGAGTCAAAGTGTTAGATCAGGGGTGCTCAACCGACCGACCAACCCGTAACCATCTGACAAAACACACCGGAAAACGGGCCCGATTTGAAGTGTAAAGAGCTCCATACGATTTTGAACTAAATGACGTTATAATAGTTTTTAATCTTTTCACCATTCTTCACTATAGCTATCGAATTATCTATGCGCTTTGTAGCTATAAGATATATTTTTGAATGATTCATAGTTTTTTCGGTTTTTTGCTTTAGGAGGTGGAATTCGTGACATCGTTTGGCAAAAGTGAACTTGCACACAATTGTGTCAACAACGTTGAAAGTTTAGTGAATTACTATGTGTTTGCTTTCGAGAAATCAACACTTTTTAAATAGTGATGCCTTTTACTGTCGCAATTTAAATGTCAGCATCGAAAAAAATATTAATTTTACAAACGGATAAAATTATCAAAATATCAAAAAGAGAATTGTTTTCTCCTCCTCGAGGAGAAATTAATAATGGTAAAAATCGGATTAATAATAATCGATCGGAGGTTATAATATTTTGCACTGGAGTTTATTATTGTCCGCACAATGTGTCAAAAACTTTTGTTAATTAAAATTTTAATACGTTTCGCTACATTCACAAGGATAGAAATTCAAACTTTGTGTAAATCTTAATAGCACACAAATAAATAAAAACTAGGTTCATCCTAAAGCCACTTTTATTTAAAATATCCTTAAATTACATTTCATTTACTACCTGGCATCACCATTCTGGAGTTTTAATGTTTTTTATGTATATTTAGTACCGTGCAATAGGGATGCGATATTGCATAAATATTACCCAATTTAAAATTTGAGATGCCCATGTGAAAAGAGCATTTCATGTTTATGGGTTTCTATCCGATTCTGTAATTATTTTATTAAAACATATTATTAAATAACTTCACAGTCTTAATTAGATCTGAAAAATACGTTATTATCCAAGGTTTACGTTGTTAAAACGTATTTACTTGTATTTGATTATGAATATAAATTCAATAAAAACAAAAATCTTATCAAAAGGTGAATACGACTGGAATTCACTTGATCTCTCTGTCCACGAGTTGCCTACCCCTGCAAAAGATCCCAAGCCGTAAAGTGGGGCAACTGGGAACACTGAGGTATCTTACACCACCGGATTAAAAGGGTCAATTATTCTTACTGTTGAGGACACTTAAAGTGTACTTTAAGTCTAACACAAAGAACCAAATAATACATTTTGGGTCTATTTGTTAAACTTTCTCGGGCAGATGATAATGGCGATGGAATTATAACGGTTTTGTCGGTTTTCAGTTCAATGAGTTGGAATTTTCGGAGTTTGGAAAAGAAAACCACTTGCGAAAGTAGACTTATAAGAAATAATTGAGTTATTGTTTAGTACAGTTACATTTTCTCAGCCATAGATAGCTAACACGATTTTTATCAGAGTATTTTTTAAAGCAGAATGCGCGCTTCCAGTACTTTTAGTTAATTTAACTAAACATATTCATTAATTCTTCATAATGTACACACATTCTCCTTGCCAAAATAGTAGGCACAATTATCTTAAAAGTATTGCATATTTGAACAAATATAAGATTATTATTAATATTATTGAACAAAGTCGTAATTTAAATATTTTATATTTTCGTAGGAAGCAATCACTCTTTGGTTCGACATATTTAATGATACTAAAAATTAATCTAATATTTGGTATATTTCCCGTAAACTAATAAAAAAACTCTATTTTTTTTTAATCACCTCTTTCATATTGTATGTCTTTTTCTCTCGGTTTATTCGTTATAATTTTAAATATTATTCTATTGTTTGTTCTCTTATTTTATTTTATACTGTGTTCTACCCCTGTATGTTCATATAACCGAATACTTTGTATTTAAAAACAAACAAATAAATGTACCTTGATGTTGCTTAGGTTAAGCAAAACCAGTCGGTCATAATTTTTTTTAATAAATCGTCGTATGCAAAGATCTTATTTCATTTTCATTATGAATATTTTAAATTAAAGAAAAATGGTTTGATTGATCTTATATGTGTTCGATCCTAACTAGAATGTATTTTTTGGTTTTATAAAAAGTAGGTAATGCAAAGATTTTTTTCAACTCATTGTCATACATCAGGGTTGGTTTCAGAACTCTGTCAAAGATTACTAGCCTCGCTTTCTTTAATTATTTCGTGACTAGTCTGAGATATAAATCGTTTACCAAAAGTTGCACCATTTCGCAAGTTGTCGTATAAAATTTGTGATCTATTTACGAATAGTATGAAGGGGTTATCGTTGACTAGAAATATTCGCCTGGATTCTTTCGCACCCAAACCGAACGGAGCTTATCCTAGGAGACAAGCTTTACATCATGCTTACATTACAGTTATTTTAAAGCTTTTACTAAATGGTAATTTCAACCTTCATAATTCTGTGTAAATTCCAACTTAACGAGCTTTGGTATGGTATCTACGGGTGGGTAGCTTTTAAGAAACTAGCGCTTTGAGTCGATGCGACCATTCCGGGAACTAACGCGCTCTCCGAGGAGTCCTCTCACGTTTCAACTAACCAGAATGGCTTTCCACCTAAGCATTATGACTAATAATTTAACCAGTGGCGAAGGAACCACCTGGGTGGCCTGGGCAGCTGCCACTCCCACATGCATCGAACCCGCGCCAGAATGTTAAATATACGAAAGTATGTTTAATCTTATGGTTTTTGTTTTCGTTTTATTTATTTTATTCTAGTTACTTGAACATGAGAGTCTACAAAGTATCTAATTATAATTTATATTATTTTGACTTAATAATAATATTATGACTTGTATACTACTTGATAAAACTAAAGTATTTTAAATGGTTCTCACAAGCTATTTTAAATTTAATAACTGGCATAATTTTGATGGTTTCCGGCAACGCATTATAACATTTCATCGCTTTATAAATTAAGTTGTTCTGTGTGTTGGTTTTTTTTTTTTTGGTAGTCTGATTTCTTTGCATGTCCTTGTATTGTCTGTGAATAACTACGCTGTAAATAATGTTGTCAGAAAAATATTTTGGTAACAAGTTGCTTTCATTTTATGTATAAAAATATCAGTGTGTTTAATTTTAGCATCTGTTTCACTGTTAGACAATTTAGTTCCTCCGTCATTTTATCTTCTTTTGAATTTCTTTTTTGCCTAAGTATAATTCTCATTGCTCTACTTTGGAGAATTTGATTTTTTTTTATTCTCTGTCGTTCATTACACAAGAAAAAAATCGTTAAAAATATAATTATTGAAACATAATTAATTAAAATAATGTAAATTTGCGCAATATACGGTATTCATACGTCTACGTCAACTGGTTTCAGCACATCTATGCCTTCGTCAGCGCAGACTAATATCTATCTTTGCAGAAATGGATTGGCATGTTCGAATACCTTAATCATTTTTGATGTATCTAAAATAATGTTGTTGATAATCCTAGTAAGATTATTTTTTTATAAAGAAAGATAAACCTTCCCGAGTTATGAATAAGCTGTCAACATTTGAAAAACTACTACCGTCAATATTAGCGGAAAATGTTGCTTGTGCAAAGATGGAGGACTTAGCTAGCAGAGAAATTGAACCCACGATGCCTGGGTGGAAACCAAAAGCATCCAGTTACTAACTGGTCAAATGTTTTAAGACAAGACTTAGAAAAAAACTAAAAATATAATTTATTTCTTAAGTAAAATGTGAGTCGCTAACTATCCATATTACATAATTGAATGAATTATCAGAAACAAAATCGAAACCGATTATTTTTAATCGAGTGCATATTTTTTTTTTAAAGCTAAAGTAACACTATAATAATATATGGTAACAGTGAATTTATATAGCGCAGTTTTGTGATAGTTCATCTCAAGTGCGCTACGTGACTAACAAAGCAGTTATTGCTTCAAGGTATAAATTTGATATTTATTGTGAAATTAACAAAAAAATACTATTAAAACTGGAAAATATCCATCGGTTTCCATGTATTTAATAAAACTAGGCTTCATTACACCGTCTTTATCATTTAGAATTCTTAACAAAGCTGTAATGCATTCTGCGATTAGCTTTTCAGCGGCTGCCTGTCGCGAGCCGCGAGCCGCGAAATAATATGTCTTTGAAGGCAGTTTCCGTCAACAAACACCGGTAGATAGAAAAGACCTTTGTGAGATAACTACTTCGTACACACAACTCTGTCTTGGAACACACCTTTTGCTTCATTCACATTCATACATACTCTTCTATTATTCTGACTCTTGACATGGCCTGGCTCGGGTATTCGATTTACTTGATCGTGCCGTGTCTTACTCGGGCCTCCCCGACTTCTAAAAAACATCTACAATGTAATTAATTACTTAAAAAGTATACACGGGTAGACGTATTTTTTTTCAAATGTATAGTAAATACCGCCCAGGAGTCCCAACTGCTCCCAATTATCTAGAGTCAGTGAGACTATGGTAACCCCAATCGAGATATGTTGTGAAGCTGAAGGTAGTGAGGAGCAAAAGGAGATGGGGTAGAGGAAGGTCGGAAAATACTTGGCTATTCAAATCTGGTCACCAAGCACGTCCAAAGCCGTTTCTAGCAATTTTACTTTGTTTTAGTATTATTAATGGAGGTAGTTGTGCAGAAAGCGTCCAACCCACAATTTGCCAAAATCGAGTTTTACATGTTTACCAATAGATAAATACGAGATATTTATCTGATGAAAACATCCACGTTACAATAGTTTTCTGGTATTTTTTTTTACCAACGCACTTTGTAGATATTGGACTTAGATTGAAGTTTAAAAACATTGAAATGTAGAACAGTATATGAAATAATATATTTTTTAATAAACACATTGAAAGAATATAAATAACCTATTTATTATACTTTTTATAAAGAAAAAACACTAATAATCATTTTTTTTTTTTTTTCAGTACACATTAATACCTGAAGATGTGAGCATCGCTCACGAAACATGTTGTAATATTGTATATTAATAAACTGATGTATACAAATTTATTTTGTTTTAATTTAAAAACTAATATTCACTTAAAAAATGACGATTACGCATATTAATGCTTTTATATCGTCATATTTTCAAACGCCTTTTTCTCGGTTTTATCTTTTCGGAGTTGGATACTTTCTGCATAACTTCGTCTATTTATCGCTTTTTATTATAAATCCAAGAAATTTCTCTAATTCACAATCCATAACATTTTCGCAAATGGTCGAAATTTGCTATTCTTTCTGTGTGGGGTATTTTGACGATGCGACTGTTCAAAGAAACATCAAAGTCTTTACCTTCTCACTCTGTTCCAACTGCACGAGAAAGGGGGAAGCTCATTAAACTTCACCACATTCTAAACTCGGTACATTTCAAAGAACGTAACTCTCACGAAAGTATTAGAGCAGCGGCGTACGAAGCATCTCCGTCATCTCTCCACAAATACATCACAATATGTACGGACTGATTCGATTTATGACCTTAATTTTCCACCAACATTACTCCCAGGCGGCGGTTCCCTCCTTATGTTCACGGTTTAAAAAAAGTCGTTTCACCCCGTCAAAGCGAAAGTTGCCCCGTCCTCTGGGCTTCGGGAAATTTCAGTATATTTCAGGCGGCTCTCCCTCGCCCACCGCTGAAAAGTTTGAAGGTTTAGCATATTAAAGCAACCCCGGCCGGGCGCTGCACTTGATTCCTGAATCTTAACGAAGATATTAGAAAGTAGGGTAATTAACAACTTCTTGATTCACTTTAAATAAAATGGTGTGTGAATTAGGAACGCAAAGTGTTTCAGGTGAAGAGCGGTTGCGAAAGTCGCGGTGTAATTATTTGCATTTTTAAAGCTTAATTGGTCAGAATAAAAAAGCATCTGGTTAGCTTCTGCACCCCTAAAAGCATTAATAACCTAAAGTGGGGGTTTGTCGAACGCATCTTCTTCAAATTATTTTGCGTAAGAATGGATCTAGCAGTATTTTTGTAATGTCTTTCAATTTTTTCTAGATATTAGATGTCAGGAATATAAATATGTACATCTTGATTTTATGTACTTATTTACTAATAATAGACTACCACATGATCTGAAAATAATAAAAGACTCGACAGAGTTTAGAGCCAAACTCAAAACTGGTATTTTCTGAAAATCATATCCATAAATAACAGAATTACACTAATTTACATAACTAGGCTAACTTGTTAGCGTCTAAGCTCACTAGTATACAGCTTTTCATGCAATGATCCACAATCGTCAATCCTCGATTTACTGCTAAACAAAAATTTAATATTTTGCACATCCCGCGACAAATGTAAATAAGTAAAATGTATACATCCATAATTTTAGCTGTAGTTTTAGGTAGTTTTACGGTAAATTTAGCGATAGTTTTTAATATTTTTGCAGAAAGCAATCACTTTGTGGTTCGACACATTCAAAAATATGAAAAATAGCTTTGTGTAACTAACTTTAACTCTGTATGTATACATAACCGTACACTTTGCATTTTTTTTAAAATTATGTACCCTGACATGCTAAGGTTAAGCGAAACCGATCGGTCATACAAATTAAAATACTATTCATGGTTTTATACTAAGTTATTTTTTTCATTTCTTTGGATATTTTTAAGTTTTGTAAACCACTCATGGGGTGATAATTAAAAAAATGACACTTCTTAAATTAGCCAAGTATTTTTATTAGCTACCAGTCATAACAAATTGAATATTATAAAAACTGCTATTACCAACTAAATCAATTCGTTTGAGTTTAAAGTCAATTAGTTTCGGATAAAACGTGTCTTGTTAAAAGCAGTTTTAGAAAGTAATGAGAATTTAAAAAAACTTTTAGCATTTTTGATTTTAATTTCATTATTTATTTAAAGTCTGGTTAATTTCAAAGCATTGTATAGCTACGAGTATTGGGCAAAGCTCGCCCAAGGTACAAAATATAAATTTGATTAAAACGCTTTTCATTGAGATGTAAATTCCAAAATGATATTTGCATAGCTATTACAAAAAGCATAACCGTTCCTCTAAGTACCGGCTTTAATCAGGTTTATCTGTAGCGCTGTGAGGGGAGACGGGCAGAATGGACACTTCTTGCAAGTCATAACATAATATTATAATCTTCTCGGCCTCTATAAATCTGGTCTCTCCGGTCTGTCTGGGCCCGCCTCTTTCTATTTGGAGGTCGTAGATAATGCAAAATGTCCCGGCCATTCGTTAACTGTTTTGCCTGTTTCATTATTTTGGGGACGGTTAGTTTGGTGTAAATAATTAAGGTCTGTGGCGTTGTTTGTTGTATGATGCTACGGTTTTAGTAGAAATAATAATAAATTGTTTTATGTTATTAATATCTATTGTGAAAACATTTGCGTACCATTATTAGTTAAAATTATTTTTGGCTAGTATTGAATATGTGCAAACGACGACAATACGCTAAAGTGTTTGTTCTACTTTTTTTATGTAGTCACTACAGATCAAAGTCACAGCATTAAGAATAAGGAACCTTGCTTGGAATGGCTTTAGATATGTTCAAGTTCTTTCTAGTCAGCATTTCTTTGATAGAGTTCGATTATTGCTGGAAATGTTGTGCTATATCGGGGAAAAAAAACTAAAATCCCTTTTTCAACGTATATTTATTTGTATAACATTTTAAAATTGAAACTAATACTTTCTACTGGAGTATAATTATCTGGGTACTTTTCTAATGTCACATTGTCCTGAGAAAACTCTTGAATATATTACAGAGAAACATGCGTTCTAATACAAGTAATACTACAAATGATTTATCTGTAAATTATTTATAGTTCGTAAGGAAAAGTTTATGTCTAAGGTTTCCAGTGAATAAAGTATTAAAATTGTAATCTTAAAAGATCTATATAAACATTATAAAATTTCACTAAAAAGTGCAGTTTCAAAACTAGCGAAGGCATTTTTGAACGTTTTGCTTAAAATTCCAGTATGCCTTTCATAAAAAAAATTGCATTCACTGAAAACCTGAGACATTTTTCTAACTACCCATGTAGAATTAACAGCTACGTAATTTGTAGTATTGTTTGTATTATAAATCCAAAAAGGGAGTATTTTTGGGTGCTGACCCTTAAGAAACGCTATTATTACCTATGGGTTTCGTATATATCTACGTCGAAATTTCGATCTGGTACCAATTATGCCACTATTTATAGGTTTTGTTGTTTTATAATATGATAATTGGATTTTAAAGTAATTATTTTGCTGTAATATGTTCGCCCCAGTTGAGATTGTAGTGTACGAGATACGTGTTTCCCTAACGACGCCAAAAAAGAATACAATCTGTGACCATACGAGTTAACAAAGCCCAAGGAACAATATAATCTTAACGCGGTAAAAACAGCCCGCTTGTAAAAGTCCTTTCCGCAAAACGTTAAGAGTGAAGCGTGCAGCCGCTCTGTAACGTGCCGCTCTTCCCCTAAAAGGTTCTGGCGGAGAAAAATAAAGTAAATTTAAAGCCTCGAACAGCGCTTTAAAAGACTACTACAGTGTTGTTACAATTAACGGTCATGTGAAATTCTCTCAGTAGGTACTTAAGATAATGTCCCACTTCGCAGTTTACCACCCGCGGCGCCTCGGCATTGTCTCGGTGCCGCCGAGTACAAATTTGTAGGCATTCGAGATTAGATTTCGCATGCGAGGAAGGCTTAAATGCTACAGCGATTTGGATTGAAAGCTTCCTGTTAGCACTTTTTTTCTCTGATAGCTTCTTGAGGTGAAAGAAAATTTCTTGAGGTAATGTGCGTTAGGATTTTTTGATACCCGTGTTTTTTTCCTCATAAATCATTAATGATCACCGAGGCTTTATTTAAACCTACTATCTATAATGTAGAGCTACGGCCGTGTACGAATGTGGAAATCAAAAAAAATGCAAGACCATCTTATGGATATGTGAAGTAAGTGATAAAGACTGGTCGGTAGCTGAGTGGACAAGCGCGTCAGAATCCCACCCGGGCATCGTGGGCTCAATTCCTTTGTTAGCTACTTCCTCCATCATTGCACGAGTAACATTTTTCGCTTATTATGATGGTAGTAGGAGTTTTTAAAATATAGTCAGGTTATTCGTAACCCGGGAACGGGGACGAATGAACGAAGAAAGGAGTGTGAAAAGAATATATGATGCGAAAGTGAATGGAAGAAGAAGTCGAGGACGCCCGAGAAAGACATGGCACGATCAAGTAAATCAAATACTTGAATCGGGTCATGTGAAGAGTCAGAATAACAGAAGAGTATGTATGAGACGATGTATGAATGTAAATTAAGCAAGAAGTGTGTGCCAAGACAGAGTTGTATGGCGGTCCGTCCTCTCTGCCTACCCTTGCGGGGAAACGGCGTGATGGTTAGTTAGTTAGTTAGTTAGTTAGTTGGGAACGGGGACAGAACGGGGATGCCACAAGAAGATATGGCACTACCAAGTGAAATACATTGGTGAATCGGGTCACATCACTAGTCAGTCTGGATAAGTATATATGCACGGAGTATTGTTTTATTAATTGACGCATTGGATGTTCCATTGTTAAAAAAACATTATTCCTCATTGTTTCCCTCCGTCAATTATCAGTAGGCAAACGCCTTATAAACTTGGTATTTTTTTCTTTGCTTAATATATTTTCAATTCATTTGGAGTTCGTTGTTAGTCACGATCTGTTTAGTAAGATTCTATTTTATTTTAAAATTATTTGGCACCCAAAAATACACACTTTTTGGCTTTCTAATACAAGCCATACTAAAAATAATGTATCTGTTAATTCCATTCGGCTAGTTAGGGAAATTCCTAAGGTTTCCAGTGAATACAATTTTTGAACAGTAATCTTTAAATTATTTATGAAATGCGTACTGAAATTTTAAGTAAAACTTTCGATCTTTTATGGTTTTAAGTATATTTTGTAGAACTCCATTTTAATTTTTAGGTTTTTAATTTTATTTAAACAATAGTTATTATTATTTAAAGAATTTAAAAACAATTTTTATTCAAAAGTTCTGCTAGGTAATTATTTTTACGTTTGACAGCTGTTTCGCCTTCTGAGATTATTATCAAACAGTTTGCAAAACAGCTGTCACGCATAAAAATAATTACCTAGCAGCTTAAGTTTTGAATAAAAATTGTTTTTTTAAATTAAAAATAATAGTAACTATTGTTTAAATAAAATTTAAAACTTAAAAATTAAAAATATTCGAAAATGTCTGTTTTGGTTTTCAAACTGCACCTTTTACTGACATTTTAGTGTTTTTCATAAAAAATAAAGATTACAGGGTAAAAAAACTATTTATTATATTATATCTATACTGGTGATGTGCTCTTGAGATATTTTGTTTTTTTTTTAAATGAAGTAAAGTACATTAAAGGTATCGGTTTTTATGATTTTAGAGGCAGTTTTGGCAATTTTCGTGATTAAATAGAAACTAATAAATTACCATATAAAATACAATCTGCTTTCTACACTAGCAACAAAGTAAAAAAATATATCTGAACAAACAAGCAAAAAGATATTATTATTTTAAGATGGGATTTATTGATTAACTTTTAAGGATTGTGATTTTTTTATAGGGTTATGTAAACATCCAGGATGTCTGATATTGAAATTAGGGAGCACAACAACAATGATCAGAATTTTCTAAGCACTTATTGGAAAACAGTAGTTATTTTGGATTGAATATAGAATACGATTAAATTTGATATGAATAAGGGTATAAAAATTGTATACACTTATACCAGGAGCATACACTTAAATGTGTTCAAAATTTTAGAAATAAGAAATTATCGCCTCAACGAAAACAAAATATTTAAATTAGCAAATGGCAAGTCTTTTTTCTAACCGTAGTATATAAGTAGTAACCCTCCTCCCCCCAATTCGAATTTATTTTAACAGTTTTTGTCTAAGTACATCCTTTATTTTTATTGTTTATAGTGAATGCTGCACAAGAGTCCCAACCGTCTAGAGCCAGCCAGTGAGACTTTGGCATCCCCAATCTGGGTATATTGTCAGACTGAAGGTGTTGAGGAGGGGAAGGAGAAGGGAAGAGGAAGGTAAGACACATAAAAGTAATAAAATTAACAATGTTATTATTAAGTGTTGCTAGTTTTAAGTTTAAAAAATAAATTATCAAAACTGTTTCGGCGTTCAAAAAAATTTAAGCTTAAATGAGCAGGGCTTTATAAAAATTAATTAATTTACAAATTGAACAAAAAACTATATTTACAGAAAATAAGCCTTCACAAGGAAAACTATTTGTTAATCTAACAATATGTTACTTTTGAGACCTTATTTAAGCCTGCTAGACGTTGATGACTCTTGCTCGAACAACTCGGGAAATTACTGATATATATATTATTACTATCGGACTATTTTCACAGCGCCATTCAGTAATAAGCATCACCATAAGGGCGATCAATTTGTTTGACGACCCTGATATTTTTTTCAAGAAAAATTTTGCTGTATTATGCCACACTTACTGATCTTAATGGCAACAATAAGTTAACACTAATTACAAAGTTTTGTTTATTTAACCGAAATGAACACTTCGCAAACTTTCAACACTGCTAACGTAATTAAAAAAAGTTTACTTTTGTACAAAAAATGCAATAAATTTCATTCATCTCACATTCATTTCTTTGGAAAAACTAAAAAAAATGTAGACGCTATAAAAACACGTAATGCAGCTTCTAAGCGCGTAGACTACGAAAGTAATTAATATTAAAGGTTGATAAAAATTGTAGTCAAGCGGTTAATTTCTTCGAATGCGGACCCACGGTTCGTGGATTCAAAACCGGGTGCGCATTTAAAAAAAATCATGAAAGTCTAATTTCCCAAATAATTCAAATAAAATATCGTTGTATTTGCGACACGTTCTAGCATTATAGATTCTCTCATTTGTTGATAAAACTCCATTGGGTAACACTAACGATGCCACTGACTGTAAGTTTAACTGTGTCAAACTATAAACGAGGTCAACAAAAGTGCTCAATCTTTGTTTAACTGTTTGCGGCAAAACTTTCACTTTGTAAAACGACATTCGTAACAGTGAATACCGACCATACTTCGGTATGTTTCGAATATTCGCCATGATTCACGTTCATACAACGAAATTTTTGAGTTTGATTAAAAACAAAAGTGTACCAGATACATCTCATACTTTTTAATTTATTCATTTTAAAAAGCTATTTTTTTCGTAAATTTAACCAAAATTATTTATTTAAATTGGAATTAACTTTAAAGCATCAATGCTTATTTATTATTAAATATTTAAATAATATTGATAAACTAAAACAAAAATAATTGTCAAGGATAAAGCTTAGCATACTCATGCCACTGCCCTACTATAACACACTCTAGAAGCATAAAGTATCTTGGCATTGAAATCGACACAAAAAAACTCACCAAGCTCATGTTCTTCTTTAGAAACATACGTAATATTCTCAACAAAAATGATCTGTATAAAGTTTACTATGCTCTTTGCCAATCACGTATAGAATATAGTATTATTGGATGGGGATTTATTTGCCTTAAATACCCACATGAAGCAGCTCGTGAAAGCACAAAGAAGTATTATGAAAACCATTCTAAAGGTACCAATAAGAACTCCGTCAAAATTTTTTTTAAGAACTTTAATATTCTCAAGATCACAAAATTATACACAAAAAATGCTCCACTTAATTTTAAAAGAAAGAGTGAGTACCTGACTGACCAACATACTCACACTACAAGAAAACAAAAACCTTTAATAAAATCAACATTCCAAGAATGAACACATCTTTTGGACAGAAAAACCACAAGTTCCATGCTGCCAAATTATATAATGCCCTCCAAATTATATGAGAGATGTCACAGGGATGCAAATGTTTAAGAACAACATAAAACATGTGGAGAAATAATCATGAAGACAAGGAAATAATAAAGATTATGAAGTCAACATAGAACCAGTGACACCAACGCAGTAAGCTACATTCCGTCTCGGAACAGGAATCCCTAGTGAGGACTGTGAATAATATTTTTTTTTTCAACATATCTAAATTACAAAATGTCATGTATTACAGTAAAATTATCTTGCATAGTGTTTAATAAAAAAAATACAACAGGAAAGAGCCAGAAACTCAAAAGAACAATGGTCATGACCGAGACTCAAACTCGGCCTCAAAGAGGTATTGATATCTTAATTGTCAGACTGTCCCCGGACTATTCCCGGATAGAGTAGAGGTTCCGAGGACCCGAGTATGTTCCTCTTATTGAAAAAAAAGTATGTAATTTGTTTTCTTCAGATCTTCATGAATAATCGCCTTAGAAACATCGCGGTATAAGCGTAAAACACGTTGTCTAATACATGTATTATACGTACATGCATTATTTCAGGAATTAAACCAAATCAAGGATAGTTTCTTGCCATATTATTACTTTGATTGCAGCAACATCGCGTTTCTTTGATTGTGAAATAACATTCCCAGTAAAAAGTAAAGCCCCTCCGCAGATCCGGTCTCAGCATTAGATGGAAATGTCCCATTCGAGATAGGATTCCATTCAATTCACCGCGTGAGGATGAAAAATCACTACGCGAATAAAAAGAGACGCAAGAGATATGTCTCGCGGAAATTGTAAAAACAGAAACAGCCCTCGCGCGTATTGTGTCGCGAGACGCGTGAGAACTAGTTAGCGTCATTTCCATTTTTGCGACAGCAAAATTTATCACGGAATGTTTAGACTTACTATTGTCACTACAATTCCACCGTCTCCCATAACATATTACTTCAGTGGGACGTAATCTAATCTATGGTTACATCATAACATTTATTTAAATTTAGCAGAAAGTATTGAATGAAACCTTAATACTATTTGCGGTTTTAAGGGGATTGCAAAAAGTGATGAATATTTTCAGAACACGAAGTAACCTACCCTATTCTATATTGCTTTATGCAGTAATTTCAAGAAATTATAAATGGTTTCTTTTGGATGTTACGGCCACTACTAGACTAAGCTCAAAATACTCTCATTTGCCTTTATTTAACATTACAACATTTTGGCCACATGTACAAATATTTTTTTTATTGCCAGCCTATCCCCTAGATTTTAGATTGTCTTTACATCGTAGTAATAAATTTTTGTTTTTAAAAGGAAACTGACACTGCACAATGTTTTTCATAAATATTTTACAACAACACAACAGCTAGTGTTTACGGCTTTTTCTTGGGTTCAAAAGTTGGTTTTAGAACGTTTTTCGGGCTTGTATAAACCAAATTTACTTTTTCCTCTTCTAAAAAAGACCCTCCGTACAGCATCCTCAAAGATGGCCGTGCCTCTGAGAGCATTCTGTGTGAAATTATAATAAATTAAAATCAAACCAAGAAAAACGTACTACCCCAAAAAAGGTTTTCCCAGCAGATTTAATAATTTTAAAACAAATTCCACACAGCACATTACGAAAAATTATAGCGATTCTGCTTCACTTAAATGTTTGCTGTGGAAATTAGGTGCAAGCATACATCCTTGTGACTGGGCAGAGAGCCGTCACGTTTTATTCACATTTTCCTTTCATCTGAATATTTTTCTACTGTTCCGCCCCCCACTCCCTTCCCGGTTTCCCCTTTTCCGGCTCCCACACCTATCATCCCGGCTCTCCCCTATCGTCCCGGGTACCGGCAGTGCTACACGCAACCTCCCGCAGCCGGGATAAGTATTTACAAACCATCACAGGATAGGATGATTCTCAATGAAATTTCTGACAATGTGTGGACCATAATTTGTGGAACATAATAATCTAGGTACCAATATGACATGATATAAATTAAAAGTTTTGTGGTGAGAATTTATTCTGTGTATCACCCGGCAGATAAGACGTTTATTTGTCAAAATTTAAGCAGAGCTTACATCCTTCTGAGGTATATACACGCCGATAAGTTTGAAAAAGAGTTTAGTTTTCGGTAGTTTCTTTGGCGGTTCATTGTCTTTGAATCAAAAAGGTCTGGAGTCTATTTTGGAAATTTTTAAAGTATGCGTAATTTAATAAAAAAATTAGCAAGCCAAAACGTATTTTATTACATACCTGCATGCACTTACATCGCCCAGATATAAGCATGGTTCACTATTTTGTATGTGATTTGACCACGAAGATTTAAAAAAAATATACAAATAAATATATATTTTTTCATATTAGTTACTTACACGTTAAAGTTTACAAAGTATCTAATTACTTCATTTTCTTTTTGACATTATAATATTTTAACTTATATGCTTCTTATTATTTTGAATAACATGTATTTTAAATAATTCTTTCTGGCTATTTTGAATTTATTGATTGGCATAATTATGATGAATTCCGGCAGCGTATTATAAGATTTCATCACTCTATATAGTAAGATTGCCACAGCTTGAATTAAATTTTATTCAATAATTCATTTTCCGTGAATCACAATACCGTTTTTTATATACCGTGGATGCGTCAGTTGCTAACTCTCTCGTTAACGAACCAGAGGCGCAGCGAATTAAATATTCACCTTTGGGCTCGCCAGTATTTACAAAGGTGAATTTTACAAAAAAAGTTCAACTTAATAAAATTTTATTTTCCAATTTTTTTTTAAATCACCTTAAAACTAAGCGTACTTAGAATCAGATATCCATCATGCTTTTTTGTAACGGAATCATTGCGTTTTTCGTATGAGGGTTTTCCCGTACATCAAAATTCACTTTAAGCGTACTGCTCTCTGCTAAAGCAGGGTTCGTCATTACGCATTTGGGTTCATAAACCATTTATCATCCGTGATGAAAAGTAAATGTCTGCGTATAATCCACAAGTCCTCATCTTTTTCTTCTCTTGGTGGTCGAATCAGTAGTGTCCTGAATACTAATGTGTAGTAAAATTAAGTTTTTTTTTTTTTTTAATTATTCAATTAATACAAAAAAAAACATTTGTTCAATTATGACTTTAAAATTTATATTCCTTAGCAGAAATTTATATATTTCATTTTCTCAACTTAAGTTTAATATAAGAAATAAAAATTGCAATTTGTTATTAATATTGATTGATACTATATTTTAATATAATTTTAACCCTAGACACCTAACTTTCGTCGCATCGACGAATACACGATACTAAATACGCTGTTTTTTTTTCCTCGCACGCAGATGATCGTATTGTTGCTTGTCAACTAAGTGCTTGCCATGGTCTCTTGGGAAGTAGTCATGTCCGGCGGGTAAGTACACAATTTTTCGAGATATTGCGAATCTACTCGTCATTTCGACGAATGGTGTATATTTTTTGGTAACTAGTTGTGGTACTTCTTTTGTAATCTTTTACCATGGCATCAAAATGATGGTATGATGCTCTGATATCACGAGTTTATTAGTAGAAGAAGAGAACATTTATGCATTGAAGGAATCGTCTGATAGCGAAAAAGAAGACAATGTGGATGTTGATGATGTGGAAATTGATATTCAAGACGACCCGTCCGTCCATGAGGGTAGCCAACTAAGTGCTTAAGTACAATCCTCATCTGGATTACTGAATCATGTGTTGGAGCCAAAATCATCGCCAGTTTGATCGGAGGAGAGCTCAACTAACCGCAATCGGAACCGTCATGTTTGGGCCACGAGTAAAAGGCGACTTCAGGCAGAGCAGCTGCAATCAATATTGTACGAGTTTCCAGAAGACCAGTTCATATTGTAAAGAGTATAGTGGATTCACTGTTATTATTTGATCGATTCACAATTGACCAGATATTTGAATAAATTGCAAAATAAACCAATTGGGAGATTGCAATAAAAAACCAAAACTATCAGCTAATTACATCTACGCAGAATGCACAAGCAAAAAAGTGGACAGAGCACTCATTAGTATTCTAGTGTTAATTAAAGCTTCGAAAGACAAACATCTGACCCTTGATGTATTGTTCAAAATAGAGTATTCTGGCACAAGATACGTGTCATGTATGAGCAAAGAAAGATGCGACTTTTTTTCTACGATGTCTTTGTTTCGACGATAATTTGACAGCAATTTGTGGTGAACATAATTTGATTTTTGCGTGACTTGTGTTTCTAAAATATAGTTTTTCCATTTTTTTCTGAGCAACGAAAATTTTATTGGTTTGGCACCAAAGAATAAAATACTATTTCACGTTGTTTTTTTTTTTTAGATTCACTTATGATCTCACAAAAACTAGTGCCTTACTAAAAAATAACTAAAAAAATACACATTTTGTCAAAATTTAAATAAATCATTTTATTAATTAATATAAACCTTCGACGCATATATATTATGGGTCAAGTAAATATAGCAAAAACATACGTATTTAATTAAAAATATCCACCCTAAAAATTGTTCATCAAATCGACGAATAGTTAGGTTTAATTGGGTACGTACGAAGGTTAGGTGTCCAAGTTTAATAAGCACGTTGCACATGAATGCGTAATTGGGTGTCAATCAAGAACTATCTATCTATCTATTCATGTATTTATGCATTACACATTAATTACTACATCACTCAAAAAAATAAACGCTTTCTTAAAAATAATACTTTGACATAAAAAAGATCCAATTAAAGTCAATAACAATCGAAAAGCGAAATTCAACATTTTTACGAAATCTATTTTCTTATCCAACAAAAATTTAAAATATTTGTGGAACACGCAATCTGATCCTAGTTTTTGACAGTTCAACGGGTATTTCAAAGCACCATAGATCGTCATGAAAATGCAAAAAACACTATTTGAGAAATTTGTTGCTTAAAGTGGATGGATTTGTATCGAAGAAGAGTATGGTGTCAATCTATGTGCTGTTTTTTTCGAAAAAAAAAAGCTGTAATTTGATCATTAAAATATTTTTTTAGAAAATCGCAAAAATCTCCTAAGTTAACTGGCTACTGCCGTGTTTTTAATTGATAAAAAACTGTTGATTATTTTTTCTTTCCAACGTAGTCAAAACGGAATATATTTTTTAAAAATTAAAATAAAAAACCGATTTAAAGATTATGCTGTACCATTAACATTTCTATTGGAATTATTATTGTTAAGCTTGTAGAGAAAATTATACAAAAATGATAGCGTTTTGACGTATGTAATAAAAACGTTTTCGATCGAGTAGCTATTAAAATCATTTATTCAAAAAATCTGACTGCATAGAGTAAGAGAAGTTTAAAAAAAAAGTTCTTAACATTGTCGTTAGTTCTTAACACTAATCGGTGAGTTATTTTCAGCAAAACATGTATCAAGGTCATGACATATAATTAACAAAATAAAGCATTTTCAGAAATTTGATTGTAACTGTTTTGAATTCTCCAACAACTGAATTAATATTGAGATAAAGTCCAACAGTGCAATCTTGCCACTGGACTGGGATTTATTGTAGTCGATACATTTCCACACGGACTTGTTGGGGCTTGTAACGTGTAGGCTGCGGCCGTGGTCTGTGGTCTGTGGTGAGCGGCAACTGCCTCACTTGGAACAAGGTATCGATATGGTAGATTGAATTACACGAATTATGACATCGTCGAAGCCTAAATTTCATTTAATTACCGACAACCCGGGCGTTTTTAATTTTCTTTTTTCACCTCATATATTTACGTTATCCACCTCAATATACATACGTAGTTTTCCTTATTCATTATTATTGTAAAAAGTTTCATTATATTTGTATCACTTCAAAAATGGAATCGTTTAAGGCGGCCATCCTATATCTGTTGGAGGCAGTCCAAGGGACCAAGAAAATATTACAACCTTGAAAATCAACACGATTCTGATACTAAAACTAAGGTTTAGCTTTCAATGATAAACAAAATTGATTGTAAATCAACATTCGATATGGTCAAAAAAAAAATTGTAATGCAAAAAAAAACAATATACAAACCCAAAAAAATATTATTGCGTTAATTTAACCCCAAATCACGAACGTAAGCATTCCTCTTGAACAATATAAAAAAGAATCCAAGAGAAAATAAAAATCGGTAAAATAAGAGTAAATATAATATAGTGTTAGTTCAGTGGCTGGTTGGATTTTGAAAAAAAAGTTAACTCGGGTATGCTAGAAAAAAAGCGAACAAAAAGCTAAAAAAAAGTCCTAAATTTGTGTCGATTGAGTCAAAACTTCTCCCAAACGGTAAATGTATTTTAGATGGCTGCAGGGCCACAAAAGTCTTCAGAATCAAACGAGAGTCAAATCATTCGATGCAGAAAAAGGAACCGATTAAAACGGCACACTGAACTCATTTTTGACCAATGTTTCGCTTAAGCCCCTATGCCTTTCCAGCGACGATATACAGTTTTCGTTTATAACATTTTTTTTTTGAAAATAGAGTAAATTTTCATTTATAAATAATCAATTGTCATATATTTTATTATTTATGACAATAAATTGTAATCATTTTTAAACACATTTTTACTAATAACGCATTCGAACCTTATTTACCTTTCGATTATATTCATTTGTACCGCAGATTGTTGGTAAATATTTGATAGAGCATTACACCGAAGGATATGATCCTCATCAAAACATCTGTTGCGTTTTTTTTTGCAAACAGCAGGCCTGGCAAAACACAGAGGAGTTTGGAAAACAGTTGGTTTCAGAAGGTTGAAAGCCACCATATTAAATAGAAACCTTCCAAAAAGATTGTGTCGTACGTTCCCAAAGACTAAAATTCAGATCAGAAGCAATCCTTGAAATAACTTAATGTCTTAGTGTTTGTATTGAAATAATAATAATATCCTATAATTCTCTACTTTTCAATTTTCATTCCCCTTAATTTTTGTCACAGAGCATTTTCCATGATAGATGGATTCGGGAGTAACAGTCTTCTTACTACGGAACAATTTTTCACTCATGACACGTTACCAATGTATTGTATAACGATATACGCTACTGTACCTATATTTGAAAGCTTTCTTTACGGAAAGGAGTCAAATTTTGACGTGGTTATGCAGAAAGCATCCAACCCAAGAAGATGAAACTGAGAAAAAGGCGTTTGAAAATATGACGATAAAATGCATTAATATGCGTAATCGGCATTTGTAAAGTGAATATTAGTGTTTTTTTTCTTTGTGAGTTTTATTATAAATAAGTTTCTTATAATCTATGAATGTGTTGATTTAAAAAAAATGTATTTTTTATGTTATTTTACATTCTATAATGTTTTTAAACTTCAATTTAAGTCAAATATCTGCAATATGCGTTAATAAAAAAAAACAATTACCAATAATCTATTGTATTTGGAGGTTGAATGTTTTCAGCAGATATGAAACTCGTATTTATCTATAGGAAAACATGTAAAACTCAATTATGGCAAATTGTGGGTTGGACGCTTTCTGCATAACTGTGTCCCGAGCGTATTAGTTTTCCGCCATGTTTTAGACATTTTTATTTCTAATTAAGCCTAAAAAAATCTTAATGCTTAGGTACCTACATTACGAAATATATTCAAATTAAATGACAAATAAGATAACCTGAACTACATAGGCAGAGCTCGTGAAAAAAACAGCTTATGTGCTATTCTTCATTAATATAACTTTAAAAATATTGAATGGAAATTAAATAATTACTTTGTATAAGACCACAGGTTTAATTTAATTTTTTGTGACCGACCGGTTTCGCTTAGCCTAAGCATCATCAGGGTACAATATTAAACAAACAAAAAAACGTAATGTGTGGTTATATATACTCCTACATACAGAGGGAGAACACAATATTAAAAAAGACAATAGTAAGAAAACGAAAGAATAACATTTTAATTATAATAAAGAAACAGAGAGAAAGAGACAGATAATATGAAATCAAAGAGGCTAAGTATCAACTGAGAATATGATAAAAGAATAAGGAGAAATTTACTGAGTTTACGGGAAATATACCTAATATTGGACTACTGGACAAATTTTATGGATTATGAAGAATATGACTATTAATTTTAATGGTTCTTTTAATTTACTTTTTAGTGCTTCTAAATTATTTAATCTGTTGCCATGATCATTTTGTAAAGAATTTCAGCACCGGTGCTTTTATTAAAGGTCTGATTGTTTTCAATAAGATAATTGGCGAATTCCGAAAAACCGTGGTTATTTAAACAAAAATAAAAAATATATGTGTAACAATATTCATAGTTTCACTAAACCTCTGGTCCAGCAAAAGCATATTCTTGACGTTAAAAGGGCCGTCCTCTTGCAACAAGGCCATCACAGTGTTATTATTAACGACGATTGCTGCAGTACGGCGAATAAACTTAAACAGTGACGGTTTTATAACTGCCGGCCACACTGTGCACCGTACACTTGTCGGACCTCCGTCAGCCTTAATGCGGAGATATTATTTCGCAGCGGACAGTTATTTCGTTAAGGGTAATGCGCTGATTTAACTGAAAGTAAACAGTGTTTATTAAAAAATATATTAAGTAAAAACACTAACTTATCCACCATACACGGTAACTAAAATTATTTACTTATACTAAGGTACAAACATATAACTGCCAAAAAATGATGATAAAAATAATAATTTATTTACTTATTTACTCCCGTTATAGACTTTCACACAAATGTTAACATTTTTTTAAGCAATAACCTCATTAGTGTAAAAAAAATGTTAAATAAAATATAAAAGAGTATTGAATAGCAGATACAAAAGTATTGTAGATGAAAATAACTGATAACATTTAGCAAATAACAAGTTCAAAAATATTGTAAAAGAAAAGAAAAAAATAAATAACAGGTCCAACTATTAGTTTAGCTCTACAACTGTACTAAATTAGACCTATGGCTTGAAATTGACGTGTTAAATATATCAGCGACATCGGAGTATGTGTTTCCCAGATGTTGCATTCGTCGCATAGGCGTGTTTAATTGTGAGGTTGAAGCAGAATTGCTATAATAGTACGGTAGGTACTGCCTTGTAACCGTGTTGCTAGGAACATGAAATGAAATCAAGTTTAATGGTAGACTACTTTATAAAGCGCCATTTTTGTATAATATCACCTCAAGGGCGCTTTACATAACTGAAAAACTATCGCTAAATTTGCCATAAAACTATCTAAATACCTAATAATACAGCTAAAATTACCGTATTGATATTTAAATATTATTTTTTTCATTTGTCGCCGGTTGTGTAAAATTGTCGATTTTTTTTCTAAGCAATAGTTTGGGGATTAAGGATCGCGGACCGTTGCATGAAACTATATATCCTGGTGAATTTAGATGCTAACGGGTTAGCCAGCTGTGTAAATTAGGGCGATTCTGTTATTTTATTATTTATAAATATGATTTTATGAAAATATGAGTTTTGAGTTTAGCTCTGAACTGTCTAGAATTGTAATATTCTTAGATTATGTGGTTGTCTATTCCAGGCTTTAGGACCTGACACTCCTACAGAACGCTCTACGAACTTAGTGTCTGGTGTGCCCTTTGGTTCCTTCAACCTTCCGATAGCCGATGACATTGCCGATCTAAGTGTTGACTGTCGCGAATTGGAATCTTCAGGAATACACAGTTCCGATAAATAAACCGGAGCCATTCTATTTATATATATTAGATAATAATAATATTTGGATAATTTGTATAGAGCCGTTTTTGTGAAAAATCACCTCAAGGGCGCTGTACAAATCTTAATTTTTACTTAATATTAATTCCTAGTTTATATAAATATACAGCAACATACTAACCTGTCAGGTCACTTCTGGCAGGACACAATCACTATATCATAATAACTAGTGTCTAAAAGTACAAAATCTCAAGCGAACAAGTTTAAGACCTTCAATAAAATTGTTTATGAAAATCATCAAATAAAGTTACACGAGTTTATTTGGTTTGGGGGACCATAAGTTTGTAAAATTCTTCATCATACTTGTACTGAACGAAAGAAGTTGTGTAACTTCTTGAAATGACATATTTATTGCAACATTTGGTTGTTTGAACTTTTCATAATAATATATTGTCAATAGTCCACCTATTAGATATTTTGAGTTAGCGATGATTTTAATGTTTGTGTATTGAAATATGTGTCTGGAATAAGTTTAAGTCCCCTCTTATTTCTTTAAGTAGGTTTATATCTCCTTCTTTTTGCTTTAAAACTTTATCGCTTTATTTTTTAATAATTATTAGACAAGAAATATATAATCAAACACTTACAGAAATAAGCTAGTCAAGGAATAAGTGGACTCCAATGAATTTAAAACAAAAGCATGAACTAAATTTCTCAGTACCCTAACTTGATAATGAAGATCATAAAATAAAAATGTAGACCTTCCAGCAAAGTGCCCACCTATTGAATGCCATAATACCGTAATAACGTAAAACTGTATGCAGAACTGAATGTGGGTGTAACGGTTAGAGGATTAAAATAGAACAGCGGCGCACAAACAAAACCCAAAGCCGGACTCAAAAAGAGAATATTAACTTAATTATGCACATTTTGTCCAGTTAGGAAAGTTTTTTACAAAAGTGGAATTATATGCAGCTGTCGACCGGTGGGGTCAGTTGTACCCACTACAAAGATAAACTGACAGAAGTGCGTCGGGGGCGTGTTCGTGTTACAATATAGTGAGAATATATTTGTCTTACTTCTGGTAAAGTTGATCGACCAACTTCTGGTGTCGAAATTCTTTCTTGAACGGAAAATAAATTTTATTGCCTGTCTGGGCCAAGGAATCGGAAGGTCTTACATAAATTGGTGACATCCGATTTCTCGCGAACCGGTATAGATCACACCTCTAGGGATTTTCTGTTCAGTGGTTGTACCGGTGACTGTAATATCACTCGGTACTATAACTCGGGGGTTCGTAATACTCGTAACTTAATTACGGTTGAAGTAGGAAATCTCTTTTTAATTCGTGCCATGTTTGTCAGATGGTCGAATATATGGCCGCAACATGTTAAGCATACTGTTGAATGTGATAGCCTTAAAAATACTTCATTTTTTGCTCCAATTGTCCGGAGAACCTCGTTGTAACCTTTGTTTCTGTTACACGCGTCATTTACGCGAAAAGATGAGAGGTTACGATGAAGCTATCACTGGGAAGTTTTTATTTGAGAAACATTTAGAATTTTATTAATTGTTACGGAAATGTAAAAATGTCATTGTTTTATTTGAATGTGTAGACTCTTTGCGAAATTTCAGGTTTCGAAAGCACATAATAGTACGGGGTAGTTTATATGATCACAATTGCCGAATTTGGTGTTGTGTTTTTGATTAATATATAAAATTTTCAAAACCTTAAAAAAAAATTCAACTTTAAAATATTTTACTATGGTTTTTGAAATGTTTTTCAATGCCATGACAGTATTTTATTCTTGCACTATAATATTATACAGGTATAAAAAGTTAAAACAAATTTTTTTTTAGAAGACACCTACTTTTTTTGGAATTATGTATTTTACATCGTTGAAATGCCATTTCAAAGTTACTTCCAATCACAACGCTTAATGTGTCGTACCCACCTATCTTTAAAATAATTATACCTTTGGGCCATGCAACAACATTGACCTGCAAAAATTCACACTGCGATAAGTTTCGAATAGTAAATTTACTATAAAATTTTCAGTCGTGTTAATTGTATAAGATTTGTTAAAAAATTCAATCAGTACTTAAAAAATTAACGAAATGGTTCATCTCGTAACTCTTTAGAGTCTGCGTTTCCTCATCTACCAACCCTTGTAACTTTCTAGCAAAAGCTCCATAATAGTGGTGGTATAGGCTTTCGGCAGAGTCGCTGGCTAGGAACACAGCACAGGTGCCGTATTTAAATACACCGTAATCCCAACCAAAGAGGATAATCCTGATAAATTGTTTTATAATTCAACGCAAGAGAGAGTTATTGTAGACGGGAGGGCTGTGCATCACGCGCCACCACTGGAAAGCCTGAAAACACTGAAAATACTGAAAATCCTGAAAACATACCCCTTTCATAAGGGATTTTTTTTTCGATTATTAAAGAGTTTTATAACGGATTTTTGTATTCGCGGGATGGTGATTTATGGCCCACGCCTGCCCGCCGTCAGACGACCGCGGTTAATCACAAAAGGTGAACGGAATATGTTTTATGATGCTCTTCAAACTAAATTGATTGTGGGCTCTGTTTAAATCGATTTTTAATTGAATTTTTAAAGCATCCTCAAGGAGTGCTTCGAAAGCTGACAGCTAACTTTTATGCGTGGTTATTTGCATACAAGATAATTTAGATTTAAAATTGGATATTTTTTATTGATCTGGACACATATATCGTCGCTGGATAGGCAAAAGAGCTAAGAGATATGCAGTTTTCATCAGTTTTTTTTTCTACATCGATTTTTTTGACTCAGTTTTTTTTCTGCATCGAATACTCTAACTCTCGTATGATTTTGAAAACTTTTGTGGCCCTTCAGCCATCTAAAATATGTTTACCGTTTGGAAGGAGGCTTGAGTCAAAATACACAAGTTTAGGACTTTTTAGCTTTTTATCGCTTTAGGTAACTAAGTGAAATCATTAAGTTACATATGTTAGTTTTTTTCTTAAATCCAACCAGGTACTGAAGACTTACGAATTTTATTGTAAAAAAAAACTCTAAAGTTTTTTATGTAAGTTTCCCAAAATGGTGCTTTTGCCCTTTTTGAAGAACCGGCTTCATATGGGAACCGTCAAGAATGGGAAAAGCTGAAAACATTTTAGGAGTGCCTATATGGCTTATGTGTAAAGCTGAGCGTCAGAAGACTAGTGAATGAGAAGGAGACAAGTGGCAGCCAAGTGGCAGTTTCTTTCAACAAACCCAAGCTCCTAGTGGAAATAAAAATGCATCAAGTTTTTTTCAGTATGGTGATATTTAATGATAGTGTATATTTTTATATCAAACTGTAAAAAATAGTAATATGTATTATTTTTTTCATATATTAATTATAATCAAATAATTATACATTTTTTTCAAATAGAATATAGCACTCTTCCATTAAAAGCATTAGTTTGTATATGGAATAGTGAACATTAATTATTAATGATCAAATAATATAAAATGATACATATTGTCAGTAAATGTAATACAAAGAGACATTCATATGTAGTGTAGGTAGTACATCGTAATTATTATAATGTTATTAAAGATAAATAATTAAACATATATTAGAAGAAAAAAAGAATGTTATGGAAGAATAGTAAATTATAGAATATTTGTAAGATTAATCGCTCAATCGGAGACATTTTTTTTAATGAAGAATGTTTTTAAAATATTTCTTAATGGAGTTAAATAGTTGGGTTTTATCATTCATGCTTCTGATCTCTTCTGATAGTCGATTGAAAAAAGATCGTCTTTGGTAAGTTAAATGAAGTTGAGCAAATGGACTATTCAATGTTGGGTATTGAAAAATATATTTAAGTTGAGTTCGGTTTTCAGTTAAAAAATGGCATTTGTCTTTTTCTTTAATAATTTGAATATTGAATCTTTTATGTATAGGTCTTTAAATGTAGGTACTTGAAATTCTTCAAATAAAGGCGATCCATTGGGCAGTCTGAAGGTTTTTTCAATATAATTTTAATAATTAATCTTTGTATAGTTCCTACTGGAATAAGTAAGATTTATATGCGGATCCCCTACCAATGATAGCATATTGCAAAGTGGATTGCACTAAGGAATAGGATATTAAAAATAGGGTTTTTATCGACAAAAAATCTGATTCTTAAAAATATATATAGATTTTTATCGACAGTTATTCCCAGATATTTAATTTTATTTGCTGTTTTTAGTATTGTGCAATTTAAAAAGCATTATTTTTGTTGAGTTGTAAAATTATCGTTATTTTTTCAATTCAATTTCAATTCAATTATTTTATTCATTTTAATAACATTACAAAATAAAATTTTAAGGCGTTATTAAAGATATGTAGAAGAATATGATTATTTCAATATATATTTTGACATAATCATACATTTAATATGTTATGTATGATTATGTCAAAATTTTTAAGGGTATCGTTTGTATGTATTGCAAATGGAACTACAAATGTTTAATCACTATTTAATGATAGCAAACTACTGTCGAAAAAAGTCTGAAGTGTGTTTATGTCTTCAGTGGCCTTTCATTTTACGTTTTCTTAAGGCTTATCATTAATTTTCAGTACTGTATCATCGGCATATGAGGTAATTTGTCCATGTAGTGTTTGAAAAAAAAATCGTAATTTGTGAATAGGATCGGTCCAAGCACTCTACCTTGGGGGATTCTAAAGTCTGAAATTTCTTGATCACTATTAAGACGATTAATTTTTACGACTTGAGGGAGATTTTTTAAGTAGTTGGTAATCCATTTAATCGTGTTGTCTTTTATTCCAATATTATTTAATTTTTTCAGTAGCATTTCATACGATCGATAAATATACCCGCACAATATTTACCGTTATCTAATGATTTATAAATGTATTACGTTACATTAGCAATAGCATCTTGTGTGCTGAGTGATTTTGTAAATCCAAACTAGTTTTTGTGTAGTATTTTATAACTTTCTTGGAAATTTACCAATTGTTTTCTTAACTTTTTTTTTTAAATTCTTCACAATGTTAGAAATTAGACATATTGGGCGATAATTAGTTACTTGTTGAGGATCTCCAGATTTATAAATAAGTGAAATTATTGTGTTCTTTATTTGTTGTAAAAATTCTATTTATTAAATGGATAATGGGTTTTATCAAGTGAAGTTTCATGGATTTTAGAATATTCATCGTAATATTATCGAATCTGGGAGATGAACCACCTTTCATGTTGTCTATCATTTTTAAGATTTCACATTCTGTTGTTGTTTTAAAGATTGAAAATAATATTTTTACCGTTTTTCCATCACTTGAAGCCAATATTCGAATAGAGAGTGAAATTTTTTAAGTGTTCTGACATCGTTACAATTCATCGATTAGCTTATTTTTTTTTTATATTTGAATGGTCAACCGATACACGCCAATTTTAGACCCGTTTCAGCGTTTGAAAAAAATATTATCAACTGACAAGCATAAAAAAAAAGATCGTTAAGCTTTTCAGTTCATAGATTTGTTCAAAAGCTGAAACGGACTGACATTCGCGTTTAACGGGAACCATTTAAATATCAAAATAACATAATGGCGCTAATCATTGAATTGTGACGATGTCAAATTTGACGAAAGTTTGAGATAACCCGCACTAAATTGTTATTGGATCTTATGGAGAAACGAAAGTGATTATCTATACCACTGAAGAGATACGCTAATAGAAAAGTATTTTGGGCATGTTGGTGTGCTCACAAGTAGGTTTTCATTTTTCCTCACTTCTAATGGTATCGTCATAACATTTTGAAAAACCATTTTTTGTTTCTTGATTGTCTAATTTCCTCTACTCCGAAAACACATTATAGATTTAGCCAAAACATTCTACTCCAACTTAGATTCAAACCCGAATCCTTTAATTTCCAACCTTGACCCTAGTACGGACCCCCTTCGTCTCCGTCCAAATTCCATCTTATTCCCTCCCTAACCCTGGTTAGTAGGCTTACATAAAAAAATTGCTTTAAGCCCACAAAACACAGCCTAAAATTTAACTTTAAGTACTTGTATAAAAAGATATACACAAAAAAGCCTTACAACAGCAAAAACCAGCCCGCTCACCGGGTAGGGAAGATTATCCTCCCCTCGTGAATGCACTTCTAACCACAGTTGACACAGGAACAGGGAAAAATATTCCCTAGCACTATTCAAAATTTCTACAATTCAATATATATGATCGGTTAGTTAATTTACTGTCCTGTTTGAGGCCTGGGAGTCGAAAATTTTTATGTAAATTGGCAAAAACCACTTTCTTTCAAATCGCTATGTTTTTGAATATCTACATAAGACTTAATTCTACACGATTCGAATATTCAACAGAATTTAACAAACGTGTGTCTCCTTTAATTAAATATTGTTTATTTTGAGTGTTGTCTCCCAAGGGAGGACTCTTTACTATTGACATGGAAACCGACTCCTCAGGACACTTGGCCACAAGCTGAGCACACATAAATTACACTATTTTCAAGAAAGATTCCGAGCGCTTCGTTGAGTTCTGAAACAGACCCGTAAACCAACAGTAAAACTTTTATAGCTGATTTAGATTTGCATGGTGCTCAGTGGGTAAGGCATATTCTTTGAAAATTGTGTAGGGAATTCCAGAGTTACGACTAAAATAAGGTTTATTTATTTAAATTTATTATATTTTATTACAGTAGAGTAGGAACGGTAAGTGACATAAATATATATACAGACGTTGACAAGGCACCGATAGCTCCAACAATACGTCAGAATACATGCTATTCCCAGACGTAGGATTTTGGATAAAATTGTGAAATCCTTAATTTTTCTACTAGTTTTTGTATATATTTCTCTAGCTTAGGGTAGGTATTTAGTTAGCCTCTTTCATTCTTAATTCAGCTTTTCTAACATTTTTAAAAATTCTTATAACTATACCGGTATTTTACATATTGAGTGCGTTAAGTATTCATTTTGATATCTTATAAAATATTATTTATGTGTATAACTAATAAATGTAATTTTTTATTTTTGATGATATGTATATATTTGGATTAGATGGAGGACTCAGCTAGCAGAGAAATTGAACCCACGACGCCCGGATGGGAATTCGACTCGTCTGTTCACTTAGCTACTAACTGGTCGAATTGATAACAAATATACTTTATATACTAAATGTACTTTCAGTATCGTCTTGGTTAAAGACCACCATTTATAATTGAAATGTTGTTTGAAATGTCTTTGGCCGTGTTGGTGACCTGATCTGAATAGCCAGGTACTTCCCAACCTTCCTCTTCCGCATGTACTTTCCCTCCCCACTACCACCAACCTCACAACATACCCCAATTGGGGGATGCCATAGTTTCACTGAGTAGATGGTTGAGAGCAGTTGGGACTCTTGTGCGGTATTCACTATATATTTTTAAATAAAAAATAGGGCATTTGCTATTCGCTTAGCTATCTGGCAATAATTGTTTTTGTTTATCACAAGTTACTTGTCATTCAGCTATTCCGGTCACATTATAATTTTCTAAATATGTATGAAACTTGTAAATGAGTGCGTTTGGTATATATGTTTATTTCTGGATACTTCATACCAAGTGGACTGCATTAGGTAAAGACGGCCAGAAAAGCTGATTCAAACACTTGTCAGGTATTCTTTTGAGATCATTTTTATGTACGTGGCATCTTGAGTGCGTGAAGTAATCGTTTGGTTTTCTCGGTTATCTCTGATTTTTTTAATGTGTTTACATGATATGTGACATGCGTAACTTTAAAGATGCGTAACACTTCTTTTTGCTTTATTTTATTACCCAAGTAATTGTATGTATTATACATACGAGTATATTATACTTTCTTTTTTATTTTATTTCATTAGAATCACACCCATTATACTATAAGTCAAGCAAGTTTAATTATGGTTCGCCTGTTTGTTAATTGATCAGACGATGTACGATGTTCTTACATGGTTGAGACTTGGGTAGTCGTGAGACTAATAAATAATATCAATTAAATATTTTAGTTTTCAAATAATCATTATTCCTAGCTATTTATAAAATCAGTTTATACATGGCCTGTTAAAAGAAAAGGTAAATTTTCGCGGGCTGTGTACATACGATTACCTTTTTTTGTTATGTTGGTACACATATGTTTATCACATGTTAGCATTATCAGCCATTTTGGATAATTGGTTTGTTTTTGACAACTGGAAAGGTTAGTCACGTTTTTGTGTGTTCTTCGATTTTTTACTTTTGAAAAAAATGGGTCAAAGAATAAAATCCATGATTTGTTTTTCCACAACTCCAGGACGCTCATCGTCATCAACATCTTCTCGGTCTTCTTAAAGCGCTTGTACCACTTATAAACATTTTTGAAACAAAGTAGACTCGCCGAATACCACAGTCAAAATTTTAAGTGCGTTGGAGCACTTTATTCCATTTTTAACGCAAAATTTAATACATATTCTTTGATCCATTTTTTTCAAAAGTTAAAAATCGAAGAGCACACAAAAACGTGACTAACCTTTCCAGTTGTCAATATCAAACCAATTATCCAAAATGGCTGATGATGCTAACATATGATTAACATATGTGTACCAACATAACAAAAAAAACGATAATCGAATGTACACAGCCCGCGAAAATTCAAAATTCACCTTTTATTTTGAACAAGCCTCGTATACTGTGTTGGATTCGAAACTGCGATAAAACACCGAATGTGTTTTCAACTTCAGATAAATTTGGAAAATAGTGGACTGTAAAACGATGGACTATACTACTTGATAGAAGTGTCTAATTATGGATGTGGAAAGATTATTGGTATGAAGGGAAAATGAGGAACCATTCACTCATCGATGTAGTTAAAGTGGACGTTCTTGATTCTTTTTACACAGTTATATTATTAATGAACACGAATCAGAACAAAACACCACACTTAATATTAAATTACTTGAAGAACAACAAGACACCGAGAAACAAGCGAGAGATCAACGAACGACGAACACGTTTTTTCACATAAGCCTCTTCTGTTTCGATTGACACTTGTTTCGAACACAGTGTTGTTGAATGCGGAAATCGAATATTGTGAAATGGTTGGATAAGGTAGGAACTAGATGAAAAACATAAGGGAAGAATTTAACAAATTATCTCTTTGAAATCCAACAAACGATATATTATAAAGATTCATTCAGTCAACATAATAATGAATCTTTTTCGTAGGACTAATAATGTGATAACCTAACGACTAGGTAAAAAATGATTTGAATTTTTATGATTTTTAGCCAAATAAGAATAATTTTCAAACACGTGTTAAAAAAAATTTGCCGTTTTACACTGCAATAACAATACTTGGATAATTTACAAAGCGTTATTTTTGTGAAATATCATCACAAGGGCGCTTGTACAATTTTTTTTTTCTACTTAAAGAAACTTTTATAAAAAAATAACAATCAAGCACGCTGTACGAAATGCCACCTTGTTGTTATTTACGTACAGAACGTTCATAATATTTTACTTGTCACGTGGTGACCGTAAATCACGTGATGTTATAAAAGTAGGGTGGGAAAGGAAGGAAGGAGGGGTGGTGAGGGGGGTTTACCCCAGTAATTTCAATGTTTTATGCAAAATCGTGTATAATGTAACTGTCGATTGGAAATTTATTACAGAAATAGCGGTGGAGGGCAGATTTTATCTTACAGAAACAAGAATTATTCTTTGCCATAGTATTACGAGATAAATTAAAATACAAATTGAATTTTTTATTCTTATTACGCTCAGGGGTTATCGGTTATCTTCGAGCGAACATTGGCAAATATTGTTGATTCTTTTTAATTTTAAGGTCTTTGTCGATAATTCAACAAAATTTGTTTACGCAACAAATAAAGAACATATTTCTAATAAAATTTTAAATGGCGTGATTTCACTCCCAAAATACAACTTGAAATTAAAATGCTGATAGTTCTGCACGACATATAAAAATGATTGATTTTCTATACTTTGATTTTTTATCTAATCTGCTTCGATATTGATATTTAAAAAAATACATTTCTAGTATTATTGTATTTAAAGACACGATTAACATTAAAACAAATAATATTACACTTTTAATTTTACTATAATTATAAAAAAACACTTTATTCACAACTTTTTTACCAAACATCACTTTATATTGTTTTTTTTTTGGTTTTTCATATTATCTGTCTCTTTCTCTCTGTTCCTTTGTTATAATTTAAATACTTAAAACTTATTTTATTTTATATCGTGTTCTCTTTCTGTATGTATATATAACCGCACAATTTGTAGTTCTTAGCTTAGTTTAATTTTGTTTCATGGTGATGCTTAGGCTAAGCGAAACCGGTCGATCATAAACATTAAAATAAAATCTGTGGTCTTATACCAAGTTGTTACTTCATTTTCAATAATTAATTAATATTAATTTAACCTTTGATGTTGGTTGTAGTTGAATTCATGGATGCGCTGAAATGATAAAACAAACAAAAGTTGCAGTTTTTGTTTTTTTTCCTCGAAAGCTTGATTGTGCTTAAGCGTGGTTACGATTCTGTTATTCCGACCGTTAATATGACATGCCTTAGCATTTATTTAAATATTTGCGTTCATATACATCCAGAGTGATAGACAGAGCTTCTTATTATACTAACGGTAAGAAACGAAACGTTGCTTAATTCAGCTTTGAACGTATTTGATGATCAGATCTGAAAAGCCAGCCAAAATGCGACAGTAGCACTGACATCGGGCAGTAATGACTTTTGTGCGGTAGTCACATTTTTTTAAAATATTTTCATAATTTTGTTATATATTGACTCTATTTAGGTGAAAACGTCTTTCCACGATGTGTTGCAAACAAACCTAGGCCTAGTGGCTAACATCATAACATCTAACATTGATGTAAATCCATGATTAGCACCATTGTGATTTTTTTACCATTGCCACTTTAAATAATCACCCCCGTTAACCACCTATTAACGGCCCGCTCCTGCTGACGGCCTCCGTGACCAAGTGGTAAGACGCTCGACTACGAACCCAAAGGTCGCGGTTTCAAACCTGGCGTGCGCAAATAACTTTTATTTAATCAATATGTGTCATAACACATTGATTTATTTATAATAATATAAAGTATATATGCAGCACGTTCCAAACACCACCATTCAAACATTGCTTGATTGAAATGGCTTTAGCCGTTTATGATTAGATCCGAATAGCCAGGTACTTTCCAACCTTCCTCTTTCCCATCTACTTCCCCTCCCACTACTTTCAGCCTCACAACATACCCCACTTAGGGATGCCATAGTCCCACTGGCTCTAGACAAGGAGCAGTTGGGACTCTTGTGCGGTATTCACTATAAAAAAATATAAAAAAGCCTTTGACAAAATTATGATCAAAACATGACCATCACTAAGACCTTAATGTGGAAAATCGCCTTTCACCGAAACACAATCAATATGTACGAGTACAAATCATCATTCTTATTTACTTGAGTGGAATATCAAAGTGGCAGCTAAAATACGTTTTTAAAATTAAAACACATTGTGAGAACTTTCATCCGTATACATTTATGTGGTCATAATTTGACAATTCAAGACCAATCAATAAAGCATTAACCCTCTGATAGGCGCGTATTCCGCTTCGCGTCTCTTAACACATTCAAATCGGATGAAGTCCCCTTGAATCCAGGAGGCATTCCACCGAAGCCACCGGAATCCGGACACCCCGAACTTCAGAGCGAGCGCAGCCCTCCTGATAGCCAATCAAAGAGGTCGAAAACCACTCCCCTCTAAAGACAACTCAACTTCAAAATTTATACTCGGCTCGCACGCCACGCTCGGGTCTGCTCGGACGTACTTCCCACTGTGCTCGAATGGAGATACGGAAGGACTGCGGGGGCGGTTTTGGGTTGTTTTACAGGGGTGGCGCAGTGGTGAGAGTGCTCGAATAATATCGTCGCTGGACAGGCAAAAAGGCTTAAGCGACACTTTGGTAAAAAAATGAGTTAAACACGCAGTTTTGATCAGTTTTTTTTTCTGCATCGAATACTCTGGCTCTCGTTTGAATCCGAAGACCTTTTCGACCCTTCAGCCATCCAAAATATATTTACCACTAAGGAGAAGGTTTGACTCTAGCTTAAGACTTTTTTTGGCTTTTGTCGCTTCAGGTAATTCAGCGAGAGCATTAAGTAATTTTTTTTTCAAAATCCAACCAGGTACTGAAGATTTATGAATTTTATTGAAAAAAAAAACTTTAAGTGCTCTTGTGTAAACTTGTCAAAATGACGCTTCATCCCTTTTGCCTTCCCGGTGACGATATGCAATACGGATCTCTCAGATGCTTCCTACATGGACACGATACCATTCAATTTTTTTTAAATGATCATATGATAGTAATGTACTGTTAGGCATTATTCCGCATATCAAAATTAACTACGTATTTTTAACATTTTTGTTATTCTGATCAATAGCTTAACTTTTCCAAGCAAATTTCCTGGATTATGTTATACATTATGCAAGATTTTTTTTAACCTATAAATTTGCTTCTCCTACCCATTTACTCCAGCTTCAGCTTTATTAGCTTGTCCGGCTCTACCCGCCGTCCGATGATGTACCTGTTTTCCACATCTCTAAACAAAAAAAAACTAATTATGGGCAAACACTTCCTAATTCGGCCCTGCCAACTAAACCTTCAAAAGCGTCCACATTTCCTTAATACTAGGTATATTCCCGCACGGGTAGGCAGTTAGCATCGCGGCCAGACTCGGAGGAGTGGATAGGACGCCGCGGTGCGTAACGGCCGCATACGTGCCACACATAATATCTCTCTCCCCCGTGGGGGAGTGCGTGAAGGAGTTCGTTATGATGATTCCGCTTGAAGAGATACAGCGAGAATCACTTATAAGTTTTCATGGGTTGGATTCTGGTAAATTAATTATTTTAATGTTTCGTATAAAATAAGTTGAGATCTGTTGAAAGACGTGTCTGGCGATATTATTATGATTTTCTAGAACAAAAAAGGCAAAAATTTGTAAACCCGAACAAACTTTATTTCATTATTGCCATATTTTGTGCGGTGGGAGATTAATATCTTTATGCCGAGTAGTTTTTCCGTGTAAAAAGTTGGAATATGTAAAAACCTTTTCCTGTGTGAAAAGACTTGCCTACCCTTAACCTTTATGTTCGTCTACCGTCAAAAATCGAGAAAAGTCACGCTACGCAATTGTTAGTCAATGCCAATATTTCCTTGGAATTATAAAAACTTTGAAGTAATATGTAAGAAAATAATATAAAATTCAAAAGAGCCAATATTATTACTAGAAAATTGTACCGTTTACTATTAATATTAACTTGTGAATATTTTATGTGAATGTTCATTTTATAGATTGTCCTAATACAACAACAATTTTTTTTTTTTAAAAGTGGGTGTTTTTTAATTTCTTCTCTCTAACAATTTGATAATCACCTGTTTTCGAAACGTTGAAACGTTGGTCGTTATATTATGGTCTTTGGTTTAGTCTCTAATAGCCTTTTCAATTGATGTCATACTGTAAAATAATAGACACGTGATGCGTTTTGTAACATAACATTTCCACTATATAGAATCCAATTTCCACTATATTTCACTGTATACAACATCTCTGGCCGGTATTATTTGAAGTAAAATTCATCCTAAAACGGCGTAAGATGTAAATTGCCATTGACTATAACATATATCGTCACTGAAAAGGCAAAAGGGCTGGTGTGCCATTTTGGGAAGTTTACACCAGAGCACTTTCAAGATGTTTTTGTTTTACAATAAAATTCACAAGTATTCAGTACCTGGTTGGATTTTGGAAAAAAAAGTTAACTCAGATAACTCAATGCTCTCACTGAGTTACCTGGAGTGACAAAAAGCTAAACAAGTCCCAAACTTGTGTCTCTTGAGTCAAGCCTTCTCCCAGATGGTCAATATATTTTAGATGGTTGAAGGGTCAAAAATGTCAAAACATTCGATGCAGATTTTTTTTGGATCAAAACAGCATATTTAACCAATGTTTGACCAAAGAGTCGTTTAATCCCCTTTGCATTTCCAGTAACGATATTATGATTCATCATGTATTTTGACGAATAGATAAGATTTCTGTAGAACAACATAATGTTCAGGTTTTTTACTGGCCACGAAAACATCATAAAATATCCAATATTAACTTTTAGTTGTGTCGTAAATAGCCGAGACGTTTTTTTTTAAATAAATTTTCACATAAGATACCTAAAATTCAGACAAAAATATTTCAAATTTTGCCTACATATGAGAAGCGGTATAAAAGTACCATAAATCACTAACCTTTGGCTTAACGAGTCCTAGAAATTTAAAACAAGTTCATAATATGAAAGTTCACCACAAACGTTAAAGGGGTGATGGATGAATTTAATCTACCATTTTTACATTAAAGTCACAGGGTTGAGTCCCGATGAGATTAGGTTAAATGTAGTTAATGAAAATGTTCAACAACTTTTTATCAAGTAACCAACTCGCGTGAGCTGCCGCGATCATTTGAGCATTGGGGACCGCTCGAACGATAAATATGAAATATAATATTTCGGGTTCCATTTTCCTATAACCTCAATTTGATTTGACACTATGCTGGTTTCCGCAAGTGAAGAATTTATTACTTTACTTTTTGAATAAAATTGGATCATACGGATGCCATTATGCCCAAATGAAATTCTAGAACAAGTCGATTGAATGTAGATAATATTAAAATTTTGTAATTTTATTAAACTATTTGGATTAACTTATTTTAAATACCAAAACACACTTAAAAATAAGCAGTTGATTAAGTCACCTGGCTGTGTTACATTGTTAGAAATATTGTTAAATTGTCTATAAATACATGCAAATTACCATCATATTTTAAATAATCGTTTGGTGAACATTTTAATATTGAATGTTTGCATACTGAATGAAAACTATCTTTACTCCACTAACAAAGTGCAATTAAATAATGTTAGTTACTATAATAAATCATTTTTCCCCGAAAAATAAATAAAAAAAGCCTTTGAAACGGAACCAGGCTTTATTGAAAAAGATAATTAAAAATTTCATCGATGCTTCAATCTTAAAGAAAATATACTTTTGCCATGCATCCAAATATTTAATTCGAATTCTAACGTCTTTATCTTCCACTGCAAATCAGATTTGAAATAAAAATAATTAAAAAAACATAAACAACCTCTAAAATTATTTCATTATTTCCTCTCTTTGCCCGTCTGTCTCAAAAATCGTTTTAATCGGTTAAGGTTATTCTAACTCGATCGGTTTCAAGACTTTTTTCCCTTCGCTCCACTATTTCTGAAGCTCATGATGCCTTTATCTTTCATGCTTGACTTGTAGATCAACCTATAGCTTTTTTTTTTTATGCCATCATTAATTTGACATCGAAAGTAATACATTTAGACGACTATTACTACCTTTAAATAAAGAAACATCAATTTTAAAAATATATCATTCTAAAAATTTATTAAAAAATAATAAAATCTTAAGTAGGTACCTAATTGTGTTTGCCATTTTTTTAATATTCTACCTAAACAAACCTTCTTCTGTTGAATATGTTATATATCTATGGGCTTACATAAAATACAACATGGTGGGTTCAATGTTTTTCATACTAATTTTAAAATTTTATAGCAAGAGTTTTACACATTTGATATAATTCAAACTACTCTCTAAACCTTCCCATCACTAATAAAAAGAGAATGTGTTATTTGCGAAATCGGTCTAGTAATTTTCGAGAAAATCTAAAACAGACAGATAAACATTTATTTTTATATATAGAGATTAGTATTTTTACAGTTATCAAAAAAAGTATCTTTATTGGGCTACTCCGTTCTAAGGCCACATTTCACAAGGTTTTTGTTAAAAAAAATCACAATGAAACAAAAATTTCAACCATAGTTTGAATATTAATATTAAATTAATTAAAGCAAACCGTAATTTAATTGTCTGTCTGCATAAAATAAGTGTTGCTTACAAGTTATTTTCTTTGTAATTTTTTGTCTAGTTTTCAATCCAATGTTTTTTTGGGGTGCCTTTGACTGTTATCTCATAGTATTATTGCGTTAATTGTCTAAAAGTCTTCTGTCACGTTCGAAAAAATACACTGGAAAAATTGCTCATGCATACAAAAGTTTGAAATTTTATTCCGATTACGGTTCTTTTTCATGTATGTGTCATGAATAAACCAGTAACTAGCGTCATCTGTACAACATCTTGTTATAAATATTGCTTACACATAGAAAAGTCAAACATTTTATTCCGATTACGCTACTTTACGATTTACTGATTGTGTCTTATTTTACGTGTGTCGAGATTAAACCAGACTTGGCTGGTTCACAATCGTTATAGCTGGCATTAGCCTAAATTTATTGTTATTTATCAGAAAGAGTAATCATGTATTTTAAAGGTTGTCAATATCGGCGATGTCCACTGCATCGCACTGCGTCGGGGTTTACGCATGGCCGTACAGCGCCGCCCCGTTGTAATCATGCCCTATTTTGGGGTCATAATATGAAACACTAAAAAACGAGATATTTCCCTTGAAATTTATTCTCGAGTGAGAACAGTGATGTATATTTATTTCCTTATTTCCCCTAACTGCCAAAACTGCGCGCTTGACACGGATCCCTCCCTTATGATTTTTCTTCTAAGTTATGGGTAATAAGCCAGTGGGCTCTCCGGGAAGGATTTACTGGAAATAAGTAATCGTGGAACGAGGAAAAACTTTACTTTTTGGAATAAAATAACTACCTTAACTACATGCATAACGACTTTATTGTGAAGAAATCTGAAAACTGTTTGTAAGACTTGTAATTATATATGTACTTAGATAGTATTTTCACGCTCGAATGAGTATTGGTTAGAAACGTGTTGCAAAGATTGGTTTAACGAATTCGGCGATTTTTCTGAAAAAAAATTTTTGGAAAACTGAAAATACGATAATGGCATAAATTGATGAACCCAATGTGCTTTAAATTTGCTGTAATGAACATCAATTAAAATTCTATAAATGTGATAACGCAAAATATCAACTCGATTTTTCGGCTTAAAACTCCTTAAAAGTTGGCCTTTAGAATCACACTGCGTGGGAGTATGGAAAAACACATTTTTTTCTCGAAACTGTGTAATGAAAATTCACTAGTTTTTTAAGGTTTTATGTAATAACAAACATCCAGGTATTTTACGTTGTTATCGTAATTAATCTACAATCAATGGAGGAATTTTCGGTTTCAATCCAATAACATCATGATGTGTGACACAAACTTTTAACTGCAATTAATTCAAACGCAGTAGTTGAAAAATATTGATATTTTTTCGATGATAAATATATGGTCAAACGATAGCGCTCAGGCGTGATCTATAAGCAATGAAAGAATGCAGGCCCTATTTTTATTCTCAATATCGCCGACCCATTGCATTGCCAGGAGGCTTTCAAAGGCCGTTTCAGCGTTTGCCTTTTCTAAGGCTTTGTGCATCTGAGGCGCGCGACGGATCCATTCAAAGAAGATAAGGTGCATTCTCACTTCATCATATTAACTTTCGTGACGGGAGATGAGATGCTGCGCTCTTCCCGTCTGAAAGTGACCCGTGGTGGCATACAAAGGAGTAGTGTGTTGGAATGCTCAATGCAAAGAAAGAGCTTTTGTGTGTCGTTTTTGAACGCGGTACACTGGTCAAAAAGTACAAATAAAATAAAAACGACGAGGATATAATTGAAAATAATCCATTTTTTAAATTTAATTATAAGTAGCTAAATGTCATTTGTTAGACATGGCGCTGTACAGACCCAAGTTATACTATCGCTGTAATCATTTTCATTTTTTTATTCAAAAATATAAATATATTTATTCTAAAGCATGACAGAAAACAATAGCTATCAGATATCTCATGGAAAACTTTCACACACTTATGTGTGAATAATAACGTACAATCTGTAAAAAAAAAACAATTGTGAGCACCACCTGGCTTTGCCTAAGTTTCAACCTTCTGTTTTCAAAAAAATAAATAATATGGCGACTTACGAGCCAAACATAGTTAAACTAGAAATTACAGAAAAAAATAACGTCATAGTTCATCGTTCGAAAGTTTACTTTATATATACTATTATATATATTAAGACGGAAAATCAAATGGCGAACTTTAATATGTTAATCCATGTTTTCTATGTTGTTAAACAACCTTGCAATTGTCCACCTTAAGTAAATGTCGAAGAAACCACGAAGGAAAGTATCTAAGAATAGAAACTGTCAAAAAAACTAAAATGAGTAGAACATGTTAACTGTACAACTACAAAAATCAAACAACTTAAATATTTTTTTAAAACAACTATAAAATTTATAACAAAAGAGAACTCAATTAATTCGATATGGCCTTATGTCAACCATTATTAGAGCATGGAATAATACAGGTAGGTTAGGTCAGTTCAAATGGCATCACATTAAATCCTTTATTCAAAATACAAAAAAGCGATTATGAAAATCTTACTCAAAGTCACCATCAGAACTCGTTCGGACCAAATGTTTTATAATCTAAATAATACGTCATTTAAAAAAAACTCTATTAAAAAAATCATACTTATTTACACCCACAAAAACAAAACATTGAAACTACCTACCCGCTTAGTTTTAATTAAAATCCGTAGAAACTAACCACACAAAACGTTTTCCGTTGACCTGTATATATGTCATAAATTAGTTATAAACCTGTGCCATTTTGGGTTGCAAGTTGATACTTCAGCATCGTGTTTGTTAACAGGAGCGCAAAACCTTTTTTATTATGACGTATTGATTTTTATGCATGTTTCTTCACAAGAATTAACTTTTTTACGACCTATCAAAAGAAATAATTTCAACAAACAATGAAAATAAATCCAATACGAAAAATAATGAACGTATCAGCTTGTGCCAAAAACGTAAAAGCAACAAAGCTTGAATTTGTGTGTAAATGAAAACATCTACATCAAGTACGTTCGCAGCGAGTGTACATAAATAAAAACACGAACAAATAATCTTCCGACATAAAAAATAAATTTTCGTGTTACGAGCAAGAATTCTGTCCATTTGTCCCTGTTGGACAGTAGTATTAGGTTTGAGTGTGAGTTTCCCAGATTTAGTACCATTCAGGGGCTGTTTTGCATGTATAGCCCCCACAACCCCCGGTAGCCCCTGGCGTAGTGGGGTAACTACATTGCGCAGCTCCTCGGTTGGGCAGTGGGATGAAAGTGGGCATTCGTCGACTACATAATCGGTAGCCTGTACTGCACTGCATTCGCAAAGCGCCAAATCGTTCAGGCCTTTCCTGGTTTGTAATAAATGTTTCGATTTTTTTTAGTTTCAGAGCACGAATATGTACTTGTATATAGAGAGAGCTAAATATGTTTACCGAACCTATATAACTCAACAATAAATCACCTTCTCCGGGTTTTTACGTCGTAAACCGTGAGAGAGAAAGTGATAAGAGAAGTTGTCACATAATATCGCACCACTTTTGGGTATATAAGCATGTTTTCCGTCTCCCGCATCTTCGGCGACTCCACCCACTACGTTTTGTCATACGGCATAACTCAACGGTGTTTGAGGTTATAACCTATATTTTTATTGATAACAATACTGTGAAAAATTATGTACACAAATAAACTAAACATCATGTCGACATGTGCTATGAATGGATGTATAAATATCCTAGATCTAGCCCTAGCCACGCCCGAGTAAGGAAAAAAACAACAATCCTGACTACACAAGCTATCCCTCCTGATATATTATTAATGCTCTGAGGTTTTCGTTTAATTTTGAAAAAAATATCTAAGCCTTATACTTTCTCATTTTTTTTTTTTTTTTTACGATGGGGCTGATAATTTGATGTTCTGTCACTGCCCTGCAGTTCCGGCAGCTACCGATAACCCCCGACAACCTCCAACAACCCCGGATAGCCTGAGCCCCTGACATAAATCAAATGGTCGAATTTTAAAATGATGGAACTTTGTTGTCTAGGCTATGATGATTTTTTATTTATTTAAAATCTTTCTCCGAATGAAATGTGGCTCTGAAAGATTGGTTTTGTTATTTATCAACTAATGGACACGTGAGAAGTCCCGCTGACAAATCGATGGGTGGTCGGCATTGTACTTTTCATAAAGAATATACAACAACTCTTTTTTTAAGTTCACGAGATTAAGGTTGACGTGTTTGAATGTCGCTAATCGATGAATTGTGACGATACCAACTGTGACAAAAGTTTGGAACACCCCAACCTTAGTGTGAATTCATTATTTTTTTATTAATGTTAGCAATAGTACTGTCTGTTTTTGCATAGTGGTAAAAGGCCTTATGTTTATATTGAGAAGTACTTGTTTCCCGGCTTTGCCTGAGTTTTTACAAATTTCAAACCTACGTAACTTTGAGTTAAAGCAGTCAGTATTTAAAAGTACTTTCAGTTTAGTTGCTATACCAAACCTCAATAGCTTATCATGGAAATGAATGTACGAGAAATTTTCCATGGGAAAACCTGTGAAAATTTCATAACGCCAAAGTCACGATCGAGTGTTTTTGCTGCTTCAGAAAACGGATTATCGCTTTATATAAGATTTGTTTTGTGTTACGATTGTTTGATTCAATATTTTTTCTTAATATCACATGTGTTAACAAACAAAAATAAATCATCGAATCAGTTTCTTAACTTCCGTTTTTTTAATCATTACGAAGAATACAACTCTTAAAAAATAATTTTATTAATTATCATTTCAAAGTTGTGAAAAATACTTTTCGCCAAGTAAAACTTAAAACTTTGCGGGTGGCGTGGTCTAAGAGTGAGCGCCCAAGGCTCTTTGCATTTTTAATGTAATTAGCTCGACTCCGGCTTGTTTTTATGAAGTGATGCTTTGCACATCTCCGACCGCAGTACAATATCTGCGTTACAATACAATCAAATTGATGGCGCCCATTCCTTGGGCGGACCGGCCAACTTTGGAGCCGTTTCGAAACTGAGCTTTTTGATTATCCCATTCAAAAGTTACCCCGTACTTAAAATAATCGTGTTAATTTAAGTCCTCTGCCGGGCGGCTGTCCCGTTTTCACTGGACAATAATGGCACCAGTTACTTACCAAACTCATACTTGATGCAAACTAGAACTCAGCTTAAACTTAACTTTAAAAATTGCCTTCATTTTCAGCAAATAGTGAACAAGTTTTACGATGGGCACATCGCATGGAATTATCGGTTAGTATAATTAGTGCCTTAGCTCTGGACCCACGGGTTGTGGACTCAAGTCCCGGCGTGTACAACGAAAATTTATTTGTAAAATTATATGAGTATTCACAAAAGAAATATACTAAGCAATTAAACATTTAATTTATTAAAGAGGATTTTTAATTAGTTATAAATAAAAATAGGAGGTTATCACTTCCTTTCGGGGCAAAATATTCTCAGTATTGCTCTGGTGACTGGTAAGAATCAACCATTCAGAATCGAATTGTTGCATTGCTTGACATGGCTTAAACTATGTTAAGTGACCAGATAGCTTTTCCCTTACTCACTTACTTCAGTCTGAAAATTTTCCGAAGTAGGAATTCAACGGTTCACCGGCTCCATGCAGGTGAGACTGAAATAACTAAACTTTCTAACTCTTTCACATTTTCCATGATGTAATTTTCTTAATAATATTTTTTGTATTAGTACTGTGTACATGTAAGAATTATTTTGTACAATCTGTACATTTTACAGAAATAAATAAAGTGTCAACAACTTTAAAGTAAGTTTCCCCATATTCTTCCAAGAGGACCTACGTGATAGGGATACAATAAAAGTAAACACGCTTACGACATGTATCATTGTAAACTATTTTCTCAAAGTATGGAATCCATGTAAGTAATTTCTGCAACATGGTGTTCAATTGCATTACTCCTACTCTAGGATGAGAGTTTTTTAATTTAAGGGATAGTATTGTTTCATCCTCTTATTGTCGATTAGGCTTCTGGAATGGCCGCAGCTCTCGTGGCAGTAAAATTGGTTCAAACCTGCGGAGAGAGGCCCTGGGGGTATAGGGATATTCACCAGGAATTAGAACCTCAGTAGCCCAAATCTGCATCTCCCTCATACCGGCACGAGCGTCGTGTTGCACATATTCTCTAATTTGTTGACCTAACCTCTTGGCCACGAAAGCCAGAGCAATCTGAGAAAAAAGATAATAACTTATATTTTCTCTTCTTTCCAGGGTGTAAAAAACTACACGTACCACTTTGGTAATAAATTGAAAATGGCTTCAGCTTTATTTGTTGAATTTCATGTCTGAATAGCGATAAATTCCCAACCTTCCTCTTTCGATCTCTTTTCTCTCTCCACTTTGTTCTGCCTCATAACTTTTCCTTTATTAAAAATATCACCGTCTCATTGGCTACAGGCAGCTGGAATTTTCAGATTGTAACGCTTGTAAAAAATATTTCAAAAAAACAATAAAGAGGCTGTAAAACAATCGTGACAACAAACAGAATCTGATTTGTTGAAAAATCATATTATTTTTACTGTTTCATAGGCTTTTAGTATCCTTCATCTATATTTATTTAATCGTCTTCAGAAAAAGTAACTGCTTTCCGCTTTATTGGGTGTTTTTTCTAAAGAGGGGAATGTATTTTTTAAATACCTACTGACAGTTGTTTACACAATACGTTTTATTATAAAGATAAATCTCCTCAATAATTTTATTAGAAATGGTTAAGTTGTTCTGCTCTATAATTATAGTGATGGCAAATTGTGAATCTTTTTAAACGTTATACTTATGCATTATATTTGCGGCACGTTCCAGAGTGGCGATACTTGGAGTATCTACCACTCTGAAACGTGCCGCAAATATACTTTTTATTGTTTTTATATGAACAAAATGTGCTATGACACATATTAATTAAATAAAAGTTATTAGCGCACGCTGGGTTTGCGCCCGCGACCTTTGGATTTGAAGTCAAGCGTCTTATCACTTGACCATGGAGGCCGTTATATGTTAAAGGATCGGCCGGTTAGCCCAAATTATAAAGCATTGCATTTATCACTATTGTCGTTATTAATTGTTTAACTGTCCATGGTAAAAATAATATAGGACAATTTACAATTTAAATAATAGTATAAAAGAGAGCTCCACAGCTTGGCATTTTCTACAAAAGGTGAATCTCACGTTAAATCAGGCGTAATAATAATAATACACCATAACTTTTTTATTGAAAAAAAACGTTTTTTAATTATAATTATTTAATTTTTTCAAAAAATAAAACAAATATAAAATGGAGGTAAAAAATAAACTTTGAACAAAAAATAATCAGTAAGCCGCATATTATTATACCTGAAAGGTAAGAAAACAGAATCACTTTATTATTTAGAACCAATTTATTTATAAATTAACAGACTAAAGTTCAATTACAAAAAAGACATATAAAACACGAAATGGAAAAAAGAGCAACAGATAAAGAATAGGACATACATAATAAGCGCCCTTGAGGTGATTTTCCCACAAAAACGGCGCTATAAAAGTTATCCATTTATTATTATTATTTTTAATAATAAATGAAAAGTAAACACAAGTATTTATGTTCATTGCATGTTACAATCATAAACCTTGTAGGAATTTATTGGTTGAAAATACAATAAATTTTACATGATATAATACAATTACCTACCTAATTTGAAGGGTTGTTAACTTGAAGTAACAATATATGGAGGGATAGCTCATTTGTTTTACCCAACCCATCCGAAATTGTAATAAATCACTTTTTCCGAGTTTTTACATCGTACACCATGAGAGAGAAAGAGACAACAAATTTCTTGGACCGTTTCTATATACTGTCGCAATGATCTTGAGCTGGCTATTTTCGCTGGTTAAAGGCGGGACTCCGCCCACATTTTTTATTATGCCACTAAACTTTACACAACTAAACGGTTTTTTAGGTTAGATGCTATATTTTTGTTGATAAAAATACTGTGAAAAAGTGGCTATACGAATACACAAAAACATTATGTCGATATATGATATGAATGGATGTATAAATACCGTAGCCTTAGTCTTAGCTACGCCCAGCTGCGCCGAGTCTTGTTAAAATCATCAAAAACAAGTCCAAAACTGACTTCACTGCCTTGGCTTGGGCTACCTCTAGTATACTCTAAGGTTGTAAAGAACCAATGACATTGAATACTTATATATTTAAATTTGACAACCATTTAAATGGACACTAAAGTATATTTTGGTCACCAAATTGCTTGAAAATGTAAGTAAACGGTTTCTCTTGGTAATAATATTTTAATATCTACAATAATCATTAATTACGTGCACGGAAATATAAAAAAAAATGCTTCATGAAACGGTCGTTCATAAATTAATTTGCGCTGGCCAATATTTTTTGAATGATCACTGGAATCTAGCTTAATTAACAATAATTTTGTACTAGAATACGTCTTTTATTGTCATAATAATAATTGTATAGTTAATTATGTTCCTTGTTTAGATAAATTAACTTGCTTAACATGTTAAATATACACCTTTTTTCAGGGAGTAACCTGGTGCTGATTTTATAATAGAATAACAGCACTTTTTGTTGTTGATCTATTAATATGCTTCTGATTTTTTTTATGTGAATAACGCACTGCTTCCAACTGGGCGGAGTCAGTGAAACTATGGTATCTTTAATCGGGTATGTTGTGAGGAAGGAGGGATATGGGGAATAGGAAGGTTGGGAAGTCCCTAGATATTCAGAGCTGGTCACCACACATGAATAAAACCATTTCAAGTAATTTTTCAATTCTGAGTGCTGGTTTTTCACCAGGGCGATAGTAAGCTAATATTATTTCTAGTGCCAAAATGTATATATTGGGTATCAACATTACTTTTTATTCACATTTTTTATTTTAAAAAGTAGAGAAATTCTTCTTCACTCTTCCGTCATATTTGGGAACAAAAATTAACTGGAAGTAAATATTTCAATCAACAGTTTTTGCTTTTTACATCATACAAATAAATATATGCTGTTTTGTTCATTTGCGTATGGTGTTCAAATTGTCATGAATACTAACTGGGTTAATGTGCTAAGAGACTTTACAGATCAAAAGTAAGTCATAAAAATAAAATAAATTTGCATAAGACCTAAAGAGTTATTTTTGTACTAAGTTTCACAGCAATTTTATTCAAAAATACGATTCTCGTTCGAGAAGTGACTTGTTTCATATCTGGACGGAGCTTTTCTCGGTTGAGGGAGTATTTTTAATGAGCGCCAACACAAAAGTTTGAGTAATTCGCTCATTTATTATAAAATCTACTGATCCTTTTTACATTCTTTGAAAAATATACCTAATTAAATGTAGCCAATTTTGAAATAGAAAGATTTGATGTCACCAACAAGCGACGAGACCAGTTGGTATAAAAAAACCCGTTTCATTCTATGTGATTTAAAAAAATTATTCGAATTGAAAAAAGTGAACAAAACAAAGCTATTTAGTAATAATTTATAATACACTTTCACAAATATGATACATTAAAGATTTTTTTGACAACATTTTTGTATGCATCCAGACGATCATAGTGGAAAGCGAACGGTGGTCACCATGAAAATAATCAAATTTGGAGAAAAAATATTTTTTCATTGAATATTGCGAACAAACGAACGGATATATATTACATATATTATGGGGCTTCACTCCAGAGGTGATTACAAAAAATTAAAAAAAAGTTTAATTGGTTTCTTTAAGAATTCTTGAGTAAAACTAATTTATTTTACACATCATTTTCATATTTCTACAACATTTTTTTTTACGTGTGGTGGTTTAATTTTATTTATTTTTTCCAAACCAAAGGATTAAAAAAATATTTATTTATTTGTTCATTTCATCTTTGATAAAAAAAATGTTTGTTCAGTGAAAATTGAAGTGCTCGCTACATCTGACTTGGACACTTTTTAGCGGCATCCCCAGTTGAACTGTAGTTGAACCTAGAATTTCAAATATGATAGCAAATGTCAGTAACTAATTATCCTGGTATTGCAAATGGGCGGATCCTCAAAACTCGGGACGGCAAAAAGTCTAAATGCATCGGATTCAAAGAAGTAAAAAAATAGAACGGGATTGAGACAATGCAATGTGTTGGATATCAAATTGATAATTTGGTTGGTTCTTTCCTTTGTATTTTTCGTCCAGTTCCTAGCTTTTCCAACCATTTTGCAATATCGAATTCCGTATGTAACAACATGGTGTTCGAAATAAGTGACAATCAAAATAGGAGAGTTTAATGTGAAAATACGTGTTTCGTGTTGTTCGTTGGTCTATCGCTTGTTCGTCGGTTTGGTGTTGTTCTCCAAGTAACATAAAATGAAGTGTGGTGTTTTGTTGTGATTTGTTTCGTTAACAATATAACTGTGTAAGAAGAATCAAGAACTTCGATTTCATCTACATCGGTGAGTGAATGGTTTCCCACTTTCCCTTCATCCAAGTAATCTTTCCACATCCATAATTAAACACTTTCATCAAGTAGCATAGTTTATCGTTTTACAGTGCACAATTTTCCAAATATATCTAAACTGAAAACACATTCACCGTTTTATCGCAGTTTCAGATCCAACACAATGCTTAGAATATAATTTAACCAACAAAGAAATCGTAAAGGGTAAATAAACATTCCGTTTTAGTATCATGATAATCATATATGTGGGTACCTAATTATACCGGCATGTTATTATAATATCTGAACTAGCATGTAAACAACATTAAGTTAACTTGCAATTCAAGTACTTTGTTCAATGATAACCCTGATCTTTAATGTACTCCAAAATTAACAATACATAAAATAATATCTATAAATAAGTAATACAATTGAAACCATTATTTCAGCGAGAACCTGTATCTCAAGAAACCCAACGAACCTCGATTTCAATGCATTGTATTTAAAACAGTGCCTCTCGTTGTTTTGTAATGCTTTCCCGGTGGCACTAGACGTACCAGGGCGTGGAACTTCGAACGCCGTAAAAAAATGTATTCTTCATTCATTTTAAAGTTCTTTTGGTGTGTGTCAAAATTCAACTTTGATTGTACAGTCAGGGCCATTGCCAATGTAAATGTTAAGGATACAGTACAAAAAATAGCTTTTTCTTTAATACCTCTTTTAATACTAGGTTATTTTTTATAGCACCATTTTTGTGAAATATCACCTCAAGGGCGCTTGCTTGGCGCTTTTTTGCCGCCTGTACAGATACGTTTGTAAAATTTTAGGCTCATTTGTATTATAAATGTGTATGAACTAATAACAAATGATATTTTCTTATCCTAAAATAATATAATAATATGTCAAATTCACGTCTTTTGTGAAAAATAAATCATTTCTAAAAATAATTACCGATTTGTTTCGTCACATTTTAGGAAAATGAAAACAAGTGTGGATCTAATACGAATATAAAATCACATTTTAGAAAGCCTTTTACAGAGCGTTAAGAAATGGAATTAAACAAAGTGCTTAAATTACAATTAATAAACAGAAAATATCCTAAGCAATCAAATTCATTTTGAATCAAACAAACACTTTGAAAGTTGAACAAACCGAATAAATTCCAAGAATATAGCCACGATTTTATATTGAAGCTTTCAAACCTTTAACTGGAAAAAAACACATTTAGGATATTAAGTGTGTAAATGCTTACGTTTTCTAACCACATCATCGCTAGAAAGGCAAAAGGGCTTAAGCGACACTTTGGTCAAAAATGAGTTAAATATTCCGTTTTAATCAGTCGTTTTCTGGATCGAATTCTCTGACTCTCGTTTGATTCTGAAGACTTTTGTGGCCCTTCAGCCATCTAAAAAATATTTACCATTTGGGAGAAAGCTTGACTCAAACGACACAAGTTTGGGACTTTTTTTTAGCTTTTTGTCGCTTCAGGTAATTCAGTGAGAGCATTGAGTTACCTGAGTAAACTTTCTTTTTCCAAAATCCTACCAGGTACTGAAGACTTATAAATTTTATTGTAAAACAATAAATCTTTATAGTGCTCTAGTGTAAACTTCCCAAAATGGTGCTTTAGCTCTTTTACCTTTCCGGGGACGATATGTAAACTTTGATTTTTGTAATAATGACATATTAGTCCATAGTTTAAAATGCTATCAAAAGATGCATTGATTTCCATGTATGCTCATATGTGTATCTCTAAAAAATCAATTTGCATTACAAGTGCCCAGAACACATGTCGCAACGCTTCTCGCAACACTCCGAAGGAATTCGTTCACAATTTCCGTGCATACTTTATACCCGGCAGTCCAAGTTACCAAGACTTTATTCTTCCGGGATGCTGCGAGGAGCGTGGTCTTACATCTGAAATACATTCGGAGGCAAATGTACTCAACGGCGGCAGTTCCGGCTACTCTCCCGGTACATTCAGACTCCTATGTAAATTGTTCAGGGCGGGGAAGTTTCATGGGAATATTTACGATTCTGTGGGGTGGGTTGATACTAGATCTACTGTACTCTAGGTGCAGTAGGTACAGCGCCGGAGCACTTACAAGAGGAGTATGTCGTGACTCGTAACACAACAAGTGCGGCGATCTTACATTACGGAACTATTCTATAAAACCAGAATTGCGAACGGGCTTTCGAACTTAAATGGCTTTAGGTAGGTAGGTAGGTACGCCAGTAAATATTATTTTAATACTCTCATTATTTTGTATGATTAAATATTTTCAACTCGACCCTGTTAAATCTGCGTACGGACAAAAGAGGAACTAACGACATCATGTTTTTATTTTATTATTCGGCTGTCAAAGCTTTTTCAAATGGGTTTTTTTTTTAAAGTTTTTTAATGATATAAATTAAGCAATTTAAACGGAAAAATCTTTGAAAAGTGAAAACAAATAATTGTGTGTGCGCAAAGAAGAACGAAATAAATCAATTAACGTTAAGAATAAATGTTCAGAAGAACCAAAACAAAATTCACAAATTTTATTTTTTATAAGTTATCATATAATATGTCAGATGTCCTTTTAAAAAAAATAATGGCACATTATTTTATTTTCTAACTCAACTCATTTTTCCTAATGTCTCTAAGGAACAATTCTGCATAGTTAACTTAAAACTTATTTTTTCACTCATTCCGTTCTTTCTTGCGCACTCAGAATTATTCCAAGGTTTTGCGATTCATTTGGCTATGAAGACCTATAAAAACCACAAATGATTCCAGTGTTACGACCAGTTCATGACTGTTAAAGTTCCCAGCTTTGTGTTAAATAATACCTATCAGAAGAGTTATTCCCTTTTAAAATATTTCATGAACCATTACTGTGTCTTTATACAGATGATACGTAATGAATAAATGCTTTACTTTTACACACGATTTTTTGGTTGTTTTTAAAATAAATTCAGATAATTATTCATTCTTTAGATTTTGAGCCAAGAAGTTCACAGCAATGCCATGGAGCTTGTCAAATTAGTTTTTTATTGATTCTGTCAAATCAATCTTTTAATTTTTGCACTTTTTTTAAAAATTTTGTTTTAATTAAATTATTGACAATTGATTTATTTTCCGTATGCTTCATTTTTTTCAATAGCCTTCTTGCGTTCAGCTTTAAACACAGGCCTCCCTAAAATGTATCACGATTTTCCCACCATGGGCTACTTTTATCTTTACGAAGCCTGCAGTCCGCTTCAGACCATCGGCTCATCTGTAGGTGATCTGTGCTCCTCCTTCTCAACCATGGATACCATTCGATTGTATTGTGGTTTTAACAATCATCTATTATTTGTGCCAAATGCCCGGAAATCAGAATATTTCCATTTTAGGTTGAATATAATAAATATAAATAATATTTAAATCGTCAAAATGTTGACTTATTTTTTGTCATAACATAATTCAATTTTAATAACTCAATATAAACTCATATAATTTAAAATCAATTGTAATAAATACATTATGCACGAGTATTGCCACATGGCATTTGCATAACCTTAGATATTCACTAAAGCGTACATGTTAGAACTACTTTTTACAGAAGTTTCAATATTTGTAATCGGAATTTATACCTTGGTATGTAATTACAAATCGTAGCTGGAAGTTCAAAAGGGATTAAGCGGCACTCTGATCAAAAATGAGTTAAACATACAGTTTTAATCAGATTTTTTTTTGTTTCGAAAACTCTTACTCTCTTTTGATTTTGAAGACTTTTGTGGCCCTTAGCCATCTAAAATATGTTTACTATTTGGGAGAAGGCTTAACTCAAGCGACACATGTTTGGGACTTTCTTAGCTTTTTGTCGCTTCAGGTAACTTAGTAAGAGAATTGAGTTACTTGAGTTAATTTCTTTTTCGAAATTCAACCAGGTACTGAAAACTTATGATTTTATTGTAAAACAAAAAAACAACTTTGTTAAAAAAATGTGTTCCGGTGTAAACTTCTTAAAATGGCGCTTTAACCTTTTTGCCTTTCCAGCGACGATATTTGAAGAATTTTACGTTAACATACATTTAAAAATTTTCTATTTTAGATAAGTATAATTTTTTCTTTTCCTTCGGTGTTTGTTTTTGTATTCACTTTTTTCCAAATAAGCATCTATTACTATTTAATAAATATCCTTTAAAATCTTTCCATTCAAAACGTTTTTTTAAGCGATGGTCACAACTTTTAGGTAAAAGTATTGACAAAAGAATGCATTCATTTTTCAATGTATCAATGGATCCTCGACTATGCATCCAGAAGTCACGGGTTCTCAATTGCCAACATGCGTCAGCAAAACAACAAATTTTATTAAATATTTTTTTTGTTATTTCACAATTAATTCATACAAAAATAATATGTAGTATATTTGCGGAACGTTCCAGAGTAGCAGTTACTCTCCATAACACTATTTTCACTTTACCTTTTATTCTTTAAAAATAAGTAACACTGATACTAGTACTTTTTTCCTGACTCGGACGTAGCAAGGATTTTTCGCGAACATACCTTTTTACATCCATTCACAGCACATGTCAACATAATGTTTTGTTTATTTGTATAACCACTTTTTCACAGTATTCTTTATTAAAAAAAATATAGGATACAACCTCAAACACCGTTGAGTTATGTCGCAAAACAAAACGTAGTGGGCGGAGTCGCCGGAGATGCGGGAGACGGAAAACATGCTTACATACATCTAAAAGTCGAGTGACATTATGTGACAACTTGTCTTGTCTCTTTCTCTCACACGGTTTACGACGTAAAAACCCGGAGAAAGTGATTTATTGTATGTTTGTATAGGTTAGGTAAAAACATTTAGTTCTCTCTTCATAAATATTCTTACTCCAAGATTAGAACAGTAGTATCCATGCAAACCCAGCAAAGGCAATTTAATTTAATCCCATTAATCATGATATCGCAGTCAGCTCCTAAAATTTAATACGATGGTAACACAGGACCAGTCTGTGGTCATAATATAAGTTAGAGAGACTATTAATTGGTGTTGTAATACCACAGAACTTACAAAAACTGTATTAATAAATTATTGATATTGCAACACAGATTTAACAAATAAAATGGCCTCAAACCATATCGAGTCTCCCTGATTTATGAAACATTTGAAAGTTTTCCACTTTTTACTCAACTTTTTCTTGAAAACAAAACGAATTCTCTCGGCTAAAAATCTGCACCAATTTCGTTTATTTATGTTCGGCTATTCTAACTACCCGGTCCCGCCCGTGTTTTGGATTCCTGCGTTTATTATTTTTGGGTATCCTTATATTTCGCAAAAAACCTTTTTTTTTTTTTCGTTTTGTTTTCCAGTAGTATGAATTTTTTTTGACAGTCAATTGGATACTTCTAAGCTCCACAGCTCATTATTAAAAGGACAATTCAAACCAAAAATATTTGCGTTAACCTATAAATTACAAAAAAAGCAGAGGATAACCCTGACCTCTTCAAAAAAAAATGTGCTTAAATCTTAATTTCTAATTAAGTCTAGATATTTATTTTTTACCCATATATTGACATTTGAAAGCTTTTAAACTCGTGATGGAAATGATATTTCAAAGTAAAAAAATAGGTGAGTTAACTTAAAAATTTCCAATAAAAATAACTCAGAGGTAAAAGCTCACCCTTTGGGAGTTTTGGCTGCTTTAGAAGTTAAACCAATCGTTTTTTTTTTCCATTTAATTAAGATCTGTAAGGTTATTTTCCCCAGAAGAAACCTTGATATAACAAAACAAAATGACTTTCGCTGTATTAAAATCTGATTAAGATATATTTAAGACATTCGTGAACAATTTCAATTATTTCAATCCCATTTTCCGTCGTGCAAATGAAAATCATTTCATGTAGGAAATTTATTGTAGCTTTCAAACCAAATAATAATCTCCTTTTCCTCTAACCAAGATGATCTGAATAATTCGGTATCCGCCCAGCGATATATTACGTAGAAATTAGCATGAACTAATTATACCGGAGCGCAACACACCGCCGAATGGTACAGCTCGCAGCCTCTAGTAGCCGGAGCCTCGGCTACCCTCCGCCAGTCTTTGGCTTACAATAGTTACAAGCTTAAATTGCTTTCGCACTTACAAATACAAACTGAAACCAACCACCTACTACGATACTTAAATTAACAGATACTACTCGTACAATCCAATGTAATGAAATAATGCAATTTTTTGTGGTGATGATGAAAAATATCGTGGAAAATGTATTGTTGTTTTTTTCTTTGTCCAATCAAAAAATTGCGAAGAGTTTTTAAACTGTACTTAGAAATAAAATAAATAAATAAGAAAACCTCCAAATTATTATAACTACTTTATTTCAACAATGCATAGTTTGGGAGGTCTAAATATTAAATATTTTAAAAGAAATCTGTGTATTTAATATTTTTGGTCAAAATTAAATGAAATAAACAAATAAAAATAATAAAAAATAACAAATAAAAAAATTAAATGTGTTTTTATTTAAAGCCATAAACCTTTGAAGCTTCCACTGAAAACTATATGTCAATAGGTACCCTTCGTTAATTATTTATTAATTTTTTTAAATTTCAAAATTCTTTGCTCTTCCGCAGACTACTTTTTGAATGCAACTTTTTTGTACCGAATTTGAAGAATAGTTTTTATAAAAGCAGATAAATAGGTAGTCAACAATGGATGAAAATATTAAATGGTTCTATTTTGTGTATCGTAATTTCTGAAGTAATATTATAATACTTGAAAAGTCAGTAACCTCCAGAAATTTCTACGTTGAGAAAAATGAAAGAAGATGTTATTAACTATTTTTTTATTTTGATTTGTGTATATATTCACCTGAGATAAAATAAAATATGTGAAATAATTTTACGTTAACTTTTTTAAAAATTATATAATCAAGGTGGCGGCGATCAGAGGTTTCTCTAGAAACATAAATTTCCATTCTGATTTTTTTAGGAACTGAAGCGGGGATCTGGTTTTTGAATTCATACACAGTACATCTATCTATTTTTTGAATTCATACATCAACTTTTTGAGAAGGCACTATTCACAGATTTTAAAAGGAGATTACCTACTCTCGCTTAAATGTGTTGAAATAACCCAACATAAAACACGTATAAAATAAAATGTTGAAATTCATTATATCCCTATTGAGGAACAACATACGAATAAATCAAGTACAAAAACAAGTATTCTAAAACCATTACGCCCCACCCACTCCCTCAGCATAGCGGTCAATACATTCGACTTTGTGTTTGAAGGCTTAAGGTTTTATTTTCACGGCCAACATATCTTTTAAATAGTGAATACCGCATAAGAGTCCCGACCTGCTCCCGACCGTCTAGAGCCAGTGAGACTATGGCATCCCCAATCAAGGAATGTTGCGAGGTTGAAGGTAGTAAGTAGGGGTAGGAGATGGGGAAGAGGAAGGTTGGGAAGTATATGGCTATTCAGATCTGATCACTAAAGACGGCTAAAGTCATCTCAAGCAACGTTTCGATTCTGAACGGTGATCTTTTACTAAGCCAATATTTAGAATATCTACCACTTTGAAAAGATATACGAGTATAAACATATGTACTAAAATTGTTATTTATTCCACATTTATGTGCGCCACCAGAAATTCTACTGTGATTTTTATTGACATGTTTGATCAACTCTACAAGCAAGGGTTTCCATTTGTTGCGTAATAAGGAAGATAATACGTTATTAGCGTTATTACAAATAATTATGATTGAATTTCAATGATATTTAGACGATTTAATAGAATATTTTAGTTTTTTCATTACTATAAAAAAATTAAAGGAAAATTTAAAACATAATGTTATCGTGATAAAAGGTTTTTTAAAGTTGAAAATCGATTTGTAGAAAAGTTCGTTTTAAAGGGATTTCATTCTTCTAAAAAGCTTTTGTTAATGGAAGTTCTATCCTTCGAGTTTCGACCTGTGGTGAATTTAACAGGTACGGATAAATATATTATTTAGTAACTCTGAAATATTTATCATAAGCCATTATAAGCCACATTAAGATTTAGATTTTTTTTAAATCAAGGCCGAAAAAGGTCGTACCCTTTGAATACCGCCAGTCTTTCACTGTTTGCAAAAAGATTCGTTCTTCATTAAGTAGTCGTGAATTGTTTGTATAAATAATAATGAATATCTATGTGCTTACTTACTGTTTAATTTAGTTACAATTTGAGTGAGGCGTGACTCCACTAAATAATGATTCTTATAAAGGTAAAAAAATGTTAATCCATCACAAGAATTTCACTTGAAAGCTAGTGATACTATTGGATCCGAAGCCGCTTTAAAACACTGAGTGTTTTTTCAGCTTCAAATGAATTTGAAAAATAGTGGACTGAAAAACAATAAACTAGGTTACTTGATGGAAGTATCTAATTATGGATTGTGGAAAGATTATTGAAGTGAAAAGAAAATTGAGAAACCATTCACTCACCGATGTAGTTGAGGTTGGAAGTTCTTGAAATCTTCAAAAAAAATTGTATTATTAACGAAAAAAATATATCACACTGACTTAAGTCTTCTTTATTAACAAAACCACATTTATTTCATATTATTTTGAGAACAACAACAAAACCGACGAACTAACGAAAAACCAACGAGCAACACGTTTTTTCACATCAACAGTCATCTGTTTGACTGTCAATTGTTTTCAAATCCACGTTGTTAAATACAAAAATTGAATAACGAGATGGTTGAATGAGAAGGGAAAACTTGAGTGAAAAAACATCAAATTAACTAAAAAATTATCAATTTGAAATCTAACAGATGCTAAGACATCTCCAATAAGGAAGTTGAGTCCATTTTGGTGGGTGCGTGACGCGTTTTGTACGTTCAGAAGGGGCACCACACGGTACTTATATTTGACATCGCACATTGTCGTTATCCAGCTGTCAGTTGCATATTTGTTATTTTGTGTTTTTTCTTCAATTTTACCGCTTTTAATTTAACAAAACCTTATAAAATGTCAGGAGATAATACGTCTTGCTATTGCATCGTACTAATGTGTAAAAATACAAGCATTACTGCAATTTACAATCATTCCAAGAAATGAAATTTTACGTAAAAAATGGTTCACCGCCATTTACTTCGCGGCATCGCATCGTACGAAAACGGTACATTTGACGTTCGACTAATATGAAGCGTTTCTATTTTATGGCGTTTTAACTAATTTTCAAGAAGGGTTTATTAATTCTGGGAATAATAATATGGAAATATACATATATATTCAAAATCTGTGTTTTTCGATCTACATGCACATATTTTTTTAAAGTCATAATATTTTTCACTCAACTTCTCTATTGAAGAATGTATCAAAGCATGGGATATGGAAAAATGATATATCGATAGTAACCGATTAATCAGAACTGATTACTGAACGTAGTTTAAGCATTTAACTGTGGCCAAAATAAACTCATTTAGGCCTCAACATATTTTCGGCTCCTGAACAGCCCTAAATATGACCTGAAGAAAATCGTGCGTGCTAATTTTGTTGACAGAACAACCCGTCTGTCACTAATTTCCATTCCCTGCCGATATCTCTGACAGCATGCGCTGCTTAAATTGAATCACTATACTCGCAATGTAAAACTTTCCCTGTATGCTGTTGCGCAGACAAGATTTGAGACATGCTTCAAAGTTTTATAATGAATTCCGCCGCAAAAGATTCCTGTTTTATAATCACAGAAAACGTTGAGTTGAATACGGTACTCAAACAGGTGCATTGCTTGCATACAGCATATTTCAAACTTTTCTTCAAGTTCAGAAAAAAAATCCGGCAAAATTTAAAAAAAGTTCCATTTCACTGAACATAAAAAATTCTGTTATTGTGGTTTTTTTCGAACTACCGAATAAAAAAACACATTGTAAAAAAATTCAAAACTTTTCGAATATTTGAAATACGAATGCGTTGTTTTTTTTCATTTTTCGCTAATAACAATAAGTAGACGGTTTGACGGTCTTCATGGTCGGGTGGTAAGACGCTCGACTACGAATCCAAAGGTCGCGAGTTCAAACCTGGCGTGCGCAAATAACTTTTATTTAATTAATATGTGTCATAACACATTAAATTCACGTAAAATAATATAAAGTATATTAGCGGTACATTCCAGAGTGATAGATACTCTAAACCAGATCTGAATAGCCAGGTACACCCCAACCTTCCTCTTACCCATCTCCTTCCCTTCCCCACTACCTTCAGCCACACAACCCGATTGAGATGTCATAAAAAAGACGTACTCAAGACAAAATACTGTTTCTCAGTGACTTTTTGAAGTGTATAAATATGAACCAATACACACAATCCTGTTGTTCTTATCAACTCGCAACAAAGCACAATTCTTCAAAACAATATTTTTATTTTGTAAAACTTTATTCACAATAGTAAAATACTTGCAAGCTTTTATTATGCTTATACTCAAAGCTTACATTGAACATTTATTGCGTTTGAAAGCTTATTTAGTGCACTTTATAACAATGTACAATCCAGTTGGTAGGGGGGTAGAACGTTTTGTATTTTCCAGGGCCCCTGGGTATCCATTTCGCGTAGAGAATTGTTCGACTTTCTCCAGACAAAAGGACCCCTTCTCCCCAGGTGTGCGAGAACTCAATCGCAGCTCATTGAATACGTTAGTACCAAGGTGGCTTAGTAGGTACACATTTTTATTGGAATTGTCTTGTTCCATACCTATGGGATCGAAGAAATACAATGTTATTTAGTTTTCTTTTGTATCTATTTTAAAAGAATGTACGGTTTTCTAAGTCTTAAATATTAATAACCAATAGTTAGTTAATAGGAAAGTAATGTTTTTCAAAAACCTTTTTTTTACATGGCCGCCTATAGGTGGTTGCATACTGTACATATGATAGCTTTAATTGGATATGTACCGATCAATCAAATATCGTAGAAGTCGATCGCAGGATTATCAAAGAATACGAAAATGTTGGTAAAAACGACACCCTATTTTACTAAAATAATATCTACTAAAGACTTTCAAATTTAAAATAAATATACAATGAAATCTTAGATGTAAGTTACTAGTTATAAGTTATACTCAGTAGTAAGTTACAAGCCATAAGTCCTTATTGTAAGTCACTAGTTGAAAATATTAATTGTAAGCCATTAGTAATAAATCTTAACTGTAAGTTTTTAGTTGTAAGCTTAAGTGATAAATTATAGGTTAGATAAATTAATTTGTAAAGCGCCCTTGAGGTGATTTTCCCACAAAAACGGCGCTATAAAAGTAATCCATTTATTATTATTATTATAGTAAATACCCTACAAGAGTCCTAACTGCTCTCAATCGTCCAGAGCCAGTGAGACACGAGTATGGCATCTCCAATCGGGGTATTTTGTGAGGCTGAAGGTAGTGGGAAGGGAAAGGAGATGGGAAAGAGGAAGGTTGAGAAGTACCCGGCTATTCAGATCTGGTCACCAAACACTGCTAAAGCAATTTCAAGTAACGTTTCAATTCTGAATAGTGGTCTTTCACTCGGGCGATACTTAGAGTATCTACCACTCTGAAACGTGCCGCAAAATTAAACAAAACGGTATTTATCTGTATTAAAGTGCACACAAACATTTTCTTAAAAAATATTTACTCTATTGGTATCTTAACCCTTTCATTGCGGAATTAATTTCGTAATCACTATTTTAATTAACATAAAAATAACTAACAGCTATTGAAAAACCTTCCACACATTTCATAATTATGTTACACGGATATCACTTTTTGTTACACTTATTAACTAAACAAATAATTACCTATTAATGTACCTTACTACTGAAAGTTTTCTCAAAATATTGTTATATATTACATTATATTGCGGTTCGCATTAACAAAATAAGTATAATTCACGAAACTGGCGGCCATTTACTTCATAAAAACTGGTCAATTAATTGAAAACAATGTCTTAAAGTTAAAATAACACTTCGTTTTTACCTACTGTCCACTTAAGTACATTGTCAAATGCACATCAATTGCATATTCATAAGTTTAAAATAAAATTCGTCATACCTGTACCGTGATTAGCAACAAATTGGTTGAATATTTAGTATTTTCACGGTTTTTTTCTGAATTCGCTAATCATCTTCTTGATAATGATCATACCTTCAATAAAAGCACCGGTGTTCATATTCTTCACAAGAACAATCATGGCAACAGATTAGATAATTTAGAAGCACTAGAAATAAAAAAGCCACTAAAATTAACAGTGATATTCTTAATAATCAGGTTAATTTATTCAGTAGTTCAAATTTAGGTATATTTCCATTAAACTCGTAAAATTTTTCATTGTTCTTTAATCACCTTCTCAGTTGACGTTTTCTTTTTTTTTATTATATTAACTGTTTCTTCCTTTTTGTTATTTTGTTATAATTTAAATGAGGTTCTTGTTTTCTCATGGTTAAATAATTTTATTTTATATTTTGTTTTCCCTCTGTATATATATATATAACGACAAACTTTGTATTTTTGTTAAGTTTAATGTTGTGCCCTGATGATGCCTAAGCTAAGCGAAACCGGTCGTTCATAAAAAATAAAATAATATCCGTGGTCTTGTACAAAGTTATTTTTTCATTTCTCTACTTTATTTTTTACTGCCAATCAACCTGTTGGGTAAAGAAAAGATTAATTGAAGAGATAAGTAATAATACTAAAGCAGAATCAAAAGTACGGCATTGCGATAAGATTCACAGTGACAACAGTTTATTGAAACAGCGAGCATACTGGTAATCCTTTGTGTATAAAGTGACCCGATGTTCTAGGGGCGAGTGAATTATTGATATTTCCGGCAGCGGATTGACTAACTGCCATATCAAGGGTTGGTTGGGGATGCTAATGTTGGTCAGAACCTCTCCGACCAATCATGATGTGATCACGGATAAGGGTATAGATGTACCTACATTACTCAAAAGGGTTAAGGGTGAAGCAGATGGTTTCAGAGATATCTGTCAGGGTATAAATTCACAAGTGTGAATATCTTATGAACTAGTTAAGAGACGATCAAATATTAATTTAATGAATATTAATAAATTAATCGTGATGTTTAATTCAATTGGTAGTTTAACAATATCACCTCAGATATTATAGATGTCAATATTGTCATGTTTGTAAAAAAGCCCAAATCTATAGAATTTACGCTTTTATTTACTGCGATTGTTATTCTTTTTTTAAAGAAAGATCAATATTTTTCGGTCAAGAATCCTTCTACTTCCATCAATATAATAGAAAAAAATACTTGTGGAATAATGGATCACCCAGTTAGCAGAGAACCAAACCCGCGACGCCTGGTTGGGAACCCGATACATTTGTCCACTGACCGGTCAACCGTCAACAGTTGTGAACCTTGATTTATTTATTTAAACCATGGTAATAATTAATTTTTATGAAAAGAAAATTATAGTGAGTAAATTTGTTATAATAATAATTAAAATATTTTATAATGTGTAGAAGTGCTACTATGTTTTGTTCGGTTGATATAAGTTACTAGCTAGGCAGATTGCCTGTTCTAACGAACCAAATACTTACGCTTCGCGACGTGTCTTACCTGTGTGTTTGAATAAGGTTATAAAAAAAATCTGAAGTAAAAGTATTGAAGATTAGCGATAGTCCATAGATATTGCATACAGTAAGTGGGTAGGTATCAAAATAAAACACATGACGAACCACAACGACTTTTCTCAAAACAGAACCATTTCTACCCAACTCCAATCTACTATTTACTAATTCTACTCCAATCTTTACAAATGTACTGCGAATATTTTTATTATTATTATTATACCATAGTGATGGATACAAAATCGTATTAAAAAAACGTTAATAATGGTCTGAACGAGAAAACTGGGAAGTTATGTTTGCAAAATATAAAAGTTATGTAAAAAAAAAAATTGTTGAATTTAAACCCCCAAAAGAAATTTTATCAAAAGCTTGACAGTTAGGGTTTTGGTTGGGAATATAATGCGCGCAGATTTTATTTGCAAAATAACTCAAATAAAACACGAATTTATTTAACAACCTTTGTAGAAGAGCGGTAAGAAGCTCGCGGGTCTTTCAAAGACAGATTACAAAATAAATTCATATATTCTGGTGTTTCGTGTTTCGTGTTGACGTTAAACGTTTCCAGAGCAGGAGAATTTTTCGAAGAGGAGTTCAAAAGCAGGTATTTATTTATTTATAAATTAACGGACTAAAGTCCAATTACAAAAAAGACATATAAAACACGAAATGGAAAAAAGAGCAACAGAGAAGGAATAGCATATACATAAAAATATATGAAGCGATGACAAAAATAAGGCAAAATAAACATAAGAGAGAACATTCAAGCCATGGTCTAGTCAAAGTTTTGGTAGAGTCGTAAAGAATGTCAAAAATTATTTAAAGACCATGGCTTGAGTTAACAAGTCTTGACGTTCTGGACATTGGAGAATTATACCCTTAATTAGTATTGTGATGATTGAGGAACAGAAATTCATTGTTTCTGAGTCTACGGCAAGGAATGTTGAACTGGATAAGTTGCAACAGAGAAGGTGAGTCAATAAAACAATTAATAATTTTGTAAATGAAAATGGTAAAAAGGTAAATTGGATTACTAGACTTATTTTCTAACCATCCTCTTTTTTCTTCATCCTTCATCTACCCCTTTGTTATTTTTTCCATTTGATGGGATTCTCTAATTATTGACGGGTCCATAGTCCCACTTTTTTGTTTCTATTTTAAATATTATAATAATTAAAAGAAATGAAAAATAACTTTGTATAAAACCACGGATATTATGTTATTATTTATGACCGACCGGTATCGCTTAGCTTAAGCATTATCAGGGTACAAAATTAAACTGATTAAATTTGTACCCCGGTGATGCTAAGGCTAAGCGAAACCGGTCGGTTTTAAAAATTAAAATAATTTCCGTGGTCTCTTACAAAGCTATTTTATTATTATTTATTGTTATTTCTTAAAAAATGTCGAACGACAAAGTGATAAATTGAAATATAAATTATTAGTTAAATTTGATTACCAGCTGATGTTTGAAGCTCGTTATGCGCAAATGAATTTTGTTTCACTTGAATGAGTGATTTCACATATAATTAAAATAAAATAATATGAAATATATTTGTGACATGTTCTACAGTGACAGATACTTTCAGTATCGCCCTAGTGTAAGACCAACAATCCAAATCGAAACGTTGCTTGAAATAGATTTAGCCGCGTTAAGTAGAGAAGATTTTAATATTGAACAGGTAACTTCTAACCCACAAGTCTCACAACAATTGAGGGTGCTATATTATCACTGGCTGCACCCTGCGGAATTGGCTTTAAGAATAAAGAAGGTCAGCTTCACAAATGAATAATTTGTGATACCTCACTTGTACTCGTACATGTGTGTATTTTGCGAAAAGTTAAAAAAAGTCAATTTATGCCATCCCCAAAAAAAAATCATGAAAAGGTCCTAGAGCCCATATGTTTATCAAAGTCGTTGAAATAATTAATAAAAATTTGGTCAATCGACAAGGTTTGAAAAGAAATGACGATTTGTCCGGCGTTTATTTTGAAAGTGGAACCCCATTCAGTTTTCCTTTCAAATTTGGAACAAAGCTTCTCTTTTCATAATGGACTTAGGGCGGCTACTTCTTTCTGTCTACAAATTCACCGTCTTTTTGTCATCTGAACGCTTTCTTCCTTTAATTCGCTCAAATAATGAAGGACCGAATAGTCGACAGAAATGGAAATAAGGGATGCCGTTATAGATTCTTTTTTTTTTAAACTTGGTTTTTGATAGACCTACCTATTTCACGGTCAAGTAATTTTATTAATAAAATTCCGTTTTTTGTCAATTGCGTTTCTCTATAATTAAGGAAAACATTTAATTAGGACTATATTATAAGATATCAAAAATATTTCGTCATTATTTAAATCAGTAATGCCCACACTTCAAATTATAAACATAATTAATAGTTTTGCTTACATTCCCATTGATGATCCTTTTAAAATTATATTTAATAAAAAATCTGATCTGATCATTATCCGTGTTTGGTAACCAGATCTGGATAGCTAGGTACTTACCTATCTTATTTTTTCTCCGCCTGCTTCCCCTTACTAATAACTTCCACATACATAAATTTTGTACAAATTCAACAGGGTACAATAATAACCTTCATTTTATGCTACCATCGCTTTTTTTAGCTTTTTGTCGCTTCAGGTAACTCAGTGAGAGCATTGAGTTATCTGAGTTAACTTCTTATTCCAAAATCCAACCAGGTACTGAAGACTTATGAATTTTATTGTAAAAACAAAAAACTTTAAAGTGCTCTGGTGTTAACTTCCCAAAATGGCGCTTCAGCCCTTTTGCCTTTTCGGCGACGATATATCTAATTAGAACCTGGTACTTACCAAATCACAATTAGACCCAGGAAATGACCTTCTCGTGCATATTACTTGTTCTACAAAAGCTAATTAAGAGTAATGCCTTGATAATTGTATAGTTAAGATGTCAAATTAGGACATTAATTGACAGTTCCGCCTGATAACGTTTCCCAATAGACATTCTGACATTATTTATTGTATTGTCTGCTCGGATGACAACACGTTATTTTTGTCATAGACATGTTATCGAACCCAGTTTTTAGTTTTGTTTCAGACAGTTAAGAACAAGGAATTTGATTACAATTTATGAGATACATAACTTAAGAGATAACGAAAAGTATTTTTGGTTGCAATATTTTAGCCTAAATATTGTGGAAACATTGGTGCATTTATTTACCGCCTCCGTTGAGCAAGGGTGTACGTATTATGATATAATGTCATTAGTAAAGGGGTTGACTTTGGTTAAAATTCCTCCGAGTCAAGGAAAGGTTATGTTCGAGACGACGTGTTCCAAAGTATTCTGCTACCGACAACCACATCTGTGTATCTTGGAAAGCAAATGAAAATTAGATAAATTTAATTAATCCATAACTTAAAAAAATGGCTTTCAAATCACACTTCAAATATAGAAAAAAAGTAATCGTCTAGTTAAATATGTAATAGGTAGGTACTTTATCTAGATTTGAAAACACTGTTTTTACAATTTGATGATTTTCTCAACACATGCATCAGTTCCTAATTTGACAATGTCACACTTGTACGTACGTGCCCACGCACCAGGAAAACATATACTTTGTAGCATTCTAATACAAGCAATACTACAAATTATCTATTTGTAAATTTTCTAGTAGTTAGAAAAATGTATAAGGTTTCCAATGCGTAGATTACTTTAACTGAAATCTTTCAAATTATATGAAAAATATACTTAAATGTCAGTAAAAAGAATTTAAAAGATTACTGTTTAAAAATTATACTCACAGAAAATTTTAGACGTTTTTTAACTATCCATTCGTAAAGAATTAACAAATAAATCATTTGTAGTATTGCTTATATTAGAAAGCCAGAAAGTGTGCATTTTTGGGTTTTGACTTTTAATGATAACTGGCACCCTTATATATATTTTTTTATATTTTTCTGAAGAAAATTCAATCTTTCTAAAGCTAGAAGTATAAACTTTTACTTTAGCACCGCAGAAGTGCTCGTGTCAAAAGTTGCATACGATTTAGATGTGCTAAAAAATATTAATCTGATTTTAACAAGCATACTTTTGAGGGGGGGCATTCGTTGGCTTGGATTCTGATTACAGCTTATCCCCATCGCGAAACCGACTGAATTCCATTTGAAAACAATTGAAGGTAATTTATTTTAAAAAATAAAGCCTCGCGTTTGGAACGGACGTTAGAAATGGTGGGCGACACAAAATTTATGATTTCTATTCATTCGTGATAGAGATATGAATTCGAGGATTGCAACAAAATTAATTCAAATTAGACAAAAGGAACAGAAAATATTTGGTGTTGATTTTTAGTGTATATTTAACGAAATTCGGTTAAAATAACGAAAATAAGTTACTTCTCATAGAAATGATACTTTAACGCGGTATTTAAAAAAAAAATTACGTAACTACCGCACAAGAGTTGTTGCACAACTGCTCCCAACCGTCTAGAGCCAGTAAAAGACTATAGCATCCCCAATAGGGGTATGTTGTGAGGCTGAAGGAAGTGGGGAGAGGAAGGAGATGAGGAAGAGGAAGGTTGGAAAGTACCTAGCTATTCAGATCTGGTCACCAAACACGCCTAAAGCCATTTCAAGCAACGTTTCAATTCTGAATGGTGGTCTTTCACCAGGGCGATACTTAGAGTTCTACCACTCTGAAACGTGCCGCAAATATACAATATTTTATTTTATGTCAATTAAATATGTTATGACACATATTAATTAAATGCAATTTATTTGCGCACGCCGTGTTTGAACCCGCGACCTCTGGATTTGAAGTCGAGCGTCTTACCATTCAACCATGCAGGCCGTCAAATTAAAAAAAAAAAACAAAATACAGTTATTATAAAAATATTAGAATAATTTACTTCGGATTTGTTCCGTTATGAAAAAAACTCGCAATATGCAGTACGCACCAACTTTATTGGTATTATGGCGCGATACTTCACTAGATAAAAGTGAATTTTATTATCATAATGATACAGTATTTCACTTATAGCACTGGTAATAAATAGTTTTATGAAAAAAAATCTCGATTTAACCCGCATCGTTAGACAAAGTCTGTCTTTTCGAAGAAAGGTAGCGCTATGAAAATTATTTTATATTTGTAAAATTATTAAAAAACACAATAAAAATAATAAATAAATTATACCCGATTATTCAATAAAAAAAATAAAACATAATATGTATAAATCCTTCACTTCTAGCCTACCAGAATCAACAAAAATATTTCAACTGAAAGATAATATTATATATTTTTAAATTCATGTGCTACTAGCGACCTCCTTTGCACCCAATATCTGGACATAGCGACACCACGCGCTTTGCTGTAAAAGTTTTAATGATTCAGACTAACGAACCAAATGACATATTATTATGAAGGATGTGTTTTTTTACAAAATGACAGCACATTTGTAGAGGATGTCTTTTCATTGTCTATTTAAATAGAAACTGATTCAAAACCGCAAATAGAATACAAAATCTACGGTCTTCATTAATTACGGAATATATTTTTTTAAATTGTTAGGGAGAAACACATACAAACAACAAAAAATAATAACCATAAAGTACAGAGTTTTCACCTGCATCCCAATTTTTTTCTCAAATACAAATAATGATGGGATTTTTAACTGTTGGGCTTTTACGGTGCCTTATTCTAAATGTCCCGAGTGGCCCGAATGAAAGAAATGCTTTGAAAACAAAAAATGTAAAAACATCAAATTATTTTAATTTTATAATAGTCGTGTAAATTGGGAAAACTAGACATTTACCTTATGTACATAAAAAGGTTTTTATTAAACAATTACTTTGTGAAATACAGCGATAGCATTATTCCAATCTTCATACCCACTTAAAAAAACAAATAACGTTATGGCTAGTAGATAGTTGACGAAAATAATCTGAGATCTTCCTCAAGAAAATCATTTTCTGACTGAAAATTAACTCTTAACACCGAAATGACATAAAAAGGTTTTTATTAACTAATTACTTTGTGAAATACAGCGATAGCATTATTCCAATCTTCATACCCACTTAAAAAAAACAAATAACGTTATGGCTAGTAGATAGTTGACGAAAATAATCTGAAATCTTCCTCAAGAAAATCATTTTCTGACTGAAAATTAACTCTTAACACCGAAATGACGCGAACCAATCGTCTCAGTACCTGAAAAAAGTGCCTTAACACCATATCTATTCCCATCACTGGTCGGATTCTGCGTGTTTTATCCGCTGTGGTCCATTATGACATCCCCAGACTCTCTAGAAAATAGTTTAATTTATCATATTATTGAGCAATGTTTTTTTTTCATAAATATGATACTTTTATTTCGAATACAAACCATCGAGATACAGGCATATGCTTAGTTTGGGAGGTCAGAATATGCTATATTTATAAAATCGGTATTTAATAATTTTGTAAAAAATTAAATGAAATAAATAAATTAATCCAAAATACGTCAAAACGGGTGGCAGACAGCCTGATCGACGATTCCTTTCAATTGGAATAGTATGTATAATCTATTTAAATTAAGTAACTTAAAACCTTAAGGTTTTTCATTTATAACAGCCCCTTTATGGAAAAATATCGTTCAAAATTTAGAACAATCAAATTTTGTAGCGAATCCTCCACATTTCTAAATTAATCCATATTTTTACCAACTGATATAAAAAACGCGAATGTTCAGTAATTCTTTTTTAAAACGCATAGAAAGTCTTTGGAAGCATTCTGAGTCATCGCTTAGTTAATGACTTGATAATAATATTGGGTGGTGTTGATGCGTGAGTTGAGAGAATAACACTTCCTGACCAACGTGTATCACGCATATATTACAAGCAGGTACGCACATAATGTAGATGAAAGATTTGAATCTTTAATGTATAATGATTATTTCATTTTTTTAAGGTACCTTTAAATTATTGCCTTGCCAAAATTATAGTAGTTAATTTAAATAGCGCCATTTTTATTACTATCCCTTCAAGGGCGCTAAAATCGTGTTTATTCGGGTTTTGAAAACGTTTTCGCAATTTTTTAAAGTCATAATAATAATCATATTTAGATAATTTACCACAGCGCCGTTTTCGTGGAAAATCATCTCAAGAACGCTGCACAAATCTTAATTCTTAGGCTTCATCTTATTACTAACTATATTTAATCTATAGGAGATTGATATTTATTTATATTATGTACAGACATAAAATACAAAAGCAGACTTACCTGCCAGGTCACTTCAGATGAACATAATCTCAGAAAACAAAACATAAGTTTTATTCATAGATTTGTTATTGTTTATAAATGCCAAATTAACCAATATCTGTTTCTATGGCTTTGTTTCCATATATCTATGCTTATCAGTCTCTTAGCTAATTGCCGTATTGTATTCAAATTATACAGAGTGTTGCAGGACGTAATCGACAGACTTAAACTAGTGATTCCTGAGCTTATTTAGAGTAAAGAATTTAGATAGCATTTTTGTCCCCTGTATAATAGTATACATGTGAGCTTTTATTTTTTCTAACCGACCCAATACGCTTACAAAAATAAAATATATCTTTCTTTTACCTGACGATCAAAGTTCCTTTACCTCTCGCGGACTTGAACTGAATAAAGAACTGTGGACACTGATATTACGAAAGCTTGCACGTATGAGATTTGATTGGTACAATGTTTGGGTGATCTTTATCTACTTCTTCGCCAGGGACAAGGATGTACCATGTTCGAGTGTTTGAGTTTGGCAAACGATGTGTTCAAAATTTCTCAGAAATACAGTTTAGGCAAACGGTTGACAACCTATTTTGGGTGCCTAGCATTCACGGAAGCGAATCAATCTACGTCAAAGTGAACCGGATCGCATAATTACCGCATGTCACATAGTGTCGCATAATACAGCAAAAGTATACCTTCTCATTAAAACCTATTTCTCTCCCACGAAACGGGTTTCTAACGTTCTCAAGGTTAAAAAAAAACTGTAAATCTCTTTATCGTCGGATTGTTCATTTATTATTTTCATCCTATATTTTCCGATCATTATATCCTTTAAATACAAAAGAACTTTGTTTTGGTTTGGTGATCAACGAGCTCCAATTCGAAACTTTTGTCATAAGCCATGGGATGAGGGAAACAGCAGTTATCGTATTTTTCAACAAAACTTTAACGTATTAAGCTTTTTGCTTTAGTTTTTCTATCCGCCTGTTCTTTTGCGAAACTTTGTTTCCGGGAATGTAATATTAGAATGAGATATAATCGAGCTTTCCTTTTTTTATTTTGTGCACACATACAAACATAAATATAATATAGGTACTAGTTGTTATTCTTAGACCATAATCTTGGAAACTTTTTTCTTTCTTTTAAACTTTACATTTTATTGTAAGTACCAACTTTCCAGAAGGTACAACTCGAATAGGGGTTAAGAAGGTATAATTTTTGGGATTCGAAAACCAACCATCTGAGCGTCCTATCCACTGGACTATCGAACACCTCAGTACGTATTACACCAGCACGCTGGCACAACATATATTAAACTTTATTCTTTGTGTGTCCACACAAGATAGTTTGTCGTGTTTTTTCAAGTGTTCTTTGAGTGTTTCTTTTACACAATTTCCGGATCGTGATTTTTTATGGCGATTGGGATAGAGAACATACAAAATTTATAAGAAACGTGATGCACTTGAAAATATAATGAATGTGATGCACAGCATGTAGGAATGACAGCTAGAATTTTTTAATTCACGGAATATTAACTTTTCAGATTTCGCCAATCATTTGTTCGAAAAAGGTCATAGCTACAATAAATAGAATAACACTACGTTTAAACATACAAATATTAATTTAAGGTTTAAATTGTCCGCGTTAGAAACTTGAGAAATTAACAAAAAAAACATTTTTAAATTAATATAGTCAACAAAAAAATAGCACCTGGTTATTCACCTTTGTTAACCATGTTTTCTTATTTTGATTCCTCCGACCCTCCCCCCTTCAAATTATCACTCCCACTACCCTCATCTAACAATATTTACTTTAGTTCTATACTTGTATGACGTAAGTTTGTTTTAAAACGCTAGTTAATAACCTGGAAATGTCGAAACCGGTAGCGAATTATTTAAATTAGGAGTTTTTTTTACAAACGTACATTGCTAAATAAAAAAATTCAAAAACAAAAAGATACTGAGAAATTATTTGGGGGTGGAAGGATATAGAAATGGGGTAAAAATAGATACCAAAGATTTTCATTGTAATAAACATGTAGAACAAAGAAATAACGAGAAATCTAAGTAGGTTTTTGGATAGTGTATAAGCCAGCACCACAGCCATGGACGTAAGTAACGAGAGGGAGACAGCATTTACCAAAATGCTTTTGGAATCGTAAAAGCCCGCCAATCAAGGGTAAATGTTTGCGCGCCACTGTTGCAATTATAAGTTTGAGTTTTTGATGAAATCCAAGAACCAGATTCATATACTAATAATAATAATTGGGTGATTTCTTTAACACCGTTTTCTTGAAATAAATATCAATTCGAGGGTGCTTTACAACATTATAAACATAATCACAAAGACTAATAACTAGTAGTGTATAAATTATATCTTATGATTAGTGATCTAAAATTTAGACTTTAACTAGGAGCTGCAGACGCAAGAGCAAAAACAGGGCGGTAATCAGTACTAGGGAAAAACGTATTTAAAAAAAAAAACAAATCTAAGAAACATTTATTTTTAGATCGTTTCCCGATTTTAACAGGCAATGAGTCGAGCATGTTGTCGAATAAAATTGTTTTTTTAATTATTGTAAATTATCGTTACCTGCAAAGTTCAAAGTAGGCTATATTGGGGATATCCATCACATTCAAACTATTTTCTTGTAATAATATTATCAATATTTATTCATTATACTAATAAGGTGATAAATAAGGCTTTCCTATTGTGAATTTGAATAACATGTACACTATGCAGGATAAATTTGTTTTGACATCAACATTACTTTTATAATACACTATGAGAATCCGTTAGGCGTCTAACCACTCGACCACGGAGGCCGTTAAAATTTTTCCATTATTCCATTTGACTTATTTATTAAATGATTTATGCTAGAAACGTGCTTTGGAAATGTAAATTATTTGAATTATGTTAAAGAAATATCTTTTTATAATTGGGAATAATTAATGGACGAAAATTTCTTTACTTCCTTGTACTCAGTAATGAATTCTTTCAAGATTGTTTACAAAAAAGACAGCCGGATAACGTGTCGTTTCTGTTCCATATATTGTCAATTTGATAGAAAAGGACAAAAATTACACAATCAAATACGCTAAAAATAAAGTAAACAAATATCTCAAATTACAACGCATCCGGCCGCTAATCCGCAGCTGGCAAATCAATTCAAGTATTTTAGCTCAAAAAGGGCAAAGAAGAGTATGCGAAGTACGTTTGTTTTAGTATTATTGATTTAAGTCTTTCCATTCAAACTCAACGTTTGTATGTCATAGATTACAGTAACAACATCACAGTAGCCACCATCTGGCATGTATACAATTTTACCGCGTAAAGAACTGTACCGTTCGCATTAGTTTAGCGAAGTATGTTTCCAAAACCCATTTCATAAAAACATGCATCTGAAATCACACAACGTCCAGACGGAAAGGCCGATATATTTTTATGCACGAAAAAGATTGATATAGGTATTCTCTGTAATGAAAACTGATTTTATTTAAAATATAATACAAAATTGAAAAATTGTTCAGACCAGGCCTCTGGTAGTTTACACAATACATCTGCTCCTACTACCGGGTGGTTGAAAAGAAATTTAACCCATCAAATAACTATATTTTAACTGATTTCCCTTTAATAATGAGCGGCTCTGGAATTCTTCAATTAGCTACCGCGTTCGCGGCTCCTACTTATAACTAATCTTATGATAAGTGATTTTGAATTTAGACTAACAACTGAGACTTATTATATTTTCGTAGAAAGCAATCACTTTGTTATTCGACATATTGAATGAAAACGAAATAATAAATTAGTATAAGATTAAATATTTAATTTTATTTTTTTATGACCGACCGATTTCGCTTGGCCTGACCATCATCAGGGTACAAAACTAAATATATATTTAATTTTATATTATTATATTCTCCATATTCTCTATTAAAATGGTCTTGGCATTAGATTAAGTAAATTAGAAGCACTTGAAATAAAGAAAGCCATTCAAATAAATATTTGTATTCTTAACAATAAATCAAATTAGTCCAGTGGACCATAGTTAGGTACATATCCCGTAAACTCATAAAATTTATGATTATTCTTTTATCTTGTTCTCAGTTGACATCTTACCTCTTTTATTTCATATTATCTGTCTCTTTCTCTCTGTTATAATTTAAATGTTATTCTTTTGTTTTCTTTCTGTTCTCTTCTTTTATTTTAAATTTTTTTCTTCCTCTGTATGTATGAGTATATTTAACCACACACTATTTACTTTTGTTTAGATTATTTTTTTACCTTGATGATGCTTAGACTAAGTGAAACCGGTCGGTCATAAAAATAAAATAAAATCTGTGGTCTTATACAAAGTTAGTACTTCATTTTCATAGACTTATTAATATTGACTTGTGCCTAATACGTGCCTAGTGACTTACAACTAATATATTTACATTATTTGCAAATACACGTAACGGTTGTTGCCCGTGCTGTCAAAATCTAGGTTAGAAAAAAAGGAATAAGCAATAGTAAAATTAACAGCACGTGGACTATGTGTCATATTTTGTGTCCAGCTGCAGAGCCAGCCCATCATCTCCCTTTAGCAAGTACATCGGTTATATTATTCCCGGGGAAGGTGAAGGTAAATCGCAGCTGCATTATATATTTACATCTTGCCGTGCAAGAACCCACAGGTGTCATATTAAATGTATTCACTTTACAAACTGTTGTTAGAGTGGTAAACAAAGGAGTTAAAGGAAGGACCCGTTTTAATGTCAACGGTCCCAGGAACATTCTCGATTCAAACGTTTTCACCTCTATCGTTCAACCATTAAATAATTCAATTTCTATGCTTGTTAGAAACTTCGATTAAGCTTCTCATCTATTTTTCTCGCACCAGTCGCTTCGAAAATGCAGCTGCAGACTTTCCTATATACATAGTTAAAAATCATTTTATGCCATAGGTAAAAATATCGTCGCTGGAAAGTCAAAAAGTCTTAAGCTACATTTTGGTACAGAATGAGTTAAATGTAGTTTTGATCAGGGTTTTTTCTGCATCGAATACTTTCTCTCTCTCCTGACTATACTGACTTTATTTGACTGACTATACTCAATACTGACTCTCGTTTGATTCTGAAGACTTTTGTGGCCCTTCAGCCACCTGAAATATATTTACCATTTGGGAGAAGGTTCGACTCAAGCGACACAAGTTTGGAACTCTTTAAGGTTTTTGTCGCTTCAGGTAATTCAGTGAGAGCATTGAGTTTAACCTGTGTAAAAGCCATTTCGAAATCCAACCGGTTACTGAAGACTTATGAATTTTATTGTAAAACAAAAAACTTTAAAGTGCTATGGTGTAAACTTCCCAAAATGGCGCTTCAACCTTTTACCTTTCCGGTGACGATATGTTCTACTGGTGCCCTTTCCTCTGGACATTCTTAGCTATACAGACTACAGTCTGGAACAACTGCTGAATTGCACTCGCAACAGTCATGTCAAAAGTCATGAGATGCGGCATCTTACTCTACCACGTCTTCCATCAACTTTCTCCGGAATTATCAGTGCGGTAATCTTTATTTTTCGCCCTTAGTGATCTGAGTATTTTTTTGAATTTTAGTCTATTTTATATCTAGTGAAATTATTTTGCAATATTCGGTCATTCAATATACTTTATTAATATATTAATAAATTAGTACTTCAATTAGAGTTAAATAACCGTGAGTTGAAACTGCCTCCACACGACGTTTGCCTGTAATGATAAATTGTAGTTAGGGAAAGGGTAAGAAGTCCAAATTGGAAATTTCCTCAATGTTGCGGAAAGATTACATTAATTGTATCGGATTTAAGTTGGAACGTTCATGGGGAAACTTTTAACTGCTCTTAATCGGTTTCTTGAAATTAACCTTTTGTGGAATTATTCCCTATTGCTGCCATTATCATCAAATCTTACTAAAGTATGTGTTTTTTTCTGTAGAAATAAAGAGTAGAAAAGTTTTAAATAGCTTTAGTATTTTATCTAAAAACTTAAATAGAAATACAGATGTGAACTTATGTAATAAAATAATAATCAGCGTACAATGGAGACTAATTTTCAGTTAGCATTACATCGTAAAGTTGTCCGATACTCATAGATCTTTTAATATTTTTGTCGTGAGGCATTTTGTAAGTTTTTTTAAAGTGTTGGTGAAATGTCGATGAACCTGTCTCCATTGGCCTCCAAAAGGGACTCCGTCTAGGCAGTCTAATAACATGGAGCTATGTTAATAGGGTTGACGGATTGGTGAAGTTAAGGGTTGAGTTTTCTGATAGACTACACTAGTCTTTCTATGGATATTTCCGAAACGCGCAATACTACGGGAGCCAAATAGTTAGTAATATGCGTTATTATTAGAAATGTTTAGTTTGTGTCCTCGAAAGGCTGTATAAGCGAACCATGAACCACAAACGACAAGCTGAAAATAAGTTTTTTAAAATGGAATCGATTTTTTCATGATGATTTTAGCTGATTTTAGATACCATCTTTATTTTTGCCTTTAGCTACGAGTTTTTAAAATATCAATTTCACTGTTTAAAAATGAGGGAAAATAACACTTTGTTTGTTCCGTAGGAAAAAAAACAGTTTTCAACTCAAGCGAAGTCGGGTAATTACTGCTGTTTAAATAATAAAATCAGTGTACATCAGTCATTAGTCATCAAGCAAGAAAGTCCTGACTCGACCCTATGTAGCCTCTACAGGTAAAAAAAGCTGTATAAATCGTCAGAACAAATGTCCGTTTAAGACTGGGAGGTTTTTCACATTACCCGAGGTATATAAATCGCCCCCCTCTCCCCCGGGATAAGGATTTACTCGGCGGATTGACTCACTAACTCTTGGGGTAATACTTCAATGCGAGTCCATTCCACCTGAAGCTGGGCCAGTCTTAGCCGATTTACCCGATCCAACCGATTTGCCCTGCGACTGTTTCCATGTCCGAGGAGAGAGCTAAAATATCTGTTTTTTTGCTTTTTAATTGATTCTGTCAATGATTGTTTTATATATTTTAGAAATATTGTGGATAGTTATGGGAATTTTACGGTGATAATTTTTTAAATTCTTCGTTATTACGGTTCGAAATATTTTGAGATTTTTTCAGACGCAAACACAGTTTTTATTCAGTTGTGATTTCAAAATTAAACGTGTTTCATACAGATTTCTATGAAAACAGTATTTTGAAACGCGCAACATCCCCCGTTGCTGAAATAAAGGGGAAATATTTTTATATAAAAAGGTATAACCACTAAAAAAATACAACCCACATAGCCATTAAAGTTTTTGCCGCCTAGCGGTCAACAAATTAACACCAGTTACCACCTTACTCGAGATGACGAAGCATATGAGGCATTAGTTCGTCCATAATTCCAAAAAATTGAATTAATGAAGCACGCAACATCTTCACAGGCTAAAAATGCAATCTGTTTTACTCGTCAAAACGGTTGTCGTTTTCAGTCAATGTTGATTGTCTCATGAAATGCCGTTACAATAAAGAAATACGAGTTGTCTGTGTAGATTAATAAATCAAATTCACAATAACAAGCGTTTTTAAATATTTAATTCATTGGTATCGGATTATGTGATTCCACCAAAAATCTATTGCATTTCCAGTATAGAAAAATAAGCATCTGTACATCCTATAACACATAGGTACTATTTAGTACTAATATGTCGTCTGATTCACAAAAAAAAAATTAAGACAACGCGGGACATTATAAAATATAGAAATAGAAAATATTTTTTTATAAAAGAACTCATCGGAGTTGATATGTAAAAAGTTTTTTTTTAAATAATGATAAAGGAGAGTATTTAAAATATGACAACACTAGCAGTCAAAACTATTTAAACCAAGTATAACTATTGTTAATAAAATAATGAAAGATAAATACCATTACTTATTGTATGCATTTCAGACAACACTTTTTTTTAAATTAAGCTTTCATTTTTCAGACTCCAAAGAAAGGCTTAGTATACATTTACAAACTATTATAACACTTTGAATCTTATGAAAAAGTGTGTATTATTCTCTTCTATGAGAAAAAGCCATGAAAGCTTGCGGCGTTAAACAATTTAAATTTCGTTGCTGAAGGATTGTCATAAATCACCGATGTCGACTTTTATAAAATTGCCCGCACCAGCATTCAAATATGTGTTTTCCTTATAATGATTATTTCCTTCTTTCAATTAGCCTCTGGCCTCTGGGGAAAGTCATATATCATCGAGACTTTGAAAAATAGCCTTATTTAGACAAAGTGTTGTTAATTTGACTAAATAACGGAACTTTTGTTTGTTTATTTTTTTATATCTAATACCGCACAAGAGTCTCAACTGCTCCCAACCGTCTGGAGCCATGGCCGCCCCAATTTGGTTATGTTGCGAGGCTCAATGTAGTAGAGAAGGGTAATAGATGGAAAAGAGGAAGGTTGGTAAGTACCTGGTTTTTCAGATCTGGTCACCAAATACGGCTCGAAGCGATTCTAAGCAACGTTTCGATTTTGAATGGTAGTTTTTCACTAGGGCGCTACTTAGAGTATCTATCATTACTAGAATGTGTACATTATTTTTTATGAATTAAATTTGTTATGACACATATTAATTAAATAATATGTATTTGTGCCCGCCGGGTTTGAACCCGCGACCTCTGAATTTGTAACCGAGTGTCTTACCGATAGAGCACGGAGGCCGTTTTTTTCAAAATTCGATCAATATAAAAGAAATAAAAAATAACTTACTTTTAAAATCCGAAACATGCCAGGTATTTATTTTGACTTTTTAAAACATTGAATATATATTTCATGCCACTCTTCTATGAACTTCTTATGAACAATCAAGTTATACTTTATATCATATCAATGACGGTGATTAATGGTGATTATTTTTAATTTTTAGGTTTTTTAATTTTATTTAAACAATAAATATTATTATTCTAATTTTTTTTAAACAATGTTTATTTAAAAGCTCTGCGATGTAATTGTTTTTACGCGTGACAGCTGTTTCGCCTTCTGAGGGCATTATAAAATAATAATAATTATTGTTTAAATAAAATTAAAAAACCTAAAAATTAAAATGGAGTTCTACAAAATAAACTTTAAAACCATAAAAAAAATGGTGATTATGATTTTTAGTAAATTACTAACCATTCTTAATTAATTATTCTTCCTTCTCCATATCAATTATCTTGTCAAATTTCATCTTTGAAATTCAACTTTAATTTCAGTGTACATCAGTGTTAGGCATTAGTATTTTTATTTCAACCAACCCATTGACTCAATGATTAAATTAAACATCAATTTTCAAACGTTAGTCAATGCTATTGAATATATATTCATTTGGGTCAGCAACCAAAAATACGAGTACATATTTTTTAGTTTTCTAGTACAAGCAAAACTATAAGCTATTTGTCTATAAATTTTATGCGGGTAGTTAGAAAAATGTCTAAGGTTTGCAGTGAATACAATTCTTAAGCAGTAATCTTTTAAATTCTATATGAAATGTATACTAGAATTTTGGGTAAAAGGTTCAAAAATGCCTTTTCTCAATGATTACAGTTAAAAAATTGTATTCCTGGAAACCTTTTCATTTTAACATTTTTCCAACAACCCATTGAAATTTTGCAGATATATCATTAGTAGTATTGCTTGTATTAGAGTATTGCTACAAGTGACGTTTAGCGTCATTCGTAGGTGCTGATCCTAAGTACTCATTATTACTATGTTTATTTTAATATTTTAAATTTAATGTAGTTTTTAAAGGTCTTTGAACTTTGTCGCAATGTAAACTAGTTTACTTAACGTTATTAATTTTTTTTAAATTATTTCTTTACAGAATATTAAAAACTGTTATGTATGTTTGAAACCTTTGCCTCGTATTAAAAAAATAACAATTTTTTCCTGTTTTTCGTTAACCATAAAGTGTTGAAGCAGAGTGTAAAAAATACGTACTGACGGTTCACTTAAACTTTTATCTACTTAATGAAGGCGGCAATATATCTTCACGGTTTAATTAAAAGATTACGCTGTATTGCTGTGTGTATAGCCAAAAATTCCAGAAACTGCCAGCATAAGCGTTCACGCCTCAATGTAATTAAATTTCCTAAGCTACATTAAAGTGCGGTGTGGGCCGCGGAGGGATCGATGACTTTAAACAGCGGAAAAACGGAAAAGAAGAGTTGTGTCCTATTCTTCGGGAGGTTTATAGCGAGTAATATTTTCACTTCTCGCCGGGCGTCTGAGTTTCATTTGCCCAACTTACTCCGGCGTTTTGGGTATTTTAATGGTACTACGCGTGCACGTAATGGAATTCGTAACGACGCAAGAAATTACTTTTTATACTTTACGATGAATATTTTTTATATTAACGGCTGTGACGTGCCCGCGTTACAAGTTACGCGCTTCTCGAGGAATTCATTCTATGCTCTGGACCGGTAATCGATGTTTCGCAGAGTGAAGGGTACTGGCAGTCTGGCAGTTTGGCAGTATCGCTCGGGTGCAAGATGCTTTGATTCTGCTAAAAGTTGCTTGAAATAGGTCAAATTGATACCCAAATAACCAGCACAGCTCGTCAATTTCGTTAATATTATTTGATGGACATCGTGTTTCAGGGTTGTACCGCAGGGGGTGATTATTTGTGAAAATTCTAAGTAAATTTGATTTATTTTTTCGTTAACGGTCAGCACACAAAAATACACACTTTTTGGCTATCTTATACAAGCAATACTGCACATGATTTATCTGTTAATTCTATACGGGTAGTTGGGCAAACGTCTAAGGTTTCCAGTGAATACATTTTTTAAACGGTAATCTTTTAAACTATTTATGAAACGCATACTGGAATTTTAGGTAAAACGTTTGAAAATGGCTACGCTGGTTTTCAAACTACACCTTTATGGAAATTTTAGTATATTTTTCATAGAATTTAAAAGATTACAGCTTTTTTTTTATTCGCTGGAAACCTTAGACATTTTCCTAACTGCCCATGTAAAATTAACAGATATATCATGCGCAGTATTGCTTGTATTAGAATGCTACAAAGTGACGTTGAGGGCCATTTCGGGTGCTGAGTGTTAAGGCCCAATAAAGAAAGTGATAAAATATGTTGTATTTGTGTAAGGGGTATTAAGGGTTTATGGTATCAATTCTTTATAGCAAACATTACACCGGCAACTGCAGGCAGTAATTTACCGTCCGTAACCTAACGACTGATTGGCTATGCACATGCCTACCTAAGCGAATGGGCGAGTATCTACCTCCACCAGATGTTAGCGATGACGCCTTAAACGATTGGTCTTTAGTAAAACTACAATCATAAAACATGTTTTCGAAAACTTTCAAACATTATTTTTTGAAGAATTCCTCCGTTTGAAAAACTTTATTAGGATTTTTTCCTCAGAACATATTGAATAATTACTTCCTGAAGTTTCGCAATACCACCCTGAAACACGGTGAATAGTGTGTAATATGTTTCACATTATACAAAAGGAAATAAAATATCTATAAATGTATGGTAGGTCAAAAGAAAATAAATTTAAAGTATTTTAAGGGAAAACACCATCGTCTTATGTCATGACGTTAATCTTAAGATCAAAAAATACAAGCCCTTGAAATGTTTTCTTTTCAGATTGATATTTTTATAAAAAAAGGTTTTTATCTTATACTTAAGTGTAGAAATATCATATTTTAATATAAAACGGGAAATACAAAAAAGCCAGGAAGGGAAACATTCCCAGCTTACGAATAACCAAAAAATATTTGAATTCATCCTACTACCATAATTATAAACGGTATACGCTGCTTGTTCGATGATGGACAACATAGCCAGCAGAGGAATAGAATTCCGACGCCTGGATGGGAAACCCGACGCATTTTTTCACTCCTCTTCTAACCGGTCACAATATGCTTTATAATTTGTACAAAGCACTCATTTTTGAGCCAAATGAGAATAACACTAAAATAAAAGCAGCTTTCACTTTTTTTTCAAACAAACTTTTTTTAAATGCTCCTGTTGTATTTTAAAATTTCGGGCTTATATCACAAAATTTCAACAACCGATAGCTGATTCGTAAAAACAGTATTTAAATTAAACTTAAAGACTTAATAACATATTGTTAAGAATAATATAATGAAGGAAGTATTTATTTGATTGTACAGAATTCCAAACAAATCTTTGAGATACACGAAAGCAGATTATTAGCTTCTTTAGGAATCTGAAGGTAAGTCGGTATTCTTTAACGGCCGTCTTATCCTGAAAATTTTATCTCCCGACTCTGAGAATCAGATGAAAGCAGAATGAGAATTAATAAGGCCACGGCTTTAATCATTAGCCAGAGAGATGAAATGAGATGTTTTGTGCTACAAATTCCTGCGATGCGTGCCATTGTTATTCTGGAAATGTCATTAGTCTCCCGCTCTTGAATCTGTTTCGCAATTTATTATAAATCAGTTGACATCAATAATTTGATTTTTTTAAAAACGTTTTTCAAGGTAGACCGCTATTTTACATTTTTTTAATCAGAATCGTATGCAATTTTGAAACTATTAAAGTACTACAAGGAACAAAGGTGAAAAATATTTTCATGCAGAACAATAAAAATACAACTCTGAAGTATTGGTAGTTTAATTGTATATTAAAAAAAACGTTTTGTTTAAATAAATAAATTGATCAGAAACCAACAAATCAAAGCCTGTTGACGTCACTCTACCCCGTCCGCAGCGCCATCAATCGGAACAACGAAGCAAAAAAGTCGATCTTTAAAAGATTATTCTGCTTGGAAAAGTGCTTTGAAAAAAAAACCTAATTAACTTAGTAAAATAAAATAAAAAGTTTATTGGATTTCTATACTTTCAATTTTTCTATAATCGACCCAATTTTTTTAAAATCACCATCATGCTCAGTAAAAAAAAACGCATACGAGTTTTAAAATTAATTAAGCCATATTTAAACGGCCTACACACGGCCCAACATGTTAAACTCAACCATTGGCAGATCGTGACTTTTTATTGTGAATTGAAAAACATGACGATATTAGTGTTATTGTAGCTAAAAATGATTTTTATTTAAACAAAAACAAAAAATTATAATTTGTATGAAGATTTTTTAGAATTTTTCATTTTTGGCGGCTCACTGCACCGTTATTAAATGACAAAAATTATATTTAAAAAAAAAAAATAAAAACACGTTTTCAGCTACAACAATATCAATAATGTAGTTTTCTTCAATCTCAGCACTCTAGCACAGTAAAAAGCCACGAGCCGCCACTAGACCCAACATGTGTGGAGTGGAGGTATGCAAGTTGGAGTGGATTCCATATCAACCCCTCAACAACGAAATAATAATAATTCGGTAGACAGTTTTGCCTACAGACTATCCGACCTTCTTGCCCTACCCTATCTCCACACAAGTATGGTCCAACATGTTAGGCCTTTTATTTATATTTACTGTAAACTTAATTTCTCAATAAGTTTTCAAATATCATTTCCGGCAACCCGTGCGTATTTTTATATTGTCTTTTTTCATATTCGCACGTCACCTGCCGCACTAGACAATGTATTTTTGTAGACAAGTTTATTAGGAAATTAGTTGACATACCGGTCCCTGTTAAGTACCACAATCGTATTTTTTTAAAGTAAATACCCATTGAAGAAATGCCCTTATCAGAGAATCCCGTCTTAGTAAAAATAATAGTATATTCAAAATCGAATTAAAATTGTAAGCATTATCCACCTTAGTTACTAAGATGCTTTGGTTGATCTCTAGTATTTACATTACAATTGCATTAATCATAACTATACACATGGAAGGCGTAGTATCATCCATCGTACACGTTCAAATTTAAACATTTTGTTATTAATATATGTATATTTAAAAATGTTTGACATTATTAATGGTATTAAAATAATGTAGCATTGGTGACATTCAATTTTTCCTAGATTATGAAAAAGCGGTAAATATTTGTGATCTACCTTTCTCAGCATTAATAATATTTTGAAAATTTGTATGACTCCGTTTTTGTGAAAAATCACCTCAAGGGCGCTGTAAGAAGCTGTAATTGTTGATCGTGCCATGGTGGAAAACTTAACTTTCAAAGAGAAAACCCGACGCTTTCGACCATATGCAAATGGTATGTAAAGTATGCAAATTTTTCGGTTTATACCTAAACAATAACGTTTTCAATTTACAACACTTACATGACGTGAAAAACGTCGATATCTAGTATGAGGTCATTCATGACTCTGTTCATTCGACGAAAGGCTTTGCTAATATTTAATTGTTGAATAGTTCTCGCTATATCTTTCTTCTCGTCTCGGAACAATGTGATACCTGTGTCCACGGGCCGCAGTGTAATTAGACGGGTCAGAGGTCAATAAGCGTAAGTCAGCCAACTAAATTTATTAGGCCATCTCTCGACGTGCTGCCATTTGTCAACAGCCAAGAAGTACAAGTTGGTGACAAAATATCGCCGGTCTTAGATCAATAACTAATCATATAATTTACTACATGATAAGCGCAATTCATACTATTCTGTGTAGGTTCCTTTGTTTTATAAAACATTTACTACTTCTGTTTTTTACCCAAAATGTCTGCAAAACTAATAAAACTGCTTAAACTTTGTACATTTCGTTTAACTGGGAAATTTTGAATTTCCAATTCATTTCAAAATAGTTGCTGCTGAGAAATATCTTTTTGGAACTTTCGTATATAAAAATTGTGATTGTGTAATTTTTTAATGAATTTTATGTGGGCACTCTTCTATTTTATATGTAATTTTGTAACTAGGTTTTACGCAAAATGTCCACCAAGCTAAAAAACCCATATGAACTTTTTTTTTGATTTACAGGGAAATTGGAAAATTTCGCGTCAGTTCAAAACAATTCAACTAAGAATTTTCTTTTTGGTACTTAACATATTTATATCAGACAAATACTATGACATTTTTAATGATTTTATAGCCATGATGTTTTAAAAAAAATTCCAGTTACATATTTTTTGTCTGTTTTAATGTCTTTAAAAAACAAATTCTAACTTTTGTGCTAAGAAAATTCAATCCGAATTCAACCAAATTAACAATTATCAAAACCTGTATTTATGCACATTAAAACGAAAAAGTTTAACGACATTTAATAATTAAATATAATTTGAATCTTGCGATCACTTCAACGCTAGACAATAATTTTTCACAACAAGCAACGCATCCAATTTACTGCAAGTGTCCTGATCAACGCCACTAACTAGCTAGTATGATTTGCCAATCAATCGCCTTACTTGTCTAGCCCCTTCCCATCCCTCTTCTCCAGTGGTGGACAGAAGCTGCGAGTAATACCTAATGCCAGTAACAAGATTAATGAAGCCCGTCTCAGCATCTTCGCGAACCAGATTATTTGTCACTCAAGACAAACAGTGGGATGCTGTCAGTAATACGAAACTCGAGTCTGGGTCTGCGGTCGGAGCGAGACCTCAGAAATGGACCCAAATTGTTCGGGACTTTACCTGATACCTGATTCACCCAACTGTTCATTGAGTTTCTCTTTTAGTGTGACATAATTATCAACAACGGTAGGGTTTTTTTAGAACAATTTCATAATAGCTTATAATTCACATGTCGTATCTGAAAATGTCATAAAAGTGTTTTTTTTTAAATTTATTTTTACTACTGTACAACAGAAATTAATTCATTCAATTCAATTACAGTACAATAGAAAACAACAAAAATTGATTTTTTACGACCAATCTTTTATATTAATAAGTTTTTTGAACATAGTTAAATTTTCAGAAAATATATCTACATATGTAAATGATTTATTAATACAATTATGCCTCTTCTCATGCTATGCTAAAATGTTTGTAGGTAATAATATACAGCTTTTTATATGAATACCGCACAAGCTATATGAATACCGCACAGTTGAAGTGAATCAATCAATTTAGCAAGTTTATGTCATTATTGTGGTACATATATAAAGTAAAACGATAACACAATAATAACTACTTATCTTACAAAAAAAAATCAGAAATACCAATTTGAATAAATTTTATTTTCTAGTAATCATTAAAAAAAATTCAAAAGTAGGTAATTGGAAAAATTAAAAATCTGTTTCATAACAGCTCGGGGGTGTTTTTAAAACAAAACGAAAAAATTCGATAGTATTTGTTCTTCAACTTGTTTCCTATCAAAATTCCCTTTGTAAGTGTTTTATAAATATTTCATTCATAAATAAATTGAGAACTAATAAAAAATATTCGAGACCGATTTTTGTGAGAAAAAAATGCATTGGTCGAGACAAACAAATAAAAAAAGAGTAAATTAAATTCTTACACATTTTTTTTTTATTGTGCATATATATTTTTTTACATGTTCGTAAATTTGTATTTTCAAAAAAAAATCGGAAAGTTATCCGTTTAATTGATTTAAATACCGTTGCAAGTTTTTATATCGTCCTGTCGTCCACTGTGGAAAAAGTGAAAAACTAAAATAAATTAAATTAAAAAAATATAAATAATAAAGATAATTTACGAATGTGAAACAAAGGACTGAAAAACATGTCATATTTTTTACTATATCCCCTCTTAACTACTCTCTTATCACAAGTCGTAAAACGGACATCTCAAGTAGCTGAAATGCGTCGAAACCTATGATACGACTATAATATTACCCCGTACGATGGGCCCCTCTCCAGAATATCTCTCCCTTCCGAGGCTAATACTAGAAACTTTACGACTAATAAAATAACATTTCATATAATATTTATATCTTTATGGGATCTTTATGCTATTTGATCAGGTTTAACGACAATATTTTTCAGTAATTTTTCTTATACCTCTTCATATTTTCAAAAACAAACCATTTTTCAATATTTATACGGCTGATATGATAAAGCTCCATTATGTATTAAGTATCTCTCTTTTCCTCAGAGAAAATACGAATAGTATCATGCATAATTTGGAATGCTTTCAAAACTATTAAAAGAATATTAGTTCCGTTCATCAAAGAATTTGATGAGAAACCAAAGGTTTTTCACAGAAAAATATGACGGAGGGTTTTATAACAATACCTAAAAAGGTCGAAAATCAAAAATATTAAAATACTACAAAAGGAAACTTTATCTCGAATCTCTGGAGAATCTAAAACGTAAACCGAAAATCTAAATAATGCCATCATAGTAGGATTGTTGACATTCCCGAAATAAATAAATAAATTAGTAATGCAAAATAAACGAATAATAGAAAATCTACCGGCGATGAGATACAAATCGAAACAAGGATAAACTATATTCTTACTAGCAGATAGAACTTTCTTACCTGAATGAAAATGCGGTAGATTTAATTATTTCTTACTGGTTTCTTATTCTCTCTACGTAATAATAGATTATAATGTAAAAAATATATAAAATAAGGTTTTTAATATAATATGTAAAACGAAACATTTACTCAAGATACGAATTCATACCGAACGTTCAATAGAATGGCAACCTTATTACGAGAATTACGAAAAGTATAATATGATATTTTGCTAACGGCTAGGCAGGGGATTAAACCTGCGATGCCTGGGTGGGCATCCGACGTTTTAAATCGCATTACCAACTAACCGGTCAAATGTATGCATGTAAATACTATATCAAATGTATGGGCTTGCACTAACCTCTCCACATTCATGTAATCTTATGTTTCTAATAAGTAGATCTAATATAACTACACTGCAGTGTGACAATACTTACAATGCCTTTGCAAGGCAAAACAGCTGCTACGCGTAAAAAAAAAAGAAGATTCTTATCCGAATTTCTCATTTGCTTTAATTAATTACATTAGACTAAAATTGATAATAACATACATATTTATATAAAATAATATAAAAATATATAAAAATCTTTTTTGCTAGAAATAATAATAACAAAAAATCTTTGAAATAACATTTGTGCCTACATATATAAATATGTATATATATATATATATATATATATATATATATATATATATATATATATATATATATATATATATATATATATATATATATATATATATATATATATATATATAAATTTATATATATATATATATATATATATATATATATATATATATATATATATATATATATATATATATATATATAGCTATTTAACACGGAGTTCTACAAAACAAAATATTAAAATTTTAATTAACGTAAACTAGGTACAACAAAATGAACACAAAATAATAAATCAGTTTATTGCTTAATTATTTTGCCCTTTAAGAAGAAAGCATCTTTAGAAACACCTTTGTTTGAAAATCAGTTAATTGAAGCAGGTACCTACGGGGGAAGAATAATTACATATTTTAACATTTTCTCAGAACACTCCCCTCTGACTTTTTAAATTAACGATTTTTGTGCTTTATGAATTTCACTTAATATTCTTCGACTCGATCATTAGCATATTTCTATGTTAATCTTGGACGCCGTAAATTTCAGAGATACTGTTAATATTATAATTTCGGAATTTTGGAGCCTTTTTCAAGTCGTACATCATATTTTAAATTGCCACTAAACGTCACCGCCCCTATTGCGAATACAGCCTTCAACATTCAGGGTTATGGAAAAGTTATTAAGTGACATTAAAAAAAATCAATATCCTCGTACATCATTTTTTGTTAAGGGGTGGGATTTCAAAATTTGTTTTGACTCTTTCACGTATATTTAGTGGTTAAAGTTATTTTTTTTTAACAGTAGCGTACACTGATTTTTTTCGATTTGTTGAAAAAGTTTTTTTTATTTTATTTTTAAAGTTGAAAAGTTATTTTGAATGGCAAAAAAAAGACAACGTTTTATTTTGCAGGTGGTTGGCTATTAATTAGATTTTTTCCACACATACGATTTATTTTATAAATTAGAATCTAAATGCGCTTAATAATAATAATATTTGGATAATTTGTACGGCACCGTTTTTGTGAAAAAATCACCTCAGGGGCGCTGTACAAATCTTAATTTCTACTTAATATTAATTCTTGGTTTATATAAATATACAGCAACATATTTACCTGGCAGGTCACCTCTGGCAGGACACAATCTATTAATGACATATATTTTTATTTTTATTTTATTTTATTCTTATTTTTTTCATTTTTAGGGCATGAAAGCAAATTTAAAATAAAGTATATCGGAGGTATTTTTTAATTTTTTGTAGTGAGGAACAGAAAATGGTGATAATTTTCTAATGAATTTAAGGAATGAGAGTCTGAAAAGTTTTCTTGGTATGAACAGAAATTCTATTGGGCTTGTTACATCTTAATTATGGATATGATTTTCTGAAAAAAATGGGTTTTAAGTTTGGCTCTGAACTCTGTCGAGTCTTTTATTACTCTCAGATTATGTGGTAGTCCATTCCAGGCTTTAGGACCTAACACTCCGAAGGCGCGCTCTCCGAACTTAGTGTCTGTTGTGCGCTTTGCTTCCTTCAACCTTCCGATAGCCGATGACATTGCCGATCTAAGAGTTGACTGTCGCGAATTGGAATCTTTAGGAATAAACGATTCCGACAAATAAGCCAGAGCCATTCCGTTAATTGATTTGAAAACCATCCAGCAAAGCTTAAACTGGGTTCTTTCGGGACATTTAAGCCAACGAAGATTTTTGAGCTGCTCTGAGATATGGGAATATTTTGATACGCCGGTGATAAGTCTTGCCGCGGCGTTGAAGACTAGTTGTAGTTTGTTAATTTGATATTTAGGAAGACTAGCGTATATTCCGTTGCAGTAATCTAAACGCAAAACGACGTACGAGTGTACAAGTAATTTGGTTGCCTTTGTTGGCAGGTTTCTTCGCACTGATTTTATTTGTCTTGATTGAAAGAACCCTGTGCTCACAGTCCTGTTAATTTGAAATTTAAGGGAGAAATCAGCGTCCAGATTAACACCCAAAAGTTTTATAGATGTCTTTGGAGTAATGTCAATTCCTGAGACAGCTATTGGGGAGTTATTGATGTTATGCTGACGTCTGCTTGTGGCGGTCCAGAGAAACTCTGTCTTTGAAGGGTTCAATTTCAGTCTATTTGAGATCATCCAGAGAGTGATCGCTTCTAGACACTCAGTCATGCGAATTTTCAGACTGTCTATTTCTGTCGGTGAGCAGTAAAAGCAAACTTATGTTTTTAATCTCTTCATAGTTTTTGGATGTTGACATTAATAATCAATAGTGTTTAAATTCAAATTAAACATCCTTCAAAGTACATAAGTAAGTTGAATTATTTATTCCTCTAGCACGCAAACACCGCATTACTTCCAAACATCGATCTAAACTCAACATTTATTGAATCTGATCCTCAATTCACATTTTCTGTGGTATTACGAACAAATCGAATAAAAATATTTTACAAATATTACGATAATTGACAACGAATAATATTTTTATTTATTTAAAAAGTGTAATTAATTGAACAAAAAACATTTAGGTAAAAAAAAATTTTTTTACTTAATACTAACATTAGGTAAAATATAAATTCAATTGAAATACAGTTTCTTGTTTCTAGTTAATGATAACTATTTCCCTAATTGAGAAAATTCTCGTGCTTAGGGAAGTCTATGAAATAAATTTCCCACTCAATTGCCGTGTTTGATAGGATAACCTCAGTGGCCGCGCTAAAACAGAAAATAAATAATAAACCAGAACCAAATCAAATCGTTAACCAGAATGTGTCCGCTGATTGACCGCATTTTCCAACTTTTCCGATTTATTTCTGCAATGTTAACCGATTATTCGCAAAACCAACAGATTCTAACGACGTCTGAAATCCTGAAAAACGCCCGTAACATAATGAAAACAGGTATTTAGGAACGCCAACACAAATGAAATAATAACACCACATATAATTGTTTGGCCCTCACAAACATTAAGTGGAATTTACATGATTGATTTTCCATAATTTACAGTAGGAATAAAATTATGCTCGGCAAGCGTGAATATTTTCTAAAATTATTAAAAACATAACATGTTGTCTTTGGGATATGGAAAGGATTTTTTTTTATGGTGGAGAGAAGCTTAAATAGTAGGAATTCAAAGAGCGTCTTCAAATTGCAGTAAGCTCTTGTTTTGTATTAATACATAGCACTGAAGAACTGAAGAGATAAACACACAGAGGTGTGTTGTGGGCGTGTATAATGTGCCAAAGCAATGTTAATTCCCCTTAACTTAGGGTGAAATTGATCAAACTTTCTAAAACATCAAATTTATTTCTTGAACAAATAATTTATTTTATTTGTTCCCTGGATCCCCTCAGAAGACGAAAGGTCTTATGTAAATTTATTGCTTACATTTTTCTTTCAAATTGGTATAGATTCCACTTTTGCGAATTATTTCCATTTTTATTTAGTTAAGTGAGGGAATATGGCACCATGGGTAATATGCGGCAGTTACACATTAGACCTCTAAGTTTCAATACCAATACAAAAATGGTTCTACAAGTCATCGCAACTTTTCAGTCGTCCATCAAATCAAATCTGTGTTTTAGTAATGTTGTTATCGTCTCAAAAGAAGAATCTAAAATTTTTTGGAGTATAATACAAGATATGTGCTAAAATATTTTCGATGAAAATTTTAATAAGCCAGTATTCAACTGTGTTTTAAATAAAACCCTTTCTTTGTAGCACGAATAGCGTTATATTTTTCGGTAACATAGCTCTAGCCTTTTCGATGTACTTGTACTGTGGGGTAATATGCCTCACTGGGGCTGGGTAATACGCCGCGGGCGTAATATCTGTCTATTTTTTCTATGCTAAATTATTTCTTATTTTTATTCATTATTTCTATGCCAAAAACGAGGCAAGATGTTTATTTTTTTTTTACATGAATACCGCACAAGAGTCTCAACTACTGCTAACCGTCTATAGTCAGTGAGACTATGACATCCCCGATAGGGGTATGTTGTGAGGCTTAAGGTAGTGGGGAGGGGAAGGAGATGAGGAAGGGGAAGGTTGGTAAATACCTGGCTATTCAGATCTGGTCACTAAACACGGCTAAAGCCATTTTAAGCAACGTTTCAATTCTGAATGGTGGTCTTTCACCAGGGCGATACTTTGATTAGAATGTACGAAAATTTTGCGTTGGTTGCATGAATCAACATTTTTAAAACTTTTGGAAGTTACTGTTTGGTTATTATTAATACTGCCTACTTATTACTTGTAAATGTTCTCTAAAGTTTGTTCTGCGTAGCTTAAAATACTCTCTTTAGGTACTTTTATTTTTGTTATGGATATAAAAAGCGTTGTATTACGATAGTATTGATTTTTGTTGATTTATTTATACTGGTGCCATATTACCCAGGCCTTGGATTAATATACCGCACTTTCCTTTTGTTTCCATGTTCCTAATTTGGTATAATTTTTTGTTTAAATTAAAGAGACGTATTTTTTACACAAAGAATTTAATTTCTTGTGTTCAATTTGGTAGAGCTAACCTACGCTGAACGAAATCGGTTACATTTGAACCCACTTTACTATGCAGTGATATTTCTCAAAAATATATGAACTGCATTAATATGCCGATTACATTATTTGTTATACCTCTTACTAGTTTTAGTACTCGACTTCCCTCGGGACTTAAAAAAAATAAATCTACGAAATTTAAATTAATATTTCAACCCTTTCTCTCTCAAGTTGTTTTTTTATTGACTGGTAATAAAAATTATTATTATGATTTCAAATTTATATTTGAAATTAATATCGCATGAAAATATGTCCATGTCAACTGAAAGTAATGTTAACCTGGAAATTTCAAATCAAATGGGCTTACAAATTTCACAAAGTACGTGTTTTAGTTGCTTCATACAAAATGGTTAAGGTATTTATTTTACTGTTTATTCTTTCTTGTAATCATATTGCGTAAGACTCAATGTGGGTAGTAGTATTGAATCAAAATATAACTAGTCGTTGGAAATAACAGCTAGATACCGTCAACGACCAACGCTATTGACAAAATTTCGCGCCAACAGTTGGATATCAATAGCTTAATACGAATATTATCCAACGCAGTACAGTCTCAACACTTAATGAGTATGTACATATTTTTTTAGCTGTAGCGACAAATAAACAAAAAAAAATAAGAGTGTATACTTCATGAACGATATTATGCGTAATTTGGCATGATCTTTTGGTTGAATACCCCCCTCCCCCCTCCCTCCTACGAGATGTCTTTGTGGATTTTCATATCCGAAACGGTCGATACGTAGCGCCCAGCATCAAGTGAATCTATAGATGGCAAGTAATATATAGCTGTTATAAAATAACACCCCCAACGGAACTAAAGATACAACTTTTTCAAAACCAATATCGCCGCGTCAATTTCAGCGTTATTTCCAACGGTTATATTCAACAGTCGACACTTGCCAACGATAACGGTGGTGTTGTTGTTTCAAATTATCACCAACGCCCAGTACTAGTGAGTAGCTGTTTTAAGAAAAGTAAGAATGATTTAGAGTGATGACATAATTTACTTATTAAAACAACACTTCTTTCGCGAGTTTTAATGGTGATTAAATTAATTGCATAAATAGGTCAAAGTGACGGCGTGACTTGTGTAAATCCTAGCGTCGAATAGTGCGCGACGCTAATGTCCCGCCACGTTCTGGAACAGACATTGACTAATAGTGTGATTGGTCAGCTTATTCGCGCCAATCTCTCAATCCAGACCAATGTACGGATCCAAACGCTTATACAGATAACACTGTAATTATAAATTACCTAATCTTAGTTTTTTTTTAAATTTTATTACCTGCTTTAATCAACTAGACTGTGACTTTTTGGACAATTAATTTTTTGAGGACAGTAAATTAAACATTTTCATGGGTTTTATTGAAAAAAAGAATTAATAATATATTATACTTCCATAAAGTCCAAGTTACTTTCAGCAACGATCTTAGTGAAACACAGCCATTCAGAATAGAATCGTTTCTTAAAGTGTGAATGCTAGATTTAATGACTAGATCTGACTAGCTAGATATTTTCCAATATATTCAATTTTTTGCTCTCCCTCACTTCTATTAGACTTAAAATACTTTTCGAATAGGAGATTCAAATAAATCAAATAGATAACATGATTGCACCTCGTTTCAGAATAGATAATTTTATCAGTGGCGCACTGGTGATGGACCACCATTCAGAGAAGTGGTATTGATTGTAATGACTTTGGCTATATTATGTGACAAATGCTTTCCTACCATCCACTCAACAGTTCTCGCCTCAATTAATATCTTTCTCCCCACGATTCTTAAAGAATAGATTTCATATTTCCAATGGCACTAGGAGGTTGGGATTTATTTTCAGGATCAGATAAAATAAATTATCATTATAGGCTATGAGTAACATCAGCGCTGCAGTACTGATTGTACGATGCAGTTTCAACCGACTGTTTCATCATATAAACTGCAGAGGCGTGCACTCCATAAAGGCACATAAGCACTGCCTTCCCTGCCTTAATCAAATAAAATATGTATAGTATTGAATAGAGTAATATGAAATTATTGCGAAAAAAAAATCGACAATTTAAAAAATACGTAAGTTCAGGTAATCGCACCGCCGCGAGCGCCTCGCTAACCGTCCTACTATAAACTTGTCAAAAGCAGTAACTACATATGTCCAAACGCTACCAATGTCAGATTAGATTATTCTATGTTCACTAGGACTAGACTACACAAAATATGTATGCTATGAGCTGGGCGCGCGTTCAAGTAGCTCATTTGTGTATTTTTTTAGTGTAGGCAGTGCTTTTATTTACTTATTTATAATTTAACGGACTAAAGTCCAATTACAAAAAAGACATATAAAACACGAAATTTAAAAAAAGAGCAACAGAGAAGCAATAAAAAAAACGACAAATCCAATAGCAATCAGTGACATCTGTTGGTACCTACCTTTATTGTCAATTAATTCGCTATTTATCCTACTGCCTTGGGGATACCATAGTCCCGGTGGCTCCAGGAGCAATTGGGACTTTTGTGCGGTATTCACATAAAACAAAAAAAGTATTTTTTATTCATTTCTAAAACCGTTCGTTCTGAAATATTTTTTTTATTTCCAAAAAGAAATTCTGTTTTCAGGAAAAGTTCCAGATTTTATGTTCTGAAAATATACTATAATTTAAAATTTTATTTTTACTGTTAGTATTTGACTATTTCCATCCCAAGATAATTCGTAGCATTTGTAAAGAATTCTTAGAGTAGTAAAAACAAATTTCCCGACGGAATTAAAACCTTTACTGCGAGATAAAGAATATTGCAATGAAAAACTTTAATAAAAAACGTATTTTCAACTTTTAACTAAATTTATTACTAAAGAAACAATGCCAACGTAATAATATTTTATTTAAATCAACTCCAAATTTTAATTATTCTGGAAATAATGCGATTTTCTTTTGCCAGGGAACTCGTACCTGGTTAAATCGTTTCAAAACCACCCTCTCTTTGAAGTCGCTAACAGGAAACCGGCCAGGGATGAAAAAACTTATCAACCTAATTAAGAAGATGAAGTCTTTGAATCAACGTAGAATTGTTCTGTTCCTTATGTAAAATCCAATTTTAAGCATTTTCAAATTCATTTTTTTATAAATAATATTTGGAAACAGGGTTATTATATAAAGTTTCTCCCTCTCTGTAGACTAGGAAAAATGCATACTTGCTTAAAATTGAAGGCTTTTTTCAAGTTTTTACATGGATAAATGAAAGCTTAGATGGAAGATAATAAATTTATTTTACATCTCATAATTCAGTTTTGTCAAAAACCCGTATTCTTCTAAATTCAAAAGATACTTTACTGACGTCGCTTAGTATTTTATCTTGGGCTATATTTAAACAATATTTAAGAGAAATCAAAAATAGTGCTTGTGATAATAGAATAGTGTTTGTTTATTGGATTAAATATGCAACTAGATAAACTATTAAACGTGGCACTTAACTCAAAACAATTTTCGATTAATAACAGTGCAGTTGCAGGTATAAGATTTTTTTAAATTCACAGTCGAATTAACGCACAAAACGGTTAAATTGTCGTATGTTTATTATTCGAAAGGATCCGTATGGACTGGTCCCCAAACGGAAGCGGAAAGCCAAATACCGGAAACGGAGGCTGTTACCGCAAATGTCGGCGCGGTTTCTCATTTTAATCAGACAAATTCTGGCCGAGCCGTAGCCGAAACATCAATCGAATAGCCATCGCGGGGCCTGTAACGAGATTGATATCAGACCAAAGGTTTAGCCATTATGTCTATTGGTATTCGATAATTTGCATTCCGTAAACATTAACTGGGGGGTGATTGTTCTGTATTTTTTTATATTATCTTAGGTTAAAACGCGTGGTCTAATTTAATTTACAACTTAAATATATATATATATTTTTTTTTAACATCTTTTACAAAGTTTTTTTTTTTTTTTTTTAATCATTAAAGACACCTTAATTTTAAGAGAAGTAAGTGCAGTCAACTAACTTATTGCCAACATCCTTATACTATAATGCTTTGGTAGTATATATGGATAATAATAATAATAATAGCGCGGTTTTGTGATATTTCACCTCAAGTACGCTCAAATGGACACGAATAAATTTTAAAATAAAGCATTCCGAATCAATATTAAACAGAACAAAATCTTTCAATAACTTTGATATAAGTATTTTCCAGTGAAACACTATTCGATATTGTTTCGTGTTTTCATTATGTTGCATTTGAATAAAGAAATAAATATTTACTTCGAGTTATAAATATTTATTTCCGGGATATGAAATTTAAACATGTTAACAATTAAAATTATGTTCATGTTCATGTTGTAAACCAATTTTTTGTACTGGAAACTTCCAAACAATTGAAAACATGACATCTAAGAGCTATATAATTCGGGGTGGAATCGTCGGTGATATTGCATTTTACAACCTTGCCTTAGATAAGACAAAGAATACTACGTATACTGGAACAATATTTTTCGGCATTTGTTAAAGAACCTTTCCATTAGTTAGTCACTCAATCAGTCCAAGGGATTTTGAGGTTGCTAAGTGAACCTGCCTCGAGGCAAAGTTCACTTAAGTCAATAACAAGGACAGTAATCCTTAATTTGGAACAGTTTTCAACGCAGTTCATCTGCACATATATTTATTATTTACAAACCTCAATACAATTAAAAAACAATTCCTTAAGTAGCACCCTATCTTACTCTAATCTTATTATTTTATTTATTATTCTTCAATATTATCGGTGTTGGTAAATCAATATACCCATGTGCACCACTAAACGTAGAGCTTAAAGCTAACTGATTATAAATAATACCCTGAAAAAAGCGTGGTTGTGTACAAAAGTACCTATATTTAAACTTCAAACAAAATGGAATCCCAGAAATACACGAAACAAGGTAGATGTTGTAAACATTCTTTAGATACTATAAGCAGTAAACCTCATATCATCAGCATGTCCTTTACAAAATTAAAGCCTCCATCTTTCTACTCAAAATAAGGGATGAATCAAAAATAATTACATGTTTATATTTGAAAAATAGCTTCTTTATGCAAATTTGAGCAGTGTGACGAATATTTGACGAGGTTTGCGAATGAATATGGCCTCGTGAAACAAAAGGATGAATGTTTTTTTACATAACTGAAAAGCACATCTGTAATTTTTTTTCTCAAACGACCTCTGGTTTCCATTTCGTGCCGTTTACGCACTATAGAAAATAGTAAAGTTATTTGAGTTTGTACAAAGAACTGGAAGATTTAAAAAAAATAGAGGTATTCATCTCCAAATAGGCTATTTAGCTTATAATAAACCGTTTACTGCGCTTCAGTTTTTTGGAAAATTTATTAATTCATAGTCAATTCAGCATCTAAAATATTTCTAATTTAGAAAATGTTTTTTCCGACAAATAATACGTAAATCTGAAACAAAAAACCCAGGAACCACCTACATAAAAAAGAAACAATACTATGTAGACGTTGCCTTATTGCTGAGAATCGTGACCCCCACTCCTACTGCCTTGGTGAACCAGGCCCTTCACTCATTACGGCCCTGCGCTGCGCGGAATGTCGCGAACGCCAACACTCCGGACACTTTTGATATTTGGTCACTCCAACGCATCGGTGATCTCTCTCTGCTTTACAGTCTTCCACTTTGCAAGTGATCGTGAGTTTTTCCAGATTCGAATTCTTAGTTTGGCGAGCTGCGTGTCCAAAATATCTGAGGATACACTGTAGGCAAACAGTTGATAGTTCATTGTTGATGCCGAGCTCTGCAAGAATGGAAAGATTAGTGCGCCTGGCTGTTCAAAGAATTTTGAGCATGTTTCAGCATCACATTACGAGGGCGTCTATCCACTTCATGTTTCCACAGCGTAAAGAAATACGGGGAAAATCAGCGCCCAGACGAGTTTCATCTTGATGGTCTTCGTTATGCCTCTTATCACTCCATATATTTTGCATTTTCTCATGGCGTCTTTCCGTCTTCTGTTTTGCAGCCTTCTTCGCCACTTATAAATAAGCCTAAGTATATGAAGTATTTTACGGTTTCTAAGTCTGTGAAAGTTTTTATTCTAACAAAAGTGTTTGCCCTGTTGATTCCTGTTAGTTTTGTTTTAGATTTGTCAAACAGTAAGCCTAGATTATGGTTTTTTTGTCTACATTAGCGAGTATGTGTTTAATTATTTCTTCAGAAGGGGCGAAAGGGGGAGTGTCATTGGTATTTTGGAGATTTGAAATTTTTTCGCCAACAATGTCTATTCCACCTTTCCAACCATTCAGAGCTTTACTCATTATGTATTAATCACATATTTAAAAAGCCCTGGTAAAAATGCATTCCTGATGTACCTCTCTGTTTATTTTAAATGTGTGCAATATTTGGGTGTCAATCTTGACACATGCACGTCCTTTGGTACAAAGGGTTTTTAACGAGATATGTGAGGTGCTTAGAAGTACCCATCACATTTGAGTACTTTTCAAAGATGGTTCCACTGTACGCAATCAAATTTTTTAAAGTATTTAATCACCACCATAAAAAAAAACGTTAAATATATATATATATATATATATATATATATATATATATATATATATATATATATATATATATATATATATATATATATATATATATATATATATATATATATATATATTTATATCTATGTAAAATATAGTTACAAATTAATTGTCCACTTATTTATGACTTTATCGCATTTACTAAAATTAAGAAAGCAATGAAAACGCCTCATCCAGAAGTTAAACATCCTAGTATAACTTTAAAAAGTAGCAGTCAAAAGATGTTCGTAGCAGGATGAAACAAGAACTAATATTATGCATGTAGGTATTTTTTCCCAAAGAATTCCAAAACACAGCGTTCAACCTTATTGTTTCGCAAAAAGAGATGTACCATAATTGTCTGGTTCACTATTAAAATTATAAAATCCCAAGCAATCCAGTAATAAAATTAAAATGAAATTCCTCGAATCCCGACAATGATACAGATGAAAATTTTGTCGTAATTCCCGGAATACCCCGAGCACTCGCAGAAATATTTCAAAAATCTTTGTTTGAAATATTGTTGTGATTACAGTTCGCCGAAGGCCCTATTGTTGAAGTAACTGCCATTGGGAAACTTAGCGCGCCGCTTATGTTTTCATTGCAAACTTCTGCCAGAACTCTAGAATTGGTGTGAAATTATTTAGGACGTAAAGTTTGTATTGCTAAATGTAAATACTACCTTTGTACGATAGTTTCAGATTATTTAGACCCGTATTGGAAATATTTTATCACTGTTGAAATCTGTCATGCTTTCTGAAGTACAATTAAGTTAAAAGAGTAGAAATTTGGATTATTTTTATTAAAAGTCATCAAAAACTACTACTTTGTTTTTAAAAAATAACAACGTGTAAAAAGGCACTTTTATACAACGAGCAAGATCCTGAGATATTGTCCATCTATTACCGTGTCCTGTCCTAATAATTAACGGCATGATTTAACCGATCTTATGTGTTATTTGTTTATTTACAGAAAATTTACTGTAGCAGCCATTTACACCAAGTAACAATAGTACTCGTATGTGGAAATAACATAGGCCATGTCTTCTTAAGTAAGAATGAATAATAATAAAAGAACATATGAAATAACAGAGAAGTGATAACATTATCGTATGCTTAAACCCATTGAGTAAAAAACAGTTTCTTACTAGTGGTCTATAGCAAGTACTTTTGAAGTATATTTTCAATTACATTCAATTTTAATTACTTAGTTTGTCATATTTGTCAACTTTGTTGTATCGATGATCCGGATATGGGTGTTGAAAATGTAAATATGGCAAAAACCACCTTTTATAGTATTAACCTATTTGATTTGAGCAAACTTTTCATCCGTTAAAACTTGTAGATAAATATCACATTAATTTACCGACAAAGTCACTAAAGAAATTAACCGTTTCATAGCAGAGACCTTTTTGTCAACACAAGTTGGAAAGTTGCAGTGTGGCAAGACGTTTTCTTTCCCTGGGAGACTGCGTCCGATTTGTATACTTTCTCAATTGCTTTCGCCGTATAAGCTATAGAGTCGCCAAGGGCATTGCAGGAGCATTACTCAAACTACCCACCTAAGTTACAACTGTCTGCGACAATTTGTTGCCAACTCGAATCCAACTCTTATCTACTGAAATTCTATTCAAATAATATTGTTTGTTTGATGTATGTTTGGATATTATTCAGGGGACTTTATTGAAAAACTTTAAGAATATGATTTATGTACCACGCGTTTTTAATTAGGCATCATAAAAGATGGGAAAGAAAACAGGGAAAGGCATTCAGCGTATTTGAGGCTTTTGATTATTGTAATTTTGTAATTTTTGAAACTTCCAAAATAATACCTTGAGTTCAAGATTCTAAAATTAAATACTACGAGAAAGACACATTTTGATAAGGTTTTATTTACCTTTTCAGAAGCATAGAATTTTACTTTTTTATTTTAATAATAGTTAAGTAACTTTTATCGTGTTTTAAAAAAAATATTTAAATACAAATAATTCATACGCATGAAACAATTTATTTTTTAAACTTATGTTTTGTTAGTAGTGATTGATATATCGAATATCTTGGCTTTGAATATGTTAAAAAACAATTTAGTTTTTAAAATTCTCATCCAAAAAGCTCGCAGAGACCGTCATTCACAAGTAGATAGATAGTTATCGGTGATGATACTGATAAATGCTAGAATTACTTTGTCAAATTTATTTTAATTTTATATTAACGGACCATTGTCAATACCATAGCATGTACAACACGAAATGAGGAAAAAGAGCTAAAGAGAAAGAAAAGCACATACATAATATTTGAATGAACCTTGGACAAAAATATACATTTGATGGAAAATTCAAGTCAAAGCCTGAACAAGGTTTTAGTAGAGTTAATCATGTTAGACATAATAAATTGTATTCTTCAAAGATATCGTGAAGAATAAAAAAAAACATTTAGACCGGTACCAAAAATTTCAAGACCATAGCTTGAATTAACAAGTCTCAACATTCTGGGCAGTGGAGAATGATACCCATAATAAGTAGAGTGATGATTGAGGAACAGCAATTCACTATTACTGAGTCTACGGCAAGGAAAAATTAACTATTTAAGTTGCAACAAAGTAGGTGATTCAAAAATACAATTAATCATTTAAAAAATGCAAACTAAATCAAAAACTTTCCCATGCTTTTCTAGTGAAGAAATTTTTTATGTTTGTTCAATTTCATCATATGAATAATCGCCTCTTTCTCGCCCTAATTTCCATGAAACTCTGCGTAAGAAGGGATGTTGTACGGATTCAATATGATGAATATGAACAGTATAGAAAGGATACCAAAAGACACTGGCATATTCTAGATGAGGGCGAACTAATCAGCAGTAAAGAGTGTTTACGTTCCTTATATTCTTAAAGTCACAGGCAATTCTCTTGATGAAGTCAAGAAGTTTTAATGATTTATTAGCCACATAATAATGTGGTCATTAAAATAAATATTAATGTCTAAAGTGACACCAAGGTTTTTATGGATCTGATATAGTAGAAAGATAGATACACTATTTAATTTTTAATTGAAGAGGATCGGATTGTGAGTTCTATAAAATGACATTATTTTACATTTATCAATATTTAGTTCTAGGCAGTTAGCTTCACATCAATCACTGAATGAGTCAATATCAGTTTGGAGAAGAATACAATCATGGTAAGGTTTTATTGTTTTAAGGATCTTATTGTCATCTGCAAAAAGTCGAAAATGCGAGGAAAAAAATACTACAGATGGTCGGTCACCTTGGGTACTCCAGACGTTACTTTAATATTAATAGCTTCAATGTTATTTACTTTAATTTAATTTTAGTCTAAACTCTATCGTACAAATAAGATTTTCAAAAAGATAATAAAGGGTTTCTATTACCTATAGCATGAAGTTTGGCGATAAGAATTGAGTGATTAACTTTATCGAAGTCTTTAGAAAAGTCTGTGTAGAGAACATCTGCCTGAGAGTTATCTTCCAAAGAGTTAACAATAGTACTTGTAAAGGAAAACAAATTTTCTGTAGTAGATTTATCAGATATAAATCCATCCCGTTCCTCAATCAGAACGTTTTTAAAACAATGGTGATTTTTTTTTTGTAATGATGCACTCAAATTTTTTTGGAACGTGGGATATAATTGATTGCCTGTAGTTTTTGAAGTTGGTAGACTTAAAAATAGACCTAATGTATGAAATTTTCCAGGAGTCAGGAAATGAGCCAGACGAAAAAGATAGGTTATATTAGATAAGACATATCGCCCTGCTAGTTCAATACTATAACAAGTCAAACAAAAAAATAGCTTATTGTGATTTTTTAATTTTTTTTGATTTCATGGATTCTTTCGTAATCCTCTACTAACTAGCTGGTTCTTATTCAAATACCCCTCATAATGGCTATCTAACTAGAACTGCGGCTCATTAGGCCTTATTACTATCACCATCTGATGGTTTCATTTAATTGACTGAGTTTCATTTTACATTAGTGTTTTTTTAGGGAAAAGATCTTAACTGGATTATGTAGCTTATTGTTGTCTTTTAATTCCTTATATTATAAGGAACAAAAAAAACAATAAGTATAAAAAAAAAAAATTACCTGTCATAGTATGAACTAGCACAGCGATATATACATTATTACAATAAAATTTCTGGAATTCTATCAGGGCCATTACTTTTCTTTCTAAATAGATTTTTGTCAGAAATGGAATACATCTAAAAGCAAGATTTGTCAATTATTCAAGTTAAGATTTTCTGTACAGTTGTGTGAGGGGATGGTGCACGATTTATTATAATAAACAGACTAGAATTGTTTGGCAAAGAGGTTAGCAATGTTAAGTCCGTTTGTGGCATGAGTTTCATTATAATACATACTTGAAGGGATATCATTTTCAGTCCGCTTTTGGGCCACAAATTGCCAACATTGTTTTAGGTTTAGTTGTAGTTTTGACTCAGTGACTTCTATGAAGGATTTGTAGAACTAAGCTGATTAAACTTTAGACAATTCTCTTAGATTACTAAATTTTTGATAGTGCATTAAGTTGCCAGTTTTCTTTTTTTCAAAAGTCAGCTATTTCAGCTTAATGCTGAACCATTTAGGAAACTTAGGTTTGCTGTAGATTCCCCTTCAAACTTACAGCATCCGATAAACGTTTGGTAAATTTAAGTAAAGCATCGTTAATATCAGTATTGAAAAAAAGAGATGACAAATCATAATGGGCAAGATATCTTTTCGTACTGACAAAGTCGTCATCATTTAATTTGTTGTAAAAAAAACACATGGATTCAAAGAATCAATTTTGAAAATAATTGAAGTGTTTTAGATAGAGATAAATGGTAGTTATCGATAAGTAACAATGAGTCCCTAGCTTCATTTACAGAGACACTGAGCATACTTTTCAATACCAAATCCAGACAGGAACCCAGAAAATTATGTATAGAATTTTCTTGGAACATATTCATACAGGCAAAGAAATTTTCAATTGTAGTGGTTTATAAGAAAAGAGTACCACTCACAGTTTTTACGCCTAGGTTCTCATCGTTATACAATATTTAAGGTACTTTATAATCTTTACATAAAAATGTGTAATCAACATTTTCAGATACATCCTCCACTGATTCAGTTTGTGTCTAATAGACTTCCAAAGGAGAAGAGCGGGAATATAGACACAACCAAATATAAGTTTTTTGCTACCAAGTAGAACACATACGAATAGTTGATCAAAAACATTGATAGATGATTCAATAATATGGCAAGGGTATTTTTGTCTACCCATATCATGAGTCCACCTTTGAAAAGGAGCGGTCTCTACGAAAAATGTTTAAATAAAAAAAATCTTAGCTCAACGAAATACAAAAACAACATAAAATAAAGATTAAGATTCATAAAAATGTCTTGAAAATATTATAATACACCTCAAAAGCTATATAAAACGCTTCTTCAGTAAGCAAAAATCTGTCTTTTTACTGGTTTCAGAAAATATTCATTTTTGAACAAAAGGTTTCCGGGAAACCTAAGAAACCCATTGAATGACAGTTTTGAAACTATTCACAAAAATCTTTTATCTCAGTACATTTAGTCTTGACTGGCAAATGGTACATCCTGAGGCCACTAAAACGTTATTTCCATTTCTTTACTTTTTTGAGGAGATGCGTTGTACTGACTCCAGAAAGTTGCCGGTTTCACTTGACCTATCCACCACCATACGAGAGGAAGAAGAATACTAACTAAGGATTTTTTCTTATCTGAAATTTCCAGGTTAAGTAAACTTTTTTCGGCTCGCAACGTCATTCCCTTCCTTAGCATTTTAAACATCAACAAATAAGATAAAACGATACATCTTGTAAGAAGTTTCCTTACAAATCGTTATGATATATCGGCTGAAACTGACCATAAGACCAATTTCCGACAATGCTCCCCGATCTCCAAGCTCTAGAAAATAAATAACTTAAAATTATTATTATGGAAAACGTACAGAACTTTCATTATTTAAAATTACTTCTTGTAATAATATGTCGCTGTGCTAGTTCAATACTATAACAAGTCAAAAAAAGGTTGTTTGACTTATTGGTGTTTTCTGATTCCTTGTGACATAAGGAATCAAAAGATACCCACGTGTATGAAATGTATTTTTTTCTTCTTTATTTACTTGTTTGGGCAACATTTATTTGATGGTTTTTGCTTTGCCAGTAAAACTGGGAGGAGTTTTTGCGTTGAGATAGAAGTATAACATTAAAAAATTAATATGAGGATTACAGATAATTAAAAAAAAAATTATTTGAAGACTTAATAAGATTGAGGTGTAGTTTCCATTTAAAAAGTCAAACAACTAACCTGTATTACATTTACAGTAGTATATTTCTTACAAAGATAATCGTGGAAACTGTGACAAACATTTTATTTTATCCAACAACGGCATGATATTCTTTTCCTTAACCCTTTCGACGCCGACTGCCCGCGTACGTGCCGCGTCTTGGCCCAGTGCGCTCTGCAACTGCAGCCGAGCGGTAGCGAGTATGGAGAAAACTTTGGTCACAACTTATTAAGTTTACAAATTTTGCGCGGGTCTCCTTCGGACGTGCCACTTTACTGGACGGGCCGGGTTGCGATTGCCACGCGCAGTAAATAGCGGGCGTGGAACTCCCGACGCCATTTCTGCCACGTAATGAAGGGGTTAATACTGAGGGAATAGACTAGATTGTACAAAATCAGTTTTTTCCCTGTCATGTAATGTGATACTTTGGACACGTCGCCCGACAAACTAAGAACTCGAACATGATCTGAAAGTACCGACCATGGTCTGGAAGAATCGGACATAGTCTGGGAGAATCTAACATGGCCTGGGAGAACTAAACATGGTCTGAAAAAATCGAACATGGTCTGGAAGAACCGAACATGGTCTGAAAAAATCGAACATGGTCTGGAAGAACCGAACATGGTCTGAAAGAGCCGAAAATGGTCCGAAAGAACTGAACGTGGTCTGGAACAACATAAAATAGTCTGAAAGAGGCGAACATGGTCTGGAAGAATTGGACATGATCTGGGAGAATCGAACATGGTCTGAAAGAACCAAACATGGTCTGAAAGAACCGAATATGGTCTGGAAGAACTGAACATGGTCTGAAAGAGCCGAAAATGATCCGGAAGAACTGAACATGGTCTGGAAGAACCGAAAATGGTACGAAAGAAGCGAACATGGTTTATAAGAACTTAACATGGTCTGGAAGAACGGAACGTGGTCTGGAAGAACCGAACCCGGTCTGGAAGAACCGAACATGGTCTGGAAGAACCTGATTCAACAGGAAAATGGAAGTAAGGGTCGCGATCCTGAGCAATGAGGCGACAACTCAAAAATAAGGCGCATATTCAAAATTGAATCAATAATGTAGAGGATCTTCGTCGAATCACCAACATAACATTGGTCATTCTAAATTGGTAAATTTTGTCAATTTTGCAAATTATTTACAAAACAGAACCGGATGTTAATGAAGAATTCTCCAATATATCGGTTACACAGTAAAAAGGCAACAAGTACAAGGTAACCTGAAACTCGAAAGAAGGTAGATGGAAGATGCGACATAGAAAGATGTTGCACCTTACGTATTCCAAAATCGTGTGTCTGTATGAGTGCACTTTGATTGTGTTTTTTCAAACTGCAGTCTGCGAGGAGAATATTACCTTCGTGAAAGCTAACCTCTGATAAGAGAGGGCAAAAATACAAAAAAAAGAAGACTTAATAAACAATACTTAATTCTAATTACTAGAGTTATATTATATGTTCCCATACTTTAGTACCCTTATAATAATTACTGGATAATAGGATCATCAGCAAAGTACACTTAAGGGTCGGGTGATAATGACTAGGTAGGAGAAATGGGAGTACCTAGATATTTGGATATGATTGGACTCAGTGTATCTGAAACTATTCCAAGCATTGATTCGACACAGAATAGAATAGGAAGCAGATAGTTGTGTAAACTCGGGGTAGCGGAAATACAAAACTATTGTATACAACAATCCTTAACATCAATGGCGTGCAGTGAATTTGTCAATTTTAGGAATTTTTCGTTAAAATATAAGAATTTTGCTATAATATTCCCAAAGTAATAAGTAGCAGTGCAAAAATCACGTAAATGTGAGGAGATTAATTAAGGAATCATTAGGATTTCCCTTTTTAATCTCTCCTATCAATATTTGTATATATTTTGCGATAATGCTACGTTTTGTACGAGTATTTTAAATTATATATTTTTTTTATTTTGTTATAAAATATTATGTATGAAAAGTGATAAAATTATATTTGTTTCTGCGGTTAGCGGAAGGCAGTAAATATACTCAACTTTTGAAGTCTTATTAGATATATTAAATTCAGCTAAAACGGCCGAAACCCCTCCGTGATTTTTTTTTAATGCTTGTAATGACTGTAAAATGAGTTTTTTTTCATTGTTTGAAATGAAGTCATCTTCGTATTATTATATTATTAACGGTTCCATGTACATCTCTGCAACGGTTTTATTGTAAATGAGTTAATTATCTAAACCTCACATGTTCCCTTTTGAATGATTAAAAAAATCGAAAAAATATATTTAAATCTAAACAGAGTTGTTTATTTTTTTCCCCGTTTCGAGTATTATCGTTTTAATTTAAGTTTAACTTATTGAATCAAATAAAATAGTTTTACGGGTGACATACTTTATTTAATTGTAATCTTTATTTATTAATTGAGTAAAAGTTTTTTTAATTGAGACATAACATTTATTTTCAAATTAAAATTAATTTGTAAAAATATAATGTAATATAACATAACAAAAAAATTTAAATAAAAAACAAAAGTTTTTTCATAGATCATTGAAAAATATCAACAATTTTCAAAGAAATCTGGAAACAGAAAAACAACCTAATGTTGACCCGGTCGCAACCTACCTAATATTTATTTTTATTTTCTGTGTCTTTTTCTATTTTCATATTTTTTCTCCCAATAATCTATGAAACATCTATTATTATTTATTTCATTTTTTTATTGTTGTCTACTAGTTTTATCATTGTTGTGACATTTATAGGGCTTCAAAAATATACTTATAAATAATAAAATTAACATAACATTTCAATTGCAGATTATAAACTTAAAAAATTTAAAAAAACAAAAATAATTTTTTTAGCTATTGTATATTTAAAATAAATACATTTTTTTCTTAGTTTCTTTTTTATATTTAAAGAATACCAATGGTACAGTGGGTAAGATTAAATACATATGAATCGAAATGCTTCTCCGAAAAGCATTTTTAGTCTACACAATAAAAATGTACAAATATTTTTTCAAAACATTGGACATCTAAAAAGGTTGCGCAGATTTGAATATAGGCCCTTTTCACATAAATACTGATATATCTGTTTGAGTTTTATGATGACTTCTCCTTTTACAAATACGAAGGAAAAACGACGCCAAGTTGTACAAGCCAACTTTTAATTAAAATAATATATCATTTATGAATTGTAAACACACAGAGAGGGTTATCAATATTGCGTATTTACCTGGTACTGTGGCTTCAAGCCGAGTTTATCTCAATTTCATTAAGCGCTCCGACTTCCAACACACTCGTTTGGCAAACCTCATATACACACAGCATCTTATGAACACATAAAGTCAATCCGCCCCCTGTTAAACAGCTCCAAAAACTTGGCGCTAGAAATAATTTGCTTGTATGAGTTATTAAAGCAGAGGCGAGAGAACGGAATAAGATGAGTCGAGGAGGGGAAGAATGTAATTAGATAATTAATCCGAATTGTCAACCAAAGTTTCTCCTGAATCTAATTAAATTTAATGGCCTTATGTCCCGGTGCTGGCTACGCAGGCTATGCTACGTAGGCTGCTGTCACACGGAGAGCCACGCTGCGGAAGACATACACTAATGCCTAGGACATAGGACATAGACATAGGACTTTATTAAAACACCGTTTTAGTTCATATTTTTACCCTTTGGGAACGTCTATACGTATATGTACTATCAGTACTCTAACGGTTAACATGAAGGAATTTGAGTCCATTTTTAATTTATTTTTTTGAAATCAATATCCACCTTCAAACTTAAATACAAGTATTTTTTTTTTTTCAAAGTTCGTTTTTAAAGTTAAATTAATTCTCAAAGTTAGAATTTTTTAAACTCCGCCGAAACGGCAGTATCTCAGAGGTAGGGAGCGGGGGGTTGCGTGACGTCATCCTTACCGTCAGGAGGGCATCATTACACGGTATTTATCTTTGACATCGCAAACTGTCGTTCTCCAGCTGTCAGTCGTGTATTTTGTTAGTTTGTGTTTTTTCTTCAATTTTTCAGCTTTTAATTTAATAAAACCTTACAAAATGTCAAAAGATAATACGTATTACTATTGCATCGCATTGATGTGTAAAAATACAAGCATTACTGCAATTTATCACCATTCCAAGAAATTAAGTTTTACGTAAAAAATGGTGTAACGAAATGAAGGCGGCTTTACATCGTACGTAGACGATACATTTTGTCGTAGGAGTTCGTTCGACTAATCATGAAGCGTTTCTATTTTATGGTGGTTTTAACCAATTTTCAAGAATCACTTATTAATTTTAAGAATAATAATATGGAAATATATATATACGAGTATATTCAGAATCGGTGTTTTTCAATCTGCATGCACATATTTTTTTAAAGTCATAATATTTTTCACTTCCTTATTATGTATGTATTACTCTTTAATCACCTTCTCATTTGACGTTTTGCCTCTTTCGCTTCATTTTATCTGTCCTTTTCTCTCTATTCTTTTGTTATAATTTAAATATTATTCTATTGTTTTCTCACTGTTCTCTTATTTTAATTTATATTATTTTTTCCCTCTGTATGTATATATAACCGTACATTTCGTATTTTTTTTTAGTTTAACGTTGTACCCCGATTAAGCTAAGGCTAAGCGAAACCGGTCCGTAAAATAAATTAAATGAAATCTGTGGTCTAAAGCAAAGTTATAATTTTATTTTCATTTTATATGTTTTGTTTAAGAACATACTTTTTTGAATACTACAAAAAGTTCGAATTAGATTCACCCAAATATGTTTATTTAAATGAAATGATTATTTCAAATTGCGTTGTAAGTTGTATTTTTTTTTTTAAATATTCTTGATTTGTCATTCAAAGAATTGAAACGAAATATTATAAGCGACAAAAATAAATAATGCATCCATATCCCACCTTACAGATAACGTCACTCGCCCAGTATTAATGTTAAATACATAGCGTCAAGGCTTACAGAAATAATATTATACAATATATTTCCATTTTAATATTATTATTTAACTAGGATTCAAATAACATCATTCTTCTTGACATCCATCTTAAACATAATATGAGTCATCGCTTTCCTCCGACACTGAGGACGAAGCTTCTGTAATAGTATTAGCAAAACGTTCGACGTCCTGCGTTTGACAAGGAAATCTGCAAAACTGAAGGGTTGGAATAGTGCCTCCTTGTATTAACCATTAACTCATTTCCCTTGTCTACCACGACATGTTGAAAGATCGGTGGATTAAAATTACATTGCTCCCAATCTATTAAACCTTAAAACCTATGTCGAGCGCCTACACTTTATTGTCTGAGGTATCAAAGGTCAAGGCTTTGGGCAATTGTGCCTTTTAAAGACTGAGCTTTTAAAATTCTTCGAAATTTTCTCTCGTGATTTATTTGCATTTGTATCTGTATAAAAATTATCGGAATAATATTTTCTGGATATTTGAAGAACCTGTGTGTGCATTTCGTTAAATCACAAAATCGATATTGGATTTTACTTCTAGTGAGCGGTAACGGAGGTATCTATACGTGTCTAGCTATATGTGCACCAGTATGTAAGTACGTGTTTTAAAATTAACCAGCTACAAGAATGTGCTTTTAATATAAACATGGCCGAGAAAATATAATCTCAATGGAACTGCTTAGTTTGTTCATTGAAAAAATTTACAATTTTCTTAATTGATTGCCTTAGGAATGTCGACTATTAATTAATAATATTTCGTCAGAATGAAGGACCTCGTGGGACGATTTGTTTTTCACGGAATGCTACAGTTTTTTTCGATGCTTTTTGTAAGTAGGGATTTACCAAAAATATTTAACATTAATGTTATTTGTTTGTAAAGTGCTTATTATTAATATGATTTTTTTTCTATTTCAGCGCTTAAAAGAGTCTGCCGAGATATTGGTCGTAAATACAGAAACAGCTGATATCAGCAGGGAATACTTTGGGATCGTAGGCAGGTATGAACTAAATTGGATTAATTTAAAAAATGCTAATTTTATACGTACAAATATGTAACATATTTAGGTTATCTTGTGTGGCATATTAATAGCAGAACATTAGCAAAACATGTTCCTTAATTAATTATCCTTTCTCTCATTAATTAACTTTCCTCGTTTACAATAAAAATAATATTTTGATATAATGTTGTACCTTATAGAAAGGTCAACCGAACACGTTTACGAACAACAGGTATCGAAGGGGGCTAAGAAGATGGCCCTAAAAAATACTATTATTTTACTTTTGATAAAATACAATTAAATCAACTTATGTGTATTGATGTAGGTACATAGCTTTAACATCAAATATGACTGACATAATATACACGTGTATAGATAGCTAACCATGGCAGGGTGAAACCAGCCCAATGAAACGTTACAAAACTTTCCAAATAATATCAATAATTTAAACCACAAATATGAAACAGAAAAAAGTCAGAATCTAAAAAGAACAATGGTCATGACCGAGACTCGAACTCGGAACTTCTACTCTATCCGAGAACAACACTCTGCCAATTGAGCTATCAAGATCTATTAGAATTTGCGGCATTTTTAAACAATCTCATTTTTCTATTGAAGATTATTTAGTATTTGAATTCCTTTTGATTTTAGGCTGCCATTTTTTTTATGGTATTCAAAGTTAGGTTCCGAGTTTGAGTCTCGGTCATAACCATTGTTATTTTAACTTTCTTTTTTGTTTTTCTATTTCATATTTGTGTTGTAGATTATTGATATCATTTAAAATATTTAATAATAATTAATGCCTTAAAGTTAATTCAAATTATAACATTGAAAAAAACATTCTTACTTCCGCGCTATGAACAAAAGAATATATAACAACAAATTATAGTACCTTCGGTTTCGATGCATCGGTATCAATACTCTACCAAAACTGTATTTTGTATGTCTTCCGTAGTGTGAACTCCGCATAGTGCACAGTGTATAGTGATAGCGCTATGATATTGTAATATTGTGGAACTCGAAGCAAACTACCTAAAGAGCTGAGCAAGTTTGGCCATGATATGGTGCGACGGTTCCTCACTGCAGTGAGTGAATGTTATGAAAGACCGCCGTGGACTGAATTCATAATGAACCAGAAAGTGCAAATTTACGAGAACTTTTACTATTATGTCTGGCAAACGTTACATTGACTGCATATGAGGTATTATCATAATAATTGAACTGCTTGGGAACTGTTCGGTGTTTAGGCAGGTGCTTTCATTTATCAAGAGCTTTTGCTCCAGGAAAGCTTGTCAGTCGGCTTCAACGTTTCGTTGTATTATTTTTATGCACTATCGTTTTAACAGGTTAAACGGCAATTTAAATGGTAAAACAATATTTTAATAAATCATTAACCACACTAGAATAATAATTAAATTTAAAAGCTCAAATGTAGTAGATACTTTGTTTTCTCAAATGTGTTAAAGTGAAAAATATCAAAATTAGTGAATTTTTAAATATCTTATTTAGATTAAAAAACAGTTCGGGCGGTTCGTTTGATAGATCCTCCTATCTTTAAAAAAACGGATTGCAACCTTTGGAGCACGGACGTCAGGCGGGAATTCTGCCCTTGTTCTACCGGTATTTCAAAGAACCTGCGTGATTGTTCCCTTTGGCACCGGTACACGGCCGGAAAACACGACAAACGCGCCCTCACATTTGCACGTGGTTGACATTCGCCACATAAAATGTGTTGCGTCTTAAAATCGTTCTTGTGTTCAACAACTCGGCTGTGGAATGCCGGCATCTGTGTTTCCTCCTTCTTCAAAAACTAATTTCTTCGAAACCCTGGCTCACTCTTTCCTTTCTTCGAAAAATACCCTCCATACAGCATCCCCAAATATGACATAGGGCCCAAGGTAAATTCGTTTCCTCAAGGCATCCTCTGTGCAGTTAACAATTTTTTTGAATATGTTGAAAATATGCAGGTGAAAAAAAAAATGACAAACAGAATGTATTAAAACAACCGTCTTCCAAGCATTTGAAGTATTTGAACTCAATCCCGCCTAAATGACATTTATTGATAAACTAGAATTTAAAAACAGCTGAATTTCCAATATGACTTTTTATTTGTTTATTTTTAAATTGTTTTTTTTTTATCCGAACCGTTAGTAAATAAATTTTAAAAACACATATTTTGTTGATGAAATTCAGTTGATTTCGAACAGCAAACTTCACGCATTAATCAAACGCTTGATATTTTCGAGTTTAGCATTTATGTAGATTAATAAGATTTAAATCACGCAAATTATGAAAATTACCAACACAATCAGGATTAAAATGGTGGCTGAAATTAAACTTGTGCAAAAGTATTAATTTATGAAAACGGTTCTGCCGGGCGAATAATGATATTATTGTACAGTAGTTGCGTGGTATAACAATCAAGATTAATAATTGGTGTATGTTTCGAAAAAAATGAATGCATTATATGCACATATTCTGTGAGCAAAGAAGGTTTGTAAAACAGCCTAAAAAAATGTGAGTATTATTGTTTTAATTATCAGTTAAAAATAATTACTTTCGTAGCACATACGCACGTACATGTGAATTAAATTTATTAAATTTAAAAAATAATATTTCCAAATCCTTACATTCCTAATGAAGTACCTACCTACCTGTAATTTATTTTCGTAGACATTATTCTATATTTGAAACGGGTGGAGTGAAGCAACTAATATTTTTTCTTGGCAAATCACGGGATTGGTAATATTTTTAAAGGCACAAGTATTTTTCATAATTATTAGTTCTGCTAACAGTGAGACTAATATTTTTAATATTAATTAAAATTAATTCTGTGCAGAATAAAGGGAGCCGCTCAATTACCTGAATAAATTCATGTAAACTTATTAAAACCGTTAATAAATTAATTTCGCGAATTTACGTGAAAGCACCTATTTTAATACGAAATTGATTGTTTAGATTGTGATTCAAATTTATTTATTTTAATTCGTTGAATATAACAGTAAAGAGCCGGTCATCCATTTCATCCTTTCCATCGGAAACAACACACGTGTTATTTAGTTGTAAATGCGATGGAACCATAGGATGGTACAAAACTCCTTTGGGAAACAAGCATACCACCACTTCAAGAAATAGCACAGAATATTTTAGCAAAAATATAAATGATTTTTAAGAAATATGAAATCAAAAATACGTCTTCCTTGATAGAGAAAGAATCCGAGTTAAAGTCTTAATTGCAACCTTATATTTACTGTTTTTTTAATATGGTTTCAATAATTAACACTATTTCTACTTCACATATACGTATCGTCGCTGAAAAGGCAAAAGGACTAAAGCGCCATTTTGGGAAGCTTACACCAGAGCACTTTCATTTTTTTTTTCATTTACAATAAAAATTTAGTTTTAAGTAGTTGTAGTTTTAAGTACCCAAAACATATTATTTAGTTAAATCAATATGATACCAAATTTTTAACTCTATTCTACTGTTTTTAATTTAAGACCTGACCGGTTTCACCTTATGACGGACATCTTCAGACCAGTACAATTTTAAGTAAGTCTATAGAATATATACTATTAGGTCCGGGAAGGATGGATATTGATATTCATAGTGAATCATCTGTGACATAAGGATTTTAGTTTTATTGCTGACAAAAGTGGCTTTACCATACCTTCAAAATACATTCGGGTAATTCTATTACCTTCTGAGAGACTGTTTACACGGGGTGCGTTAGATGCGTTTGTAGTTTTTTTTTAAATTATGTAATATCTTCTATTCTAAATTTTTATTCAAAAAATGTAAAGGACACATCATCCAAGATACACCTTCGTATATTTATGTACAAAATTACCCAGTAGCCAAAATACGAGCTTTTGAGGCTGAATTAAGTGATCTTACTATATGCTAATCCACGATATATTGCGAGGTTTTTTGAAGATTAATTTCATTTTACGAATAAATTTATATTTGAATGTATTTTTATTCAAAAGCAACCGAATCCAGGTACAAAAGCAAACACGATATTTTTTTAGATGTAAAAAAATATACTGTCAACACTTAGCTTTGACGTTTGATTTGAAGGGCTTGTTGCGTAACTTAGTTAAGTATGGAGAATATTATATAGTTGGCAATTTATTATTCTTATAGTTAAAACCATTCTCTTCAGCTTCATAAACTCGCCTTTTGACTACTGGGAAATGTTCCCATGATATTGAATATAAAATACAATATAGTAGGATATAAGAAATTTGATTCATGAGTGGGTGGAAAGAAGGTAGCGAGGGGTGAAGGAGGGGGAGGGTGTAGAAACTGTGTATGAAATACTTTCATCCCCAACTCCTGAACCAAAGACATTTATTTTTTATTCTGTTATCGGAAACTTTATCCTTTCTTATAAAGTTCTGTATAGTTTTACTTTGTGCTACTGATATTCTCAACTCTTAAGTAGGTACGATCAAAAGTCACTATTCTTAGCTTTTTTAAAAGAAAAAACATCCAGTCGACTGTAACCTTGTTAGAAACATTCATTTTATTAGTTATTTTTTATGACTTCAAAGGAAATTCTCAGCAAAACAATGACTGTAAATAAAATCAAAACAATTTTCGATATTTTTTCTATTTTTTCTTTTCTTCCCTTGGTTTTAAGACGATAAGCATTGAACATTCAAAGCCTTGATTTTTGGTTGTATTAGGACATTAAATTATTCAATATTTTATTTTACCAAGCATCGACCATTTAAGTGTTTCAATTTGATTAAACGTCAGTTTATAGAAATAAAAGCATTATGACGGTGTGAAGTAATTTCATATTTTTTATAAAACGGTCAATATTTGAACTGTTTTTTTTTTCTAAAAAATCAATTTATTAGCTCAATTTAAGCATGTACCGATTTCAGCTTGAATAAACTATTTTTAGAGACTTTTACTTTATTTTATAAAATAAATTTATGATTCATTTTCAAGTTAAGTATATTTCATATCATACATTCAAAATTATTAAATGAAACCTCATAAGTGACGGGATAATACGTGTTTGTAAAAGATTTCCGTTATATTTTAGCGTTTAAAAACTTGAATAACTTAAAGCAATACTTTGTTTAAGTCATTAACCTTATTTTGATACTGTTTTCCCCACACACTTCTAACATTATTTTAAATTGCTAAGGAAATAATTTAGGAAATATTCATATTTATTATAATTTAGGCACTTTGCTTAGTTCACGTTTTATTAAATTTTAAAAGAAGTGATTTCAAGAAATTGTTTAATTTATTTTTAATAATAAAACATAAGTATATTTTTAAATTGAATACAAAAGTGAACGTTTTGGGTAAGATACAAAACTGGGTTTACCCTCTGTGGTCTGCTTTTTACCCGTCGGTGTGGTATCAACATACTTTTCCCAGCATTATTCTCTACTTTTTACTCAACCTGACGACCTTGATGACCTCCGTGGTCAAGCGGTTAAGATTCTCGACTCCGAATTCAAAGGGCAAGTGTTCAAAACCTAGCTAGCTCAAAGAGTGGTAGATACTGTCAGTATCACCATTGCTTAAAATGGCTATAGCCGTGTCTGGTCATCAACCAGATCTGAATATCCAGAACCTTTATTGTGGTGATTTTCCCACGAAAACGGCACTATAAAAGTTATCCATTTATTGTTATTCTTATTATTCCTGTTTCCTTCTTATTTTCTTTCCCCATCAAACCTATAGCACACCCCGATCGGGGATTCCATATTTCCGCTGACTTCGAACGGTACCTATTTCATAAAACACATCATTTCAGTTACCATAAACAACGTATCACAACTTTTCATATTAACCCAGGCACCGTTTACTAGACTCCATTTCAATACTTTAAACATGCAAATAATAATAAATCTTTTCCATGCGTTCAAACAGTTTTCCTTATTTTTCATTTCCTTATACGGGTGGTATTTTTAAGTTCCGCTCGCTCTTCGTCTGATATTTCTACTCTGGCTCCGCCTGGCAGCGCCGGTGTGTCTCGGAGAGCTTGTGTGGTGGAATAAATGTGTTTGCCAAGAGAGGAATTTGCGCGATCATAGAGAGAGCAAAGTGAAACTCAGCCAGACTCGAATCAAAAGCTACGGATGAGCGATCCCGATTCCTAGAATTTAAATAATACTATCGACTCGATTTCATACTAAAACAGTATTTTTTTACTAGCTTCTATCAGCAACCCCAAATCGCTCGAGATTGGTTTTAAAAAAATTGCAACACATTTAATAATTTGACTTTATTTTTGAAATATTGCACAGAAACTAGAAATTCTTCACAGTAAAGCTACGCAAATATCATGACACTAGAATTCACCCGTCAAAAGTTTTTATTTGTTCATTCAACAGATTTTTTGTTTGTAATTATGTAACTCAACAGTGCATAATGTTTTTTTTGTACCACTTTAACAGTTCAACGAAGGTGTATTTTAAGCAAACTTTACTTGCTTATCTTGGAAGATTTAAAAAAAGAAGTAAGGTGTTAACCGAAGAATATGACGTTTTGGGTGTAGCAAAATATAACATATCGTCACTGGAAAGGCAAAAGGGTTGAAGTGTCATCTTGACAAGTTTACCAGAGAACTTTTTTTTTGTTTGTTTTACAATGTAATTCATAAGTTTTGGTTGTATTTTGAAAAAAAAGTTAACTCAGGTAACTGAATGCTCTCACTGAGTTACCTAAAGTGACAAAAAGCTAAAAAAGTCCCAAACTTGTGTCGCTTGAGTCAAGCCTTCTCCTAAATGGAAATATATTTTAGATTAAGAACTCAAAACATATATTTTACTTCTTATTTTAATGTATCTATTTCGATCTTCATCAAAGAAATTAGGTGTGAATAATTAAATAAAAGAATGGTGTTAAAACGGTGAGCTGGTTGGGAACCTCCTTTGAATACATTATTCTGTGGGTTTTATTAAAACAATAATAGGCTTACTCTAACAACAACATTATATTATAAAAACAATAAGCTTAAAAGAATAACGACTCAAAATCATAAAAATGAAGTATCCACTAGCTCAGGACGAGATATCGAAAAACAGTATAAAACTAAGCCGAAATTTTCTCTTAACGGTAGATTTACTAGTCTAAGATTTCACGGCGTACTTATTATTTGTGTTTTCTCCAGCACATTATTTTTAATTTGATTATTGATCTCAGCGATGAAAATAGCTTTTTAAAGTTAAGAGCTTTTAGGCTGCGCGCTCGGATATCTCCTACGCGGGGGAGAAGTATTACCTCAAGGGAAATTGTTGCGGGGTTAAAACTCAATTAGATGATATTTCTGGCGCTAATGGTAGGCGAATAAATACTCATGTTTACATCATTTTTAACAAGGCGAAGAATGATCGAATTTTGATCATATTTGTGGAATAGATTAGTGGTATTGGTAACACGGAGTGGTAAATATTCTCAATATCACCCTGGTGACAGACCACCTTTCAGAATAGAAATATTGCTCGTATCGGCTTTCAGTATAATCAGTGGTTAAATATGATTAGGATAAAAAAAGTTTTATAAGGTGGCTAGAACCTCAGAGCAATAATATACTAGGAGGGATAGCTTTGCGAGACAATGTAGTCAGGATTGTTGATTTTTTCCTGACTCGGGCGTTAGTTACTCTAGGGTTTTCATGGACACACTCTTTTACATCCATTCACAGCACATGTCGACATAAAGTTTTGTTTATTTGTACAACTACTTTGTCGCGGTATTGTTATCAACAAAAATATAACATATAACCTCAAAAACCGTTGAGTTATGTCGCATAATAAAACATAGTGGGCGGGGTCGCCGGAGACGGAAAACATGCTTACGATTATATACCTAAAAGTGGTGGGATATTATGTTACAACTTGTCTTGTCTCTTACTCTCTCACGGTTTACGACTTAAAAACCCTGAGAAAGCGATTTATCGTAAATTTGTATAGATTGGGTAAAAATGTTTAGCTTTTTCTCTGTATGTATTCCTATTCAAAGGCTAGAACGATGTGGCAGTGTACTTTCTTATTGTGTTAGGTAACGCCATAATGAAATCCAATGAGAAGAACGAACTCGAGGATTGTTTCAAATAAATAAAATAATAAAATACGGAACAAACTGGATGATATTTGTTTTTAAATAAAAAACTACGGCAAAAATCTCGAACCCCCTTGAATTTTTTTTAAATATTTTAAATTTAATATATAGTTCTAAAAGTTCTTAGAAACAACTTTAGCAATTGTTTGTGATTAAATTAAAATGAGTAAAATAAGAATTACCTTATAAATATAGTCAAATATAAAATGAAAATTGTCTAAAAAGGCGTGTAGAAATTTGAAATAACAAATGATAAATTTGTGTTCAAAAAGTTTTTTGTTTGTCATTATTTTCAAATTTTTACCCAACTAAAAACGTTGTTAGTATTACATTGTTTTTATAGTTTATTATAATTTAAAAAAAAAAAACATCTTTTTTAGTAATATCCATCGTGAAAAATTAAAATCTTTCATGACCTTTATTTTATGATTTTAATCAAAAAATGATAAAGGAACTCAATGGCGTAGATACTGAATATAAAACATAACTTTCGATAAAAAAAGTTAATTCTGTTTGGTTGGGTATTTTCGCCTAAAACCCGAAATCAAAATTTTTGTATGAGGCAGGTTCGCGAGTCCGTTTTTTTCTTAGCACGATATGTAAAAAATCTTAGGCAACTTTAAGTAGCTATGCATTTTAAATGTATTCATACTTTTTTATACAGGGTAATATTTTCTTAGGCAAGATAAAATAAACATTCCTACCTACCCGTGTATAAATATACTCACAAAATTAAAAAAAAAGGCTTTTATTGTTTATTAAGGAGGAAGTTCTACAAAGCGGTTAAATGTCAACATATCTGTACATACGAGTATACCGCAGAACGTGAAAGTTTTGCAAGTTTACTACGAAAATATATTGTGCCTATTTATTCACTGAATCCAAATCAGTAATTGGTTGATATAAGACGAATCTCCTTTTTCATCTATTGCCACGCAACAGAAAGAAGTTGATATTTCTGATTTCATCATCGTTAAACCACGGATAAACGGTGTTTTTGTAGAATAAATTATGTATTTATCGCGCGTTAACAATGAATAAAATGTTTAAAAAAACACTGCTCGTTTTTTTAGAAAAGTATTGCCTCCCACCGACGTAATGGACTTTTCATTTCTCAAATGATTCGAAGATATTTTTTCAACCAAAACCGGCCATAAATCGTTTTTTTCTGGGGATATTGGATTCTTCACGCGGCGTTACAGATGGCGCCACTAATACATTCATCATTAGGCGGTTTATAACTCTGGCCACACTGGTGATGTAGTGCCGAAAAAAACTAACTTTTTATGCTTAAAACTCGGGTCATTAAAGACACAATGGTGTATTTTGAAAGAAACCAACTACTCCGTTCGTTGTGTTGAGTGATCACAACTTTTTTCATCTTCGTATTTAATTAACTTAATTTGAGTTAGGTCAAGCCGAGAAGCAATCTTTAAGCGCGTAACTTGAAGTGGCTTTAGCCGTGTTTGGGACCATGTTTTAATAGCCAGGTACTTTCCGACCTTCCTCTTTCCCATCTACTTCATTTCCCCACTACCTTCAGCCTCACAACATACCCCGACTGGGGATGCCATAGTCTCACTAGCTCTAGATTTGTTGAGAGCAGTTGGGAATCTTGCGCGGTATTACTACAAAAATAAAATAGAATCGGAAGCATTAAGGACTGGAGACTAACGGCAGAGTGCCAAAGTAAGTAAAGAACAGTTGCGCAATCAATTCCCAGCGTGGGTTGTGGCGTAATGATGGTGATGATGATTTTGGACAAATCGGAAAATATTGTGTAGGTAGACCAATTAAAATATTCCGTTGTTTAAGGTAACAGCGAAATTTAAATCGTTTTATTTATAGCCGTTTCGGTTGAATGCTGAGAATGGATTTTTTTGATTATTTAGAGTTTATTATTTAAACCTTGAGTATTTATCTTTTTATTCGCTCCTCGTGGATATTTTACAGCTCGCCTATACAAATCTGAAAGCACGTTATCATTAAAAAAAAAAAATACAGAAACATTCGCCTTCTTTAATCGGCTTAGAGATTTTCAATTAAAAACGGCAGAATGTTTGTTATCAAGGAAAAATGAACAGTCGCTCGGAACGTACGTCATATAAAACGAAGGTTTTTACCTGAGGATACGAAAATATATTTTCAGTGTTTTTAATAGCATGGGAGGTTATTTTTATTACGTGACCAGAATTTTATAACGTTTTGCTTTATGACAAATGTACTTTAAATCACCATTTTGTTGAAATAATTCGTGAAAATTGCCTTATTTTTATTATCGTTTTTTTTTTCACGAATAAACCACCTAAATATCTTTCTGTATCATTAAATTTTATTACAATATTAATATAAAACTATAAATTATTTTTAATAAAATTTTTGGATAAGACATTCGTCGTAAAAAAAGTGACACTACAATAATAACTCTGCTCCTTTTATCATGTTGTATTATATATCATTATCTTATGCAGTGAAGAACTAAGATTTGGAAACGTGAACATAGCAACGATACAATATGGGTGCCACAAAAACCAATACAAAATATAAAAATCTGTCTTATGCAAAGTTATTTTTTCATTGATTTGACTTAAATATGCTATTTGAATCGATGAAAGGTTTTTTTAGAAAGTTCGTTGATGATTCTAGAAGAATAAAGCTGTTCAGCAGACAACTCTTTAAGTTTCTGGTTTACCAATTGAAGAATCGAGTTTTTACACACATCATACACATACGAGTATAACATGGATAGCCTTGTTGGCGTCGAATAAACTGGGATAAACTATGCATTAGAGAAGACTAATGCTCCCTCTTTTTACAAATCGAAATTTAGTACCAACCCAACCTTTCTCTTCCCCATCTACTTCCTCTCCCCTCTACTTTCAGCTTCAAAACATACACCGATTGGGGATGTCATAGTCCTACTGGCTCTAGATAGTTGGGAGCATTTAGGACTCTTGTGGGGTTTTCACTATAAAAAAAGTAAAAATAAATTATATTTATTATAACGCCATGAGAACTTCCACTTACACAGTAAAACTGCAATGGCCTGTTTCTAATGAATATTTAAATAGGTATACCATCTCTTATATATCTCCTGAAATAATGTTACTAACCCTCTTGGTGGAATAGTAGCTACTGAAGACCTCGCCCCAATGATGCTCTTTACCGTTAAAAACCCAATTTAGAACCGATTTATTTTTCTTCAATTTTGTTGTCTACATAATAGACAATATTTAAAAAAAAAAAACAATTTCTACACCATTAAAATTTGTATTAGTGCCGACTAGGTTTCGATACCATCACATCTTCATCGGGACAGTATAATATTGACTAACTAACTAACTAGCCATCACGCCGTTACTTCGCAGGGGTAGGCAGAAAAGACGGACCACCAAAAAACTCGGTCTTGGCACACACTTCTAGCTTCATTCACATTCGTGCATCGTACTCTTCTGTTTTTCTGACTCTTCACATGTATTCGATTCACTTGATCGTGCCATGTCTTTCTCGGGCGTCCCCGACGTCATATATTCTATTCACAATCCTTTCTTTGTTCATTCGCTCTACATGCCCAAACCCTCTAAGCCTCCCTTTCTTGATTCTATTGATTACGCTTACGTCAGCCTACGCCAATTAACAACGATGTTATACAAAGTAATTGTTTTTGTCACACAACAAAGTGGTTGGTTGTTTCATAATATAAAAACTGAATATAAAAAGGTTAATAGCTTGGTACCATAAACGATTAAAATGTCCCCTTCATTATGTCCTCAAATAATATTTAACATCTAGTATGAGTCACCCTGTATAAAAAAATTACACCTCGGATACCATTGGTACTTGGTCCACCACTAATCTGAACGTTTTTGTTCAGTAAATCTGTACACTTTTTACGGTGTAATAGTCCACAACGTCTGGTTAAGTGTAAATACTGCATCACCTAAAAAAATACCCACTTGTTTGAACCGATTATTAAGTAGGCTTTTTTCTAAGGTTTTGGGATATTTTACAAAGCTCTCTTGGGAAAATATTTTACAAAACAGCGCAATAGAACTTGGGCATGTTTGTTCATTTTACGAGTTATTTTATCCACAACTGGGCGAAATAATTACTAAACGTTTTCTTTGTGCTATTTTTTTTATATTTAATTGTTTTTCGAAACCTAAAGTATTGTTTTTCAATTTCAATTATATTTCCCAATAAGAGAACACCAGTAAATTAATTAATATTTTCACTGAAATTTTTTCGAAATGTTTTTAAGAATTTTTCTTAAGGGTCAGTACCCAAAAATACACACTTTTTGGCTTTCATGCAATACCACAAATGATTTATCCATAAATTCTATACGGGTAGTTAGGGAAGAGATGCCTAAGGTTTCCATCGAATAAAATTATTCTACTGTAATCTTTTAAATTCTATATGAAATGCATTCGGAGTTTTAGATAAACCGTTTAAAAGTGCCTTCGTTGGTTTTCAAACAGCACCTTTAACTGTCATTTTAGTATATTTTTCTTGGAATTTAAAAGATGACACATAAAAAAAATTCCCTGGAAACCCTAGACATTTTCCTAATTACCCATGTATAATTAACAAATAAATCATGTGCAGTGTTCTTGTATACGAATGCTACAAAGTGACGTATAGCGTCATTTTTGGGTGCTGAGCCTTAACTTAGGTTATGATAAAATCGTTAAAACTGACATATGGGAACATTGAAAATCATATCACAGCAAAATAGACCACTTAAAAAAAAATTGGTCTCATCCTCAAAATGTTGGTAAGGCGCTCTGTTTCATTAAAAAACCCTATATCTTTTCCTTGTTTCATTTTTCACTTCAAAACTTGAAGTTGACTTAAAATTAATATACATTTCTCAATTTTTTGTGTTTACTTTTGTCTTGAGAAAGAAAAAGTATTTATATTTAATTTGTTTTGAATTTGTTTTCGTATTTCACTTTTTATAAACATGAAAAAAAATACGATCGTATTTATTTCTAACAAGAAACAAAACTAAATTGTCTAAAGCTGTTCAACTTTTAATTTTGCAATATTAATGCGACTTACGAGTTTGTACGCACGATTCAAACATGAGAATTTTATTTTAAAAGTAGAAGTGAAATCCTTTAACTTTAACCGTAGTGAAACCATTATTAAATAGCCAAATTATATTTTCATGATCATTAAATAGATTTATCGTTAAATTATATTCCAAAATTCACTGAAATTTACCTTTTCATGAAAACGAAAACTAGATAATGGTCTTAAGAGAACTGACTACACATTTTAAAAAATCGGTGATGGATGTTCCTAAAAAAATGTAAAAAAGCGTCTTGATAAACGTTCACCACAAAACGTAAAGGTGAGGTAAAGGGTTTAGTTTGCTGTATAGGTCTCTCAACTAGAGTTGAGGCGGGTACAGTACTCTTACAGCTGCATATCTTACGTACAGCGTGTTTTGTTTTAAACTTCAAAAGAAAAATATTAATGATTACTTTACACTTCAGAGATCGAAATCCGAAATCGTGTTGAATTCGTTTATATAAAAAGTATTTCAACATGTATTTTGTTTTATTGCATTGTTATTAAAATACTTAAGGTTGTTAAAATACAGTTTTGAATAAAGGATTAAATTCTTTTTTTTAAATTTATGTAAAATAAAAATAAATAATTACAAGGTATCCTGTAATTTCCAGTCCCATTTAGCATGTCATATAATATGATCGGTGCTTATTACTAATTCAACAATACATATTTTCATAAAATACCAATTCATAAAAAAAAATCAAAATAAAACAGGCTACCGTAAATCGGGTATAAACACACAAAGATTTTTTTATAAATAAAAAAAAACTAAATTTATTTCATGGAAAATATAAAACACGAAAACAAGTGCCTTTATTTAATATGTATTTAAATACAGCCTAAAAATATTATGAAAAACAGGGTCATTTATAAAAAAAAGTGTGAAAAAATTGACGATACATTTAGTTTAAAATGTAGTTAAATGTTTGTTTAATCTATTTCCCGAAATTCTTAACGATGTACCTATAATGTCAAAGCCGTGTTGTTTCCTAAAATATGTCGCAGGACCTCGCGCACGTTAGTCAGAATCATGTGAAATTTCATTGCCCATTTAATGTTTTGTCATGATTATTATGTTAGATGATGCCATGTTATCGTACTGTTACACTTAAACACTTTACATACACTCAAATAAATCTATTAATAACGATGCAAATTCAAAAATAATTAAAACTATTTTTAATTATTTCACTCGCGATACCATGTATACAACAACGCCGGGTTGATTCTGAATGAATAGGATACGCCAATTTACGCCGCGTTATCAATATTTTATAAAACTCAATATAAAAACCCGCTGTCCCTTTTTTCCTAGTAACGATAAGTAGGTGTAAACAACACAAAGGGCTCTTTTTTATGACGTATCGCAAATACATCGCCAATAGAACGTATACCGATACCCAATACACCCAACGCCAAGCAAGCATTATTTGCCTCAACTCTTGTTGATTTACCTATAGCAGTTCTGAGAGTGTTTTGCCTAAGGTGTTAATTTTAATTAATTCATCACATAGAAAAATAAAATCTAATCCTTACCACTTATGTTATTGCTAAAAAATGATTAGAAATTTTCTTAAATCGATTTACGGTAAAAATGTGAATAGTAAGGATTAGTTTTTTTACTAACCTTAATCTAAATTACTTACATCTTTAGTGTATTCTCTGAAAACATTTAAAATTTTTATTAGAATTAATTCAAATGTGAATCTCGGGCAAATTCCCTGTTTTGGAGTGCTATGTCATCTTAATGATACATTAAAATCTTTCACTAGACTAGTTAAATTTATTATACCTACTTAAATTTATTGTATCTCTTCCGACATTTGTGTATCACTAGTAATACTTAAATAACTTTATTTTTGCCTTTTTTATTTAAAGTACAAAATATTAAATAAAAAAGTGGTTAAAAACAAAGTATATATGTTCTATTTATAAATATGGCAAGCCACAAAGTCCATGCTTTTTACGAATAAATAACTTTATTTTTTGCCAGTTGAACAAGATCTTGAAAACCAAGTAAGAATTATTTTTCACTTTCACTTTTCAATTTATTACAGGTCTTTGGTTTACAATCCATTTTTACTATTCTATATTTATGGGTTTTTAGTTAGTTAGATATTTTAGTGAGTGCTTTTATATTTAAAAAAACTGCTTTTTAAAAATCTGAAATATACTTTATATATATAATAACATAAATGACAACAAAAAACGTTATAAACCTATGGGTTTTTTCTGATCCAACCGCTTGTATGGCTCTTAATATCAAAACTTTATGCGCAGTTTTTAATGAATGTCATCTTAATCAAATTAAAATGTTACTACTTACCCTGTTTACCTCAAAGTTCTCAATAATTAATATCATAGCAATACTTACTTACTTACAAGTATTAGAACAGCAGTTTCAGTGGTGTGATTTCAAAGATTTTTAATTTCGAGTTTCTATTTTATATATATTTTTTTAGATTCGAGAAATGATTTTATTACCTTCCATATAAGTGGAAGATCAAAATATTTTTCAAAACAACAGTTGTTTATTAACAAATTCAGAAGAAAAAATTGAGTTTTTTTTTAAATATATTTAAAATCATAAGAATCTTACTCTTTTTTTCTTTTCCCTCAATTTTTTTCTTCATTTCTAGTGAAAAAAATTAATGCAATATAATCAATAAAACAAGCATGGCAATTCAACAAGCTAAAGGTTTTCACAATCAAGTTATTGAAGCGATCTGATGTACTTTTAAATCAACCAAATGTTTTTTTTTTCATTGTCATTAATCTCACTTTTTTGCTTCATTTGGCCATTCATAACATCGAGCATAAAAACGTATACACGAAAAATTCTACTGTTTCGTTAGAATTAACAATAAAAAACCCGTATGTCTTACGTAACTAGCCCATTATAACGTTATTTGCATTTATTGTTCAAATTGCGTAATGTTTTACGCAATTTGAAAAACTTTAAATTTGATATTTACACGTAACACAGTACGTTTTAAAAAAACAAGTATTTAAAGTTGTTATAATATTTACAAAAAAAGTAAAAAAATAATTTTAAAAACATTGCATAGTAAATTAATTACAATTTAATGATATCATTTCTCTAAAAAGAAAACCGTTGCTTAGCTTTTTTTCTTTGAATAGCTCTTTGATTTTATTTATGATGCGGCTCTGATAGACTTAATAGTTTTTTTTTGGCCTTTAGACAGCTCCAAACATGGCGCAGGTCTATTTTTTCTTTCTTCTAAGCCCTGGGAGGGCTTAAGTAGTCGGTGATGGTTTTCCCAAAAAGAACTCCTTTAACCCAAGGGCGGGCCGACAGAGAAATACGAGTGCCTATTATTCAAAGCACCCCAACCCTTAAAGTGACCATTTACAGCAAATTAAACAAATTAATTCAATTTTTAGCGAAACAACGTAGCCTCCATTTGCATGACATTACTCATAGCAGAGACTGAGTTCATTTTACCATAGGAACCAGGTTTACCTTTGGCAAACAGTATAAAATATTCACTCTTTTAAAATTCGTAATGAAAACTGGACTATCGCGTTATTCTCGCTTAATAAATCCTTTTTTTGTAAATGTGATATTTTGGTTTATTTTCGTTCTGAATATTCTGAAAAAATAAACATTAACACAAATTACTTTTTTTGCCATCACGTTAAAAAGGACGTGCCTTATTTTTTTAATACTTTTACAATATTTAATAATTTGTTGTTAGTATTTTTTATCATTTTTTTTCACTAGAATTTTTTTATCTTTTGGAAAGTAATGTGGATTTATGATTCTTTTTAAAGCTGTAAACAAAGTAATCCTGTTTTAGTGTTCAAATTTTTTGATTTTATATTTTTGAAAATTTGTTGAAAAAAAAATGCATCAGCGGGAAGGACGAAAATATAGATCATAAGAATTATAGAAAGTAGTGACGCAAACTAACTCCTTTTGACATTTGACTTGTCTTATAAGATTGTTCCAAGAAAAAAAATTCTAACACATTTTATATACTTGATGATAACTTCTTCATAAATAAATAAAAACATGGGGTTCTCACCCAGGTTTCTCTTTAAATTGTTTAGTTAGTATGGTTAGTTTTGGAAAATAAAGTGTTTAATATTAATTAAGAATTTCGACATATCCTTTGTTCGAGGTTAACCGAGGAGTTAACGAAGGTCCTCCAAAACCATTCGCGCTATTTACAGGAAAAACGCAATAGGATTGCTAATAATAAAAAAAAACAACTAGGAAGTTATTCTATATTCGCTAAATTCATCTTTCTCTTACTCTATCAGATTTTAATAATTTCCGATGTCTATCCGATAGTATTATACAAATCTCATGTAATAGCGACACTACTCTCTAAAATTAGTTGAACCGCTTATTCACCTACAAACCAATGAATTTCGTCAGGAGCGAAATCGGAACACTGCCAAAACGCATGTCATAAGTAAACAATACACCGGTGTATTTTTTCTACGAAAAAAAAGATTCTAAATGTGATTAATACAAAAAAAAAAGTTATAAACTTTTGAATCAGCCCGATATAACACACATTAACAAATAAAACGGGAGTAAGCCTGAAAAGTACACAATAATTTTCAAAGCAAAGCTCAGAGTTGTAGATTACCACCAATCACAACTCAAACATCTCATTATTTATCCGCATAATAATGAATAATTGATGACGTCATCGCTCAGGGGGTTCTGATGGCTAAGCAAATAGGCAAAAGCGTTTCCACGGCTTTCGCTCGCAACGTCGAAATACCGCAACGCAACGCCGCGGTTTAGTCAACGTCAAAATCGAATGGCGTCGACGCCCGACGCCCGACTCCCAACGCCCGACGCCCGACGCCCAACGTCCGCAGTGACTCGGTGCAGAACGCCACGCTGACGGAATGAAGGTACCCAAACTTGCACCGTACTTAAAATGTGCATAATATTTGTTTATTAAAGATTGGTCATTGCAAAATCAAATATATTTCACATTACTAAAATTAAATAAACGATAAAACTCGGATTATCTGAACAATGTTTTCGCTACGTTTTCCGCTTTGAAACAGATCACATTTGTGACTCTCCGTTGGATTAGATTAGGTTAGGTTAGGTTCGGTTAGGTTATGTTATCTAAGTCCGGCTTAGTTGTGCATCTATGTTATATTTACGACACTTTTAAAGTAATTTATTAAAACATTTCCCAAACTGGCAGCGCAGCTTTCTTCAATTTCATCAAACATCCATACAAGTCTACGGAGACTGTCAAATTCGATCGAGGTCAAAAATGTTTGATGTTTAGTTCTGCACTCCCGTCTGTAGTACGTCTGTGTAGTATAACAATGTAAAATTTTCTTTTCATCGATATCTCTATATTGTGTACCATTAAATTTACGGCTTTGTTAAGGCTGTACAGGCAAATTGGTGTAATTTAAAAATAAAAATAAATTGTGACGGTAAACTAATGAAAAATTCACTTACACCGATGTAACTTAAAAAACATGCAAACAACATAATTTATTTGGATGTTACCACCATGTAAGTGTCTACTAAAATATTCAGACACGTTCAAAACAGATATTTTCATTGTATTCTTCTCAAAATAAAAATATTTATTTTAGGAAGAAATACAGAAGTATATTTTTTTGACATATAACGGGGTATTATTTTGCTTCATTAACTAGTGAAGTTTCCGCCAGTAATAAACTATTCAAAGAGTGACTTGTCAAATAACAACGGATTTGATATATATTTTAATATTTTCGTTCGGGAGATGTGACTTTAATCTCGTAAAAAAATCATTAAACGCGATGATTTTAATCCATGGTTTTTGAGGTGCTTCGTTTTGTGATATCAAAACAAATAAACCTAAAAAATATTTAATGATTTTTTTTCCAGTTTAAAAACGTGTACAACACTTGTTTAATTTAAATTAACTATTTATAAGAATGGGATGCCAAGTTTATTTATTTCAATCGACTTACTGCCGAATGGGTCATCTTATAGGTAAATTGAAAAGTAGTAACAGTCACCATGTCATCAGAGGACGTTTAGTGCAGATAACGTTACGCAGGTTGGTTCGTAGAACCACTCTAAGAATGTATTGCTCGGATATACTCGTAAATATTGTGTTTTGATGTCAATTAACTTCTAATTTTTTTTTTTAACAAAATTACTCCATACAAAAAAAGATTAAGATAATCAAAATAAGATTACCAATTCAATGCATCGCTTTCGTAAGTCGCTACAAAAGTGTTGACACTTAAAAGTTTTTAAAATGATGAAAGTGTTCCTCGTAAGAAAACAATAACGTATCTCTATAAAAAGATCTTTGAGTGGAAGAATCTTCCGAATAAGTTGCATTTTTCACCTTCCGCGGGGCTTACTTTATATGTGCTATATCTGAACTACTTTGAAAGTACTATGCAATCATCTTTTTCTTATTTTTCTTCGCTTCCCTTCTACCATGTTTGTCAAAATATGAACAATAGAAGATGAGATAGTCTTACAGGCTCTGGACAGTAGGACTCTTGGGTGGTATTTACTAGCCTAAATCAAATCACTTCCACATAATACATATGTAATCAATTTAAAAACATTCATACTTTTAAAAAATTGTACATGTCATTAGTTGGGAGTCAAATTGAATACAACTCAACAGTGTGGGCACCAAGTTATGCTATTCATTCCATTACAATAGAAAGAGTTCAAAATAAATTCCTAATATTTATTAACTTTAGAATGGGCATATTGAGGGAATGTATCAATTACGATTATCTTCTTTATCACCTTAATTTATTGAGATTGTCTGAACGGAGAATAATTACCGACTTGATTTGCTTATACAAAATTATAAATTCAATATTTGACAGCCCTGAACTATTAAACTTGATATCATTTCATGTTCCAAGCAAGACAGTTACGAGGTAGTACCTACCGTACTATTGTAGCAATTCTGCTTCAACCTCACAATTCAACACGCCTATACGACGAATGCAATATATGGGAAACATATACTCCGATGTCGCTGATATATTGAACACGTCAATATCAAACTATAAGTTTAATTTAGTTCAGTTGTTGTCATCTGGTAGAGCTAAACTAATAGTTAGACCTGTTACTTAGTATTATTTTTTTTCTTTTCTTTTACAATATTTTTGAACCTGTTATTTATTGAATATTATTAGTTACTTTTGTATTTGCTATTCAATACTCTTTTTTTTATTTTACACAATTTTTTGCACTAATGAGGTTATTATTTAAAACAAAATGTTAATATATATGTAAAAGCCTATAATGGGCGTAAATAAATAAATAATATCAAAAAGGCGACTTAGGTTCGAGGGTTAACTAAAACTTAAATAACCACCCATGAGTAAAAACTGGGTACATTTCATGGCCCTCAAATATGAACACCATAAAACGTAATAATATTACAAACACATAAAAATAACATCTTTCTCCTACAGTGCCTTACTTCCCTTCCGAAATAATCCTCTAAATCCACTGTGAGGTAGCTCATTGATACCGAGTAGGGTAGCACCCCCTCCGCCCCCCGGAAAGCGGGTGGGTAGAAGGGGGTGGGGTGCAGTTAGGGCTCGGAGACAGATATCAGATTTGAATATGCATGGATTTGACCGTGTGTCGCGGTTTTTGCTCCCAGCGTGTTCTTCGCGGGCTAATGGTTGGCCCTTTGCTCCCGAGCCGGAATGGAATATGACCATCGAGGGTAAATATTTACATAGTCGCCTTTGATGTAAGCTGGCTTATCTGGATACTAATAAAGTATTCAACATTGATTTTGCGGCACGTTTATTGAGTTACTGCTTTTTATAGGCACGCATCATAAAAACCTCGAGAAATCCACAACTAATGTATTTCGCGATACATTTTACGATATCGGGGTATTTATACATTTTCAAAAAGTTTTCATTTTATTTCAATACAAAAAGATGCAAACGGCAAAAGTCACGAGTGTTTCATATAATAATATTTGATGAGATTTATATTTCCATCTAAACAACTGTTAAGTAGTTTAACAGCATAGTTTATATTCCTAACTAACTAACTTACCATCACACCATTACCCAAAGGTGTTGTCAGAGAGGATAGACCGCCACAAAACTAAACTGGCACAAACTCCTTGCTTCATTCACATCTTAACATTGCCTTATACATATATGTCGCGACTCAAATATTTGATTCTACCATTCAGTTGGTCATATATTTTTCTGGCGCTCTTTTCGCCGTTTTCTTTTATCCGCTCTACATATCCAAGCCACCCAAGGGTCTGTTTCTTAATTTTGATCACTACACTTTCTTTAGCGTAGCGTTCTTTCCGTATCTCCACATCTGTAGCACGGTCAAATATGGTTTTACCATACATACACCTCAGGGATTTCATTTCTCAGCAATCAGTCTACTTCCATCCTTCCTCTGCCAGTTTCATGCCTCACTCTCATATATTAGGGTTGATATCAGCCTTCTTGTGTTGAATTATTCATTAAAAGTTTTTTTTTGTTTTTCGAAAAATCTCAAGAAAAAAAAATGATTGATTACTTCAATAACACTCTTTTTATATTATTATATGTCTATATTTTCGTAGAAAGCTATAACTTTGTGGTTTGACATATTTGATGAAATAAAAAAAAATAACTTTGTATAAGACCACAGACTTTTTTTTATGACCAACCGGTTTTGCTTAGCCTAAGCATCGTCAGTTTAATTTTGTACCCTGATGATGCTTAGGCTTAGATAACCAGATCAGTCATAAAAATAAATAAAAAACTTTGGTCCCATACTTACTCAATTATTTTTTCATTTCATTATTTAATATAGAATGTCACACCTCCAAGTGTTTGCTTCCTTCGAACAAATAATTGTTATATGTTTGGGAGATATTAAGGATTTCTTTTGATATTTTATTGGAATACACGGTTTGTGTTGAAAGGAGTGAAGGATTAAAGAGGTTAACATTAAAATATCATGAACCAATCTTAAATAGTTCGACACATTATTATATTTTTTCAAGCGTAACGTTATTTTATGTACCATATTCATTTCAGCTAAAAATTTCCCAACACTCCGTAGTATAATAAAAAATATGAAAAAGTCCTCGAAAATACCACCGACACTTTTTCAGCATTATTATTTTTGCTAGCCTTTTCAGACAGAGCCGAATAACACAGTCGTAAGGAAATACAAGAACCATGTTTGAAGCAAATATTTCTCCAGAACTCTTTTACCTTCCGGCGAAATATGGTTTCTCATTTTTTTTCCAGCACAGTTATGCCACGCTGTATACTGGATTACGAGTAAAATAAGAAATTTTTCAGTCGCTTCATCTCTGAATGCTCCTATAAAATATAAATCGTTATTTCTAACTAGAAATAACGTATTATATTCATTATCATATTAAAGTGTTATTTTTAATTGTATTATTGACTCACCTTCTTTATTGCAACTCATGCAGTTCAATATTCCTTGCCGTAGACTCAGAAACGATAAATTGCCATTCCTCAATCATTACTCTACTAATTATGGACATCATTCTCCCTGTCCAGAATATCAAGATTTGTTAACTCAACCCATAGTCCTAATTTTTTTGTATTAGTCTAAAGTGGATTTATTTTGTTTTTATTATGTTTTCTTTTATATTTTCTTTTATGTATTTTATTTTATATTTTACATTGTTTTTTCATATAATTTGAAAAATGTCCTCCACATCACAGGTGAACTCCTATCGTGAAGGACAATGTTTGTAAAATATTCGAAATAAACATGAAGTAAAGTAAATAAAAAAAAAAAAAAATGATTTTTGTCATTCTTTACGATTCGACCAAATCCTTGACTCGACCTTGGCTTTGACTTGAATGTTCTTTCTAATGTATATTTCTGTCATTGCTTCATTGCTGCTTCATGTTCTGTTATTTCTATGTTGGTCTTTTTCCCATTTCGTGTTACGTATTTTTTTTGTAATTGGACAATAGCTCCTTACTTTCTAAATAAATAGATTAAATTTACTGTTTTTCAAATTAAAAAAAGTATTCACTCTCGAACAGATTATAAAGATGGGTAGATGAATTAGGCTTGTGTGTTTTAAACTTTTGTCACATTTGACATCGTAACAATTCAATTATTAATGCCATTTTGTTTATTTGACACTCGTCCAGTGATGGAAAATTTATTTAACAGATGATTTAATCCACGATGTCTGGGTGGGAACACTGTTATACTAAAAATATATAGAAATTATATTTTCGTAGTAAGCAATCCGTTTATGGTTTGACATATTTAAAGAAATGAAGAAATAAATTTGTATGGTATAAGACCTGGGATATAATTTTAATGTTTATGACCGACCGGTTTTGCTTAGCCTAGGCATCATTAGGGTACAAAATTAATTTAAACAAAAAATTCAAAGTGTGCAGTTATATATGGCCTGTTCAAAAGAAAAGGTGAATTTTGAATTGTCGCGGGCTGTTTACCTTCGATTATCGATTTTTTTTTATGTTGGTACACATATATTTATCATATTTTAGCATTATCAGCCATTTTGGATTAGTGGTTTGTTTTTGACAACTGGAAATGTTAGTCACGTTTTTGTGTGTTCTTTGATTTTTTACTTTTGAAAAAAATTGTCAAATAAAATAATAGAATAGTGAGAAAATAAAATTTAAATTATAACAAAGGAAAAGAAATAAAAAGGCAGATAATATGAATTGAAAGAATAAGAATGATAAATTTTTGAGTTTACAGGAAATATACCTAATGTTGGACTACTGGACAAATTTACCTGATTATTAAGAATATGAAATTTGTTTTCTCTCTGTGTGTATATGTAACTGCACACATTGTATTTTTTATTCAGTTTAATGTTCTACCCTGATGATGCTTAGGCTAAGCAAAACCGCTCGGTAATAAAAATTAAAAAAATGGCCTTAAACAAAGTTTTTTTAAATTATTTCTTTACATGAAAATTAGTTTGGAGATGAGATTATTTGAGTGATGGATTAATGTATTATACTGTTGAAAATATATTTTTAAAAAATTAATAGCACAACATAAAATTAAGCTGTGTGATGCTGTGATCTATGTGAAATGTGAGGTTTTTGTGATTGAATAAGACAGGTTGAAATAGAGGTGACCGGATTGCTTACCTAAATATGAACTCAGCTAGGAAATAGGGTACGGTCTCATAATTCAACTATCTTCAATGGGAGTTTCGGAAGTCAAAATCTTGAAACTGTTTGGGAAGCGAGAATGAAAACGGCCTGGAGAACAGACTGGAATTTCTCAGCCTGAGGTTCAATCCCAGGCGTCAAAAGTAGAACAGCCTGTAGAACTCCTGAAGTTTTTCAAACATAGGTGGTGAAGGTGGGACGATCTAGAGCTTTTTAGTCAAAAGTAGTTAAAACGAAAAGGCACCCCAAAGGAACAGCGTCACAGCAGGCGGATGATGGCATTTTGAAGCTGCTTAGATAAATTCAGACAACATAGTAGTCATCACTATGTATGGTTTATTACATTTTAGGCGGTAGATTGGGAATGCAGGTCTATGGTACACACCGCGTAGTGGCTTCGAAACTCACTAAAATCTTCTTTTGCGACATTTTTTGCGAACCTTTTCCTTCCGAATTTGAACATGACTATCTAGCGTGTCGGTATAAGGTCAAATATATTTAACCTATCCTCCCAACTGCATATTGTATCCCTTGACATGCTTTGGACCACGACAGCTTACATCTATTATCATGTATTTCTTATATTCTATTCTGTTTAAGCTTGTCATGTTTAACTACAAATTAAACTATTCTATTTTTTACTATACCATCATTAATTTCTTAAATGTGGTGAAAAACTGCTCATTAATATTATTTTTAATTAATATCCGTTATTGGCAGGGAATCTAACCGTGAAACATAATAACCTAACGCTTTGAAACGATCGATCAACAAACCAATAATACATTTATTTATACTTTTTTTTTAAAGAAAGACAAACATTCCAGGGCTACGAATAACATGACAATATTAAAAAAAAACTCCAACTACCATCATAATAAGCGGAAGATGTTGCTTGTGCAATGATGAAGGAATTAAACCCACTATGCCCGGGTGGGAATCCGACGCATTTGTCCACTCAGAAACTAACCATACCCATATATATATATATTTATGTTTTTACCTGAGATCAATTTAAAACACTCTAATGTACGAAAGTAACGGGAATTTGTCGTGTTTTTGTATACCTAATGTTTTCGGGTATTAATTTATAGGGTACTTACCTATGCGTCATTGAAAAAAAATCACTTTCTGTATTATATAGATATTATGTCAACTTATTTTCTAAGCCTTACAGATAGCAGTGTATATATCTTGAATATTAAAACGGTAACGCTGGCGTGTCATCTTGGAATCTAATGATGGAAGTTTTCAAACTCAGAATAAGAAAGGTAAAAGAAACACGTGGGTATACTGTTAACTTGAGCATTAAGAATCTCGTAAAGGTATCGCATCACCAGTTCAATACTTATTATTACTGCGATATTAATAATGCGAGTTATGAGTTATTTGCCTGCGCTGTGACAGAGTCAGTTAATCCTGACTCCGCAACAGCTGGTCCCAGCGCGTGAGGCGGATGATTAGGTAATTATTAATCTTGTGAATTTGACGCACTCTGCTCGATGAAAAAAGAATTATTGAGGGTGTGATATTATTCTACATCTATGTATTTTTCACTTGAGCCTCAGTTAATTTTTTTTTTTTTTAATGTGATTTAATTTGTCAATATTAAATTTTGCGATATAAGCGTAAAATACTGTGTGAGATCAGCCAGCAAACCTCTGAACTAATTAATTTAACTTCTGGCGGTGAATATCTTCCGATTCAATTTTTGAAGGTATATCTTTTAAAATAATGTAATTATTTCTACGGAACCGTCTTTCTATAGTGTCGTTTTAAGAGTCAACATCCAAAAATACATAGTTTCTAGGTTTCTAATATAAGTTATACTACAAATGATATATCTGTTTATTTTAAATAATTTTTAAATGGTAATCATTTAATTTATTTGTGAAATTCGTTCTGGAATTTAAGGTAAAACATACGAAAATGGCTGCACTGGTTTTCAAACTCCACCTTTTACTAACAGTTTAGTATGTTTTTCAATGAATTCAAATGATTACAGCTTAATTTTTTTATTCACTAGGAACCTTAAACATTTTCCTAACTGCCCATGTAGAATTTACATAAAATTCATGTGCAGTATTGCTTGCTTCAGAATGCTAGACAGAGACGTTTAGCGTCATTTTAGGTGTTAAGCCTTAAACAATAATTTTCTTAAAAATTTCTAATACTTTCATCTTTATCTTCTTGTTTTATTTGCGACGGGGACCCATCGTATCGACAAGGCGCCTCCAGGTGTCCCTATCTTGCGCTATTTCAGTGACTTCCGTACATAGTAGGCCAAGTTTTTCCTCGCACAGCTTCTGGAGTTGACTCTTCCAACTTTGCTTGGGGTGACCCACTGGACGACTTTTTTCTGGAATCGCATTCTTATCAGTATTTTTAGTGGAAATCGGTATTTTGGATATCTTAGTACGTGACTAAGCTACCCTAATTGCGTCCTCAATCAAGTAATTCTATTACTCGCGCCACTTGAGGTGATTTTCCCACGAAAATGGCGGTATAAAAGTAATCCATTTATTATTATTATTACTGTTAGAATGCAAATATTATATCCAAACTAAATTGCGAACATAAATGGTTGCAGAGAAAACTACCTATATTTGTTTGCGGAAAATCTTGGTTAAAAATTTTGGTAAAATTATTAAATCTTTGCGCTTCCATTATGACATTCTTCATTTTGTTTCAATAATGAATTTTCATTTTTTATTTTCTGTTCATGTCTTCACTTTTTTCACCAAATGATGTAGTTGCTTATTTATCAATCTGTTAAAGATATCGTCGCCGGAAAAGAAAAGGGCTGAAGCACCATTTCGGGGATTTACACCAAAGCACTTAAAAGTATTTTTGTTTGTTTTACAATAAAATTTATAAGTATTCAATACCTGGTTGGATTTTGAAAAAAAAAGTTGACTCAGGTAACTCAATGCTTTCACTGAGTTATCTGAAGCGACAAAAAGCTAAAAAAAAGTCCTAAACCTGTGTCGCTTGAGTCAAAAGCCTTCTCCCAAATGGTAAATATATTTTAGACGGCTGAAGGACCACAAAAGTCATCGGAATCAAACCAGAGTCGAAGCATTAGACGCAAAACTGCATACTAAACTCATTTTTGACCAAAGTGTCGTGAAATCAGTTTTGACAAGTAATTTTTAACTTTTATTTTTTATTTATTTATTTTTTTTTTTATAAAATTTAATTGAATTAAATTTAATATTATTATTATTGAGTTCTGCTATTTTCAGTTTTTATTTTTTTAGTGACAGCTGTTTCGGCGTTTAAGGCCATTGTCAAACTGTCAGTTTGCCAATGTTTGACAATGTAAAAACAGTTTGACAATGGCCTTAAACGCCGAAACAGCTGTCACTAAAAATAAAAACTGAAAATAGCAGAACTCAATAATAATAATATTAAATTTAATTCAATTAAATTATATAAAAATTAAAATGGAGTTCTACAAATTGAACACAAAAACTATAAATAAATAATTTTTTAACCGTTCTGCTCCAGACTCCACAACTCAGCGATCTAAGACTCTCTCCAATACCAATCAAGATTAATCTTAACAAATAGGAGGCCATTTATAACCCAATTCCAAATAATGCCGGATTAAGCCATCAAAACTAAATTTTCCCAAGCGCCCTGAGTAATGGCCGCTGGAATATTCCGTGATTTACGTTTACCTAACTCTAATCGTTGCTTGTTACAATTATTTGTGCGGGGGAAAGTAAATCAAAATGTATTGCCAATATTTCCATATTATAAATAATACCGCCCGTAAACCGTATTCATTAGCTGTTCTTTATGATATTATTATCGTGATTAAGATCTAACACCCGAGCGATACCATTTGTTTGTTTATTCATTTGATTTATAAAGCTGCCAGAATTATTATTTGATAATCGCACTGAACTGGTGTCAAACATATTAAAAGAAAAATTGGTACTACTCTCATATTTTTAATTAAAGACCCCACGGCAAGAACCTGTTAAGTGCCCTCGAAGTGATGTTCCCACGTAAACGGCGCTTTAAAAGGTATCCATTTATTATTATTATTTAACTGTCGAGTCATTCTGAGATATTTAGTGTTTTGCTTTTAAACAAAAACAGTGTCTACTATCACAAATCCACCAACCATTTTTCATGAATGTTATAGCTAACATACTGAATTTAAAATATAATTTAGCATATATGCATTTCTGAAATATAATGTTATTATTGTAGATAATATGTTCGTGCCATTCAAAAATATTTCAGCTTTAACAAATTCTACAGTTAACATATTCAACTCTTTGATTTTCCATTTTCGTGCCATTTTCATGAACTAAAAGTGTGTTCATTGAATAAAGCGTAACAGAATTAGTTTAGTGAGAATACTAATTAATTGTTGACAAAAATGTTAGTTTAACAGGTTCTTGCCGTGGGGTTTTCAATTATTGGTTTACTTTGCATAAAGCATTCGTGCATATTCGAATAAAATAAAAAGAATTGTAATTTGTTCTGTGTTAAAAATCTAGATTTTATTATACGCATTATTTTTCGACTTGATACAGAAATGTGAAAACAAAAAAATACTCCAACAACACTGTTGCTGGAAATACAATGAAATGAGAATATATCTTCACCGCAAAAGGCAAAAGAACTAAAGCGCCATTTTGGGAACTTTACACCAGAACACTTTTAAAGTTTTTTATTTTATTTTTGCCATACAATTCATAAGTCTTCAGTACCTGGTTGACTCAGCTAACCCAAACTTGAGTCGCTTGACTTTTACTCAACCCTTCTTCTAAATGGTAAATATATTTTAGATGACTGATGGGTTACTAAAGTCTTCAGAATCATACGAGAGTAGGAGCATTCGATGCAGAAAAAATAACTGATCTAAACTGTATATTCTACTATACTAAAGTGTCGCTTAAGCCTTTTGACCTTTCCAGCGATGATATGACGCCCATTTTGATGGAAAAAAGGAGTTATGGACTTCCGAGGAAGATATGGAACGATCAAATTAATCAAATAATTTGTCGATCAGGTCCATTGTTGTCGAAATTGGAAATAATAGAAACATATATTTTATACTCGTACATGTATCCATTTACAAAACACAAGAAGTAACAAGCCTAGATAAATAGTTTTGCACTTGAAATCTATAAGGTTTACGTTGAAGATATCGAATGATTATTTTTGTATTGGCTTGGAAGGCTAATCTTCTATAAAACGCTAAATAGGTATATATTAGTGGTAATACCATAATATCCCTGTAGAATCATAATTCTACGCCACAAACAGTATAAATACAGCCAGGAGCACTCAAAAAGAGAAACTCGCCCTTGTGCGCATTGTATCGCGTGGTTATCGTAAAAAATAGTAAAGCCCGCTTTTGAAAATGATATATCTATCATATGTGGATACCTATTGATTAGCGACCATATTTTTTCCTTAATTCTTAAATTCATCTTGTTACAGAGTTAAAAAATACCATTATACCAAAGTGGCTGTAATCAAAATAACACCAGAAAAAAAAAAGAAATAACTGGCGCCGCCAACCAGTGCTGGATAAAGGCATTGAAATAAATATTATTATTTTTTTATAAATTACACGACGGCTTTTTTTATTGCAATTTTTTTTTTTTTGATAAATTCAATGTAATAAAACTTGAAAAATATAGTAAGTAAAACGAGATTGATCAAAGAGTTGGTGTTTGTTGCAATTGAGTCAAGTCATTGATATTTTTTATTCACGGTGAAAAGTATCTATGTAAATGGCTTACGAACTATTTTTGTCGATATAACATAAATATACCCGAAGGATCTTTCTTATAATATTGTATTGTGTTATTCGAGGATAAAACGTTCTCGCACAGCAATATGTATTGTTAAATAAGTTTAGAAAATGAAACTGTCTTTGAATTTATTTACCATCTTTTATTATTTTTACAGTGCATTGTTAAACGAGTATTTGTGCAAAAAAGTGTATTCTTTAAATATAAATAAAAAAGTGAAGTCAATTATCTCAAAACAAGATTTTCCAACTTAAGCTCTCCGCAGTAAACCAAAGAAAACCGATCGGGTGTATTTTTGTATGATTTGCTTTTGGTGTAAGTGGAAAAGGCTCGATTCAAGGGCACGTCCGAGAACGCCCAGCTGACTGGGCGGCCCTGGAGCAGGGGGAGGGGTGGGTGTAATATAAAATGCGGTGTAAAAAGAACCTTTTTAACTCGACTTAAACGCATCCCTCCACGGCTTGCGGGGTTTTGCATGAATAAAAGATGTCTTCTTTATGAATTTCTCCCGCTCGAGTGCCGTGCCGTGATCCCGTCAGACCGAATAAATTCTGGGTTTACCTCGGGACGGCCGGGACCCTTTCTACCGTCCACGTTCCCGCTTCTTCTCGTGTCGTATCACCGTTTCTTCTCCCACCGATTCTCTCGGCAGCCTCTCTTTTATCAGGCTTTCTTCTTTCAGCATCTCTTCTCACTATAACTATTCTCGCTGTTTCTCTTTCCTCGCAGATGTGTCTGGCCTGTGAACGAGATCCCGCTTCAAGTTCGTCGTACAGTCCCTAAGCCTCGAATAGATCCGCTACGTATGGACGCAGACCTACTGCTACGATTGTCGGGGTGAAGTTTGTATATTGCGGTAATAGTCGCCTGATAATGTTTGCCCAAAAATTTATCGAGCATTTCTAAACTGTATTAGAACTTTCCGAAACTGAGAATGGGAACCAACATTGAACTCAACAACTTGATGTTTCGCAGAAATAATTATGAGAACCTTCCATTCAAAATACAAATTATGGTTTTTGTTAACCCTTAAATGCATGACTTTAACACTTATTTATACGTTTTTCTGTATGATTAAATATTTTATTAATCTCATACAGCTTAAAATATATTTTTTTAGAAAGATCATTATTTATTTTCCAAGAAAAGTATTAAAATGAATAATTCATTAGAAGTATTTTTTTTGTAAATGTTAAGATCCGAAAACTCACTGCCACACAAAAAACAACTGCATTAATGATTCTCGAAAACTGCGTCAAAATGACACGTGGTTAATCAAGGATAATTTGTAATAATGAAATTAAATAATGTTTTAAATATATATGGCGATATATTTCTGAATTTTATTATTAATAGCTTGATCTGAAACAATTAACAGTCTGGTGTTATTTTGATTACAGCCACTTTGGTATAATGGTATTTTTTAACTCTGTAACAAGATGAATTTAAGAATTAAGGAAAAAATATGGTCGCTAATCAATAGGTATCCACATATGATAGATATATCATTTTTTCATTTAGCAGTCTGTTATCTTTGGGGTTGCTGTGTGAAGGGTAAAAAAATACTAATACAAAACTTGATTTATAATTTTGTTCTCTCTTGTGCTATTTTTTTTTTTTAAATGTCAACGTATGAAAAATATAGGTTCTATGCGTAGAAAGCAGTACTATCAAAACATTATTAATCTATTTGAGGATTGTTTGTGGATGGAATATAGAAGTGGAAAACCTTGTTTCAAGATTTGAATGTGAAAACTGAAGATCAAAACAGACTACTCATTATCAAGTAAAATATTCATTAAACCTTCGGTATACCGGGGTTACATACCTACATACTTTTCCATGTAAATTACAAAGTTTGTGCATAAGAAAACGCAGTCCTCTGTAAACTTCTTGTCGGCAAGGCTTCCGTTGGAAAATACAGGAGCTGAAACACCACACAAACGACGTGTCTAACCTCTTCGCCTAACTTTTTCCCACGGTATAAAATATAATAACTTTTGTTTCACTTTAAGTTCAGTTTATAAAGCCGGGAAACCTGCGGATGATCTCTCAGGTATTTTTTCCAGCCCGCAGTGTTTTTTTTCACCGCAATTCAAGTGTGTTTTATTAAGAAAAAGTTGTGGTTTATTCCGCTGAAAAAGGGTGTAATCGAAGAATCGAAAGTTTTGTATGAATCGTTTTACCTTTTTCAGTTCATTTCGGTTAGTTTTATTTTTGTTTATAAGTACATACGAGCGTAGATGGTGAAATTCTAACTTAAATAAATCATACTTACTTATTTATATGTATTGATTACATTGATTTTACGAGTGGTAAGACGCTCGACTACGAATCCAGAGGTTGCGGATTCAAACCCGGCGTGCGCCAATAATTTTTATGTAGTTAATATGTATCCTTACACATGTAAGTCATATTTAATATTATATAGTATATTTGCGGCACGTTCCAGAGTGGTAGATACTCTTAGTATCGCCCTGGTGAAAGACCACCATTCAGACTCAATACGTTGCTTGAAATGGCTTTAGCCGTGTTTGGTGACAAAATCTGAATAGTCTGGTACTTCCCAACTTTCATCTTTCCAAATTCCTTCCCCTCACCACTACCTTTAGCCTCACAATATACCCCGATTGGGGATGCCATAGTCCTACTGGCTCTAGAAGTTTGGGAGCAGTTTGGACTCTTGTGCGGCATTTACTATAAAAAAATTGGATACATAATACAATTCCTCGGAAATAAACCGAATGTTATACATACATACGTGCATCGAGAGTAAACTGTAATACAAGTGTGAATACATTATGGGCCAGTCAACATAAGTTTCTAACTAGGCAGATACAAATTCGTACACTGACAATTTAATTTTTAACCATAATTTATAATACTGTTACTTTAGAAATAAAAATATATTTTCTATTTTTAGGTAAATCCTACTGTTATTTCCAATATCAGTTTCTGGGTAAAAACAAAAATTATTTTATTTTATTTATAACTACTGTGATTTGTTTATGAAAGTTTCATAAGTCAGTATTAAATGGCGTGATAAATTGACAGTTTTTATTATTAGATGTTGATTGGTTGATTTGACGAATACAAAAGCGTATTAAAGTCAGTAAGACTGTTTTAAGTTAATTAAATCCTGAAAAACAATCTTAGGTATATGCTTTAATATTAACTAAATGAGTAATCTAATTTTACATTGAATTAACAATAAAATGATCATTTATGAACGAATTTTTTTTATTCCGTACTAAATGTTGAAACTACAATGTAAATCTACAAGTATAAGTTATTTTAGTGTTTCTTTGGATTTGTGGCAAAAATAATTATGGAAATACTTACTTAGCATAGTAAGAAATTTCTATGCTAAGTAGGTATAAATAATAAAGTTAATATAAAAAGTTTTTTTGTTAATTGTAGTCGTTTTGAATCATTATTTAGTATTCCAGCCATGGCGGCAAACATTCCATGTGATAAACGGAAACGAAGTTTAGCACAGTAAAGCGGTGAAACCTTTTAATGAAATTTTGTCATATTACGAGTTTTGCATACATCAATACTCTGGGGGAACTATTATTGATGTGGTTGTTTTATTTGAACTCTGCTCTTTGTGAATAATTCGTAAGCGCTTCAACAATATCTAATTTGGCTGCATTTTGCCGCTGCTGCGCGTTTATGTTTTCACTGCAGCGGTTTGCAATAATTATAATTTATTAACAAGATTACCAATACGTGCAAAGTTGTTTGGCTACCAAAATATTATGCTATTCGCAGAAATGTGTTTACGGTATTAACTAAGTTCCACTTATTATTATTTTTTAAACCAATATGCCCGTGCGAAGAAAGCTCCGTGTTAGCCAATATCCGACTTTTTTTGGTCGGCGTACGTGCTTTTTCGAATTGCTAGATGCGTAAGCCAATATGTTGAAAACGATATTAAAAATACAACGATAAAAAATAACAAAAAATACGGCAGAACATAAAATTTAAAAAAATTATAATAATATATTTTATAAATACATATTTATTTAATTAAATAAAAAACACACGTTGTTCAAATCCACTTTATTTTTGTATAAGTCAACTAGTTTCGATTCTGCTGAATCTTCATTGGAACTTAAGAATATACTAATGAAATTAGACGAATGTGCAAATATATATATATAATGTAAACAACGTGTGTTTTTTTATTTAATTAATCATGTCAATCCACAAAGTGTTTTCTTATTCTGATAAATTACATATTTATTTATTTTTATTGTGAATACCGCACAAGAGTCCCAACTGCTCCCAAACGTCTAGAGCCAGTGAGACTATGGCATCCTCAAATAGGGTATGTTGTGAGGCTGAAGGTGGTGAAGAGGGGAAGGAGACTAAGAAGAGGAAGGTTGGGAAGTACCGGGCTATTCATATCTGGTCACCAAACACGGCTAAAAGCCATTTCAAGCAACGTTTCGATTATGCACGGTGGTCTTTCACCAGGGCGATACTTATACCTATCTTCCATTCTGGAACGCGCCGCAGATATAATTTTTTAATTATTTTACATGAATAAAATGTGTTATGATACATATTAATTAAATAAAGTTATTGGCGCACGCCGGGTTTGAACCTGCGACCTTTGGATTCGTAGTCGAGCGTCTTACCACTCGACTTTGCAGGCCGTCAAATAAAAAATGTAATGTTTATACTTGTATTTACATATATTACATAAATAAAAATAATATGCGTTTGCGAATAAAATTATGGTGATTCAATCGAAAATTACTTCACAGAAGAGAGAGAAAATAACTTTTCAAACAAAATAAAAAGAAATATAAGCAATAAAAATCATAGACATTAAAATATTACTAACGAACTAACAGCAATCCATTTTGGCCGAAAAAATGGAGCGCTATATAAACCTGTCTCGGAACACGCTCTCAATCATACACGCTTTTCTGATTTACAGACTCTCGATCTGACCCATCAAAACTATTTGAATCACTCGATTAGGTCATGTCTTCTCGGAGCATCCCCGACTTCTTCTTCCAGATGCCCTACATTTTCATTGCAGATATCCAGGTATTAAGATTCAGTGCAGATTCGAACAGTTGTCAAAAACATGACAGTGAATGTACATCAATAGTGTTACAAAGACCATCCTTAAAGCTCCCATAAGCATGTCGACTAAATACATTTCAAGAGCTTTACAGTACAAAATATCTATGATAAATTATTTTCATCACACATTTTAAAAACTCAAAAAAAAAACGAAAAAAATACACTTTTACAACAGATATATGCAGATACGAACTATCCAGAGTGAGAATATGAACATACCTAAATTTAAAACCACCTTCAGACCTAGAAACTATAAATACCTTTCCGCCAAGCTCCTGTAACTAACTTCCACAACCATAAAGAAAACGGCTACTGAAAACAAAATTAACAAATAAGAGCTTCGCTTGAAAAATGTTAAAAAAAGAAGAATCAAACAGCATTTTTTTAAATACGTCATATGAGTTTAAAACTTTAAACAATCAGTTTTAAATCCAAACCTAGTCCGTCTCAACACATAATTCCCTTGTACAGAGGACTGATAAAAACTTTATTAAAGGAAAAATAACTTTGTATCAGGGTACAAAAATTTAAACCAAACAAAAAATACAGTAAAATACAAAGTGTGCGGTTATACTCGTATATACATACAGAGGGAGAAAGTATTATAAAATAAAATAACAGAACAATGAGAAAACAATAGAATAACATTTAAATTAAAACAAAGGAACAGAAAGAAACAGACAGATAATATGAGTTGAAAGAGACAAAACGTCAACTGATAATGATAAATTTTATGAGTTTACAAGAAATATACCTACTATTTGACTACTGGACAAATTTATCTCATTATTAAGAATATGACTATTAATTTAAATATGGCTATTACATTTTAAGAAACATTATTAATAATCTTTTACCCATCGATTGAAAGTATCTATCAATAAATTATTTTTAGAAACTAGTTTTTCAATGATTTTAAGAATGCTTAATCACATACCAAAGGCCTCTTAAGTTTTCATCTCATGTGTAGGTAATACGTAGGCTATGGTGTTCGATGCTGACCCATCTCGGGTCGGTAAGACATTTGGGTTGAGAACATATTTAGTGGAAATTCGGCGGTTAAAGTCTCGGCCAGAACTTCATGCGGAAACGAAAGGCAGTTTCAAATAGGAAACGGAAGTGGGATGGTTGCCAGCAATTTGGCAGGAAATAGACTAGACTATTCGAATTTGGAATTCGGTCGATCTTCCATTGAATGCTAGAAGCTATGCCTAGAAATAACGTTTCCTTTGCGAAGAGATGCAGCGAACCTTCGATGATTCCACGTTAATGCGTCGAACATACAGTTTTCTAACTGGATGAATAAATATAAGAAGATGATACGTTCACAATGCATTCGTTCCGATTTTTACTGAAAACTTGATTATTTATAAGACGTATAACTTGAAAAGTGGTAGACAATCTTTTTTTATTGGTGATATAGAAAACTTTATATTGAAATATTCACTTTACTTTATACGAGGCCTGTTCAAAAGAAAATGTGAATTTTGAATTTTCGCGGGCTGTGTACATTCGATTATCTATTATTTTTTTCATTATGTTGGTACACGCATATGTTTATCATATGTTAGCATTATCAGCCATTTTGGATTAGTGGTTTGTTTTTGACAACTGGAAAGGTTAGTCACGTTTTTGTGTGTTCTTCAATTTTTTACTTTTAAAAAAAAATGGATCAAAGAATATGTATTAAATTTTGCGTTAAAAATGGAATAAAGTGCTACAACGCACTGGCACAACGTTGACTGTGGCATTTGGCGAGTCTGCTTTGTCATGTGGAAAAACAAAATCATGGATTTTATTCTTTGATCCATTTTTTCAAAAGTAAAAAATCGAAGAACACACAAAAACGTGACTAACCTTTCCAGTTGTCAAAAACAAACCACTAATCCAAAATGGCTGATAATGCCAACATATGATAAACATATGTGTACCAACATAACGAAAAAAATAATCGATAATCGAATGTACACAGCCCGCGAAAATTCGAAATTGACCTTTTCTTTTCAACAGGCTATGTATATATACTTTAAACTAATTTTTCTAAATTCCTTATTAATTTGGTTGTTATACAGCTCTGAATAAGGCGCCATATTAAATAAAAAGTAACGTAATGTCTCCAGTTTTTTTTTCACATTATTAAACTGTAGTTTTTCGACTTTGGTCAAATACTCGCTATTATTTTTTTGTGAAATTAATAAAAAATGCCTTCGAACCATTAAATGAAGAATCTTTCAAATGAACAAAAAAAAACATTTTATTGTATATTTATATTGTATGTTTAAAATAATTATATTGAAGAGAAGAAAAGCGTTCGTTATTGCATTCGAATCCAGAATCACATTTCACAAGTAATTCCATTTACCTACAGAGAAACAACACAAACAATGCTGGAAAAATAGTTACCACGTAGACGTATACGTTTACCATTGAAGACATCCGACAAAAAAGTCACATTGAGTGGGTACTTTTCCATAACTTTCGTCAAATTTGATATCGTCAAAAATCAATTATAAGTAGTTTTTAATAATTTCGATAGTTCAATGTCGATGTCGTAATTATGTATTAACTTTGTGTTTTTTTACATTTAAACAGTCCCCGTTAAACGTCAATTACGGACATAGTTATGCAGAAAGCATCCACCTCACAATTTGCCAAAATTGAGTTTTCTATGTTTTCCTATAGATAAATACGACATTTCTATCTGCTGAAAATATTCAAGCTCCAAATACAATAAAATTTTGCTTTGTGTTTTTTTTACCAACGCACATTGTAAATATTTGACTTAAATTGAGGTTGAAAAACATTTAAATGTAGGTTAACTTAGGATATACGTTTTTTTGTTTTAATAAATAGATTGATCGATTAAAAGTTACCTGTTTATAATAAAAGAAAAAAGCACTGATATTCACTTTACAAATGCCGATTGCGCATATTAATGCTTTTCTATTGTCATATTTTCAAACTCCTTTTCCTCGATTTCGTCTTTTTGATTTTGGATGCTTTCTGCATAATTTCGTCCAATTGACTAAACGTCAATTGGACGAAATTAAGGATCATAAAAATAAAAATAATGAAAAAATAAATCAAAATGGCGCTAGTCGTCGAATTGTGACGATTTCAAACGCGACAAAAGTAAAAAGCACCTCATCCTTAGACTAGCTAACTAAAATATATTATTTGAGATTCATATTTAATGAGGAAACGTTACCGTACAGATAGTGCAAAAATAGTTGTCATGTCTTACTCCCGCAATAACATGCTCATGAGTCCAAATATGTCAAACTGGGAAAAATGAACTTTTAACTCTTAAAGACGCTTTTTGTTTTGCTCGTTGATTTCCTCTTAACTGTTTTAACACACAGTTATTTAGAGCTGCAAACACTAGAAAACAAAATTATTCATTCTTTCAAATTGTAAAACACTTTTCAAAATCTTGATTCATGTTTATATTCCGTCTTTGTTGCAACTCATCCAGTTGAACATCTCTTGCCGTAGACTTAGAAACAATGAATTGCTGTTCCTCAATCATCACTCTACTAATTATGGGTAGTGGTAAAATTAACGTGATGTTACTCGACTTTAATCCATCCATTTTAAATATGGAATAATGTCTGCTAAAATACATTATAGGTAGGCACTTTATTAGGGTTTAGAAAAAAATATTTATAAAAGTTGATAATTTCAAAAAACATCACTTTCAAATTTAAAAAGTTCACACTCATACGGTCGTACGTACACACGAATTAAATTATTATATAATCGGGCTTAAAATTTGCTTTAAAAAAAAATTACACATTTTATTTACTCGAGATTACTGCGTATTTTGTAAAATGCATTCACAGCGAAAATTGATAAAGGACTGTGCGTCATTATTATTTAATGTCAATGGTTTTATTTTGAAATAACTCTGCCTCCCAATCAGTCTAGTAGTATTATTTACAGGCTATTTTATAGAAATATTTTGTATGTGTGATGAGAATATTTAACGATTTTAACATCTCTATTATTATATTATTTTTTTCTTGTATTCATATTGTGTTTTTGATTTGTTATTAGTTACAATAGACTTATAAACTGGGATTCATTGCAATTTTTTGTTTAGTTTATAATTATCAAATATGTTTAATTAGTTAAATAAAAGATAGCTTGAAGTGGGAAAAAAAAACCTCGTGACTGTTTTTTTAACTTTATGGGGTTCAAAACACGTTTAAGAGAATAGTTGAGATTATGACCCATTTTATTCATAAAGTTTAATGATTTATAGATGCTTTGGGACCGTCGCGAAATGTCCCGCTATGCAGCGCTTCCTCGTAAAGTCCACCGTTAAATAGGTAATGAAATCCTTAATTCTACTCTTCTGTCAACGAGCCATAACAGTTTTTCTTACCTAATAAAAAAACGAAAGCCATATGTGACCAGTATCGATAAATAGTGAAGTATTCGGTAGTTGCCATTTTTCACGGGAAAACTGTTGCGAAGAATATTCTATATTTTTAATATTTTTGGGTAGTTTACATTCAAAAGGTCAAAATGTACTATTTTTACTTTTTTGATTCTTCTCCTAGTACTCTCTCCAATCGGAGGGATCATCAGGGAAAGCTTAACCCTGCAGACTGTAGCTAGAACGACTAATTTGCAGTTACTGCACACGTACCAGTCACATAGGTTTTGAAACAATGAGGTTCAGCTTCCACTGGTTTTTCAGTTGGGTGAATTTATCGGGTACTTACACAAATGTTAAAAAAATGCAAAAAATTACCCAAGACAAAGCAGTGGGATAAGTCGTTATTGGCTGGGAATGGGGTGTATGAGGGCAAGTGCGTATTCTAGGCAAGTGTGTATTGAGATACAAAGAGCCCCTAAAAAGGCCTCGTTACTTTTTCTCCCCTGATAAAATACTTTTATCAGATTATCTTTATTGCTTTCCTGACATCGTAATATATTTCCAAGTGGATTTTCCTTAATACATTTTTTCCCCTTCCTTTAAATGGCATTAAAGGGCTTTTAAGTCACTATGTTTTAATCGAGCAATAAAGAGATATTTTATCTTACGTATAAAACACCTGGATATAAAATTATAAGAGTGCTTTTCGATAGCGAGTTTGTTTAAAAATAATGACGCCAATGAAATATTTTCCTTGATGGGTCGTAAAGAAAAAACGTCACCAGGTAGTATTGTCGTTATTTTCCGAAGTAAAATTTTGCAAGCGCTCTTATTTGATATCTGTAACAAATTTTAACACTCATTGTCATCATCGTTTTTTACCCCTTTAAAATTCATTCCTCACACGTATTATACTCGTATGTTTAGTAAAATTATAATAATATCTTACATTATTTCCACATAATAAAACAATATTGTATATAATGTACTATTAATAATAAAAGTGGTAGATACTTTCTGTGTAAAGCACCATTCAGATTCGGAACGGTTCTTGAAATAGCAATTGACGTATTTAGTGACAAGATCTGAATAGTCAGGTACTTACAAACCTTCCTCTTTCCCAACTCCTTCCTTTATTTACTTCCTGCTTTCCTTATTTCACCAGCCTCACAACACAGCCTCAAAGAAGCCCTCGGGACAGTATAAAACACACGAATTAAATTAAGTGTACCGTGCCCGCCGGGTTCCGAACCCGCGACATCTGGACTGAGCTATAAATTTATTTTGTAAAACTCTAGACTGGATATTTGCAGCATGCATTCAGAAATTTTTTCGACCGTGCTTCGAGTTACATGTAATCAACCTACTTAAGCTTGGAATAGTGTTATTTAAGTTCTTAAAAAAATACTCAAACTTTAGCAAATATATTTTTTTACTTCTTTACTGTTCTGGGCCGAATTCTTCTCATTTGTAACTTGATTTTCCAAGACAAAATTGTTACATTTCAATTGTAGAATATTGTCCTCTAATATAAATTATAGGTGTTACTTTATTAGGTAGGTGGAGATTTTAAAAGAGTGTTTTTTAAATTTGGTAATTTTAAATTAGTTCAGTTTTAATTTTTTTAAATTCACACATTTACGTACATACTGATAAAGAAAAATATAAAGTTAATACTGAGTATGAATTATATGATATCATCGCTGGAAAGGCAAAAGAGTTAAAGCGACACGTTGGTCAAAAAGAGTTAAATATACAGTTTTAATCGGTTTTTCTGCCTCGAATGCTCTGACTCTCGTTTGATTCTAAAGACTTTTGTGGCGCTTCATCCATTCAAAATATATTTAACATTTGAGAGAAGACTTGACTCAAGCGACTCAAGTTTGGGAATTTTTCAGTATTTTATTGCATCAGGTAACTCAGTGAGAGCATTGAATTAACTTTTTTTTTCAAAATTCAACTTGGTACTGAAGTCTTATGAATTTTATGAAAATTGTAATTAACTTTTAAAGCATAAGTGCTTATTTTCAATTGAATGTTTAAATAACATCAATAATCTAAAACACAAATACGAAACAAAAAAAAAGCCAGAAACTAAAAATAACAATGTTCATGACTGAGACTCGAACTCGAAACCCTTACTCTGTCCAAGAGTAACACTCTGCTGATGGTTATAATCTAATAATCCAGTTATAATCTAGTAATCAAAGATGACAGCCTTAAATTGGTAGAAATTAAAATATATAATAATTTTCAATAAAAGTATGAGAACGTTTAAAAATGCCGCTTTCTAATAAGGTCTTGGTGGCTCAATTGGCAGAGTGTTACTACCGGATAGAAAAGAGGTATCGAGTTCGAGTCTCAGTTATGGTCCTTGTTCTTTTTAGTTTCTGGCTTTTTTCTGTTTCGTATTTGTGTTTTAAATTGTAAAACCAAAAAAAACTTGAAGTGCTCAAAATGCGCTTCAGCCGTTTTGCCTTTCCAGCGACGACATTATTTGAATTTAAGGTAATGTATTAATATTTTAAAGGTCTATCGTTAAACTAAACTAGTGAAACCGTTATCAAATTTAAAGATACACAATTGTTCATTGCCAATAATGATAACATTTTATCCCGCCTATGGTACACATCTGTAATAATAAAATCTAATAACTCCTACACATTCATAACCGTTTTCAATAAAATATCCGTAATATTTCCCTCATGGCTCGCCCATTAAAAAATAATGTTTTCGCATGGTGTAATATATTAAATCACGTTTATTACACGCCATAAAGATGGAATCACCGGTATCACGTATTACGCCGCAAAGTTAATTAAGAAAGTCTAATAAAGAGATGCCGCTGTAAATCAGTAAGGCGCGGAGCAGGTTTTACGCGATGTTAATTCGCCGGCGGCATTAGCGAGCAACACAATAAGGCTTTTATCACAGAAACCCGCACTTGATATTGCAAAAATGAAATACAGCCGCAGAAATAATATGCCATCCCCTTGCCTGGGGATTTCCGTTCGATTGAAAGGCTCTATTTTAATCTTCATACGCCGGCGCTTATTGATTTGTATTTCGGGCGGTGATTGGCGCTGCCGCATCTATTGGACTTATGCTTTCGTCGAAAATCAAATGAGTTTTCAACCATTTCATTTCACAAAATAAATTCACTTTTTAAACCAACCCCTGCTGCCGTCTTTCAACAAACGCAATTAATCAATTAATTAATAATCTTCAACGTAAATATGAAACTGAAAAAATAAAGGTCGCGATCGGGACATGAACTCGGACCGGTACTCTGTACGGGAGTAACGCTTCTGCCCATTGAGCCTCCGATACTTTATAAGAAACCGGCATTTTTAATTGCTCTCATTCTTCATTTGAAAATTATTAGTATCATTTTTTTTTTTTTTTCTTTCAATTTGGTTGCCATCTTTATATGTAATACTAATGCTAATTAGTTTAATTTTGTACCCGCGAAACTGGTCGGTCATAATTTTTTTACTAGTTACTTTAGTTACTTACTTTTTGAGTACTATCTCATAGGTTTCTTGAAATTATTTTTTTTATGATTAAAAATGAAAATCATTTGAATGTAATACATTTTAGGTTATTTTATTGAAAAGTATATTTTTAGTTTTTTTTTTTAATATTTCGTAGTTGTTTACATATTTTATGTTTTTATGAAATTTGCTAGGCTTAAATATGTAGTTTTGATCAGTTTTTTTTCTGCATCGAATGCTTTGACTCTTGTTTGATTTTGAAGACTTTTGTGGGCCTTCAACCATCTAAAATAAATTTACCATTTGGGAGAAGGCTTGACTTAAGCGACAAAAGTTTGGAACTTTTTTAGCTTTTTGTCGCTTTAGGTAAACTCAGTGAGAGTATTGAGTTACCTGAATTACCTTGTTTTAAAATCCAATCATGGTACTGAAGACTTATGATTTTTTATTGTAAAACAACAGCAAAAAAGTGCTCTGGTGTAAGCTTCCCAAAATGGCAATTCAGCCCTTTTCCTTTCCGGCGACCTGATTATAGTATTTGATTTAATTTGATATAATGGAGATGTGGGCCAAGCATTTCCATTTGGGAAATTTTGTTGGCCCATAGGAAGTATGAAGAAGTTCCCTGCCTTGTATGAGCAATGTATTGCCGGACGATAAAACTTAATACGATTGTTAACTTCAATAGTTACTCCTGATTGTTCCTTTGATTGTTAATTTGGTTGTTTCTTCGATTATTACTTCTATTATTAATTTGATTGTTACTTTGAGTATTTTTTTGATTGTTTCTTTGGTTGTTACTTCGATTGATACTTCGATTTTTACTTCAATTGTAACTATGATTGTTACTTATTTTGTTGCTACGATTGTCATTTTGATCGTTTCACTAATTGTTACTTTGGTTTTTAGTTCGGTTGTTACATATTTTGTTACTTTATTTGTTACTTCGATTGTTTCTCCGATTGTTACTTCGACTTGACATGACGATTAAAAAAAAAACTTTTATGATTTATGTCAACATCCTACGGAGTTTTATTGCTCGGGATGGGTTAGCCTGTGTAATCCCCATTTGAGTAATAATACATCGCTGAAGAAAATTGAGGAGGAAAATATTATAATTGAACAGGTTATTCAGATCTGGCTCACTAAACATTGCTTTCAACCAAATTTTCATTTATAAATGGGGTTTTATCACCATCAGGTTGATAATGGGAGTATCTTACGCTCTGAATAATTCAACTATTGATTAAATTATCATTAAAATACAATTAAAATACAATTAAAAACAATTAAACAATTAAAGACCAAAGGAATATATCGCAACCAGTATTGATGCGAATGAAGTACTTATACAGATGCATTGCTTGCATATAGCATGTTTTCAGCTTATTCAACTGCAGAAGAAAAAAAAATCCAGTGATACTGAAAAAAGTTTATTTTTAATATAACAGGAAGAAGGCGCTATCGAACACTCTAATAACTGCAAAAGATTTTTAATTTTGTGATTGTACACTTTATGTCAACAAGTATGTAAAACAAGAAGTAAGTAACTAACTAACTATCACGCCGTTTCTCCGCAGGGGTAGGCAGAGAGGACGGACCGCCATTGAACTCTGTATTGGGGCATACACTCCTCGCTTCATTCACATTCATACATCGTCTCATACATACTTTTCTGTTATTCTGACTCTTCGCATGGCCCGAATCAAGTATTTGATTCATTTGATGGTGCCATGTCTTCTTCGGGCGTCCCCTACTTCTTCTTCCATATATTCTTTTCACACTCCTTTCTTCGTTTGTTCGGTCTACATGCCCAAACCATTTAAGCGTCCCTTTCTTGACCTTATTCATTACGCTTACATCAACCTTGCATTCTTTCCAGATATCCACATTTTTAAGATGGTCATACATGGTTTTACCGCACATACGCTTCAGGGATCTCATTTCCACAGCATTCAGTCTACTTTCATCCTTTATCTGCCAGTTCAATGCCTCTACGTCAGGGCAATTAAGTAAACAATAAAAGACACTTTTTCTCAGTGTCGTTTTGCGATGACTCCACTGGCGTAAGTGCATACATATGCATCAATACACACAATCCTAAGTTGGTGTTGTTTGCTAATACCCGACTTATACGGAATCATTTAGGCACCACGTGTTCAATATAACTAGTAAACTGAGATAGAAAGCCCCTATAATGCAGGAGATTATCGACAGTCTCTTCTTTGCAATCTCTTTCTGAATCAACAATAAGATTCTATACCCTCCGAGATATATCGCCTTCACCGCGGAGCAGGGTTCACAAACTCTGGCCCGGGACCTACTTATCGGAGAGCTTTAAACGAGCTCATAAAAATGATAAATTGAACTCTAGGCAGCAGCTTGTACATTATAATAACTGTGGAAAAATTAGTTTATGGCCAAGTTTTCGGGGGAAATACGTAGATTTAAAATAACAGAAAAATTGGATTACATTTATAAAATAAACTTTCATGATAAAATTGATAACGATACGTTAATTTATATATTTTATTCAATGTTTTATACCCTTGAATTGTTATTTTATTAGTTTTATATTTGCGAAAAAACAGTTTTACACCAAAACAGCTTTCAAGTAGTACAGAATATAGTTAGAAGTTAATAGCTAGTTCTTGCTTAAACTTGTTGTCGTTCGTGTGAAAAATATCCAAATTTCCTGCGAGGCAGTTAATTAAACCTAGTCAGTCTTCCCACGGGCATCACCATTGAATATGTATATGTTGTATTTAATTACATTGTATATATTATTTTAACAAGTACATTGTAAATGTTATATTTAATTACATTGCATGTACCTGGCAGGACAGTTAGAAGACAGTACCTACCATACTATTGTGACAATTCTACTTCAACCTCACAATATTATGCTCTTGTGCGATGTATTCAACATCTGGGAAACAAATACTTTGACCTTGTTGATATATTTAGTACGTCAATATAAGCGTACAAGCGTCAAGCGTACCTACCTTAGTAAAGTTTTTTTCGTCTAGTAGAGTTAATTTATTTGATGAAACCATTGAGTTTCATCAAATAAACCAACTCTGTATGTACCTCCTATTCACTACTTTTTTTTCTTGTTCAACATGTTTGCACTGCTTATGATGAGTTTTTTTTGTTTTAAGTAAATATTTGTGTAAAAGCCTTTAACGGGCGTAAATAAATAAATACATATTTTAATAAAATTCTAGTCGTTACCCATAAAAAATCACAGGATGTAAGTTGACTTTTCAAGGTGAAAACTGAGAAAAATTGTTTCTAGAAAGTCAAAAAGCATGAGTTGTTATAATCCTCCATAATTGTTAGATTAGATTTCAAGCCGATAACTGGGAAAACCACGGGAAAGTCAATTATTTCCAGTCTCTTGAATATTTAGTAATGTTTTTTTTTTCGACGATTTAATATTTCAATTCTTTCGAACTGTTTTTTTTTAAAGGCTTGGAAAAGCGGGTTGTTGTCCACGTAAGTTTACAAATTTCATAACTTACGTACCTGACACAGTGATAAAAAAAAACTAATTATTTAACAATGAAATGAAAAAATAACTTTGTATAAGACCACGGATATTATGACCGGTTTCGCTTAGCCTTAAGCATCATCAGGGTACAAAATCAAACTAAACAAAAAATACAAAGTGTGCTCTTGTATATACGCACAAAGGGAGAACAGAATATAAAATAAAATAAGAGAACAGGAAGAAAACAAATAATTTCATTTAAATTATAATGAAAGTACAGAGAAAAAAGGCAGATAATATGAAAATAATTCATATTGTATTATCACTGTAATTTTCACTTTGTATTTTTTGTTTAGTTTAATTGTGTACCCGATGATTCTTAGGCTATGCGAAACCGGTCGGTCATAAAAAATAAAATAAAATAAAATCTGCGGTCTCATATAAAGTTGTTTTTTCATTTCATTAAATATGTCAAACCAGAAAGTAATTGCTTTCTGCGAAAATATTAAACAGTTTGCTGTAATTTATTTGTTTTTCATGATTTTTCACGGATAAGTAAGTAATACTTCGTCGGTGAGAAATGAATGCTAGGTGTCTTCCTAATAAGTAACGAATAATTCTATAGTGATTACTACCAATGAAAAAAATAAGTGAAGCTATTTATTTATTTTTCTATATATTTGAGTACCGCACAAAACCCTCAACTGCTCTTTACCGTCCATAGCCAGAGGGACTTTGGAATTCCTAATCGGGGTATGTTAAAAGGCTGAAGTTCTTGGGGATAGAAAGGAGATGAAGAAAAGGATTGAGGAGAACATGGCTTTTTAGATCTGGTCACTAAACACATACATTGCGCACGCCAAGCCTTGAATTCGTAACCTCCGGATTCGTCGACAAGGTTCTTAATCGTTTGGTCACGGAGGCCGTCAAATAGGGATTTATTCATAATATCAAAACAACGCCATTTTTTCGCCATCGAAAACAGTAAAAATATTTACAAGAATCTTTCAACGTGTAGAATCATTACTTCAAAGTTACCAATTCGCCCATTCGATTTTATTTTGGTGATTTATTTTTGTGGTAGTAGGTCTGAAAGATAACATACCCCTGCAAAACGAGCAAAGGGCATGGTGCTCATGACTTCTCCATTCTAGTAGTGCCATAGAATATTATTCTTTTCACGGCCCATTAAATACCGCCGGTTGACATTCTTCCCGCGTCTCGTCTTCGGGCGGGACAAAGGAGCAGCTCCGCCATAAGTATTATTGCTATTGTCATCCTCGCCGCCACTACCGCCGCAGAGCCTCCGTACAACCTCCACGCAGCCAGCCCACGGACCCTTGCTTTGTTGAGATATCATTGTGAATGAGATGTGTTGTATGTAGAATTGATGTCTGCTAGCTCCAACTCTGCATATCGATCCTTGCAAGAGAAAGCCGTTGTTCATTGTTCTGTATCTGTATCTCGAGCATTTTTATGAAATCTCAAACCAAAATAAGCAAATATTTTGATGGTGAAAATATATAACGCCATTGTTATTACCGGCGTTAAGTCTCTTGGAGACTCTGAGAAACGCTTACACTTCCGCTAATCTCCTTTTGTCTTCCTCCAGATCCAAATGCCCAGCCACTGTTCAGCCTCACAAAACTACTTCGTCTTGCAGGCTTATTAATTTGTCGAAGAAGCCTATTTTGTATTTGACCATTGTTGATTCATTCAGCTTTCATCCATTCATTCTAAATTTTTAGAGTTATGGGGGAACTAATGCCTCCTATTCTCCGTCATCTCAAGTAAGGTAACTGGTGAGAATTTATTGACCGCTAGCCGGCATGTACTGAATTCAATGGTTGTATGTGTGGGTTGAATGTTTTAAATGGAAAAAAATACCTTTAAATATAAATTTCTACTTTATTTCAGCAACGAAATATGGAAGTTGCTTTAAAAAAAATAAATCTAACTGGGGGGTTAAAGTATTGATATCGGTCTAAGATTGTGAAGGTCTTCTTCTAGGAAGAACCGCCCAACACAATTGATTTGGGAACGAATGGCAGTTTATTGTAAAATGATTTGGCTATGTCAAGAATGTGTTGACGAAGGGTGGAGATGTTTTTTCTCTATGTTTGATGATATTTCTGACAAACCATTGACTTTTTGTGATGTCCCGAAGAGTCATATTTTGAAAGCTTTCTGAAATTGGAAATTTTGTGTGAGTTAAAATCAACAATTGTATAAAAACTGGATTGTGATCCGAGTTAAGTTTGTGAGTGGTATATATGGAGTGATTCCAGGGGGATTTTTTGAGAACGGCTATGTCGAGGATGTCAGGAATGTGACCTAAACGTGAGAAAGATGTTGGTTCTGCAGGTGCTGAGATGGAAATTTGATTTTTATTAGCGTACTTTCTGAGAACCTTGCTTTTTGTATTTGTTGGTTTACTATTCCAGGTAAGATGTTTCGAATTGAAATCTACAGCTAGAATAGTAAGCGAATGGCCTTCAAGCAGAAAATCTAGATCAGATTTTTGTATCTTCTTTTGAGGAGGATTGTAGATCGCATTTAATTACAGAGGACCTGAATGTTTTGGTGTGAATAGTGATTGAAGTGGGTTCCATGTGTTTTAATGTAGGAGTAGTGTTATGAGTATGTGCCATGCAACGTTTTACAAATACATATAGCTGTTCTTCCACTCCGAGAGTTCCTGTTGACACATTTTGCAGGAACGTCTTCTTTCTTCTTCTGACAAAGACGGATAAAGTAGTTTTCTGCGCACTCTACACTATTTGGAGGGGCTCTTCACATGAAGAGCTGACATCTGTGGCACTGATTGGTTGTAGTGCGCCGGTTTTATGATTCCACAGTTATTTTAATGTGGAAAATCGATTTTAACTTGAATATTTTTAAACCTTCAGCTGACCGGGTTGATTGGGCGAGTACGATGGGAATCTGGGTTCTTTAAGGACCCATTCTCATGCGACAGACAGTATTCGGATTCCATGGCTCGAAGTTCATCAAAAATATCTTCCTCTGTTAGGGAGAGATGCATGCCACAAATAACTGCCCTAATAAGGCGCTCTTCAGCAGGTTGAAAGGAGTGAAATGGAATTTTATCTTTTTTAGTAATTTTGTGGCGAGACGGAATCTAGGAATGTCTGTGACTAAAACGTGAGTGTTATTGTTTTTAATAATTGCACTGATTAAATGAATGTAAATTTATTAAGAATATTATTCCAGTGCTGGTCTGGTTTAATAATGATCGGTAGAATTTTTGGAGGACGAGGCGGCTGTATTGTAGTGGCGGGTTCTTCCTCTTTTCCAATTGGATTTTTGACATCGTTATGAATTAGATTATCATCAAGAGAGTTGAATGTATTTTTCAGAACCGTGGTAGTTTTCTTGGGAAGTGAAGGAAATGCAGTTTTCCTTTTTTTTGGCTTGCGCCATGCTGGATCCATGTTGATTGAGAGGCGGTCGCGGAAATGTGGCCACTCAGCAACGGATATTTTTCTGAAGAGGTAGATGAACGTGAAAGTAGATAGAGGGAAAGAATTTGTCGGGGATATCGGAGTATGAACACGGTTAAATTTATTACTATTTAGTGAAACGGGAGATAATCCCATCCCGTATTTTGCATTGTTTTCTTCCGCTCACTTTCGGAATCGTTAGGCTTGGCCCCATTTTCAATTTATTCGCATTATATGTAGTAAATTGTTGATATTATTCACAAAACAGAGATATAAAAACACAACACAGGGGAGATACGAACCGTGCGAGTACACGCGGAGGTTTCTTTAGTTCAGAGAAAAACACATACTCTTATTTAAGAGTGATAGTTAATTATTGAGAAAATAAGCATTTAAAAAATTTAACACAATGACATTGTTCATCAAATGAAACTATAAAAATGGATTTTTCAGGACACCGTAGAACGATTTAGTGTGAGAATGGAAGCAAATGGAAGGAAACAAAAGTGTGACGGAAACGTTCGAATTTTTCGCGATGCGTTGCACGAAGCTCGAAGTTTGAACTGTTGCTCCTTCAAGTAACTGAAAGCTACTCAGCTTTCATCCATGAATAATCATGTGTAGGAAAACTGCCCTAGTTTTATAAATCTTGTAGAAATCTTTTACGGTCTGTGAAATGATTAACTGTCAAGAATATAAAAATAAAAAAAGCAAAGAGCAGAGCTTTTTCTACAAATAATAGCAGGAATTTGATACAATGAGTATTCAAAACGTAAGTTATTAAATTGATAATTTCTTTTTAAAATATAATTTCAGTATTAAATATAAATCGACTACAAAGACGTTATTCTCCACGGCGGCGTAGATCCTACGCAATCTAGTTTTCAAAAAATCTGAAATGAAAAATTTTTTCAGCCTATTTGTCAAATTGTTTGCCCCGAAAATAAAATTTCAACTGAAGTCAGGTACTCGAAAAAGAACATGTATTACTCCTTTAAATAAAGGTTACCTATGAATATATTGTAAATTCTTTGACGCAATAGGATTATCGGATATCATTGCCTATTCTCTTCATACCCGAACTTCTCCAACTGCCTTACGTAGTTATCCCATTAGCTATCAAAGATACATTCTCTTTAAATTGAGGTTTTTGTAGAATGATTTCTGGAGGAAATATTTTTTATACCTCAAAGTTCCCTGTTTTCGTACGAAATACGCTGTACTCAAATTAACCATAAAAGGGGTTCTCTTCTCTCTAATCCCATACAATAGGAAAGAGAGTGCCTGCGCGAGTCCTATGAAGTCTTCAATACATTATTTTCCCGGATGTGTAAGCCATTAACATTATGAAAAATTCAGTATTGTTGGGAATATTAGAATAAATTGCTCACTCGTAAATAAGGTGGGAGGTTAATATTACTCCATGTAATCTTTAAAGGTTTATAAATCTATTATTCATTAATTTATTCACCTTTCAAAGGGTATTATAATACTTTATGCATAGTAATGTTGCCAACGCGCATTCCTAACTAACGAGTTTAAACATAATTCTATTTTGTACACGTTTATACACTGGCAACAATTTGCATACAACCACATCTTCAACCACCTTAAAATGGCTTACGAGCACTTCTCTCACTGCATTCGCTTGGAACAGTAAGCCATTTCTATAAATGTATACTACGCGTTTTTTTATATAATATGTTTCTTTGAACGAGGATATTTGTAAGAAAGAAAAAAATATAATTAGTTGGAATAGTATAAATTAAGTCAGCTTTTTTGCAGTATTTGCCTTTTAGCACGAAGAAATTCTACTACCGCCCCTGTTTTGGAGTATTATTTTCAATTTTATATGCTTTTCGTAAATTCTCTTCAAAAACAACAAAAAAACCTTACAATGGACCCGTGAAAAATTGCCATATAAATCGGAATTTCGCAAAATTATTATAAAGTATCACGTTTTTGGCTGAAAAGTATACTAACAGCGACCGCGTACAAAAGTTGTGTTTGGCACTAAGTCATTTTCCGTGTCGGGCCTGGAGGCTTGAAAGGAGGCAAAATGCCATTTTGTGATTGTTATTTCGACGCAGTAAAATCGCTAAAGTTTTCAAAAATATTGTTGCGCGTTACAAAAAAAAAATAAAGTTGTAACTACATACTTCTCTGTGTCGATATATTTTTAAGCTATTTTTTAGAATGAATGCTTCAGAAAGTTGAAGATGTGTGAATATTTAAATAATGTGTTTTTTTTTTTCAAACAAAAATAACACAAAACCTTCTTATACGCGTATGAATATTTGTAATAAAATAAAATGTAGACATTTATCAAACGGCATTTGTATTCTTGTTCACTTTGTATTCTTTATCAAACGACCGAAAATTAGGAAATTGTTATACAAGTACAATTGTTGTACAAACACAGAAGAAAAGTCAGATATTTTGGTAAGACGGAGAGAAGCGATAAATACAAGTTGACTTAACCGATAATCCAGGGAAAGATTAGAAAGTCTTACTACAAGAAGACAAAACTCGTGGCTTAGAAACTTACGTGGCTGGTACGAGAGCAGTTCCGCTGAATTGTTCCAAAGTGCAGCGACAGGGTGAAGATTGCCCCCTTGATAGCCAACATCCGATTGGAAAGGGCAAAAAAAATACACAAAATATATTAAATTAAAAATAAATTATTGGTTGTGTTGAGCAAATACTTTAGTGAGATTGGGTATTTTTTTATTCTTTTTTGATGTTGTAGGCGTATTTATTATTTAATTATGACTGACCGGTTTCGCTTAGCTTAAGCATCATCGGGATACAAATTTAAACATAACAAAAATACGTAGTGTGTTGTTTGGTTATATATACCACATACATAGGGAGAACACAATATAAAATAATATCAAAAAGAGAACAGTAAGAAAACACAAGAATAACATTTGAATCAAAACAAAGGAATAGAGAGAAAGATACAGATAATATGAAATGAAAGAAGCAATGCATCAACTAAAAACGTGATAAAAGAATAATGAGAAATTTTAAGAGTTAACGGGAAATATGCTAAATATTGGACCACTGAACAAATTTAATTGATTATTAAAAATATGATTACCATTAAATATGTCAAACCACAAAGTGATTGCTTTCCACGAAAATTTTATAATTTTTTTGTTTTTTTTTTCGTTTTTCAAAAGCAGTATTTTATGAAGATTCTCTGCATCATCGGCATCCTTGAAGTAATCTTTCAGCAAAATAAAGCTATAAAAGTTAGCTCACTATCAATCATAACAAAAAAAAATTAAAGTGTTCACCATATTTAAGTAGGTGTGCGCTGTGTGAAAGAATAGATAAACAGGTAATATAATATGTAAAATCAAGTAAAGTGATCCAGGAACGTAGGCATTAAACTATCCCGATTATCGTCCTCCATTTTAAGATCCGGAGAAGGGTTCACATTCACAAGACCAACTCCGCCTAATCCCGACTGAGTAGAATTTACATTAACAAGGTGGTCACAGTATTAAACCTGACCAACAGAGTGTTCCTGCTAAAGTCCTACCGTCGATAGATCCGTTTTAGGGTTAATTTTAAACAGCAGTAAGTTATCATAGTTTAAATGTTATTCTTTAGTTTTCTTACTGTTCTCTTTTTGGTTTTATTTTATATTGCGTTCTTCCTATCTATGCGTGAGTATATACATAGCCTGTTCAAAAGAAAAGGTGAAATTTGAATTTCCTCGGGCTGTGTACATTCGATTATCGATTTTTTTTTGTTATGTTGGTACACATATGTTGATCATATGTTAGCATTATCAGTCATTTTGGATAAGTGGTTTGTTTTTGACAACTGTAAAGGTTAGTCACGTTTTTGTGTGTTCTTTGATTTTTTACTTTTGAAAAAATGGATCAAAGAATAAAATCCAAGATTTGTTTTTCCACAACTCCAGGACGCTCATCGTCGTTAACATCTTCTCGGCTTTCTGTAAAGCGCTTGTACCACTTATAAACACTTTTTTGGAGACAAAGTAGACTCGCCGAATGCCACAGTCAACAGTTTAAGTGCGTTAGAGCGCTTTATTTCATTTTTTAAATTTAATAAATATTCATTGATCCATTTTTTTCAAAAGTAAAAAATAGAAGAACACACAAAAACGTGACTAACCTTTCCAGTTGTCAAAAGCAAACAACTAATCCAAAATGGCTGATAATGCTAACATATGATAAACATATGTGTACCAACATAACAAAAAAAATCGATAATCGAATGTACACAGCCCGCGAAAATTCAAAATTCACCTTTTTTTTTGAACGGGCCTCGTATATAATCACACACTATGTATTTTTTGTTAAGTTTAATTTTGTACCCGGATGATTCTTAGTCGGTCATAATTTTTTTGATAAAATCTGTGGTCTTATACAAAGTTATTAATCAATTTTCATTAAATATGTCAAAACAAAAAGTGTTTACTTTCTACGAAAATACATAGTATTATTGATGACTAAAATCATATTAACAATCTTTCAGCAATGTGAGAATAGAAAGACACTGAAAAAAAATTAGGTTGTGTTAATTTTCCACTTTGAAGATTGCTAATTTTCTTTGAAGATTTTTAATATTCTTTAACTAAAAATATTTCGTTAACGTGTAAAAATTTTAATGGTAATTTTTTTGAAAAATTCTTTTTATTCCTGTTTTTGTTTGCACTTATTTGCGTATTTTAATGTTTGATACAATATATTTTTCTTTACGTTAACAATGTATTTCAAATCAGCAAATAAGTAAATACCAAGTACCTATTTCATAGAGCTTATTTAATAAAGCTTCGTCAAATATAAGTAGGACGAATAATTATGAGACAATTACATTTACAATTTTAACTGAACTTTTAGGTAATTTTCTAAATTCAAAAAAACGCTCTTGAGATGAAATACGGCATTTTATATTGAGCTTATAAAAAGTCAAGTTTTATTTATTTTATTATAAGCTATAATAAAGAAAAATACTATTCGAAAACTTGAGTCGGGTTATGTCAAGAGTCGTAATGTCAAAAGTGTATGTGTGTATGAATGTACATAGAGCAAGGAGTGTGTGCCATGACAGATTTGTGTGACAAACATTCAGATAAATTTCATGATTAATACGTGAAAATGTTGTGCAATGTGCTAATATTGTTTTGAACACATGAAAAAATAATATTTATTGGTATTTTATGAATCTGTCCAGTATGGCTTTTTTCCCAATTTCATGTATGACTAAGACTCACAAGTAACAAGTGAATGTGGATGGACAATCTTTCGTTAGCGTTAATTTATCAAACTTGTCGTTATTAACGTTTGAATAATTTATTTCCCATTTCAACGTGCGTGTTGAATGGAGTTTTAAAAAGAGATTTCCAGATTACCCAAAATCCCTTTTTTTATAATGACGTTTATGATTAATCATAATGCATACCAATCTCTTGTTTGCAGGACTATATTAAGTCACTTCCTCGATTCGCTCCACTGCCAAACCAGCACAAGATCTTTGTCAGAAATTTACAGTATAATTCTCATACATAATGTACTGAGAACATGTAGGACCGTATGAACATATAATTTCTTATGTTGTTTAGTGGTATCTATAAATAGCACTGAATAGCCAATCCCTAGAAGTGTGATCTACGCCGGTTCGAAAGGAAACTGATATCGCCAATTCACATAAAACTTTTTGACTTCTAGACCGCAGACAGTCCAATCAAATTTTGTATCTGATCAAGAACGAATGACAAACATTTGAAAGTTGAATTTCACTCAAAGTGAGGTAAAAATGAGTGCAGTCAGTATTGGCCTTCCTTGTGGCACAAAAATACGCCCACAACGCTTCTATTAGTTTATCAGTTAGATCAGAAGATGCATTTAACACTCTTTTTCCGAAGGGGAGGAGGGGGATCAATGTCACCCCGAAAGAGAGGTTTTGTGCTGTATCCTAGACAAAGATCACTGAAATATTATGATCATACTTCTCTTTAAGTGTTACCAAAAACAAATTTAAATGAAAGCGCTTTAATAAACAAGATCAAATGGGGTAACTACGTCACCCCCTTCGAATCGTGCGTTTAATTTTTACTTTTAGGTACGGAAAGGTTAAAAAAAAATTTACTCTCCAGAAAACTTTTCACTAAAATCAAGTCTAAATTAAAGTAAAAATTGTAAAGTTTTCCTGTTTTTCAGCTTTGTTTTACGTCGGGAAATTACAAAATCTACTGAAACTATTTACGCTTTGTTCAACAGAGGGCACTAAAGCTTCACACCAACATTCACAAAACTTTTAAAAAAATCTCGTTACAACGTTGTTTTACGTGATCGACACAATCAGTGAAATTTTGATACTTTTTATTTGTTAGCCTGATATGCCACGAAAGCCATCTTTTTTGTTACACCACACCAGCCACAAGAAATATCAGGCCACGTTTCGGTGCTATGATAACGTCTTTCACCAGGGCGACACTAAAAACTCGTCGGTACTTAACTGAATAACCAGCATATTATTATTTTTCTTTATCTTTATGAGTGTTTTGAAGTACAGATATTGACATAGGCCTACCTCATATTTTGTATTTAAGGGTCATCACTCAAGATGACGCTGAACGTTACTTTGTGGCATTCTAATAGTAGCAATATTACAAATGATCTGTCTCCAATTTTGTATGGGTAGTAAGAAAAATGTCTGAGGTTTCCAATGAATACAATTATTTAACTGTAATTGTTAAAGATTTATGAAAAAACACACTGGAATGTCAGTAAAAAGTACAGTTTGAAAACCAGCAAAGGCATTTTTGAATGTTTTACTTGAAATTACAGTGTGCATTTTATATAGAATTTAAAAGATTACTGTTGAAGAAATTGTATTCACTTAGACATTTTTCTAACTACCGGTAAACAATTAACAAATGAATAGTTGGTAGTTTAACTTGTACTAGAAAGCCAAAAAGTGTCTATTTTTGGGTACTAGCCCTTAATTAAAATTATTCATAAAACACTTTTGAAATATAATTTGGACGACGGTCAAGTAGATGGCATCAAATAAAAATAAACGAATGCAGGACCACTATAATGGAAAACAAAGAAGTCCAAGATAAGGACGCTCAAGCCGAATTCTTGACCCAATTTGGATAAATAACGAACAATTGAGGACGACAATATTAAAAAAAACTCTTACCACTCTGCCACACAGCCGTCAGAACCCAAAATACATACATTTTGGCTTTCTAATATAAATAATACTACAAACGATTTATTTGTAAATTTGATGTGTATAGTTAGAAAAATGTCTAAAGTTTCCAGTGAATAAAATTATTTCACCATTGTCTTTTTAATTCTATACGAAATGCATACTGGAACTTTAGGTAAAACGTTCAAAAATGGCTTTGCTGGTTTTCAAACTGCACCTATTACTGACATTTAAATATGTTTTTATTGGTATTTAAAAATAACAGCTTATTTTTTTTATTCACTGGAAACCTTAGACATTTTCCTAACTATTAATGTAGAATTTGCAGATAAGTAATGAGCAGTATTGCTTGTATTGTAGAATCCTACAAAGTGATGTTTAGCGCCATTGTTGGATGCTGAGCCTTAATACAACGTTTTATTTTTTTTATATTCTCATCATTTTTTACAAAATAAAAAAATGCTTTGTACACAGATCATTAAGTGAAAAAAAGTCCAAGAAAGTCTCTTAAAAAATCCTCCTCAACCATCTATCGACTCCCAGCATATTCTCATCTGTACTTAGTCACCGCATTTCTCAGGACTTACCCCACGTAAAAGCATTTCCAGCTTGGGTTTCACTCCGAGCAAGGTGAGTAGAGCCAATACTCTCATAATGGGACATTCATAACTCGCAATATGCTTCTAAGTACTCTCCACGGTGGGCTATATTATACCTTGTCGAAAATAAATAAGTGCTTTCACGTTATTGAGTTTTGCCTGATGAAATTTCGATGTACACGTTGTGACATCGGCGCTGATATATAAAACTCCACTCCTGAAAGAGCGATGGCTCTGGAAAAAACGAATATAACAATATTCCATTCACCACATCGGTAAAATAAAGGGATTGCATTACATTTCGTCTTTCTATCGATAGCAATCGATCCCCCAAAAGCACTAATCACATCATAAGTAATAATATTTGTATATTTTCGTAGAAAGCAATCACTTTGTGGTTTGACATATTCAATGAAAATTAAATAATAACTTTGTATAAGAACACAGGTTTATTTTAATTTTTATGACCGACCGGTTTCGCTTAACCTAAGCATCATTAGGGTACAAAATTAAACTAAACAAAAAAAATACAAAGTGTGCGGTTATATTTGCATACAGAGGGAGAACACTATATAAAATAAAATAAGAGAACAATGAGAAAACAAAAGAATTACATATAAATTATAACAAAGGAACGAAAGAAAGCGACAGAGTTATCTTCATATTAATTGATTGAAAGAGGCAAAATTAATACTTGATCACCTTCTCAGTTGAAGTTTTGCCTTATACAAAGTTATTTTTTCATTTTATTTAATAATATTTCTAATTGGTGAATTAAGGTAGGAAATTAACAGCAAAACGACTTACATTTTTACTGAGGCAAATTTCGTGAAATTATAAAAAAAGGTAATAAAATATTGGAGGTACACGTGTTTTTTTTTCTAATGGCACACTCTCTATTTCTACACCTGTAAAATTTTGGTAAATCCGTCGCTGCTATTTTTTTTAATCTGAAAAAAGTAAGTGAAAATAGAAGGTAAGAAAAAGTTGAGGAGTGGCCACTAGGTTGCGGCCTATACTTTCATATCGTTTCTTCTTCTCTTTCATGTTCTTCGAATATTATTGATATTATTTCAATCACTAAAATCACAATAAATTGTAAAGCCTCAATAAGTTAATTCGTATTTTAAATATTATTTATAAACTTTCTAAAAAGTCTAAGGTTTTCCGTAAATAAAACTGGGAAAGTTTTATCCAAGACAACATATATCTTGTGCGATTGTGTTCGGATAAAGTTTGGCACACAAATACGCAGATCGTTGCCAATATCGGAGAAATTGAAATAAAATTTCAATTTTTAAATAAGTATGTTAATAAAAATGACTTTCAACGGTTTTGAAAGCATAATTGGTCAATGCATTTTTTTTTTTTTACATGAATACCGCACAAGAGTCTCAACTGCTCCCTCCAGTGAGACTATGGCATCCCCAAATTGGGTATGTTGTAAGGCTGAAGGTAGTGGGGAGGGGAAGGAGATCGGGAAGAGGAAGGTTGGGAAGTACCTGGCTATTCAGATCTGGTCACCAAACACGGCTTAAGCCATTTCAAGCAACGTTTCGATTCTGAATGGTAGTCTTTCACCAGGGCGATACTTAAAGTATATACCACTCTTAGTCGCGAATAGAGTAGAGGTCCCAAGTTCAAGTCTCGGTTGAAAACTAATTATTTTATTTTCTGTTACATATATTTTTTTATTATTGATGATATTTTTATAATTTTTTTTATTTAAATTTTCACAGTAAAACATCAAACCTTAATAGAAAGTGTGAAATGTGTGATCCATTATTTTATAATAATAAGATCAACCAATCAAAGTGTTCTCTTATACTACTGTTCTTATTATCCTTAAATTACATTAAAACGATACATTTATTTGACCATCATTTAAAATCTTACTATTTTATAAACGTTTCCTACTTGCTGTATCTTTAAAAATCCCATTTTACCTCAAATATTCCATCTGCCAAACAACAAAAAAGGAACACATTCAATCAGTATACGAAATCTTACAAGAAAGTACCTACTACTAAATAATTATATAATCATTCCTGTAATGAATTTTTTTATTAAGTTTAATTAATGGATTACTCTAACACTAATAATAGTGATTTAATACAAGCTCCCGATACTTTAGCAGAAATACTAATTGCGTTATCGCGCCCAGTCTAATTATCAATTCCAAATAAATTCCGTTCGTGCCGCCCCAGCGTGTGGCGGCGCTTTCGATAGTTGGCATAAATTTAGCGTTACCGGATCCGCGCGTTTAATGGAGTACTTACTTTATTTCAGTTAAGTTTTAACACGAGGCAAATTTGAGTTAAAATTTAATCGAATGTAACGGCTTAGCGGCTGTTAAGACAAACGGCACTTTGCGTCCTGCTTTCAATCTACTTTCAACTTCGATTATGTAAATGTAGAGGGCGGAAAAATGATGATGGCAGCAAGATTAACAATCCAAGATGGCCGATGTTTTTAATTGTGAAACTTTTTTTATAGTTTGCAGAGTGATAGTCAAAAATAAAGAATAACGCCGGTCGTATTGTATTTACCTATATTTAAGTTCAATCTTTTTTTGCGGTAAGGTGTGAGAAATTATAGACCTACAGAGATTCCAGAAACCTTAAAAGGAAAAGATGGCATCAACGAGTTACGATAAATAGCTTAATTTCAAAAAACGTATTCATTACAACTTACAACCTTCCCCCTTTTCTACTGTTTTCTTCATATTTTGAGAATTTTATTGCGGATGCAAAGTAGGACTCTTGCGAAGGGTCACAAAACTTTTATTTACTTTGTATCCAAAATGACTCAGATTACAATTTTTTATACTAAACTAATACGACCCTTTGATTGACCATAAATAGAGTGTATTAAATCCACAGTTTTAGTGGTTTCTCCATGTTAGAAACATTTTTATTGATGGCAACAGGCTAATGTTGATTTTTCATTGTTGGCCACATTAAGACTGATTTATTTATATTTATTCGTTTTCAACAGTGCTAACTTCTACAGTGATTATTTGTTGATTTCAGTTCATACTCCACGAAGGCCTTGAAGTTGGAATAGGACTTGTAACAAAGTGCAGTACTTTTTAAATTTTAACCATTCATAAAATAAGTTTTTTTTTTTAATTTGTCTAAAAACACTAATTTTTCACCATCGCAAACTGAGGAACCGCCTTGGAGAAAGAATATACATGGAGAAAGAGTTAAATATTTTTACTCAACCTATGCAAACTTACAAATCACTTTTTCCGGATTTTTACGTCGTAAACCGTGAGAGAGAAAGAGACAAGACAATTTGTCACATAATATCGCACTACTTTTAGGTATGTAAGCATGTTTTCCGTCTCCCACGTCTCTAGCAACTCCACCCACTACGTTTTGTTATGCGACATAACTCAGCGGTTTTTGAAGTTATATCTTATATTTTTGTTGATAACGATACTGTGAAAAAATAATTAAACAAAATATTATGTCGACATGTGCTATGAATGGATGTAAAAAGGTGTGTCCATGAAAACCCTAGACACCGCCCGAGTCTGGAAAAAATCAACAATTCAGACTACACTGTTTCGCAAAGCTATATCTCTGGGTATATTATTGCTCTGAGGGAACCGTTGAGTAGGTGATGCTCTTGGTGTAAACAAAATATTTATTCAAAATAAATATAAAAGCTTTAAAAAATATTTTTAAATGGTTTTACCGTCCTACGTTTCAACATCTCCGTTGACTTTCAATGATGGGTATCAAGTTTGTACACGAACTAATCGAAATATCCAGTACTCTAGTACATATCACTTTTCCTCTCCGAGTCTTAGCATAAGTTATCGGCAGTCCCTTAAATTGTCGCTTGCTGTAGCTGACTATTTTAAATGGTTTTATCGTAAACAAGTCCTCTAAAGTTACATCTCCGTTGACTTTCAATGATGGGTATCAAGTTTGTACACGAACTAATCGAATTCTCCAGTACTCTAGTACATATCACTTTCCCTCTCCGAGTCTTGGCATAAGTTATCGGCAACCCCTAAAATGTCGCTAGCTGTAGCTGAGCATTGAATACATTATTGGATTCTGTGAGTGTATAGGATATAAAGCTTGTAGAAATATAGCATTGTTTTTACTACGCGCACTTTTACGCTTAATTTATATTCAATTTCGTACGTAAAAGTACGAGTCACAGCACAGTGTAAACAGAAAAATAGGAGAAATTTTCTATAATTCATCTGAATTTTTTTCAAAACATCAAATAAAAACAAAATGCCGACAGCGTTCCGTGAGTTGATTTTTTTAGGGCAAAATATACCTCTTTATAAGATAAATGATTTCTTTCATAAATTGACTTTTCAATACTTAGCTTACTTAAATAAAGCATTTCTTCGAAACTCCTCAAAGGAAAAAACCTGCAGGAAATAGCTTGCGGCCTGAAAAAAAACGTTTAAATAAAATTGTTTACAGGTATAAGAATCAGAAAATAATATTCCGGGTTAAGGAATACTTACTTTTTGTTCTGGGAATTCGTAATTTTTTAAAACACCTCACTGCACGCCGAAATAAAAGTCACCATTAACTGAACCAAATAAAACTGATAAATGGCATAAATAAAAGTTAGGCTAGGTGAAAAAATATTGTCTGTATAAAAATAACTCAAAAATAAAACTTAATCGTTTGCCTAATCATTATTTTGAAAACTTATAAAATATATAACCAATTTATCAACATCTTTAATAAAAAAAAATACAGTTATAAACCAATTAAACCATTGCACTAATAATTGAATTATTTTACGACAGCATTATTTACGTAAAATGTTATTTTACAGAACTGCCTTACACTTCAACAAAACTTTTCTCCAGGCTCTTTGATTTTACCACGGGAAGACAATACAAGTGAAAGCGTAAGAGGTTACACCCAAAAAAAAAATATTCCTGGAAGAACTTCACAAACTGTATTTTATTTAAAAGTTTAAAGAAAAACAAAAATATTTTTTGGACGATGTTGGAACAGTGTTCAGATTGGCTAAAATATACATATTTTTTTCACTAAACCATCGACTTGCTCATCCTCATTCTCTGCAAAACTAAAAAAAAAATCTACTATAAAACTTATTTCTTTACTTCACTACAAAATTACATAAAGTTAAAAATATCACAAAATAAACTATATCAACTAATTGGCTAAGGCGGCAAGTAAACTTTAAATTGTATTTATCGTAAAATTCGAAGCGGCATCTTGAATCCGTTCATGCAAGATCACCGTTTCTATACCAAAAAGGCTTCCTTTCCAGTTAAACAGTTTTAGTATCGTCTGTTTTCAATTTATTGATTTATTCCTTTGATGTGCTGTTTATATAGATTATATGTTGGAGATTCATCATAAAACTTCCTGCCCGGGCCCGTTGGATAAATGTTTATTTCATAAGGTTGAGGCAGTATCAGACATACAATAATAATTTAAAAACTTTTCCTCAAAACGCATAGACCAATTAGCAGGGTGGATTAGAGATCAGGTGAAAAACATCAAAAATATACCTTCGATTGGAGCTTTAAAACAGATAAATTCAAAATACTTTCGTAGAGCTACAAAACTTTTCCGGTAGGTGCACCTGCACGCTAAAATTGCATATATTATTTTAAGGGTGTGATTTTACTAATGTTAAGGTTTTCTTGTCCTCATAATTTCTCATTTGCCTGTTAAGGGCGTCATCGGCGCTACACCCTTTGAACGAAAAAACCTCCGCTTCTTCTGCTAATGATGCATTGTTGACTTTCAAATCACCCATTAAACACTCCTCCCACCTCCACGCTTATTATCAAGCTTTTACTTTTGCTGCATGCTCTATCTAGTTCAGCCATCCAATTAGAAAATATATTATTACTGACGGCTCCTCAAAAAGGTGTGGTTTTTCTTATTGTCTGTCACATACCAGTTACTTGTTTAGCTTCAAAGATCATTCTAAGGTTATTCCTCCAACAGATATCCTGAATCCTTCTGCTATATTTATCTAAGACTCACTTTGAAGTGTAGGTACCTCTGTAGTGATCTGGATTTTTACACACACATTTAACCACTGCGATTATTTGGTTCATTTTCTAGTTTATGCCATTTAACGACGATAGTGGAGTTTCAAAGTAAATAAAAGCACTGTATTTGTGATTCACTTAAATTATGAAGATTTAAAAAAAACAGTAATTTTCTATTCGAAGCTCAAAAAACAGTATTAATTTTCAAATTTTCATGTAGCGTTTATTATACTCGTACATATAATATAGAATATAATAAAAATACATAAAAAGTACATTAGAAAATGCATAAAAATGCATAGAGTAAAAAAAGGACATACCTTTGTAGATAATATACAAAGATTAAAAATACATGAAATTACCTTCGAAAGTATTTTTTTTTATGTTGATAAATCATTTGAAAAAGCTTCAAAAATGGATGTATTAAATTTTTTGTTTGTTTAATGTGACTAAGAAGAGTTTGCAAGTAACTTGGTAATGCAATTTGTTTTTTTGTTTGTTAGACATGAGTTGATGTTTTTATTTAACCATTTTATGTTATTTTTGGTAATGTTTTTAGAGATTTATTTAAGGGAGATGTCGAATATGAAAGGTGCGAGTTAAGATTCGTGATATTTAGCAAAGATGAATTTAATGTATGGTAATTGAAATTGATTGTTAGATTTAGCGTTGGTGTTTTGTGTTTTATGAGTGAGATATGTGGGAAGGAGATTATGTTTTGCAATTATTATGGATTTTAAAAAATGAATAACTTCCTAATATGTTAATTAATATGTTTTCTATATCACGTAGATTAAGGTATTTTTTAACGTGATTCTAATAATTGTTTGGTGAGATGCGTTAGGCGCCTTAATATTAGTGTCTGCAGCTCCTCCCCATGTCAATATACCATAAGTTTAGGCGTTGACAAATGGCAAAGTAAACTTTTTTTTTGTTCTTTTAGTGATATAATGTTTCTAATAATTTTTTTTAGAGTCCGGATTCTCTTTGCAAGTAAGGCAATATGAAGTTCCCATTTTGGTTTGGAGTCCATGGCTAAGCCTAGATACTTAAGTTTATCCGAGTGTTCAAGTTTTTCGCAAGTGCATTTTGTGGTTTTAAAGGTTTTTGGTTGTCCAACATTTGTTGTACTGAATTTCAAGTATTTAATTTTAGAGGTGTTTAAGTTAAGTAGATTCTTTTGTAGATCCTATTTATTATTATGTATCTGATCGCATTATAGAAGATTAATGCATAATAAAGTATCAGTGAGTCCATTTACATGAATAGAAATAGAAATTAGACATAATAAGCCAAGTATAGTTCTATATATCTATATTTTATACTCGTAGTTTCTCAATTTAGCTGTTTATAAAAATAATTAATAAGTCTTAATACGTATTAATTAAACTGGGGAGTTTGATAATGCCCTCAGAAGGCGAAACAGCTGTCGCGCGTTAAAATAATTACCTAGCAGAACTTTCGACTAAAAATTTTTTTTTTTTTTATAAATTGAAATAATAATAATTATTGTTTAAATAAAATTTAAGAAACCTTAAAATTAAAATGGAGTTCTACAAAATAAACTTTAAAACAATAAATAAAGTCTTAATACGTTCAGCACATAAATACATCGACATTTAATAAAATAATAATCATAATTTTAATTTAAAAATTGTGACCATCTGATGGGACCTGCCAGGTAAGTATGTTCCTGTATATTTTCTTATCTAAACTAGGAATTAATATGTAATGATAGAAAGTAAGATCTGTACAGCGCCCTTGAGGTGATTTTTTACAAAAACGGCGCTATACAAATCGTCCAAATATTATTATTATTATTTGATATAGCTACTATTTATTTTGGTAACATAATATGGATAGTGGTGTTGTTTGGTGAGTAGTTGGATGTTGATTTTTTTTATTACCTTTTGGCTTTTCGCGTGAAAAAAAAATATTCTTAAATATGTAAATAGCACTTAAAAAATACTTGTGAGGCCGGGTTTTAAAAAAATGTTAAATATTGCACAAGAGTGCTAACCGTCGGGAGCCAGTAGGACTATGGCATCCCCAATTGGGATATGTTGAGAGGCTGAAGAGAGTGGGCAGGGGAAAGAGATAGGAAAGAAGAGAGTGGATAAGTACCTAGCTATTCATTTTTATCACCGAACATGGTTAATCCATTTTAAGCAACGTTTTGATTCTCAATGGTGGTCTTTCACCAGGGCGATACTGAGGGTATCTACCACTTTCCATTCAACCTGATTATACCACACCGTGTGTATTTCACGTGTTTGCATGTAGATTTTAATGTGTTCAGCAAATATGCTGCCGTGTCCTACAATACAAACCAGATATCTCAGGTTGGTTTGGCGTTTACAAAGTAGCGCTAGCATAAAAGGTAGCAAGTCATTTTCTATTTATTTAAATCTGAATTAACCAATTTTAATATTACATTAAAAACTATATGCCACATTTTCTAAGCTTTGCGTCGCGAATTTTCAATAAAGCTTTATTTTACAGAAAATTCGTGACACACATTTTATAAAGCAACGCATTCATTTTGATTAAAGCTTAGAAGGAATCAAAAGAAACGACGTTTTGTTCTCGCATTCTACTGATGAAAGCCCTTTTGCATATCTACTCGAGAAACTTTGGCTTGATTTTTCTTCGGTGTAAGTTTTCTGTTAAAGATATTTTTATTGTTAATTAGACTGTGATAATGGATTCAAGCTACCTGTGATGATAGTAATGATTATTTTAAATATCAGATGTAGCGTTGTGACCACTTTGAAAGAACTACTTCTTTTGGCAACAGTTCCTGCTTCATTCATTGTTCATTGAACAAATACTTCCATTGAAGTTGGTAGTTCATTTTAGCGTTCATTCATTTCATTACCTTCATTTCATTGAACAAATATTTCAATTGAAGGGGTAGTTAATTTGAGTTGTCATTCATTTCCCTACCGACTAGTACTTTTTATTTTGGCAAGGAACCGGTTCCAGTTCTTTTCACTTTCAAATCTCCACCGACTAGTACGTGCTTTTTCGGCGAGGAGCCGGTTCCAAAAAGAAGTGAACAAACAACCGGATAAATTTAAATCTTTTTTTTGCGAGTTCGACTTCAATTGAAGTGTTTACTTCGAAGGGTTCATTTTAAAGATCTAACAATTCGTGAACCATTCACAAAACATTGAATTTTTCCCCAACGCTAATCAGATGCAATCGCGTGCTTAGACAGATGGAAATAAAAAATCTGATTTAAAGCGATGATGGCCCAATTTTTACAATTATATTTCGCTTAAGCGCCGATACATTTATTAGAAATATGACAGTGACTATAAATACTGAATCGAGCTTGGTTTTATGTATTATTAATACATAGTAGTTAGTATTGCAACTTATTTTCTCATGCAGTTTCTTACTAATAATAATCAACAATCATGATTCAATTTTTTTAAATATGTTTTCCTACTTTCGGAAATATTTTCTGGTAACTTTAGAAAATGCTTATATGTACAACTTATCTTTTTTAACCATTATGAGCTATGGAGCTTTTAATTATTATCCATCTTTGTCAAAAAATTGAAAAGACACCATGTTTTTCGATCAGTATTTTATATATAAAGTTAGTCTACTAATATATTTTTTTACAAGCTAAAACTTTTTTTTTCCTTTCGTGCGGCCATATAAAAACAATACATTAAGTGATAGTTTATTAAAATAAAATAGCACTTTGTTTTAAGCAATTACTTCTACTCTCAAGTCTTATAACTTAGTTATTATATTTTTTCGGACGAAGCTTAATTTAAGCAAAACCAGTTGGCGTTAAAACATAATGAATTTGTGGTTTAAAACAAGGATTTTTTTTATTATTTTAATATTATGTCAAACCACAAAGTGATTGCTTATTGAAAAATGTTTCCCAAAGCTCAAGATACGATTTTTTTTTCTGATTTCGGGTTAGGGTTCTTAGGTAGTGCTTGATTTTTAATCCGGTGTTCTTACCGATCGGAGATTGGCTATCATCATTTCCAACTGCACCTTGCAAACTGCATTCCATTACAAATCAGTAGAACTGCACTCATATCAGTCACGTGTATCAAAACTACGAGATGCAACCATCCCTTCACAATATTTTACCTAAAAATCTATAAAATAATTTGTAAACTGTGTTTTATGACTTGTCCCGTCTTGCTGCCAACCTCCCCGGACGACACTGACCGTCTAACGGCAAACGACCGAATGTAGATAACGAATAACGACTAACGACTAACGATACGTCCGTTGTGCGCCGCCACCGTAATCCATTCCCATCGCATTTTTATTTGCGGATACGACCACCTCGCATTGCCTAGACCCGGGAAATACACGGAGCTTACACCAGACGGCTAGACGTGTTTGCATCGAGGCGTGACGTAAGGAGCTTTTGGACAAATCGCAAAATCTTGTATGAACCTTAAATAAAGCTGGGAGAAAGAAAAAAAAAATTCTTTAAAAAAAAACGTATGCAGCGAGGGCGAAAAATGATAAAGTTTTCAGGATATCAAAAAAAAGTCTAATAGCTTGCGGCAAGAAATGACGATTTACATTAAACGATTTTGTAAAGAAAATAACAAAACGTTTTATTCATTTATTTAACTGTTAATCGCGGCACTTCCTACATGACTCCCTCCGAGTGACTTTATGTTCTTCTTATTACACATTTTATGGAACAAAGGATATGATAGCCTGGGTGTTTTTACAGAGGATAAATGGACGTTTTAACGCTCTATATTTCATGGCGACCGGTGACAATGACAATACAAGATGAAAATAGTTGGCTTAGAAATTCCAGAAACAAAAAACCATGTCGTCATACAATAACGTTATGGATACTATACGTAAATGAAACCTGTAACTTCCGTTTCTAAATCATCGTCTTTATTACAGCGCTCTGGCGAAACTTGACGAAGCTTGACGAAGCTTGACGAATCTTGACGAAACTTGCCAAAGCTTGACGAAGCTTGTTGCTTGACGAAGATTGACGAAGCTTGAAGCTTGACGAAGCTTGAAGCTTGACGAAACTTGTAGCTTGACAAAGCTTGAAGCTTGATGAAGCTTGAAGCTTGACGAAACTTGTAGTTGACGAAGCTTGAAGCTTGACGAAGCTCGACAACGCTTGACGAGACTTGAAAAATCTTGATGAAGCTTGACGAAGCAGGACGAGCCTTGACGAATCTTGATGAAGCTTGACAAAGAATTGAAAAAGCTTGATAAACCCTTTTGTGACTTTTTACAAATTTTTTGCTTTATATTTACACGAATTCCAGTTAAAATATTTACAGGTAATCATTTAACAAATTCGTTTTTGATACTACGTTGAACCAACTTTGGTCAACTTTTCTTGACGTCATTAGCATGTATGGGTTTCTATTTTAACAGATACATAACATTCATGAAACATGTTTAAATACCAAATGTGCAAAGCAAGTAGCGTTAATAATGAATTCAAGTACTAAACTAAAACCATTCTTAAAATATTCCTAAGTATAACAGTCCTCCAGCCGCTTTTCACCCTTTACCACCGGTGAAGAATTTCACCGCAAAAACTTAACGGGTTTCATGCAAATATTATTCACGTAAGGGAACCCGGCCACAAAGTCTGTTTTATAAAATTTTAATATTAATGAAATACATAAATCATTACAGGTGGGAATATTCAGGAGAAGGCTTTCCCACCCCCCAGCCGTGGGAGTATCTTAAAGGCGTAAATAGTCTACGGGCGTATTTTAAAAGCCGCTTTTATGAAGAAAGCGAGGTAGTAAATATTTCAGGAAATATGTTCCAGCAGCATTTTTATATACTTGTGTACATTTTCTTAAAATGATTAGCGCTGTATAACAACTAGTATATACACAACCAGGCTGTTGTATAATTTGATGAGATGGTTATGTATCTTATCTATGTATTCAGTTAAAAATATTAATTGCCAAATACATTACCGTATTCTTTACCCGGCTTTGCCCTAGTTACAGCAATCGTTTTACGTTTTTTTTTCTTTCTTATTAAATTAGAGCTCACCGTTTGCGAGTTTTTTTTATGAGATATACCGGTTATTTAGCCGAATGGTTCCAAGTGTTGGGTTCACACTCAGATTGGGCAATTTCAATCCTCTGCTGGCTAAGTTGTCCACCGTTGCACAACTAATATTTTCCTCTTTTAGTGATGTGAGTAGGGGGAGTTCAAATATTGTCAGGTTATTTGTAACCCAGGAATGTTTTTCTTTCTTTTTAAAAATAATGTAACAGAAGAAAAATAAATATAATAGAATTCTTCCTTTACTGTAAACGGCATTTTTTCTTTTATGTTTTTCAGGCTTTTATGTTTGAATAAAATGGTACAAAAAACATTTTTGTAACATTGTTTTTTTTCACGTGAAGAGGCTTACACCATAAACATCTCTGTTGCATTTTCATGCAAATATTATCAATTTTCAAAATATGATGGCATTTGGTCGCAGAAGGTTTTTTGTGTAAAAATAACTTAAAGCAGGGTAGTTTTATAAAAATCTAAGCCAGGTATTTTATTATTTATAAATATTATTGTTTTTCTCAAGAATTTTTCCCATCGCCATACTTTGTAACACGTTTCACCAATTTGTATCTTCTTTACTGGCCAAATATAAACTCGTGAAGCATTAATCTATATGTGAAGCCACGATAGTTTTATTAGTGAGCTTTGCAGCATTTTAACAAAATGTATTCCTTGTTTTGAAAATCAAATTTGTGATGAATAATTTATGTCAAGACACATATATGAAAACATTACTTTTTATTAAACACGAAAACTAAAGAGCCATGTATGCAAAGTGGAAGATACTCATAGTATCGCCCTGGTGAAAGACCACCATTCAGAATCGGACCGTTGCTTGAAATGGCTCTAACCGTGTTTGGTGACCAGATTTTAATAGCCAGATACTTCCCAAACTTCGTCTTCTCTATCTCCTTCTCATCCGTTAGCCTCACAACAAACCCTATTGGGGATGCCATAGTCCCACTGGCTGTAAACGGTTTGTTAAGAAACTTTTAAAAATATTACAACCTTATCATATACGGCATAGTGTAATGGATGATGAAAACATAAATTAATCGTGTTCTTCGCAACTGACGTGTAGCTTATTTTGATAATGTAGTGAAATGTTGCTGTTTAATCCATAATACTTTCACAAAGATTTTCCAGAAAAAGAAAAAAAACTTTACAAGCTCATTTTGTACGATATTTTCTGAAAAATTCCACGATGAGAATTACGAAAGTCATTTACATAATAATTCATAACAGTGGCAACTCATTGTGAACGTCTTTCCTCGTCGGTCTGTTTGATATCTATTCTTCTTGCTGTATTCTTTCAATTTTTGTAAGTACAGCTTTCATTTCTATTTTTAAATAATTTTCGAGTGCTTCTTAAAATAGCCTGTTACAGTGCCACTGGTCACATTTCATTTTGCTTAAATACTGATTTTTTTATATTTATACGTTTGTTCCCGCCATTTTTTTGGTCCAAATTACGGAGGGTGGTGATCTCACTTGATGCCGCGTGTTTGGTGGACTATACTTCAGGTGGTGTGGTTCTGTGCTGTTGTCGGACTTGGACGTGAATACCGCGCACTAGTCTCAACTGTCCTGAGCCAGTGGGGCTATGGCGTTCTCAATTGGCGTTGAATAACTGACAGAAATAGGTAGAGGAATGAGATACTCATGAAAAAGGTTGAGAAGTACTTAGCTTTTCAAACCTAGTCACTAAATACGTATATTGGTATTTCAAGAGACGTTATGATTTTAGATGGTAGTTACACCCAGTGCATCTACCACTCTGGAACGTGTTGCAAACATTTTATGTACCGTTTTGCTTAAAAAATATTATGATAATACATAAAAATTAAATTTTATTTGCGCATGCTGAATTTCGTACCCGTGACCGCGTTTAGTAAAATTCTTGGTTACGGAGAACTTATTCTAGAAATTTAGTTAATATTTTGTTTATTTATCAACGTAACATTGGAGTTATATGCAACGTATTGGAGCAATTATTCGTACAAGTTGTTACACCCCTTGAAAAAATAATCATTGCAACTATTTACATACCGCCAAACTCAGATATTCAAACCTATAAGAAACACCGTGAAGACGTCGAATTTGTTCTGTCAAAACATCCCACCTCTAAAATTATTATCCTCGGTGATTATAATCTTCCCAATCTTAAATGGAATTCTAGTGACAGTGGTTATATCATTAATGAAAGTTCAAATGACCCAGCACGTGAAGTGTTAGATACGATAAACTTCTTAAATTTGCACCAGTGTAACTTTGTGTATAATATATAAGATCGCCTATTAGATTTAGCCCTTTCTAACTTTTCTAACATATATGTCGAGATGTCAAATGATCCCCTGGTACCAGTGGACAATCATCATCCCCCATTACACATTAATCTAAAATCTTTTTAAACTGTACTCATGCACTTACTTGTGTTAAATTACTATGTAAAAGCCCATCAGGGCGTTAATAATAATAATAAATAATAAATAAATAAATAATAGTAACAAGTGATTTGGTCACCAACCAAATCTGAATAGACAGATACTCCCTAAAATTCTTCTTCTCCATCTCCTTCTCTTTTCTACCCCTTCGTAGCCTCGCTTCATACCCCAATTATTTGGTATACCATAGTCCCACTAGGTCCGGACAGTCAGGAGTAGTTGGGACTTTTGCGTGACATTCACATATAAAAATAAATGAATACCGCTATTAGTGTTGTATTGATTGCTTTATGTAGTGATGAAAACGTTAACTTTCGAGAGGGGAGTTGCAGGTTCCATTTCCTGAGAAATAGAAAAACTTAACTATTACGTTTTTCCGGGTCTCGATTTTGATATTTTGATTGTAAAAATTGTCAACCTTGTTAAAAAGGCTTAGCAGCACGTAGTACATTAATGAAAAGTTTACATTCTGCCGCGGACAAAAAAAAGCACTTAAGTAAAATCACGCAAATTTATTTAGACAATACATTACGCTTATGAAAACCATCCACAGCGCAGTTGAGTTTCTTAAAACACTATTAAATCCCAACAAAGGGCCAAACCCCGGCTAGCCCGCGGTGGGCCGTATCGCGAATAATGGCCTCTCCAGGGCCGGACTAACTCTTTCACCTAAACATATTATATTTATGAAATACTGTCACTTTGTATAGATTACTGTATTTTCAAGCCTTCGTTGTGGCTGATATAAAGGTTAAAAAAATCCCTCTTGGAGATAGTGTAATAATTTTGCCGAAACTCGTTGGTGTATCTATTTGTACAAAATTAATCATTTTGTACAAAATATTGGCATTTCTATGAATATATATAACTTTTGTTTTCTAAACAGAAATCTTTATTTCTGGTGAAGGAATAATCGTTTTTGTTTTCTAAGTATCAATTTTTATCAATCACATTTTTTTTTTTTTTTTAAATAATTAATTTGAATTAGATTTAATATTATTATTGTTTAGTTCGGCTATTTTTAGTGACAGCTGCTTCAGCGTTAAAGGCCATTATCAAACTGTCTGATGTCTTGTCAACAGTTTGATAAAGACCTTAAACGCCGAAAAAGCTGTCACTAAAAATGAAATCTAATAATAACAGGACTGAATAATAATATTAAATCTAATTCATTATAAAAAAATATAAAGAATTATTAGAGTCTATAAATTTAACACAAAAACTATAAATAACACATACATAAAATTAGTTGTGGTTTGATTTTTTTTTGTAGTGGGGGTTAAAGAATTTGGCAATTTTTTTTTATTTTATTGGTATTTTTTTTCTGCGAAAACTTTAAAATATTTGGAGCTTTGCACCTTTTAGACGAATTTAGGATATTTATTAAATTTTGAGGTCTATTTTAAATTTTATTTTATTAATCAAGTATGCTTTATGTTTTTGACTAATAATATATAATAGCTGTTGGCACGTATTTCAGGGCTTATTTAATTTAAGAAAAACTCTTTTTTATTTTCCTATATCATATAAAATAAATAATTTCTTGGGTTTCTGAAAAAAATATGTTTGTAAGTCTTAAATTTTATAACTTTCATGTAGTCATGAGTTATATTTTTTATGACAGTTATTTTATTGTTCTTTAAAGTTTATCAAACCAATAATGAGGTTTATACTTTATGACAGTGAAATCACTGTTATTTGAAGTTTACTAAACCTTTAATGAAGTATATACTTCATGACAGTCAATTTACTGTTATTTGAAGTTTACCAAACCTATAATGAGGTTTATACTTCATGAGAGTCAATTCACTGTTATTTCAAGTTTACCAAACCTTTAATGAGGTATATACTTTATGACAGTCAATTAACTGTTATTTGAAGTTTACCAAACTTATAATGAGGTATTTACTTTATGACAGTCAATTCACTGTTGTTTAAAGTTAATAAGCCAAAAAGAGGTATATACTTTATTACAGTCAATTCACTGCTATTTGAAGTTGAACAAGCCCATAATGAGGTATATACTTTGTGACAGTCAACTCATGGTTATTTGAAGTTCAAAAAACATAAAAGTGATTTTATTTATTTACTTCAAAAGTGGAACTGAAACTCGCCACTTTTGTGCTCAAATTTGAATCCCGCGATGGTCCAATGCGCCCCTGTCGCGGAGCGGAAAGATGAATAAAAATCCACCTGAAAAGGGGTTTAAAAGCCGAAACACCGTAAAAAACCAAAATAGTCATTAACGTAAAACAAAAAGCTTGTTTCATGCGGACAGAATCTGTGGAATTATTTCGGCTGTTAGCCCGACCGCCTTCGGTATTTTACCTAATAAGGGTTTATCCTGGGAGCGAAGGAAACTGTGAAAGTTAGAGAAGTGCGCAGCCAAACAATGCCTCGCTTTATTTGAGGAAGAGTCAACAGCGCGGTTATTTACCCTTTTTCACTTGCATTGTGGCCTCTTTGCCGGCAAAATCATGGCAGGGCATGCCTCAAATAATTGCCCTGAATGAACTTACACGAGCTGTACCAAAGATTTTATTTTGAATCAAAAGTTTACCATCTTTCCTATATGAATAGTGTCTCACAGATTCAATTGTCTATTTCAAAATGATATATCATTTACTAGAGTTATATTAACTATTTCGGTCAACCCTAGAAAAAAGAGTAATACCCACAACTCAACGTAAACCTAAAAAAAACATTTTTACAAAACCTTTAAATTTATCACGAAAGCTAAGAAACCATCCAAAAAGGAACTCACTATATTTAAAACATTCTAATACTATTTTATGATAACTAATTTATATTTATTTATTTTAATAAAACTATCATAATACTATATGTTGATAAATTACCACAAAACAAAAAACACATGATTCTACAAACTACACACAGTAAATTTTCAACAAATGTAGGCATTATATTGTTATCAACAATAACATAAACAGTTACTTTAATTTTATGTCTTATTTTTTTATGGAAAATATGCGCTTTAATTATCCATCCCTTCTAATTTTTTTACTCCTATTGAAGATATTTTGGGAATGAATACACTTCTTAGCATATTATATTGTACTTCATTTTAGCATAGAAAGATTAATTATCCAAACAATATGTAATATTAAAAAAATGATAAGGTGGCGACAAAATGTTTAAGTATTACTAATATTGTTTGAATAATCAATAAAACGAAAAAACATAAAACTTGAATAATTCAATATGAATTTAAAAAAACATTAATATTCCACTTGTCAGCAATGCAGACGACATGGCAGGACATTTTATGACAGTCAAAAACTATTACTCAAAGTCACAAAAAATGTCACCTTTCTTAGTAGAATGCATCAAATAATAAAATACGTTCGTAGATCATATACGAGTACAAAATGCTCAACGTGATTAGATCGATATATATACACATTTATTGATCTGAAATTTGAAAAAAATATGAGTTTCTCCGGCAAGCTGTCATCCCTGTGATAAAATTTACATGATTTTTTTTCATCGTTAACCAAATACAGTAAAAGTCAAATAATGTTCATAGCTGGTCATCCTACCTACTTCTATTGTAAATATTCCCCGTACCCAAACAAACAAAAAGAGTTATATTCTAGATATACATCTCATCTGCTTTTAGTGTATTATATCTAATGAATTATGTTTGAACCCTCACACATGATAAAATTACTTGAAAAACGTTGTTTTCAATAAATTATAACAAATACTACGGGAGAGAGATTATAAGCCCCAAATATTAGAATTATAAATAATGTTGTAAACAAAATTCTAGTATCGACAGCATCATCATCACCAGTCATCTCTATCCATTCTTAAGACGTTTATTTCTAATGTAAAACCCGAAGGGGGGGGGGTCACAAGCATGTTACTGACGACCAGAACTTCTGAGCCATTAAGTTTGCCCGTCTGTGGTCGGGAAAAGTTTCATTCTTCGGCCCCTTAAGTGATGGTATTTAATTACAATATACCTAGTAGACCCAGTATTGCAGACACTGTGTGCGAAACACAGTATGGAATTATTTATACTTTTTGAATAAACAATGTTAAAAGCTGATCTTCTACCTTGCAGAAGAGATCTAAAAATTACATCCGAAACTCACATCTTTATACGTATAGCAACTAAACTTTTCATAAGTATGCTGACGCAGACGCAGATGCAGACATAGTAATATAGAGTAAGCTCATATCAATGATGGGAGTGTTAAATCGAAAAACTTTTTTTTTTCGCAATAAGCAAACACTTTGTGGATTGGCATGATGAGTTAAATGAAAAGACACTTTGTTTGAATCCACTTTAAAAGTGGATTCAAACTTAATACTTATTAATATTTTCAGTTCTTAAATTATTAATACTTTCAAATTCAATACTTTTACCCGTTTCTACCCGGCTTCGTCCGAGCGTTTTCACTATTCTTTAGAAATCGCTTTGAATAATTGAAAAATATTGAACATATAATTTGATACCTCATATACTTTTTTTACAGAAAACTTGATGATTCAAATCTTTATAGCTTATTATGTAAATGACACGGTGAGCTAAAAAATAGCATTAGTTCATAATCGAACCACTAATCACAAACCAATCCCGTCTAGTAGTGTAAAGTAAAATGTCAAAGACGACAAAAAAAACAACTTCCGATTAAAGGAAATAACAAAACTGTAACCATGTCAAAAAAACCGATGTAACGACTGTCATAAATCATCGTTTCTCCGCTTTTTGGACAATTTTCTGAACGAGTCGTTTGAACATCATGATTTAAATCTACAGCAGGTATTAATTGTGTTTGTGAGTTCGTTTAAGAGAACAATATTATATTGTTACGTCGTATCCCTCACTGGATCATCATAATCCGTACAGAGGAGAGCTGTCTATACAACTAATGGATAGTGTTTTACTTCAGTGGGTCATTCTGCAACGGACTTTTGAACGTTATCAAAGAAATAGGCAAGTTACTATATGCCATGTCATAATAAATAATTAAAAAAGGAGCATGTAAGTTTTTTCAATACGTTTTAGTAATAAAACATATTAGATGGGCACAATCATCGAACAAAAATAACACGAGTTGAAGATCCAAATATTTTTGAGTATTTTTTATGAAACATAATAAAATTCTGAGATTTTCTTCGTAGATTAAACAAGGCAATGTGAAATAAACTATTAACGATATTTAGAAGATATCACGATATTAGGAGAGAACTTTTTAAAAATCGCACTCCTTTTTCAGGAATGTCGAAAACTTATTGTCATGTTACCATATGTGATGGGAGTTGTACTGTTTTATTTTTATATGAATACCGCACAAGAGTCTCAACTGCTCCCAACCGTCTAGAGCTAGTAGGCGCCATCCCCAAATAGGGTATGTTGTAAAGCTGAAGGTAGTGGGGAAGGGATTGGGAAGTCGCTGGCTATTCAGATCTAGTCACCAAACACGGCTAAAGCCATTTCAAGCAACGTTTCGATTCTGAATGGTGGTCTTTCAGCAGGGCGATACTTAAAGTATCTACCACTCCTTTTTCCGTTTCCTTTTATGAATGGAAAATGCATATTAAAGGGAGTTCGTATTGCTAAATCTGTTATGTTTGTTTATGTAATTTTGTTTGTAGAATATAAATAAATTAAAAACTAAAAAATCTTACAATTTCGTAGAAAACAATCACTTTGTGGTTTGACATATTAAAAGAAATGAAAAAATAAATTTGTATACGACCATATATGTACGAGTATATACTCGTACAACTGCACACTTTCTATTTTTTGCTTAATTTAATTTTGTACATAGGCTAAGCGATCAGTCATAAAAATTAAAATAATATCTATGGTCTTATACAAAGTTATTTTTTCATTTCTTTAAGAACCTTAATTTTTGAGGTGATACTATTTTGAACCAGGTGTGAAATGAAAGTTATAAAGTTATCTGTTATAACCCTAATTGCATTCATTTACGATTTCCTAAATAGGTGAACCTTTGTTTGAAAACTATTTTTTTTTAAATGAATTTAACTTTCTAATCATTTTGTTGTCGATGTTTTTCAACACCTGTGGGTTAGGAATAACGGTTAAAAAAATACAAATACTGCACCCCGCTGTCTTAAAGTAAAATATGAACCTTACGAACACTTAAGATATGAAATAAAATTAATAAGCGCTGACTGGAGCTTAATGGGAGCCCCAAAGGACATTGGCTAAGCCCCCAAACTTTTTAAAGTGAGTGTAAACTTTATAAACGAAACTTGATGTCGTGAAAATAATTCAATATTTGCGGAAAACACTTTGCGGCTTATCTTAAGGAAAGCTGTTATCGTTTGGTGGAAAATGAAGAAAATATTATGTTACGAATTTGCAAGTTCTACACACTGCATAATCAAGTAAGGAAAATTAATTACCTAATAAATTAAAAGTATTAACGAGGTTAACTCAGTAACTTTATATACTTTACTTTATTACATAATTCAATGGAGATAAAAAAAATAATTGTGCCTGCCTGACGAAATAACAGTTTTATTAAAACTGGTCGTGTTCGTATATCCATATGTAAAGTGGTATACAAGAAGTTACGGTTTTTTTAATTATTTGAAATAATGAATGTGTGAATGTAAATGATTACGAGGACTCGAAATATAATTAATGTCAAATATATCAGCGAGATTGTCTCGTATATGGTTTACAAATTTAAAACTCACTGGTATATGCATGCATCCATTTCTCGCGTACATACACTCGGAAACGAATACACCTCAAATGTTGCAATATTTCAGGTGAATTTTACAAAATTTAAGACACATAAATTATAAATTTATTAAAATTGGAATTAACTTTTACGCATCGATGCTTATTCATTATTAAATATTTCAATAATATCAATAATCTAAAACATAAATAGGAAACAGAAAAAACCAGAAACTAAAAAGAACAATGGTTGTGTCTCGGCCATGACCATTGTCCTTTTTAGTTTCTGATTTTTTTCTGTTTCATATTTTTGTTTTCGATTTTAATATTATTTTGAAATATTTATTTATCACTAATGTAGCAAAGACTGTATTAGGAAAATTATTATTTTATTTTTGTTTGTTACCGAAATTTCAAATATATATGTATATATTTATTTTTTTTACATTTTTACTCTATTTATTTCATTTATATCTTTTATATTATTATTCTCTATAAATATGTATTTTCTCTGTTAATATAATATTAAGAAGCCCATTAGGGCGTCAACAAATAAATAAATTATTGTGAAATTAAAATCATACCAAAAGAGAGTGGTATTTTAGGAGTAGTGCAATGCAATACATTCCATAAATGATAATAATTCATAAAATAAATTTCTAACACATATATACACAATAATAAAGAAAAAACATAAATTCATTGGAAAAAATAATAAATGTAAAAATTGATAATGGAGGATATTGGGTCTCATGTCTACAGAAGGCCATCAAGAGGGAGTCCATCCTCCTGGCAGCATTAAGATTGACTGGACCAATATCGTATTCCAATGGGCTTCTATGCTGGAATTTGAGATCTGACAGGATTCCATGATGAGGTCATTTCCAATTATTTTTCTGTTTCTTATAGTAGTATTACGTCGTTTGTATCGCAAAGATCAAAAAATATTTTTTGTACAATGAGACAATCAACATACGAGGCCTGTTCAAAAGAAAAGGTGATTGTTGAATTTTCACGGGCTGTGTACATTCGATTATCGTTTTTTTTGTTTTGTTGGTACACATTTGTTTATCATATGTTAGCATTATCAGCCATTTTGGATTAGTGCTTTGTTTTTGACAACTGGAAAGGTTAGTCACGTTTTTGTGTGTTCTTCAATTTTTTACTTTTGAAAAAAAAGGATCAAAGAATACTAGTATAGCATACCTAGCACAAGACAACAAATTGATTTATGTGCAGCAAAATGCATGCTTGATCGTGGCAGAATTACACTTGCCTACACTTGTCTAAACAAACAAACAAAAAAATGAAATATTTTGCGTTGGAAAAATGGAATTATTTTTTATACAAATGGATTTCCTAACACTCAACTTTTTAGACTTACCAAAGTCACGTTCTAAGTTTGTTATGTGTAGGTATAAGATGTGAAAGAGCAGGTAAAAACTATTACAAATACACCTTCGAATATTAGGGAAAACGTCATTAATTTGTCATTAGGCACACAAAAAACGTTAATTGATTGAATAAAAAATCAAATAGGACTCGTCATTGTCATTAAATTAATATTGTTATCGCCCAAGGAAACACAAGATTCCGAAGAAAATTAGGTCAAGAAGTAAAAAAATATATTGATTTGAATTGTGCAGAAATGTGATGCTCGAGTTGTTTGTCGATTGCTGCCTATTCTTCAACCCCTGCTCTTGAGGCTGATGTTTCCTAAATGCCGAGCATTCAGTTTTATGAGCCCTCTTTTAACGATTCAATTATATAAATCCGATTATTACCCTTAAAGGAAACTTAACGACCATCTTAAAAACAGCAAATTTCATCACTTTAAGTAACTTCACTTTTAAAAATCGAATCTAGCAGTCAAAATGCCTCTTCGGTTTTAGTACCCACCTAAGATATTATATTATTGCAGAACAGAAAAAAAGTTGTAATAATTGAAAAATACCTGTTATATTGTGACCTGCGTTTTGAAGTGGAATTTTTAATTGACCTATTTATGACGATAAGTGAATTGGTTTATTTTTATGAAAACGTTATGTAAATTTTATATTCAAGTATGGTTATTACAACGATTAAATTAACTGTCACTTCTCAAAATAAAATACCCAAAGTAAGTAGTGAAGTTGTAGGTAATTAATATATAAAACATTAATTATGTGTTATACCTACATTAGGATTGACAATCGAAAGATCGGGAACGAACAATACGGGGTCTTGTTTCATATTTAGATATTGAAATGGTAATTTCAAGCCATCACAGCTCACGATGGAAATTACTTTTTAATTTAAAAATAGTTAGGCTGACTTAGAAATTCCCGAATTATTTTTTTCACAAATTTCATGACGCCATAGCACACTGATCGGCAAGTTTTAGAGGGACACCTAAACAAAATTACTGAGTTTCAGATGTGGTATCTATTTATTGAAATATTATGATAAATCTGCTCAAAGATGTTAAACTCAGATATCGCTCAATTAATAAAAGTTTAAAAAAAAATAAACATCGCTTTTCTTTTCTTGTCGGGCCTTTTTTAATAACACTGTTGACTTTGCTGTTTGGCACAACAAAGAAATCTGCAATTTTAATTGGCCTAGCAAGGACATGAAGGTGTAATTAAAGACCAAATGTAACACAATGTTTATGTTCCTTAGATTGCATGTTTTCACGACGATATAATTTTCATGACGAATACAGCATATTTCACATTAATCGTGTTTTTTTTAATTTATTTACCTAACCGTGTTTTTTTATAAATCATGCACATGATGGGTATAATTATGTTTTCAAACTTACTCGAACATACTAGCCAAAAATCACAGGATGTAACTTGACTTGCCGAGTTAAAAATATTAGTTGCTTTAATTCACCCATTTCAAATATAGAATGATGTCTGCTAAAATACATTTTAGGTAGATATTTCTGGATTTGAAAAGATTCTTTTTTTATTTAATATTTTTCTGAACAAATCTGTTGGTTTCAAATTTGAAAAGTTCACCCTCCTACGTATATAAGTACGTAGTCACAAAGGAAATTATTTATAGATAATTGTGTCGTTATGATAATTAAATTAAGTATTTTTGAAAATACCTTTATAAAACGTTACTTTTCATAAAAGGAAATGAATATTTTTGTACATTTTATGTGTATCTCTTGCCCACCCGCTAGAGGAATCTGTGGTTTGTGGCAAATGTAATATATTTTACGTAGCTAATTTAGGTATTTTTTAATGATTTATTAAGAGAATTCTTCAAAATAACTCACAAAAACAACACACTAACTGAAGACTTTACAACGAAACAAACCAAAAAAATGTTTTGTGTTAAACAGAGTTCTGCACAAAGAAACCCAAGTGGCGAAATAAAGCTTCCCATAAAACTAGGGTGGACTGCGTATGCCAAATTAGATCCAAAGCTACGGTTCAAAAAAGTAATAACTCCTTCAGTATGCATGGGTATACCTCCTCATATACCTTCAGATAGCAACTTGTAAAAATGTTAGTACAAAAATAATTCGAAAGGCTTACAAGGTATAAAACTTGATCATTCGAGACAAAAATATCGATGGAAACAATATAGCAAAGAATATGTATTAAATTTTGCGTTAAAAATGGAACAAAGTGCTCCAACGCACTTAAAATGTTGACTGTGGCATTCGGCGAGTCTACTTTGTCTCAAAAAAGTGTTTACAAGTGGTACAAGCGCTTTACAGAAGGCCGAGAAGATGTTAATGACGATGAGCGTCCTGGAGTTGTGGAAAAACCAATCATGGATTTTATTATTTGATACATTTTTTTCAAAAGTAAACAAATCTAAGAACACACAAAAACGTGACTAACCTTTCCAGTTGTCAAAAACAAACCACTAATCCAAAATGGTTGATGATGCCAACATATGATAAACATATGTGTACCAACATAACAAAAAAAAACGATAATCGAATGTACACAGCCCGCGAAAATTCAAAATTCACCTTTTCTTTTGAACAGGCCATGTATAATTAAAAAATATTCGTTTACCTTGCCCACATATAAAGCAAATAGTCGGTTATTCCATTTATTTAGAGCAATATAATTTATTTGATAATAAATTATAAGAGAGTAAATTATCAAAGCAAATGAACTCTCTGGATTAAACTGATTAAGAGATTAAAAAATCCTAGACCAGGAGTTTAATCGAAACCAGCAAACATTATTTAAGACGGCAATTTTCACATTCGCAAACGATAAAACGGAATTAAATTCCGGATTTCCCGCGGCACGAGTATTACCTCTTTCTGTATCAGATTATATAAATAGTACAAGCGACTCGAAACACCCCAGATAATAAAAAAATTGGTCTGCACCTTGATTATGTAATTTTATTAATTAATTTGATAAGAAAAGTTTAAAATAAATTTGATTACGAGTTGCTGTTATATATCCGCGTACAACATTACCTGAAATCTCCGTACCAAACACAAACGAAAAATAAACGAATTCATCAAATTATTTGACCTCCCTCACTATTGAAGCGCTTCGAAAATGTTTGCTGAAATTCGTATTCAGAGCTTTGCCTCCCTCCTTAGGCTCCCGGCTTCGCCAAGTTAAACTAGCAAAATAGTTCTGGCTTCGTTCTGTATAATTGAATCGATTACTAAGAAATTAAAACATGTGTACCAATCTTTTTTTTTGTTTTACTCCCAACTGGACTGTTACGTTAATTATAATATAATGAGCTATAAACTTTCTGACACTGTCCTGAGATAGTGATTATTAAATTATCTCTGTCTAGAGTTCATTGTCTCGGGACAGTGATGTTTTAGATGAAACCTAATTCTTCTATGTTAATAAAATTAATTTTCGATCAATTTGCACCAAAAACCGAAAAAATAACAAATTATTTCATATCAAATACGATGATTTAGTTTATTCACCTGGAGTTAATTTAAAAAGTTTTACTTTGATTTCAAAACTATTTTAATACGATTTAAATAAATAAAGAATCCATAAACTTTATTCAATTCATGCACAGTAGCATACCAGTATATTTAGACTTCGAGTAGCTAAATTGTGTATGTTCGAGTAACAGTAGGTATTACATGTGTACGTTCGAGTAACTACTGCACGAGTATGTACACTGTACAGTAGTACCTCTGTCGAGTGACTCGGAATACAGGTCACGCGCCAATTAAACCGTGATTTTAAACACATGTGAACCTTCATTATGGCTGGAAATCGAAAATTTTAAAAGTAACGTATTGAATTTCCAACGGATAATAATAATAATCCTTTTTAATGGGTTTTATTTTTGCTTCTCGTACCCTTATTAATGCCTCCTGAAAACTAAAAGAGAGGTGTCAATTATAAACAATAGTTTATTTTCTGCTTTGACAACTTTTGCGAGGGGGGGAGATTCTGTAAAGTACAAAATAATACATCATTTTACGAACACATATTTACACTTCATTCTGGATTGAAAGATAATCTTTGTATCGCTCTATCATAATATCAACATTTAGAATCGAAACGTTGCTTGGAATGATTTTGGCAGTATTTAGGAACCAGGTCTGAATAGCTAGAAATTTCTTAACTTTCTAAACATAAGGATCACTCTCCGCTCTCCATTCAGTCTTACAACATACCCGAATTAGAGATACAATAGTTCCACTGACTCCAGGCAGCCGTTATTCTTCTGCGGAAATAACATAAAAAGAAAAATTACTTTAGGTATCGCCCTGGTGATGGACCACGCTTCGTTATGTGTATCTAGATAGCCTGGCTCTTTTCTACCGTCCTCTGCATTTCTCTCTTACCGCTTGTGGGAAAATTAAAGCTCAATTAAATAATCAAATGATTTTAAACTAATTAGAATTAACTTTGCAGTTTTTATGCTTATAATTTTTATATTAATAGTTGAAATAATATTAATAATCCCCAACGTCAATATGAAACAGAAAAAATAAAACGGTCGTGACCGAGACTCGAGCTTTGAACCTCTACTCTATCCGGAAGTAACGCTTCTGTCAATTCAGCCATCGAGAGCTTATACGAAACCGGGATTTTTATCGATCTCATTCTTTATTTCGAAAATCATCAATACCATTTATTTCAATTTTTTTCCGATTTAGCTGCCATCTTTATATTATATACAAAGCTCTACCCGAACACATATTATATACCTAGATAGTGTCTTGAATAAAGCATCTATTTTTATTTTACAGAAGATATTTGACTTCTTACAAAGTCGAGAGTTATATTTAATTTTAATCAATAGGTTTTTTACTACCCACATAGTAAATTACCGCATAAATAGAAACCATTCCAAGCTCTAACGCTGTTGATTAATATGTTGATGGAGCTTTGAAATATCCCTTTAACCATGATAAATTAAGTTGAGTCGCTAGTTCTATTTCGATTTCTGGTAAAGCTGGTAAGCAAAGCCAGTCCAAGATAAGATTCACTTTTTATTTATTATGTAGCGAATAATTGACGATTTTTCTACCATGCAAGAGTTAACTCTTATAGTATTTTTGTGTTAGGTACTGTATGTTTCACGATGTTTGTCGTTTTTTTTTTTAAATAAACAAAACAAAACAAAATATACAGAAGAACATAATATAAATGAACAGTCGAACAATCAAGTAGTTTGTTTCATGGCCCCTTGCACTCCCTAACTTCGTATGGCCGAAAAATGGCGGGGTGGGGGCGGGGAGGCCTTAATTGTCTGCCGAGGTCCGGCATCCTCTGAAAATACGGCTTCTTGAACTGGCCCCGGTTAAGTGGGGCCATAACTTTCAACTATCGATATCATCCTACCTCACCCTAGCATTAACGTTAGTGCTCTAAAATTGGACCTCAAATACCCGCCAACAAGCAAAATTGCACCACCTCACCAAAATGGTAAAACATTTTATTTTTCGGATTAAAACATCGAATATCAGGCAATTGCCTTTTTGACATGAACCCCTTTTTACTTGTAACACATTTCCTTAACGTATGATGAACTTTTTAGCAGAAGCTTCACTCGAATAGCGCGGAAAATAGGAAAACGGCAAATCATAAAAAAATCTTTTCCATCGATAACTCAAATTATATGATGCGGTGAATTACTCAACCCTTTTTGTGTGTCCCAATTATTTTACAGGAGTATCACTAGAGTTTTGTAATGATAATAGTTTGGCCTGAAGGCTCTCTCTTCATTGGCTGGGGGAGTTAAACCTTATCCTCCCACCCACTTTCCCTTCCCCCCTCGCTTATAGTAAAACCTAGTTGTGGGGGTCTCGAAGCTTTGTTTACTACAACTGACAGAGCCAGTATCCATTTTGCTTGTAATAATATTATGTTCTCATCATCTACTACTTAATTAAAACAAAAATGTGTGTATTTGATGAAAAATTTATTATAGTTTGTACACCAGTATTAACCATCAAAATCTTACTACGACATATGTACTGCAGTTCCAACACGGGAGCTAATTTACAAAAGTAATAACAATGATACATTGAATATCACACTAGCATGCTGACTGTATAATTAAAATCTCATTATTTGTGCCATGTCGAAGTCAAATTAAAAGTTGTACAATTAGCCAACTTCTAACACGTGAAGTGTAGAAGTTGGCCAAGAACTGATGAATTCAACATCTCAAACTAAGTTCCCGAAAAAAAGCTTAGGCCCATGTTACAGTGTATTATGTACGGGATGAAAGAGATTAAAAACTCTTTTATGAACAGGATCTTGTATTATAGACTTCCTTTATGAACAAGGACGCGGATTAGAGTACCGTACCAGTGTCACAACCTTAAGCGACTGCTAAAAGATGGCGTCCAGTGATGCCAACATAAAGCTTAACACAACACAGTGAAATGTGTCGGAGATGCGTATCCTTTCTCTACAAGCACCAATAACACATTTGGATACCAAAATACTCTGCTAACCAGGTGACTACTTTAAATGACAAAATGGCTTACTATAATTATAAAAGTATGAGATCTCATAATGCGCTACCGGAAACCATCAAAATTATGCCAATCAATAAATTCAAAATAGCCTGTAAGAACTATTAAATATTCATATAAATCAAAATAGTAAGGAGTAATATAAGTGAAAATATTATTAAATAAAAAAAAGGAATAATTAGATACTTTGTAATCTTTAATGTACAAGTAACCAATATAAAATAAATGAAACTAAAATAATAATAATTTTGAATATTATTATAATATTTTTAGATTCTTTTTAAATTTTATTGAAAATAAAAACTTTACGCAATTTAAAAGTGGTGACTATAATCCTCGAGCAGAGCCGGATAAGGAACCGCTCCGAACAAATACATCGTACAAATTGATGTATTGCCTGTACATAATTTACATGTTTGTTTAATCAACATCGGAAATTTCACCAAATAGAAGATGTCCGTTAAATATACTGTTTTCCTCGTTCGGTTCAGACATTTTGGCAAACCATATTGGGTGAACATGATACAGCCTATCTTCCTACGGAATTGACAAATTCTAAGACCTATTTCCAATTTAGAATTTCTTCTGGAGTCCTAGACGATGTTAGGCGTCGACGACCACTATTTTGATTAGTCCCTGGTCCCTGGTATATCCGACAGTCCTGGGGCACGACTAACCAAAGACATGCGGTCAAATTCATACGTGCAAAGGACGTGTTGTATGGAATATACGAAGAATTTACGTACAATTCTCGTCATAAATATAATGAGTGGATCTGTTAATTATTAGTTCCTCGCAGCACCAGTGGTCTTGGAGTTTCAAAGTGTCGTGTGGTTAAATTCACACCCATAAACGTAAAATACATATTCATCGGATATAGATGAACGATTTCGTCATATTGGCGTTTAGCATATACATCTAGTAGACCATACAATGAGCGGGTCTCTTTGGATTAGTTGCTGGTATCTTCCAAAATCTTGAGACTCCTGGTTCACCAATGACGCGCAGTTGAATTCCTATTCCCAAGGGACATGTATATTGGAAAAATACAAACGTTAACTAGTCACTGCATTTAAATAAATAAAATAAAATCTCAATCGATAATACAACGAGTGGGTCTGCTCTGATAAGATCCTGGCAACTGCGGATAAATTGACAATAATTGATTGAACCAACCACAGAACAGAGAATTATGTATCCATATGTACTATTCTAACTTACTATTTATTTATCAATAATAAATTCTTTTAAGCAAGAAACAATAACAATATATGAAATTAATGTAACACAATGTGCAAAAAATACTGACTCAACACAGGTTTGCCTAGTGAGGCAGATAATGAGAATGATACAAGTAATAACTAATTTATACAAAAACTATGTCATCATTTCTAATTTTTAGGTTTCTTAATTTTATTTTGAGAATAATGATAATCATTATTTTTTTAAAGCAATTTTTAGTTAAAAGCTCTGCGATGTAATTATTTTTACGCGTGACAGCTGTTTCGCCTTCTGAAGGCATTATCAAACTGTGGAGAAGCCACATACAGACGGACTATTTATATCATGTTTAATGTTATTATTATTTTTATTTTTAACTACCAGGTCCCCATTAGGTTTTTCTGATAAATTGTAATTATTGTTGATGTCTATTAACATGGGGAGTTTCCCTACCTAAGAAAATTCTATTTTGGATTTGACAAAAGGTCATTAAGGAGGGGCATTGGTGTTTCCTAATTCGTTTTAAGAAACGTTGTTTTTATTTTTATTAATTTGGGGGATAATAAAAATAAAAACCCCGTTTCTTAAAACGAATTAGGAAAAACCAATGCCCCTCCTTAATGACCTTTTGTCAAATCCAAAATAGAATACCCTTAGGTAGGGAAACTCCCCATGTTAGAAATTCCCCATTGTAAAAGTAAGTTCCTTCCTAATAAAGTACTAGCAAATCAACAAAAACATAGAACTGTGGAACGGATTCCTCGGAGAAATAACATCGACGGTTTCAGTGACCGGCTTGGAACCGGTTCCTTTTAACCGGGACAGGAATATCGACCATCTCTAAAAACCAATGAATAAACCTTTTTTATTTTGTCAAAGGGTTTTCATTGAAATTGACATGTTGACTTTTGACACACGTCAAACAAAACAAACAAAAAGGTATCAAATAACAGTAAAAAGGGTATTTCCCTACAGAAGCCAATTGATAAAGTAGAATCAGACTTATGCTTAAAAGAAGACCAAAATGTATGTACGATGATACAGGCTAGTAAAATTTCAAATGAGAAATTTCTTTGAGAAAAAAATTGTGGAAACCTTGAGATACCTGTTCAATATCTGTCAACCAAGTCAATCACTGTATATTTTTACCTATCCCCTTTTTCCCCAAATTTTCCTCCATGTTCGCCGGAGGAGAACTGAACATTATAAGCAATCTCTATATTTTTATCTGAAAAATAAACCCAAAGAATAATATACATACCTACATGGGTTTTGTAAAATACTGCGTCCGTGATACTAACTTTATGCTCTATATTATGGTTAAATAAACATATTCGTATTAGAAGAACTCCACAATAAAGCAAGTTTGAAATATCACAGAGTAACTTGGTAGCACAGACTAACTATTTTTTACCCTAATGTAACAGTATTCGTACTAAACTGTTGTTTGAAAGTGTATTTATTGTTTTAATATCCATATTACTTTGGTGATAGTCAGAAACTAGTCGGCAACTAGTCGGCATCTAGTCGGCATATTATAAGAATAATATTACAATTTACAAAAAATATCTATTTTTTTTTTGTTCTACGTAAAAAGCCCTGGATGGCTTGAGGGTACATTTATAGGACAACCATAAAAATGGCGATATAAAAATTAGTTGATTATTATTATGACGGCGCGTGGCGACACGTGCGTTGATCGCCATCGCCTATCGGTTTTTGACGCGAACACAAAGGCGCTTGTACCGCTCGTTTGAGCGGCTTTCGTACAGGTAACTCAACCAGAGTTGAAACAAACAATACATGCTTAGCGTTGGGTGTATTGTATTTCGGTATTCGCTCCAGTGGCGATGTATTTACGATGCGTCATAAAGAAAGAGCCCTTTGTCTTGTTTACTCCTACTTATTGTCACTAGTGGAAAAGGGACAGCAAGTGTTTACGATGATTCTTTTAGTATATTGAAAATGCACTTACAGCATGTCTTATTTATACAGTTTGACCGGGTGCTGTTGAAAATAATATCATCATCTGTTTTGAAGAAACAGTAATTAGCATCTATGCTCGTGCTTGAGAATGTCCCAAATCGAGGAATGCTACAAATTTCTGAATACCTTGCATTCTTTTAAAGTAAGTCCTTTATTAAGAACTGTATTTTAAGAACATTCAGTATTTTAATAACAATGAAATAAAACAACATACATTTTTAAGAAATATTATATAACTGATTTCAACATTCTTTGGCTTCGATCTCTGAAATGTTAAATAATTAATCGGTAATTGTTTTAAAAAAATTGAAGCTTCAAGTGGAACACGCTGTACGTAAGCTATGTATCTGCGCAAGTACCATCCCGGCCTCAACTCTGATTGAGAGACCTATACACCGCATTGACATTGACGTAAAATATTTGAGTTCCACAAGTAATGAAGATATTATTTTCTTATACAATTGAGATCTTCACCATTGACGTACCAACGGTAGTTGCCGTTCAGATACTAAATATATTAACGTAAAAGTCGCGCCACAAAAAATGGATTAACTCGAACAACAGGATTCGCGTCGAGATCGTGTGTCGTCCATACATGATACACTACGTTAGACATTACACGCGTATGGAGCTGCCATCAAAGTTACAGAACTAAATGTCGCGAATACTTAAAATAACAACAGCAAAAAACGACCTATTTCCATATTACTCTCCCAATCAATAATCCCTAATCCAAAACTAAATAAATAATTCAGCGCGGACCATTAACATTACCTCAAAGTCCGATACGCCCTCTTGGAAAGTCACGGATTAATGACAAAGGTATCGCCGGAGCGACGTAATTGAGATAGATGCAGGTGTTATTAATTATTCCGGTCCGCACACGATAGTGGCGTCCACCGCATGCTGGGTTTGATTATAATAGTGTGAAGAGGATGCTTGCTACATACAACAATTTTTCGCAAAATAGGGCGAATGTGTGTTTTATTATGTTACGACATGTGGGGTAGGAGAGGTCATTACATCAGCAAAAAACAGCTGCATCCCATCCTTCATCAAATTCTCTGGAGTTGGCAGAAAACCATGATTTTTACCATCGCTGCATCAAAACAGTCAGGCTGAAAAAAACAGCCTCCACTGCACTTAAAAATGGCTCCATGGATAACCCTTTGGAATACCATCAAAGAGCAAAGAATTGCAAGAGAATTTTAAAAAGGGCTTAAAGCGACCATGACCAAAAAGCTGCCAAAATGCTGGCGGATTGTCCTAGTGGAAGCCACTCATTCTGGTCATTTGCTGAGTTGAACGAGAGAAACCACTTTCTCATCTCTGACCCGATGGTCTGTCGGCCTGTGAGAAAGCCGAAAGGAAGTTTTCCGGGTCTTGAATGAGTTTAAAACTGACAAAGCCAGCGGGCCTGACGGAGTACCTGCCCTGGTCCTTAAAAGATGTGCTGCACAATTAACCCAAGTGCTCTTTAAATTATTCAAAAGCTCGTTCATTCGTGGAAAGGTACCAGATCTTTATAAAAAGGCAATTGTCCATCTAATCCCTAAGAAAGAGGACCGTTCCGATCCTTCCAACTACCACCCCATAGCCGGCACTTCCATATTCTCTAAGATATTAAAAAGAGTGGTGAGCAAAAAACTGCTCACATACTTCAAGAATAATTCTAAGATATCGTCAAAACCGATCATGTGGCAATCTCCTCGGGTATGTGACGCATGTTTGGGGGCGGTGCTGGGAGCGTTTCGGAAAGACCCAAACCGTCGGCTAGAATATCTCTAAAGTTTTTGATAGGGTCTGGCGCCGGGCGCTTGTCGGAAAGTTACCTTCATTCGAGATCCATCCAACCCTGCGTAATTAGATTGCGGACTTTCTTACAAGATGAACGATTCAGACCGCAGTTGACGGTTCTTCTTTCTCTCCGCGCCAAATTAAGGCAAGCGTGCCACAAGGATGTGTGCTGATACCGGCGATGTGTTGTTGCACATCAAAAAAGTTTATGCTTAATATGTACTAGGAACTGTGAAACCTAATTTTAATTAACAAACTCCCATTTACTGAGAAATTTGCTCCCCAACGGATTGCGTGGTCAAGTGGTAAGACGCTCAACTTCGAATCCGAAGGTCGAAAGTAGAAGCCCGGCGTGCGCAAATAAATACTCTAACTCATATAAAAATAATATAAAGCATATTTGAGATATGTTACATAGTGGTAGATACTCTTAATTATCGCCCTAGTGAAAGACCACCGTTCAGAATCGAAACTAGGAGTTTGATTTTGACATCTGCTTAAGGGTACACCGAATGGAATTTAAATATGAATTTTCGGGTATTGTTTCAAGAGTCTCTAAGATCTTCTGTTTCTTTCACGTTATTATTATCACCACTGCCAAGATTTTAAACATATGAGTTCCTGAATTTGCAATATTCGTAACTAATCATTTTTCAGATTTAATCAAATATATTTTTCCAACAGTTGATAGTGGTCGACCCTGTCAAAATCAGTGTACAAATGACTTAAACAGGTTTTTAAATTTTGTTTTAACCCACTGACAAAAGAAAGTAAGTTAGTTGCAGGTGACCACGTTGGTCTAAAACCGTATTGATTTAAGACTACGCGTGCTTACATTGACTTTATAAATACGGAAGGAGTTAACCACTGGTCCGCAAAATATTTATACTACATCCTTAGAGTATATAGAGTAGTATCAATCCAAGTCAGTGTAGTCAGTTTTGATGATTTTCACCTGACTCGGCGGACCTGGCCGTGGCTAAGACCAAGGCTACATCCATTCATATCGCATATCGACATAATGTTTTTGTTTATTCGTATAACCACTTTTTCACAGTATTGATATGAACAAAAATATAGCATCTAACTTAAAAAACCGTTTAGTGGTGTCAAGTTTAGTGGCGTCAAGTTTAGTGGCATAATAAAAAATGTGGGTGGAGTCCCGCGGTGACACAGGAGCCCAAGATCATTGAGACAGTACGTAGAAGCGGAGTATTATATTTGTTGTCTCTTTTACGTCGTACGACTTAAAACCCCGGAGAAATGATTTATCGTAAGTTTGTATCGGTTGGGTAAAAATAATTACCTACCTCTCCATACATTGTTTCTCCAAGACTACCTCACACACCTTTCTTATGAATAAGCGTGACTTTTCAGTTGGTTCATTATTGATTAGCAGCAGCGGGTTAACAATCTTAAGTCCCGAAAATAGATTTTAATCAAAATTGACGGGGAATCTTTGAAAGTTACGATAAGCCTTAGTACATAACTTCTAACATTTGATTCAAGTTCAGCATCCCCCTAAACTCCCTACTACTGATACGAAATCGGTACAAATCCTAGTATTCAAGGTGGGGTTGGTAAATATTACTTTTATCTTTCTGTTCAAGTTTAACACCCTTTTTAACATTATTATTCTGCTTTTAACTAAATCGGTGCAGAACCCTAGAAATTAAATACGGCCGTCGAAATCGTACATTTTGACTTGAGGGTCAGCATTTAAAAATAGACACTTTTTGGCTTTCTAGTACAAGCAATACTACAAATGATTTATCTATTAATTCTATATGACTAGTTACAAAAATGTTTGAGGTTTCCAGTGAATACAATTTCAAATAGTAATCTCTTAAATTCTTTATGAAAAAAATACTTGAGTTTTAGGTAAAACTTTCAAAAAAGCCTTTTCTGGTTTTAAAACTTCACCTTTTACCGAAATTTAGTATTGTTTTCATATAATTCAATTAGTAAAATTGTATTTACTGGAAACTATGGACATTTTTCTAACTACCCACAGAAATTTTCCAGGCACATCATTTGTAGGATTGCTTGTATTAGAATGCTATAAAGTAACATTTAGTGTCATTTTTGAGTGCTGACCCTTAAGATTTAAAAACAACTTCTCCTTAACCTCTCTTCTACCGATTTTGAACCAAATCGGTGCAGAACGTTAGAATTTAAAGGTGGCCGTAACACCTTTGGATTTTGACTTTGAAATTGCGTTCAGATTCCCTCTACACTTCGCTATATCAGTTTTGGAGCAAATCGGTGTATAAGTCAAAAAAATATATTTGGCCGTCAAAATTGTGACTTAAGCCTCAGCATCCAAAAATGGCATTAAACGTCACTTTTTAGCATTATAATACAAGCTGTACTACAAATATTTTTTTCTAAGTTTCCTATGGTTAATTAGAAAAAATGTACAAGGTTTCCAGTGAATTAATTTTTTAAACTATTTTTTTTTTAATTCTATTAAAAACATACTAAAATTTCAGAAAAGGTGCAGTTTGGAAAACCAGCGAAGGCATTTACGTTTCAGCTAAAATTTAGTACGCATTTCATAAATAATTTAAAAGATTACTGTTTAAGAATTGCATTCACAGGAAACCTTAGACATTTTCCTAACTACACATAAAGAGTTAACAGATAAATCATTTGCAGTATTGATTGTATTAGAAAGCCAGAAAGTGTGTATTTTTGGATGCTGACCCTTAAATTCAAGTTCATCTCCCCTTCCCTGCGCCGATTTTTAACCAAATCTGCGCCGAAAAACAATTATTAACAAACGTATTTTATATTCAAAGTTCCTGAAGTTTTTCAGAAGTTGGGGGGCATTAATTTTTAATTTGTGTCTGGCAGAGGATCTAGGATAATAATTATATATCTATAATAACAACAATATAATCATTTATCAAAGAGGAAAGCATATGCGGAACGTGTGCTAAACTTGTTTGCAAGGAAAACATCAAGTTCACTTTGAATATTGGTGATGGCAACACATCTGTTTATAGCAAGTACGTGGATGCTTTCATGGCTAGCGGGCATACTGGGTATACAGACGTAGAGGTTTTACGGTATTATTACTATCAAAACATTATGGCAAATATTACCACAAATCGAAAGTTAAACAGTTCAACTATTTAAACTTTGAGATAATATCTGTGAACTTCCAACATTTTCCAAAACGCTAGCGATATTCTGGGGAAAAAAGGAACTGGAGAATCGGTTCCTCGCTGCTCACCTCTAACAGAAAAGCGCCGGTTTCTCACAAATATTATGTTTTCATGGAGGCGGCAGGTTGCTTCATCACGATATTCAAACAAAAAAGCACCAGTTACTCCCAAATATTGCAGTTTTTCATATTACAAAAATAGGAATCGGTTCTTTGGAGAAATTATATCTACGGTTTCAGTGACCGACAAGTTACCGGGACAAAGTAACCGGGAGAGGAATATCAAACATATTTCTAATCAAGAACGCAATCATGTGATGTTTGCAATCCATCTTGCATCTATTAATCGCGCCACAGTAATATTATCACAATTTAATTGAAATTATCTACAATGTTGATATTCACAAACATAATAGGGCCTGCAAAGAAATCAGACCACCAGAAAAGGATAAAGCCAACACACAAAATAGCTTACTATACAAAGGGATGAAATCTTATAGTGCGCTGCCGGAAACCATCCAAATTATTCCAATCAATAAATTCAAATAGCCCGTAAGAACTATTTAAAATACATCTCATACATCAAAATAATAAGATATTTTGTGAACTTTAACGTACAAGTAACTAAAATAAAACAAAGAACAATAAATGAATGAGACATTATTAACAGACAACTCAGTCGGAAATGAAAATGAAATTGAGAAAAAAGAAACCTCGCAGCGCATAGTAACTGTACTCCTCATCTTAAACAAAAACAACAGTTAAATTAGAGTGAAAAAATATTTGTACAGTGCGATCCCAATAAAAAAAAATACCGCATTGGGGGAACAATGACTTTGCCTTGTTAGAATCACATAAGCAACACATTCTCTATAGAAATTTGTATCCACCCTTGACGGACTAGGGGGAAGGTAGCGCCATTAATAGGATAATCACTATATCAATAGTGTTGCCACAAGCTTTAACTTGCCCCCCAAAATTTGAGACGGCTCCTGGAACAATACGGTACCAGCCTAGACCTTAGAATATGAGACAAGGGAGCTCACAGTGGCTGTACTTTTCGGGTAAGTCTGTGAAAATCACGGATCCATAAGACAAGGATGTCGTAAACGAATATGTGAATAAAATACGGTTCTTTAGCTAATCGATTTGAATTCGTTAATTTACTCGAACATATAAGTCTCTGTTTGGGCCGATTGCAATTTCTCTCTAGATTTATATTGCTTGTTATTCTTCGACAGAATATTTTGTGTTAAAACGATTCGTTTGATCAAGTGGCTGAAAGTCTGAAAGGATCTTTAAATAGTTTCAATCGGAACGTTCGATTCATTTGAACCAGTGAGTTCAATTCAAGCCTAGTTTAACAAAGATTCATTAAAAATAAGTAACATGAAACATTAATATGTACCATAACATAATTTTCCATCATCTATCATATTTTATTTTCCCAAAATGTTACAATAACAATTTTTAAATGTTTGGGAGGTTCAACCGCTATGATAAAAATAGTTTCAAGTTGTAATTAAAATGTTTTAAAGAATATAAGGCAAAACGAAATGGGAAGTATTTGTATTAAAAAAAAAACAGTTAAACAGAAACAAATGTACAGCGCTCTTGTACGCTTTTTACTTGTTTAATTGAAATTTTGTGAACTGCATTTCTAAGAAACGTTTTAAATGGAATGTTTACTTTAAAAAAAAATACATTTTCCAGTGTAGCACACGGTTAGATAAATTAGTGGCAAGAAGACGATGGTTGACAATAATTGTCAAGTAAAATAAAAAATACGATAAATAATAGTGACCAAATAAGAGACTGGATATATGCAGTTTGCTGTCGAGAGAAGAGATAGACAGAGACGAAATAGGATAATTGACAATTCGACAGTTTATGAAAACTAATAGCAACACAGGGCAAAAAATACTCAAGAAAATTTTTTTATGAAAAAGAAATAATAACTTTGTACAAGACCACAGTTTTTTTTATAACTAACCGGTTTTGCTTAGCTTAGACATCATCAGAGTACAAAATCAAACTTAGCTAAAAATACAAAGTATGTGGTTATATATACATACAGAGGGAGAACACAATACAAAATAAAAAGAGAGAACAGTGAGAAAACAATAGAATAATATTTAAATTATAAGAAAGGAACAGAGAGAAAGAGACAAACAATATGAAATGAAAGAGGCAAAACGTCGACTAAGAAGATGATTAAAGAATAATGAGAAATTTTATGAGTAAACTTTTTTTTTTTAATTAAAAAACTTCATATTTTGGCATTCAGATATTCTCATACGAAGCGACATCCATAGGTTGCCATCTCTGCGGAGGATATAATACTCGTCAGCTTAGTCTGTGGGAATTTTCAATCAAGGCCATCAAGTTTGCCATGGAGGCGTTTATTTGAATTCTACGTAATGCTAAGTGAATTTCTGTGTCTATTATTTAAGTTACTCGAGAGTAAAATAAATTCATTGGAGTGAGGTTTATGTTTAACCACGTGTTGAATTACAAACATACATGGAGAAAATTAAGAGTGGCTGTTTTCAAAGGTTGTACCACGTACAGTGTGGGTTTGGGCCTAAACATAGCTTTCGTAGAAATTGAATGTTTGATTGTTCGTTTAAAAAAGGAACCTCGACTCGAGTCGACGTATTGAGTAACGTAGACACACAAGTGACAGATAAAATATCGACGTATTGACTTATGAACCTACAGCGTGATTATCAGTGAACTAGTGGGAATCGGTATATAAATTCCGAAGGGATGCTAAAGTCATCGTGACGGTGTATGAAGCCAGAGCATCTTGTTAAAAGCCGTAGGTAGGCCAAGGCAACGAGCCATCCATTTACAAACTTGATCTAGTCACCAAAAGTCGCAGGTTTAAACCTGGCGTGCGTAAATAAATTTTATTTAATTTAAATGTGTTATAACATATTTAATTCATACAAAATAATATATAGGATATTTGCGGCACGTTCCAGAGTGGTAGATAGTCTTAGTATCGTACTGGTGAAAGACCACCATTCAGTTTCTGAAAGTTCCATAAAATGACTTTATCCGTGTTTCTTGACCAGATCTGAATAGCCAGGTACTTCCCAACCTTTCTTTTCCCCATCTCCTTCTTATCCCAATTGGGGATGCCATAGTCTCACTGGCTCGAGACGGTTGGGAACAGTTGGAACTCTTGTGCGGTATTCACTTTTTTCTTTTTTAAAACCAGCTCAGTTAAGTAATCTTAGCAGACGATGGGCGTGTACTGTTGAGTTTGGTAGCCATCTCTGATCAGGAATCCCTAAAAACGTGAAAAGTAGTTGAAATCTGTTAAAAATCAGACAATTCATCTGATGAATTCAGATGATTACTCAGCCAATATTTTTATGGATGGTTCTCCAAAGTAATGGCGTATTTTATCCGGTACTGGTGCACATTGTACGGTCGGTTTTACGACTAGCTCAAGTGCTTAATTCTATTACTCGGTTGTGGAATCATTGCTTACATTGAGGTCAGCAGATGTTGATACTGCTAATCGATTAGTTGAACTATCTCGATCAAAATAAACCTGTCAACTATGATCGCGCTTTTGGTATATCCATAATATATATATATATATATATATATATATATATATATATATATATATATATATATATATATATATATATATATATAATATAAATTGTCTAAAGACCTACATACAAAACATAACTTATTAAAATTTAATTTCTCTAAAAACGTGCTTAATTTGCCCTGTTTCGATTTTCTCCTTACTTGTATCCTTACAACTCAATGTCTTTACTGTCTACCTAAAACCATTTACTCATTGTCATAAAATATTTTATCGTTCTTTTGTTATTTAATAAATTTACACTGTTTGCATTTTTAGAATCGTTAACTTAAACTACTTGAATATCAATGTTTTTAAGTACCAACATGTTAACTGTCTTCAATTTAATTTCCCTTTCTTTGACTTAACAAAAATGTTAATATGAATTCATATGGTACGTATAGCTTCTAGAACATTGTTTTTTTTTATCTGTTGATGTACACCTGCACTGTTATACCCATATCTGAACCTTTTTCTTATGATAACGATCATAATTTTAGATAGTTTTAATTTTTATTCATATAATGTATTATTTTCTCCTTGTTATATTAGCTTAGTTAATTAAGTATGAAGCGCACTTGAACTGGAATATCACTAAACTTCGCTAACTAAGTTCATTGTTATTATTTTAATGGAATGACTTACAGGATTTTGGGTCTCTTCACTCTTACAACAAGGCCCTTCAAGCCCTGCCTCATACATTTACCGTCTTAAAAATAATGTTTAAAAATCATACCTCAAAATTTAAATCTTACGCTTTGAACAGGATGGTTCCGTTTTCGGTACTTTGTTCCGCTGATTGATGCTTTTAACTTTATATTAATGATTATCAACTGAGTTAGGCTTCTTTCGGGAAATATTCGGGTTAAGGTGTGATGTGTACATTATAGATTGTATCGTAGCGGCTTCGAGTGTGTTTCATTTTAATATTTTCATTATTTTCAAAACACTTATTATATTTACAATACCTAAACGCACCCATGCTTAAATACAAGCATGCCCTAGTTTGAAAACCGTGTTTGTATTTCGAATGCAGTTATTCTTTGATAAACAGCTCCCAGACTAACGTACGGACGAACTTCAGAGAAAAACATTATCTTGTCATGGATGCGATTATTATGATCGAAAATCAATCTTTCAGACATATAAGAAAAACTATTTTCGTGTTCGAAATACAATAATTCGTGTCTTTTTTTATATTAAAGACTTTCAAGACAAACAGCACGCTGGCTTATTTTTGTTTAAAACCTTATTCGTGTTCTAAATGCATTTATTTTTATGATAATAAATCAATCTCATACATACAAATGAATACGCATTCACGAGAAAAAACCACGTTGTGTTCAGAATGCAATTATTCGTGTGTTTAAGATCCACGTTTGAAAACTTACGCAGCATAAATCCACTCATTTGTTCTAGAATATTAAAACTTAATTATTATTCGTCTGCCATTTTTCTTCTTTTAGTAAGTCAAGATTACAGGCGACATTACTTAATCATTTTCAAGTTAAATGTTGATACTCTTTTCAAGCTGATGAGTTTAATGCTAATGCACCCCAAAACTAAGTAAAAACCCTTCTATTGTTCCGAACACAACAACTCTTTTTTCAAGTCAAACTTGTAGACTCGCATGCGAATGCACTCCGGAGAAAAACCAATGTTATATTTGTTTTTCGAAAATCAAGTTTTAAAGTTCTAGTAAACGCACTCTGGAGAAAACAACGATTGTGATTATTGTTGTGAAAGTGCGTGAATAATTCTTCTCAGTGATTTTCCGCCGAAAATTTTCATTGGAAAACCAAAGAATTCTATTTTTTTCCCATTATGCGATTATTTTTATTTTTACTGATTATAATGGTCATAATTTTAATTTTAAAACTGTAATATTTTTTTCTAATAAGTGTAAAGTATTTCTAGTTGTATAAATTTGTTACTAAAAAAATACCGTTGCTTTTTTCCCAACATTATTTTTCTATTATTTTCTGATTTTATCTAATGAACCTGCGAGTGAAAGAATATAGGGAAAAAATGTGAATGGATCATCGTCGGAATTATGCTGAGAGTCTGCTTTTTGTATATGTAGCTTTTGAAAGTATTAGTAAGCTATAATACACATATCAAATTCAACATACTTTTAAAAGAAACGTTTTTCCCTGCAGGAAATAATTTACAAGAATTTGAAATACTGTAGTAACATGAAAATATACTAGAGTCAAACAAATATCTCAATTTGCGAACGAAAGGGGAAAGGAACGATGATGTTGTAGTAAGAACATATTATGCACTCTCTTAATACTTAACTAAGCATTCACTACTAAGCCCAGCGCAATAATGAGGCAAGTCATAACCGTTTATCGTGTAGTCCATTGTGCGCTGAAAGATATTAATAGTTATTGTCGTAATGGTTTTCCTTTGGCCGTGCAATCCATAAGATTTCACCGGAAATCAACACTAAATACAACAGGTAACAAACATTACAAGTGTTGGAAATTTATCGGGAAAGAAGTTACTTTGAATATTATTTATTTATTAATACAAGTTGTTTGTAAAAACATTAAAAATAAAAATAATAATAAAGCAAAGTTTTTCGCCTTTTTTTAATTTAGGATAATCACACTCACAAGTCGGTAAGTAATTATGTATTTTAACACTTATGCGCATAAAAACCTATATATATTAAAGCATTACTTAGTTATTTGAAAATTCACCGTCTTGACTTTATGAACTGTTTTTATTGTGGCCTAGAAGTTGAACGTTGAATTACATTTTTTTAATGTTTCATTCTAATACCTGTTATCCTACTAATTTTCATATGATCATTGAAAATAAGATTGTCTTTTCCATTATTACGTCCTTCCTAAGTTTCTACTCATTGAAAATTCTCATATACATTATATTTACATAAATATTATGGTTACCAAATAAATCTTAAAATAAACATTCAGTTTTTTTTTTCCATTTAAAAATAAAATATTCGACGCTCAAGCAAATGGAAATATAATTCTGGAACCTTCCAAAAAGTAGATAAAACGCAGTAAAAATGATATTTTCAAGGAGCGTGTATAGTGAAACTATGTACGAACGCATTAAGAATGAGGAGATCCGAAAATAATTTACGACCATTAACAACATGTAAAAAGAGACAATTAATTTGAATTAGATTAATTGAGCGCCAGGACAATATCTGATGCGCAAGTGAATAAATTAATAAAAGAATAAGTCGAAGATGCTCCGGAAAGACCTGACACGATCAAGTGAATCGAATACATGCGCGAGAAAATAATTGGTAATAAAATTTGGTAGAAAAAAAATAATGCCTACCCGGCCGACAAATGGCGTAATCTTTATTTTCTTAACACCCCAGTTAAGAAATCCATTTAATCGTACCTACCCACCAAAACTATCCATAATTTAACTAGATTAAGATGTTCCAAAAGTAAATCATAAAATTTCTGAAATATCTTATCTAAGTACTGCCAGCTGGTAGCTATGTTCAACTACCGTATCCACTTCGGTGTGGCAATAGTGCAGCGGCACTAATAATAATGCAGATTTAAAGGTATTACACCCTCTCTGACTACCCTAACGCCAAACACTTAGAACTCGGCAATTTCATGACACTTAGTCAAAACTTTCATAACCATTTCAAGCTTTTATTTAAGGACGCCGTTTATTCCTGAACAATTCTGCAAATATAAAACGTTTATTAAAGTGTTAACTACCACAAATTATCCCAACATAATCTAGTTGATTACAATCAAAGATAACGTATAATCATATATTCTACCTTTTGTTAACCGGGATCACTCGATTCGCTGCTGGGTTGAGGCTTTTCCGACCAATTTCTACCCTAACTTCCTGCTCAATATTACATATTTATAAATAATTATAACTTTTTTTAACACACTTTTTCGGGAAACAAACACGATAATCACCAGCTCTAAATCAAAGCTCACATATTTGGTACATGCTCATACCTCTATGATGCGGCGGTAGTGCCTTCAAATTTTCAGTATTAGTAGTTTGACTAAAAATAATGCGCCAAATATTAAATTCTTGATAATGAACAATATTGGGGTGTATGCTCAGAGCAATAATATACCAGCAGGGATAGCTTTTCGAAACAGTGTAGTCAGGATTGTTGATTTTTCCCTGAGTCAAACGTGGCTAGGGTTTTCATGGACACACCTTTTTACATCCATTCATAGCACATATCGACATAATGTTTTGTTTATTTGTAAAACCACTTTTTCACAGTATTATTATCAATAAAAATATAGGATATAACCTCAAAAACCGCTGAGTTATGTCGCATAACAAAATTTAGAAAGAGGAGTCGCCGGGGAAGTGGGTGACGTAAAACATCCTTACATACCTAAAAGTGGTGTGATATTATATGACAACTCGTCGTGTCTCTTTTTCTCTCCCGGTTTACGACGTAAAAACCCAGAGAAAAGTGATTTATCGTAAATATCGTAAACCGTTTTGTTTTGCATGAATAAGAATTGCAGTAAATTTTTTTATTGAAATATTTTTTTTATATGTTTCGCTGAAAAAAGACAGCTACACTTTTATTTTCCGTTGACTTACTACAAAGCATTTAATTAACTTTTATTTTTATTAACACTTTAAACTGATGCACACTATGGTAAATCTTTATAAGTTTATTATCATACAGGTATTTCCTGGTGGCATTTTCTTTTAGCCAATCTAGATTTACAGTGGTAATAAAACAACTTAGCGTTATTTTCGTCACAGCGGGAATGTTTTAAAAACAAAATACAATTGATAAATTATTTTCTAGTGAGGAAGGGAATGTATAACGCTATAACCAGTGTGGTAGAAGTGGAGCTGGTGACAAAGGAAAATATTTTTTTTAAGATTTTCATCATCTACCTAAAATATAATATTTTTCACACGTTTTTGTAGTTAAAATTATTGAGAGAATAAAATAAAATCCCACCCAACGATGGGTGTTTCTTGTATATCTATCTTCAATCTAAGAGTTGTAGCTAGTGGCGTGGGTTCTGATGACGTAAGTATTCGACTGAAAAGTTATTGAGCATTTTTGTATTTTGTTTAAATATTTAATATATTTTTTTTGGAATAATTTATTATTTCTACGTCCAATAATTAGGAATTTAACTGTATCCAACTGGTCTAAAGCTTCGGGCTTGCACTTAGACGTCACGAATTCAATCATCTACAAGCTTTATTTTATATCACTGCACAAGCAACACTTATTTTTATTTTGGTTTATATTATGATAGGAGTAGGAAAAATTCAAATTTTGCCAGGTTATTTGCTACTCGGAAAGTTTGCCCTTCTTTCGAAAAGTAAATGAAATAATATCAATAATTCCCAACGTAAATATGAAACAGAAAAAATATAACGATCGCGACCGAGACGTGAACTCTAAACCTCTACTTTATCCGGGAGTAACGTTTCTGCCAATGTAGCCACCAAAACCTTATGGGAAACCGGCATTTAAATCGATCCTTATTTTGAAAATTATTAACATCGTTTATTTCAATTTTTCTTCAGATTTGGCAGCCATCTATGTATGATTTACAAAGCTTTACCCTAGCACATATTATATACCTAGATGATGTCTTAGATAAACCATCACTTTTTATGTTACAGAATATTTAACGATTACGACCGTAATATTTTCTCTGTTTCATATTTATGTTAGGGATTATTGATATTGTTTCAGTTATTAATATTAAAAATAATAGGCATAAAGGCTTCAAAGCTAATTCTTATTTGATAAATAATATACATGTAAGCTTATCTGCACAGTATCAAATATTGTTTTTTATTGATGGTGTTTGTTGGTCTACGATGTAAGTTTTTTTGTTATCTCATAATATTTTTAGCGTGATTGATTTGCAGATATCTCATATTAAATTAAAATCTCAGTGAAAGTAACCCGTTTTTTGAAAAGTGGAAGAGTGCATAGAATAGAGTCAGAGACATGAGAATTACACGTCGTTTTGAGATAGTGCCAGTCGACTAAATAAAATATTCCTCAGCGTCTGTACCCACTACTTAGTGTCCTGGCTGGAGTGGCGACAGGCGACAGGCGACAACCAACACTTACACTCGGGTAATATCTCTTTTGATGTATGCGCCGCGTTTGGCTGCATAATGTATAGATTGCCAGGCGGGCGGGCGTGGTAACATGGTAAATAATGAAAATTAACAATTTCGCTCGCGGCAACTGAAATCTTGTGTAAATCAACCAAATCCATTTGGGAATAACAAATTGCACCGTACATTCAAATATTACACGTTCCACAACCAGTTGTTTGGTATTTGATTGAGTGGTTGCTTTAATAATTGAAGACTTTGCTTGTTCCGTCTTCCTTACTTCTTGGGTCTTAAAAAATGTTATATTCAATCTGTACGCAAAGGATCTTATATTTTTAGCCTCTTCCAGAGTCGTAGAGCATTTGGAATGAGATGAGCCGCATAAAAAAATTGTTATTAACGCTAATTATACTACAATATATTATATCCCTTAGAATTCATTTTATTTGTAAAAAATGTTATCTTCATTAGAGTTTATTGATAAAAAAAATGTAGTCAGAGTGGTAGGTACGAGTACTCCAAGTATTCAAAATCCATTATTCATAATCAATATGTTGCTTGAAATGTTGATAGCCGTGAGATATCGTCACCTTCCCCTCTCTACTTCCTTCAGCCTCATAACATACTCCAATTGGATGTCAGTTGGGACTCTTTTGCGGTATTAAATATATATATTAAGTAACCGAACAATTTTTTATTACAGATAGGTTATGTAAGCACTAAGAGACCAAATTTTAATATATTATTGGAAAAAAATATAAAAACCAAGGTAAAAAAACGAGAAGTAAGCACTTAGGTTAAACTTGGATCAAAATTCACTTTATAACACTGCTATTAAAGTAATGGACGAATAAATTTATTTATTCTGATAAAGAAATAAAGCATGAAAACAGAACACAAGGTCAATATGGCCAAATAGATCATCAAAAGATAATCGTGAGAACAAGAGACAGAATGTAAAAAATGATAATGTTTGAGTAACAGTATTTTTTTAAAGTAATGCTTAAGAAAATACTAAATCATAATAATTCGAGGCAAATTTTGAATTCTCGTATGAATAAGTTATAAGGTAAACCTTCTGAATAATAAGGTTGAATACCTTTAGCTGTATTAATAAATATATCGGATTTCAACAATCTAAAACCTACGCTGCGTAAGCCAGTACACGCCGCAAATACTCGTAGGTATGCTTTATGCTCTACTGATGAATTTGTTGGCCGGTCTCTAGAATCCAAAAATACCTGAAAAACTCTTGACGGCCTCCATGGTCGAGTGGTAAGACGCTCGACTACGAATCCAAAGGTCGCGGGTTCAAACCCGGCGTGCGCCAATAACTTTTATTTAATTATTATGTGTCATAAAATATTCAATTCATGTAAACATAATTAAAAAAAAGTATATTTACGGCACGTTCCAGAGTGGTAGATACTCTAAGTATCGCCCTGGTGAAAGACCACCATTCAGAATCGAAACTTGCTTGAAATGGCTTTAGCCGTGTTTGGTGACCAGATTTGAAAAGCCAGGTACTTCCCGACCTTCCTCTTCCCAACCTCCTTCCCCTCCCCACTACCTTCAGCCTCACAACATACCCTATTTGGGGATGCCATAGTCTCACTGGCTCTAGACGGTTGGGAGTAGTTGAGACTCTTGTGCGGTATTCACGTAAAAAAAAAAAAACGCTAAAAACGTAGCCTTTGAAACACAGATGAAAATTAAGAATGCCATGCATGTACAGCTGGTATTTTAATGAAAGATGCTCTGATTAACTGTGGGTTACATTCTCTTCAGCACCGGTGTACAGTCGGGAGCCACCCCAAATGCATGCTCAGCATCTGCAAACGGTTGACGGTAAAAAATAAAAATTCTGGCCACTTTTCACATGTTTTCTTTTTTCAACTTAAATCAACACCTTTATGAACTATAGATAAATATCACATCGTCGCCGGAAGGGCAAAAAAGCTGAAGCGCCATTTTGGGAAGTTTACACAAGAACACTTTAAAGTGTTTTTTTGTTTGTTTTAAAATAAAATTCATATTTCTTCAGTTCCTGGTTGGATTTAAAAAAAAATGAGAACTCAGGTTATTCAATGCTCTTACTGCGTTACCTGAAGTGACAAAAAGCTTAAAAAAGTCCCAAATTTGTGTCGCTTGAGTGAACTTTTCCCAAATGGTGAATATATTTTAGACACCTTAAGGGCTACACAAGTCTTGAGAGTGAAACGAGAGTCAGAGGATTCAATGCAGAAAAAAGAACCAATCAAAACTGCATATTTTACTGATTTTTGGCTAAAGTGTCGCTTACGCCCTTTTGCCTCTTCAGCGACGATATTTTTACTAACATGCGACACAACGGAAACATACAATTTTTAAACGGTTTTTAATTCTTTTGCTAGCTAAGTCCTCCGTCATTGCACAAGCAATATTTTTTTCTTACAATGATGGTAGTAGGAGTTTTTCGAAAATGTCAGGTTATTCGTAGTTCGTGAATGTTTGCCTTTTTTTCAATTTTTTTTTTAAATGTATGTGTAGGTACTGAAGTTTTTCACTGTCATTCTTTAGTTTAGTTTTAAGAGGGTAAAAAATAGGCACTTTGACTGTCTTAAATTGTTCAGAACCAAGTTATTAATATCAGCTTACTCGCTTTAAACTTGCAGAAAGATTAAGAATATGAACTTTACCATTGCGTAATTTGAATTGGGTAGACATTTTTTGTGGGCGAATCTAACAAAGGTCACATCATTGTCCTAAAACTTCGAACCATTGAGACGACTCGATTAATCCATTAATAACCCGATATAAATTGACATCCGAGAAACCCACATATCATTCACGTAAATGGCGATCAAAAACTTCATAATATGAAAGCATTTTTTTTTTCAATATTAATGATGTAAATTTCAAACCCATGGCACGCAAGTTTATATTTTTATTTTCAACAGCCATGTTGTTGAACCATGCTCTTTCGGCTAGTCAGAGAATTGCGAAAGCGATGCCTATTATAGAGTGTATTCACTAATAATATGTAATACATAAAATAATTCACGGTTATCTCGATATTACAGTATGTCTTAGCAGTATTGAAATAAATTTACCTAATTCTTATTGTTTAAGACGTCATAGTACATTCCACCTGAATTCATTCAGAAATAACATTGCCTACTTTAGCCCTGTGTATCAAATGTATCAACTAGATAATAAGATAGAGGGTACTAATATAGACACTTTAAATGTCCTGCTATTGCTTAAAAATATGTAAAAATGATTTGGCCAATTATATTATGTATTCGTCGGGAAGTATCTGGATATTCTATCACCAATTAATTTCTCAATTGAATTAGAAAAAATTAAACAAATAGCTTTGAATAATGGTTATACCATAGACTTCATAAAAAAATTTTTAAATAAAAAACTTAAACTGCTTGCTACTAATACATTTTTATATAAAAGTAATAACAATATTTGAAATAATCCCTTCCAATGGCGTAGAATCTTATATATATCTAACTTCTCTTCACTTAGTACCCGAAATTTGCCTATCCACATTAAACCCGCGTTCTATACAAATAATAGCATAGGTATATTATTGAAAAATACTAAAGATAGGGATAATAAATTAAGTCATTCTGGCATTTATAAAATTTGTTGTAATAATTGTCCTTCATATTATATAGGTAAGACATCTCGCAGTGTGAACATTCGAATAAGTGAACATCTAAGATGCTTAAAAAACAATAATTTTTCAGAGTTCGCCAATCACCTCATTACTACTAATCATGATTTTAATAGGGATACAGGGGTTATAATTCTTCACCGTTGCAATAAAGGGATAAAATTAGATAACTTAGAAGCACTAGAAATTAGAAAATCATTAAACAATAAATGCAATATTTTAAACAATCAAATTAATTTATCTTATGGTCCTATCCTAAATATTTTTCCAATAAACCGCTCGGTTATTCCCATAATCTCCTCAATTACTCCTTCTCCTTCCAACTCCTAAATATGTATATTTATCTCAGTATTTTGTATTTCAGATTAATTTAATATTATCCTGATGATGGAAGGGTACTTCCGAAACCGGTAGACAAAATATTAAATAAAAAAGTGGTTAAAAACAAAGTGTATGTGTTCTATTTATAATTACATTATGGATCACTTTTGTCTCTTTTTGTATATCTTACTTTTTAATATTATTTATTATTGAATGAGTTTCTGTTATTTTATTTTTGATGAATTCTTTGCATTTGTAATATATACTCGTATGTAAATATAAATATTACAATTGTATACTAACTGAGTTTTTATAACTGTATTATTCATAAATTTGCGAGCAATACAGTTAAAAGGAATGCAATTGTAATAAACACGGATTAATTTTTTTTTATTTTTTTATTTGAATATGCCTTACAACAGTTTCAACTGTAAACAACTCATCAGAGCCAGTGGAACTATGGTAACCCTAATTGGAGTAAATTGTGAAGCTGAATAGAGTAGGAAAGAGAAGGTTGAGAAGAACCTGCCTATTCTGATATGGTCACCAAGCATGTATATTGTTATTTCAAGCAACGCGAATGGTGGTCTTTCACCGGGGCTATACTGAGAGTTTCTACTACTCCTCCATATTTTCTCTGTTCATGTAAAAAATAAAGGAAACTAAGTGATATGTGTAAGGTACCAATCGAAATACTTCTCATTTAAATTCGTCTCTGAAGATCAATATCTTGAGTCAAGAATTTCCATTGTGGGGGATTAAATTGCCCCAGTGCCATTTCGAGAACCATAATTTAAAATTTCCGAAAGCATCACGTGAAATATCAAATGATATTAGGTATCGAACGATTCGAGCTTTATTTGCCCCATTTGCATAAATACATATTTGAATCTTGCAGATTACCGATTCGTCGCGTCGACATTGCGGGCGGCATTCGGCGCCGGGGCCCAGCGGCAGAAATCTCTGCGGATACAATCAACCTGAAGGTAGGATGCTGTGAATTGTATACAATTGTCTAAAAACAAGTAGAATTTACATAATAATACTATGAACTTAGCTTTTGAAATTTACTTTAAAAAGTTCACTTTTTAAAGTTTTCTCTTGAAAAGTAAGGCCAGGCGCGCGCGGGTGACTTTTGTCACGGCAATAGTTTTGTCATCATCTCCAAATCTATTGGAGTGTATGGAGGTCTGCGCAACGCAGTGACGTGGCATTAGGGGGACTTTTTAGTTCCTCTGGCCAGCGACTTTTG